>CM024710.1:28389992-29589992 GCA_014182895.1 Angophora floribunda
CCTTCGTCTTTCGGTTCAGCTGAATAACTGGACGTCTCTTTGGGTTCAACTTTCTCCGACACCGAAACTGAAGGCGCTTTGACGTGGTAGTTACTCTTCACGTGCTCCCTCTGTCCTGCTTCCACTTCCTGAGCAGTACCTCCATGATCTCCTTGAGTGATTTCCTTCGGAACTTTGCTCTCTTCCTTCGCTCTGTCGTGACTAGCAACAGGCTCTGCGTATCCGTCGTACCCATCGAAGAAATTCAGAATGTCCCACGTCGAGTCTCTTGGTGGCGGCGGGGGCGGCGGCGGCGGCGGCGCTTTCGACACCAAATGGCCATCGTGTTGTGAAGAACGATAATAAAAGATCTGACTGGTCTCGTTTTGGTCGTGGTAGTGATCGTAAACTGGAAGCGTGTGAGTAGTGGACTGAGTAGGCTGATTCTTCATGTAGCTGATCGACACGAATTTCTCGAAGAACGGATTCAACGATTCGGGATTGTAGTAATCGTCTTGCTCGCCGACAGCTCGGGCATCGCTCGCCAGAAGAGGAGCTGTCGAGCTCGTGACGTCGTTGTTGCTGTTGGCATCGTTGTCGTCTTCGGAGTCGTCGAAGTGGATGTGAGAGCCAGACGAGGAGGTCGAGCTGGAGGAGGAGGGGGAGCGATCGGGCCTCGCAGCACCGACGTGAGCGGGCGACTTCGATGATCTACCACCGTCGGTTTGGGGGGGACTCTGGTCGGAGATGCGGCGGAGAGCGGCGCCGAAAGAGTGGAGGGAGTGGAGGTAGGCCACGTGGGCGTCGGCGAGGGCGTAGCTACGGAGGAGCGCGTCCTCGAGGAGCTTGGTGCGGTCGCGGCAGAGGGAGACGGCGGGCAGGCGGTCGAGCTTGGAGCTGTTGCATCCCATGAGCGGAACCACTTCGGAACGCGCCCCTCAATTAAGCTTAGGTTTCCGGGAACCACCGCAACGCCGGGGGGAGACGGTGGTGATCGGAGAAAGAGCTTTCTCTGCTCCGGCTTTTAGGGTTCCAGGCCAGCGGAGAAAGCGAAAGGCGGGAGGGGACAGAGAGGAAGATGCGGAAGGAGGGGAGGTGGACGACGGACGGATGGTATGGGTTTTATTTCGTTCTGCAGTGTGATGCGACGGTGGTTGGTATTTGAGGCTTTTGATGCAAACCCCAGACAGCTTTTTGAGGGCTTTCTCTTAGGTTAAATCCGGAAACTGGGAATCTTATTATATCTTCTTTTTTTCCCCCATTCTCTATCGTGAAACATGAACGACCGAAATGAGGAGAGAGGTGAGGGAGGCCTTTTGGGAAGAAAAGGAGACAGGTGTTATTAACAAAACAAGTAGTGGAATATGTTTTTTTTTCCTTTCCCGAACTGTCTTGTGAAACAAGAATCGTTAAAACGAGAAAGGAGAAAAGGTGGCAGGGAGAGAGAGTGGTCCTACGTACGTATGGTATGTGGTTATTCTTATTCTTCGCATGGGCAAAATCTACTCTCCTTTTTATCATCTATTTATCACCCGACCTTACCTAAGTTGTAAGTCGGTGTGTTTGTTTCGAAAATAAAACGAAGAAAAAGGCTTTACGAGAAAATGATTTCCCTTTTTTCCTCTGAAAGAATTTCTTTTCCTAATATTTTAGCATGCATTTTTTTTTTTATCGTGAATGATTTTATGTTGATTGCATCTTCAACAAATGAACACACTGCATGCGTGATTGGAATTTCTACCTTTCTATCGTCGGGTTCTTCTAATATGAAAAATCAAGGAGGGATACGTTGGGCATGCTACGATCATATTTCTAAACTAGCATGATAAAGTTTTTTGTCGGACTTTTATTAATGGGTCATTGAATATGACTCGTTTGATTAATTGAAACCACTTAAAAGATCCACTCCTAACTATAATCCACCACATCATTTAATACATGTATATATAACTTTTTTATAGATCGATTCTGAGTATGTCTATAGTAGTACTCCTCGATCAATAACAAATATTAAATTAGACAAAGTCGAGGGAGGGTAAACGTAAACACTTATATACAGACAAGGATTGTTGGAGTAGGAATTCCACTTAGACCTCCTTTGAAGGGGAGAAGCACTGGGGGTTCAGATTCAAAATCCCCATAATGGGCGACATCGCTTCCTTATTATATAACGTTGTGCGCTTTTCAGTGAGCTTCTTTCTGGCGAGGGAAAGAAGAGCTTGGGGAGAGAGAGGCCCTTTTCGTGGTTTATACTTGGTAATTACATCGGTAATATTCACGTTAATCGTCCTGCCGAGCCTAACGACCTTTACTCGATGTCCTACTTTCCATGTGACAATCATTTTGACTTTTGATAAAAACCCACCGTTACGCTGTCTCGGTCCGCTTTTGCCAAATCATAACGTTGGGCCAGAAGAAACCAAAGCTCTTTAATGAGTCATGATGAAGTTAGTATCATTGTTGGTTTGAAATATAAGGAACTCCGACCTTGGATTCCTGGCCCTTTTTATGGTTTATCCCAGCAGTGCCCGCAGCTTTGGGAATGTCCCTGCCTGAGATTAGGTTAAAAAGATTTCATTGGAAAGTGGTCTTGATAAACAGCTGAAAACGGAGATACTGCAATATTTAGCAATCTGAATGTGCTTGCGATATGGATAATCTATACTTTGAAAATCTGAATGTTTCTTTGGCAAGTGTTCCGAGAGCACACTTGAAGTCTTAACATTTGATTCCTAAAGCTTACATGCTCGTTTCGACATTTTCTCTTGTGGAAAGTAAGGAAATGATTGTAACTTGAGATATGTAATTAAGGAGAGATGATGTGCTTGATGATATATATCCCATAGAAAGGTTGGCAAAGTTAGGTGTTGAATTGCAACATTCAAATACAAATGCGTCTTTGTAGATGAATTTCGCGATGAACTTTTAAAACTCGAATTGCTAACTATAAAGAACTCGTTAAGGGAGTAGACATGTATTTTTATCGGTGTTCCCAAGCCTGAGTTTGTTCTATTATTAGGCAAAAAACAATAGATATGTATATGCATAATACACAAGTGAATTCTTCACTGGAGACCGACCAAAAAACAAAAGAAATTCTTCACTAGAGTTGCATCAAGACCAACTCCTACAGTGAAAGAAACCAACCGCTACTAATGGTTGAACTTTTATTGTTTATTGAGAAAATATGCCGGGGGCGTATTTAATAAAAACCAATTAATTAAATGCACTTATTTTTTAAGATGAAAAATTGACATAAATGTTCTCTAAAGCTTAGTACAATAATGTCACACTTTTAAATTTGTTTATTATGGTTTATGAACTATTGATAAATGTTAAATGTAGTCATTCCATTTGCTCAAACAATTAATTAAACATACGACCTTATGTCTCGAGGTAGGTATCCTATCGAATGCTATTGTCATAAGAAATTATTATTTATTAAATTGGATTTTTAAAAATGATGAGTGAGCATGCCCATTTATTTTTTAAAAAGGAATAAAAATAGGGGCTTCAAATATTTCACTTGAATTTTTTTTCCTGATTTAAAATGACCATCTTATGGTAAATGATTAATGTGCCACTTTTTTTCCTGACCACCGTTCAAACTTAATGGATTAGAAGTCATGTCAGTAGATTTTATTAACTTGAATCAATAGGAGGATGATATTGAACATATTCATATAATTTATAAACTAGATTAAACATTTATCCATAGTTCATGGACCATATGTAAACAAAGTAAAAGTCCTAGGGCAACATTGCACATTATGGTTTTGTTTGTTTTGTTTGTTTCGCAACATTTCTGAAAACTATTTTCCACAAAGTTATTTTCCAGAAAGATAATAATATTTTTTAGTACTTGGTTAAAATCTGAAAACGAAATAGAAAATGCTTTTTGTCATTTGGTATGAAAATTTTTATTTGATTATCTTCATTAAATATGCACTATTCGGATGTAAGTAATTTGCACATTAATAGTCAGAGATTCGATACGAGCACTAGAATCTTGATCTAACCACAATGGACTCAACCCTAGGCACCGGGATTAAGGCATGTGCATTTGTGTGTTGGGCTCGGCCTCAATGGACCTGAGCGTGGGCATAGGGTCCCGAGTCTGACCTCGATGAACTCGGGCTTATGGACCCAACCCAGGTGTTGGAAATCCAAGCTTGGGTACGATGATTTCATGCTCGGCCTCTGTAGACCTAGGCTCGAGTGTTGAGCAATGAGCATGAGTAGTGGAGTCTTGGGCTTTTGCCTCAATGGACATGGGTGAGGGCATTGAAATCTGAGCATGGCCATTGAGGTCTTGGCCTCGGCGGACTTGAGTTGGAGCTTTGGGTATCAGAGACTTGGTGTTAAACGTTGGGACCTAGGAATTAACTTTGGTGTTTCCATACTCAAGTTTAGAGTTTCGAACTTAAGCATTGAAATCAAATCATATTTTGAAAAATAATTTTCCTAAATTTATGTGTAGATTTTCTGGCAATTAGGAAATATCCTCTGATAACTCATTTCATAAGCAAAAATCAAATGCCGGGAAATTAGAAAAATATTTTCTCAAAAAAATATACGGAACCTACGTGACAGTTCAGAATTTGTTAGCATCCATTTCTCTTTTTAGATCTCGAACAAATACCGAAAGACTCTATTTGGAAAAGGCAAGAGAAAAGGGAACGAAAACGAATGTGGAAAATAAACGAAGATCAACCCAAGTCGCTGGTCCGAAACTCGAGAAAATATTTTATGGGATGGACGTAATGTCACTGATAAATATCCTTAATTTTAATGGATCACCGCATGATGCAATCACCGCATATCTTCTTGCGAAGATCAGGACGCGGTCAGCTAATTGGCACGTGGCAGGAAAGTAGCCCCGTCACATCAGCAACAATACACACGTGTCGGTACAGCTCGGGACGTATTAAGGCGCTTCCACGCACGGTGCAACTCCCAATTACACGCGAAGCAAAATGGAGGAGACACGGGAAACCGAAGCCAAGCAGATGGAGGAGATACGGGAGATGCAGATGCAGGAGCAAGAGAGCCAGAGCCGGACGCCGCACATGACGCCGTTGAAGCCGGTGACCCACGACGCTTACGGCGGCGGGATGTACGGCAAGGACGATCAGGGCCAAGAGGAGCGGCCGCCGAGCAAGCCGCCCGCCAGCGACACGCAGAGCGCCGATGGGCCGGTCGGGCCGCCGGTCCAGCCCAAGCACAGGCCGCCTCCCTCGACCGGGGACAGGGACCTCGACATCACTGGCCAGTCTTACATTCAGTAATTTTGCTTCGGTCGCAGTTTCTGGTTTTTTTATTTTATTTCTGCTCTTCGGTTTTTGTTTTTGTTTTTTTTTTCTTTGTCTTGCATTTTGGGTCGGGGACTCCTAAGCATGTGCAACTTTTCGTGAATCGATGTTTATACGATTTTCTTTTATTTTTCCCTTTTAATGTGGGAATATAATAAATAACGAAAATATAATTATCGGGGACCAAAAAATACAGCGAGAATGTGATTTTCATTGGGCCGTCCCCAGGCCCAGACTGCATATTTCCTTCGCGGATGGCGCGTCCCAATTTGCAGTCCGGCCCTTCAAGTCCTCGAATTCACGCACGCACCCCTCCCACCCCAGGGCCCCAATCCTCTTCCTCCCACGCGCCACCTCCTCACCCGCCACCTCGTCGAACATCCTCTCCCACCCCTTCTCCCACGTGCTCCGCGCGTCGCATAGCTGGAGGCTCCCGTTCTCCCAGTTGGTCCAGCTCCACCACCTGTCCATCGCCCGCATCACGCGCGCCACGCACCTCCCCCGGCACGCCGCCGCGCACGGCCTGCACTTGGCCCCGCTGAGCGGGCCCCGGCTCGACATCGCGGCCACCGGCACGCCGTAGCGGATCGGGGGAAAGGCGTAGCGGCGGTCGGTGAGGACGCAGAAGGGCACGCGCCTCGCCACGTGGGGCACGCGCTGGGCTCGGAGCTGGGCCCGGAACGCGGCCTCCGAGTTGAGCTGGCGGAAGCCGGCCGAGTCGAGCCGCGGGATCAGGGAGAGGCGCGAGAGGGCGGCGGTCGACGTGGTAAGATCGCCCACGCCGAGCCTGTCGTTGAGGCCGCCGTAGTTGGAGCCCTGCGGGACCACGTATTTGCCCGGTACAAAGTTGTCGGGGCCCAAGGGGGCGGTCCAGAATCCATCCACCCGGGTTCGGACTATCCAGTCGTACGTGAAGTTGTTTTGGGTTTGGTAAGCCCGGATCATGTTGAGACAACCTTCGACCAAGTTGAAGTATTGAAGAAGGCCCTGCATCGAAGTGCAAATGAGGAAAAGCTAAAAACTACAAGCACAGGGAAATAATTTGAAAAATATGTTATCCCTATTATATATTTATATTCATTGTGGCACAATTTTATCACATGATGGACCACTACAAGCATATGTCATCCCTATTATATTTATATTCATGTCACACAATGAACCATAAGTTTTTAATTAAACGATTTGCCATCTACCAATTTCTATCTCTTAATTGGTGTTTCATTGAAATGATTTTTTGGAAGCATGGACGAAGATGATTTTTTTGAAATTTGTTTTATTGATGCAACTTTTATTGAAGAAACAATAAAAATATCTTTAAATGATAATTAATTAACGTCCTTAATAAAAAAGAAGCTACATGAATTTTAGTAAAAAGCATTTAATTTTAAATTCATTTAGCTTGGAATCAAGATCGTTAGAAAGAAAGGTTGAAATGAAAAAAAAAACTTAAAACATTCAAATCCCACACTCAATGTATATGTTATTGTTTGACTAAAACGCAATTAAATTTCTTTGAGTAATTTGATTTAATCCAGTAAAAATTAAACCGAATAAATAGAATCACTTAGTTCAGGAAATAAGGTTATTTTAATAAATTATAACTAATCAATAAGGCGACTCATTAAACTGTAGCTGGGACGGTAACTCCCGTTATTTATATATTACAAATAAGATAAATATTTATGTCAAATGAAACAGCCCGACCTGAATGCCACTGGGGGAGTTGAGGCCGGTGAGAACTCGGACCTGCGACTCGGTCTGTCGAATCCGCTGGGGACGGAAAATGCGCACGGCGGCAATCCTCGGTGATTCCTTCAGCAGCAGCAACTTGTAGGAGTTCTCGTCGAACGGGCTGTGCAAGAACAGATCCGAGTTGGGATACATCTTGAGTATGTGCTCCACGATGGACGGCCCGGTCAGCTCGAACCGCCGCGCTGCTCCCACCAAGCAGACTGCCATCCTCGACCGGTCCAGCTCGGCCTTCTGCTCTGTCCGAGCCTCTGCCGTGCTGTTCGCTGATGGCGGCGGTGACCTTGGCTTCACCGGGGGCTCTGAGCCGCGAGGGGTGAGGAGGAGGGAGGTGTCTGGACGGAGAAGCACGAGGAGAGACAGGGTCGAAATCGTGGTTACTATGAGGAGGAGACGCGAATCCAGGGACGGCGGCGGCGACCACCTTCGGGTGATTGTGTGCGTGGTGATATTTGGTGGGAATCTGAGCATTTTTTTCCGGTGTTTCTCTATACGGACACCGACGCGATAATCTTCTCGTTTTGTTAAGGAAGAAGATGACGGTGCCGCCATGTTCAGATCTCGAGATCAATACGTCTTACAAGGATTTAGTCAACTGAGTTAGTTCATTGTTCTTTATTAATCAAGTAAGAAAAAGAAAGGGTTTTATGAATTTTCGCATTATTTTGTGCTTCTGGTTTTCCTCTTTTGTCAACGGAGCTGCATCAGTTGAGCCCTCCATCAGGTGAGCATTCCTCGTATCCTCCTTCAAAAATCATACATTTCCTTGCAAATTTATTATAGGGAGCATCTCGTTTCTCTCTCTCTCTCTCTATCATACATACATATATACATACATGCATACATATTGATCTATGTATATAGAATTACTGTGATGCATGCAGTCTTGGAAATGGATATGACGTGTTCTTTTCTAAATGCATCGATTTCGTAGAATAAACTCATCAATAAAGGAAGACTCCTCGGACTCCAGACTGGTACAGCCAAACTTGTCTGAGCAAGCCATTAACAGAGAAAGAAAGAGATTCTTTAGGATTTAACTTTTATTCCACTTTTTATTTTTCCCCGAAGATAAGAATTCCTTATTCCGCCGTTCAAACCAAGAACATCGAATGTGATCTGCAGTCGATATTATCACCGAGTTCGTTGTTCTTTCCCCAACTTGACTTTCTTTTTCTATTTTTTAAAGAAAAAATGTCTGCTACAAAACTTGCTTCATTTAGCTGTACATTCTTGGGGAGGTTTATGTGGGGGAAATAATACTGTCATATTGTTATGCCTCCGTTGACTTTTGATTATTTTTAAGTAATGACAAAGGAGCGGAGGGACTTTCCGAGAGGAGTAGTTCCATAGTCGCCCTCACACTAGCTTTGCCGAGTCTCGCCCTATTGTGCATACTCAAGAAGGGCCGTAGCAGTTGGGTTGTGTTGTAGCCCTCCTTGATTTGTTCGATTCATGGACTCTCGAGTCGACTAATGGTTGCCAGCTCTATCTTCCGACTAAGTGCATCTGCCATGGAGTTAACACATTGTCAAATTTTGCAAGGAGATCTTGCTGACGAGCTAGCCTCAAGCTTAGCTTCTTTTGGATTTGGAAGTAGTTTGTGTCTGCGTCGTCCGTCCTCACAATTAATCATGATCCCAAGAGTTAGAGTCATCACACATGAAGGTAGTTGTGGAGGATCGGTAACTTTTACAACATTTACGCGACGATGTTGAGACTTATGTGAAGACGTGTCTTGTGTGCTAGCAAGACAAACTAGAGCAATGATCATTGGCAAGGCTTCTTGAGCCACTTCTAGTCTTGGAGTGTCCATGGGAAAGTGTCTCCATGGACTTCATCATGAACTTATCTAGGTCTGGAAGGCATTGGACTTTCTTGTTCATGGTGGATTGGTTTTTCAAGTACGGGATACTCGTGCCGGCTATGAAAGATTGCCTAGCTGAGGAGGCGGCTAAGCTGTTTTTTGAGCATCTTGTCAAATATTGTGGCTTCCCAAACGATTGTGAGTAATTGCGATCCTTGTTTCACTTTTTAGATTGAGCTCTTCAAATTGTTAGGACCTCAACTTCTCCACAATTCTACAACCCAAAACGAGGGTCGGAAAGAAAGAGGAATGCACTCTTGGAGTTTTATCTCGGCATTGTGCAAGCATGATGTAGAAGGATTGGGCAAAGCTAACTGATGTAGCCTAATTTTCTTATAACTTGCAACGGAGAGAGTGTATGAGCTATAGTTCTTTTGAGATCATGATGGGGCAACAATTACTCACTACGAGTGTGGTTACAAAAGGCTATCAAGGGAGTAACCCATTTGCTTACATGCTTGCTAGGAAGTGGCACGAAAAATGTGAATATGATTTCTAATTTTATAATATGAAAGATATTTTTCTAAAAAACAAAATTCTTAAATTAATAAATATAAAATTATATTTCAATATAAATAATATTTGAATTCTAATATAAGAAATTTAAAAGAACAAAAAATAAAAAATTATTTTTTTAGTTTAATTTTAATTTTATTTATATATCAATTCAATTCTATCTTATAATATAAAATCAATATAAAAATATATATTTATTACATATTTGAGGTGTTTTACTATTTTAGGAAATTGGTACAATTTTCTATTTAATAAAATTTTATTAGAGAATGATAGAAGGGAAGAAATAAATGATAAAGGAATTAATTAAAAATAGAGTAAAAGAAAAAAAAAATAAATAGACAAAATTTTCGTGAGAGATTTTTATTATCTCCATTTGTAAAATTTGTTATTCATTTATATTAAATAAATTTTATACCAAATAATATGTTTGGTATGATGTGAATATATCCGATTTTATTACTACAATCACCAAATAGTGGTTATAATATAGCAAAATTCCCTGAATTTCATATTATCCTCTCTAGTCCTATGCTACTTAGAAATCCGGATGATCAAATGTAGCTTTTATGTCCGACATTTGGACATAGATTGTTTGGGCTTTCACATAACTCGCATTAGTTGGGCATGAGGCCCATTTACTGATCATAGCCCACATTAGTTGGGCTGGGCCGGAGGCCCCTTCACGACACCATCGCAGTTCACCGGTCGCGCCGCGGGAGAGAGGCAGAGCTCGCGAGTTTAAGCGAACGGCGAAAAGAGCAAAGAGAATGCGACTCAGCTAACCGAGTTCAGCTCAAGCGGCAATCCGCGATCCCAGTCAACCGCGCCAATGCAGGGAGGATCGTCGGGCGTCGGCTATGGTCTCAAGTACCAGGTCAGCAGCTCCGTCAAAAACCCTCCCGCCAAATTTCTCCTCGACCGGGATCCCGTCCTTTTCCCGACGAATGATTTCTCCGTCGATTCTCGCAGGCCAGGTGCATCGCCGACGTGAAGGCCGACACCGACCACACCAGCTTCCTCACCGGAACCCTCAGCCTCAAGGAAGAGAACGAGGTTCGTCTACCGCGACCTTTGCCGTGACTTTTCCTCGCGGGATTCGTTCCGGTCGAATCTTAATCGATGCGTCCTCTCCGTCAGGTCCATTTGCTGAGGCTCTCGTCGGGCGGCACGGAGCTGATCTGCGAGGGCTTGTTCTCGCATCCGAACGAGATTTGGGACCTGTCTTCCTGTCCCTTCGATCAGCGCATCTTCTCCACTGTTTTCTCCAATGGTGATTCACCGATCCGCGATCTGCTTGAATGCGTGTCCTGATGATACTGACTTGATTGTTTATGTGCGTTCTACTGCATGCATTGTCCACTGCTGATCTGCAATTATTACTCTTATGCATCGATGTTTTTGGCTAGTTAGGCTCAATCCTTTGGAGTAGATGATCATTTGTATATGAGACGCTTCCACTGCAATTTCTGTTGTATGCAATTCTACAGATTCATGGAGTTTGTGATTTCATTTGTTTTTTCCTGTTAAATTTGTTAACCTCTCTGCCCTCGTTTACCTATGAATGCTTCCAAGGTTCAAGCAAATCACTAAATGGTGATTGTTTGCTGCTCTCAGGAATTTGTTCCAGGAAGTCTGTTTATGACCATATATTGTTTTTAATGTAATAATTCTTCGGTCAGGTGCTGTAATGTAAATTATATCCATGTTAAGTAAATTTATTTATGAATTGTTAATTCTTTTGATGAATCATCAATCAGCTACATTTTCCCTGTTGATTTTATTGGGTGATAACATCCGTTGTGATCAAAGGAGTAATTGGAATGTGTTTTGAAACTCCTCCTCTTGTCGAAGGTGAATCTTATGGAGCCGCTGTGTGGCAAATTCCTGAGTTATATGGACAGTTGAATTCTCCTCAGTTGGAAAAAATTGCCTTGCTTGATGCACATTCACGCAAGATCAGTTGGTGGGCAGCTTCTTTAACATAGTCTTCCTATTTTGTCATTGGCAACTTTACATTGCTTGCTGACTTAGGCAATGCCCGCAACAGTGTTCTCTGGTGGCCGTCTGGAAGGCATGACAAGTTAATTAGCATTGATGAGGAAAACATTTTCTTATGGAACTTAGATTGTTCAAAGAAGTCGGCTCAGGTATATTCAAACGGAACCTCTCTATTGGTTACTTCTTTGGGAATGGAATGGATTGTATTCTTTTCCCACTTGTTCTTTAGATATTTATATGTGATATATTTTCTTTGCCATTTACTTTAAATTATAAGATAACTAGCAGCGGAAATAGGCAGAGAAGTAAATGGATACTTATATTGACATGGTCCAGAGTCACTTTGTTTGACGGAGCTACAGCTATTTGTAAACATATAAAGAAGAGCGAGCTCTTTCTTTCAAGGAGTTCTAGAGACCTCTTTTTGGCTCCATGTGACTCTTCTATGGCTTTTGCATGAGTGTTCTAGTCAATGTTGAAATGACAATGGATAATCTTTTTTTTGGTTGTATGGAGATAGGTGAAGGACCAATTGACGCAGTGTGCTTGTAATAGTATTTGTGGGAGATGGACAATAGGAAGAGTGACAACTAGCCATCTAAGTCTGCATGCCTTTTATAGCTTTTATCCTCTTTTCTTTTTTTAAGCGTATGGTATAGTTATATGATGCTGAGCCATTTAACATCCTTGGTGGAAAAACTGAGCAAAGCATGCTCTCCTTTGGGTCCATCTCAGTGCTTATTTAGTCTGTAGATGCATAAGTGTTGTCTTTGTATTATTTACCTTTAGCTTATTCAAAATAGCAATCTTGCACTGCATCTTTTCTCCCTTTAATTCTTATCCTTGCGTGCTGGTCCTTATTCAGGTCTTGTTTCAAATTCTAGGTCCAATCACAGGAGTCTGCTGGCATGCTGCACTACCTCTCTGGGGGAGTATGGGATCCACATGATGTAAATATTGTCGCTGCAACCTGTGAATCATCGATCCAATTTTGGGATCTTCGGACTATGAAGTAGGTTGCATCATCCTATCTACATTTGATGAATGGGGTCTAAGTGAGATGTGACCACCTTTTCTATTTGCAGTTGGTTGATGAACTTTGTCTAGGTCATATAAATCCTGTTAAGTGCTCTATTCATAGTTAGATGTTTTCTTTTATGCCTTTTGCTTCTTCTTTTTTTCCTTTTTTGCATATTTTTCTTCCAAAGAAATTAAGAATAAGAAAAGCAATAACCAGTTAAACTGGAAGGAATCGTGTTTCCTTTGATTCCTTTATAAAGATGAACATACCATTTGCCACTTAGGACAAATTTTCAGGTGGTATACCGCAGTTTTATTTATAATTCTAACATTGACAGGTAATAAACTGAAATGCAGCTACTTAAGTTGTGCTTGCTTAGTATCTTCTAATCCTGTGGACACTCTACAAGTTTCTGGAATGGGTGCTGACAGAGTTCATATGGTGGCAGGAAAGCAAATTCACTAGAATCTGTCCACGCTCGTGACCTAGACTATGACATGCGAAAGAAGCATTTACTTGTAAGAAAGCAACCATGGAATCCAGCATCTTTTTTCATTTATATTTGATTTATTGCTCATATTAATAAGATTCCCAGATGCCTCAAAAACATTTTAGCATGTGCATTCATGAAAGAATCAATTTATGACTTTGAAAAGTTAATATGAATTGCGAGGCTAGACTGGAACTTTCCTTTTAACAATAGTTTCACTTGACGTACTGGTACTGTTTAGGGAGAATCTTGTGCAAGGTTAAGAGGACAGGTATTTTGATTGAACTTTTTTTTCCAATCTGCAGTGGATAAAAGAGTCAAGTAACTTATTGTATGAATAGGCTAGGCATAAAGTATGAATCTATTCCATACCCATTTTACCAGCTTGGGGGAAGAATCATGTTCCACGAATTACTGAAAGATGCTAGCATATTGATTGAGCATAGGGGTGTCAAAAACCGAACCAAAATCGAAACCAAACCGAACCGATATTTCATGCATTTTCGGTTCGGTTCGGTTTCAGGTTTAGATAACCAAAAAATAACCATTAACTTTTCCGATTCAGTTCGGTTTTCAGTTTGGTTCAGTCAACCGAACCGAACTGAAACTTTCAACAAAAATTGAACAATCTTTCTTCTTTCTTGCCTTTTCTTCACTTTGGTTCCAATAAGCAAAGCAAAAAATAGGAAAACCAAACCAGATTTTCAGTTCGGTTCATAATCGGTTTGGATCAGATTCTGTTCAGTTAAGTATCATACCTTATTGGCTCGGTTCAGTTTTTCAGAAAAACAGAACCGTTTACACCCTACTGAGCACCAATTTGATGAATTAAGCACTGGTTCACAACAGGTATTGAAGAACTTTTATATAGGGAGATTTCAGGACATTGCTGAGATAAAAATGGTGAATCACGTATTCTGTTTGATATCCAAGCACAAGCTGTGTAAGTTTATCTGATTGGGATGCTAGTTATATGCATTCCCTGGCAGCCAAATCACTAGCTATATAAGAGAGCAATGAGGGTTTGGTTTGATGAACTGGGTACCCTGTTTGCAATCACTTGAAGACTCTTATCACATGGTTCACTCAATAAATAAGTTGGGTCAGGGATCTTGTTTAGATGACGTTGGGGAGTCAATCTGAAGAAGACATGGAGTATGTGGACCTTATAGAGAAGACAGTGTTAGCAAGGGGTATTGCATTAATACATCCAATTAAAATCTCATTTAGTGGGACATGTGTCTTGTGAAGTAGTATGCTGTCCTTAATTTGTTCATTGAAAGGGAGATGTGCCTCATATGACAATGGCAATAGAATAAATTCTACCATAGATCACCTGTACAAGTAACTTTCTTGAATAAGTTACTCTAGTTTAGTGCATGATATGTAGCATTGACTTTGTTTCAGAGATGAGTGATCTCTCCCTGCAGTTGACTCGGTATGATTATCTATGTCTGGCTCCACTAATTTTTCACGAGGGAGTTGGCTCTATGAACTAGAGGCTACCCACTGCAACGAAAAAGGAAAAGAAAACTCCACGAGTGAGTAACTGTCACAAAATTTTGTATACTACGTATATCAGGAGAACCACAGATATAGTAGCAGGAATTTAGTGGGGAGTCATAAAGGATGTGAATTAGGTTCTTTGCGATATCATGGAATGCCATGATGCAGTTTGCTTCCTTTTAGGAAAGGGACTAAATAGACCAGAGGGCCTTTAGTCTTTGGTTAGAGTATGGACTGTGAAATTGATTTCTTTATCCTGTTATGGATACTCAATACTGACATCTTAGCCATGTCAAGGAAAGAAAACTTTTTCTTTTTCATTACTTCATGGCGACTACTCCCTGCACGCCACTAAACAGCAATATTATTTTGTTGGTGTCCAATAAACGGATGAAATCGTGCATATTGTAACTAGAGAATTAATTTCATTTGAAGATTTAAGGATATCTAAGCAATAGAAGATGATTCTACCAGAGCTTAATTATAGCTGTATGGGTGCCTTTAGTTCATCCACATGAAATTCAATATTCAAATATTGTCTTTTTATAATTTTAAGAATTGCAAATACTTTGTCATTTCTCGTCATGGGTCCCCTCTCTTCTCTAGAGAGTAGGATAGATTGTTTATCATCTGTTCATGTCCTGTTTGTTAAATAACATTGTTTCCATTTATTACAGGTTACCTCTGAGGATGAATCTGGTGTACGTGTATGGGATCTTAGAATGCCTAAAGCTCCTGTTCAAGAGTTTCCTGGTCACACGCACTGGTACACTATTCTATTCCATGTTTTTTAGTTTGACAGTAATGTGGTCTATAGACGATTTATCATACTCAAATTACAAATTTTCTACCTTTAACATGCTAAAATTACTGGCAGGACTTGGGCTGTTAGGTGTAATCCTGAGTATGAAGGACTGATTCTGGTTCTCTCTCTCTCTCTCTCTCGTGAAACTCGCACCATGGACACAAAAATATGGATGTTTATTGTATCATGAGAATTTGCAAAGTTTTTGACTTGTGGAGGCTTTCATTACGACTTGTACTTATTTAGTTAAAGAAAAGTGAAAAAGACAAGAAATGAGAAATCCTACCAAATTGCTTCATTCATGACAAAAAATATGGAAATCATGAGAATTTGTATTGTGGAGGCTTTCTTACCAATTTAGTTAAAGAAAAGTGAAAAAGACATTCATTGTTCATTCATGTCTATGTGATCTTCCCTACTGAAAATTACAGCTGTATTTTCCCTTTTAAGACTGTTCCAGTCTCAGTAAATTTTCCATTAAAATATGCTGTTACAGAGTGCAGGTACAGACTCAGTGGTAAATTTGTGGTGGTCATCTGCCTCGAGCAGTGATGAGCTGACATCTGAGAGGTTAAATTCTTCATTGTGTATCTGAAAAATCTGTCTCTTTTACATCTCAAGATAAGTAAAAAATTCTCTATACTTACATTTTTGCAGGCTAATTGACTCGCCTACCAGAAAGCTTGATCCATTGCTCCATTCATACAATGACTATGAAGACAGTGTTTATGGTAACTGCTGTGGCACTGGAATTCTTTAAGCACTAGCTATCTGTTTAGCAGGCTAATTAATTTAACTATTGATGTAGGCCTGGCGTGGAGTTCACGAGAACCATGGATATTTGCATCACTGTCATACGATGGGAGGGTAAGCACTATAGACCTTAAAAAGTAAACAATGGACATTCAGAAGTTTTTTTCCTTCATAGGGCTGTTTGGTTGCTGGCATTGCTCAGTGTGATGACTATTGTTTTAAATTGTTTTAAGCTGAAAACTGGGCTTCATTTCAGCAACCTGACTAATATGAACATGATTAATGCAGCCACTGACCAAATGCTCTTCAAACAATTAAATCACATCAGCATTGGGGTGGTTATTTCTTTGTAATCTAGGTGTTTGACAGGAAAATCTGGAATTGCTGTTGGCATGTTAAGTATGTCGTGTTAAAAAATTTTGACGGGTGATTCTTGTCACAAGTATATCTACGCTTCCAATGACATGAAAGTGTTCATATGTTTAACCACATTGGTATTCTTCTCTTTTTTCCTGAAAACAGGTGGTTATAGAATCAGTGAAGCCCTACCTGTCCAGAAAATGACTTCCGGGACACTAAATTAGGTTCATTGCCCCTTTGTCATCCTGGCCTTTTACATCTGGAGATGCTATGAAGTATTTCTTCTTGCTTTTCTGGTTGGTTGGGGACTGGAATACTTACGCTGTTTCTCATTTTTTGAATTCTCATTGTAGAATATTTTCTCCAATCATTGAGTTTGAACAAGGTATGGTTGAGAGATCATGTATCTTCTACCAAGCCCTGGAAAGCTGTCTGATCTTTGGATCATTCGAGTGAAATTTCCAACCAATTAAGGCAGTTCTGTTCGGCCATATATACTTTCTGTAACTGTATTTAATGAGCGTACACCTGATGGAAAAAATCATCAAATCACTATAAAACTTCCTTCACAAATTTTTTACTTTACTGTTGGAGTGCTTATGTAATGGCTCTCTGCTTCATATATAGATGCTGGCTCTTCATTGTATTTTTCAACATTGATTGTCCAGCAAAAATTCTTGTTCAATTGGAGGATAGTAGCTGTATAAGTCATCTGTGGAGTTGGTTAGTCGATGACTTGTATCGTGCTTTCCTTTGCTGCAAGAGAGTATGCCTTTGGTTCCACTTGTCTAAGCTATCTCCTACCAGGCACTGCTGTCTTTGGTGCTGTTCATATAACATGTCATTTTGTGATTGCTATAGTTGCAATTTTTTTCTGATTGTTATTTGGAAATTCTGGCAGAGCCCCTCTTAGATTCGCCAAAATTTTCACTTCCTTATCACGTGAAAAGAGTCCTGGACCAGCGTTTTATTCCCAGTGCCGTAAAAGAAATCGAGATGGTCATTCATTGGCTGGTTGCTTACTGCATGTCGGAATTGCATTTGCCATTTTTATGTAGCCATCACTTGGAACTCATTAGTCTTATCTTCCTATATAAAGGTCGGCATTCGAACTCCCGAGTGACGCGAGTCCCGGACACGGCCGATTGATTTGTGCCACTCATTGTCTGTGAACAGAAAGAAAGTCGTAGTGGACTAATGAGAATCCTCTTTTGAGTGGTTCCTCTTCTGACGAGAGGATCCACCGAAGAGTACCTGTCCGACCAAGACTCTTTCTCAATACGGAAGTGACGCGATGCTTATCCGGAAAAACAGTGAAACTCTTGTCCCATCCTAAAGATGCTCGGTCGCTTGGTCTCTTGTTTCCTCGTCAACAGCATCACGTGCGTCTTCCCCTCTTCTCATCGACACGTGGCGCTCTCTCTCACCGCGCAACCCCGCCACGTCCTGCGTGACACCTAAGCTCGCCACGCTTTTTAGCTTATCCACATCTTTTCTTTGGGAGAAAATGAAGTTGAACCCGTGGTCAACAGGGTCCTGCCATGTCACAGGCCTACGGGATCGCGACACGTGTCTTGAGCAGGCTCTATACGGAAAACTGAGGAAAATATAAATATGCTGCGCTGTGCTGACTTCCATCGGATAAGGGGTGAAGTCGCAATCCTTACGACTTACCGGATTGTCCTTTTTCTCTCGTCAATCAATAATATTTGTTTTTTATGGTGATATTTGATGTGGATGGAAGATAAGTGCGGTCAAGAAGTTTTTATCACATGCATCTTCATCATAGACCATATACCAAATGAGAAAAGAGCACGTGGATATCATTTTACTGTATCAACACCTTTTCAATTTTCTCCCCAAAATATGGCTCAATTGAGATCTGTCATATTTCTATATTGAAGAGTCGATTGTCATTAAGATGGTCACGATTGTGCCAAGTAGCCACAAAGACTCCTATGGTTTTATGTGCAATAGCAGGGAACAAAGAGTAGGACTCTTGAAGAAATCCATAAGGTTTAAAAGTCTTCACAATCATCTGAATTTGCTTCTAGCCCGTGGACGAGAATTTTAAATGGTTAGGAAGATGCCCTTTTTTGACTAATAATAAGTTGGACGAAATTATTCAAAAAAAACCTAAACGTTTATTGAATTTCTCTGAGTCAATAATTATATTTTACCTTTTTTTATGGTCAAGGATTTAACCTATGAAATTTATTCCATGTTAACAACAAAATTAGGACAAATCACCCTTAAAAAATGGCAAGTAGGGTATAGGGGAATTGTATTTGAATTCTTTTCACAACGTGGCTCATAATCTTTAGAAAGGTTAAAGGTTTTTTCAGGTAATGATTTGGCATTGTGCATGAACTTAGAAATGGAAGCTACCCGACTCAGTGCTTGTGCAAATCTGCAGCTTATATGGCCAGTGGCTTGCTTTTGGCTTGCTTTTCACGAGAATCGTTATTTGCTAGTCACGTTAATACGTCAATTATCCATTCGCGCTACCGCCGCCGCTGCCACAAGTGGTGGCTCTGATGGGGGCGGCCAGGCCTTACCAAAGCGAACACGGGAACGATAGGACGGGGTTGAGCGGGCCGACACGTGGCGAATCCAGCGAGGCAAAACGGATTCATAATGCCGTCCCCGCGGGACCCACTTGCTCGGACCCACTTGCTCACGTGGACGATTTAATCTCGGCATTCGCAGCATCCTACGTCCGTCACGATCGCGGTCTCTCGGGCTCTCTCCCCGCAGAGCAAAAAGCCAGAGCAACTTTCCCCCCCATCCCCCGATCTGATCTCTCTCTCTCCCCCCCTCTCTCCGAAGCAAGCAAAGAAGAAGAAGAAGAAGAAGGCGAGGGAGATACGTCCGCGATTCGCTCTCACTTTCCCACTGGCTCATTGAGGTTTTTTTAATAGAGAGGGGGCTTTTCGCTTCGTCTTCGTTTGACCTTCCAAACCCAAACACAGGTCTTCTCCTACTTCCGAGACTTCGAACCACAGCGAAAAGTGCAACGGAAAACTCTTAACCCCATTTAATACGGCGCCCCTCCCCAACGGTCTCCTCACTTCTCGAGCTTCCCAGTTTTCTCCCACTTCTAGGGCTTCTCTTCTTCTCCTTCTCCTCCTCCTCCTCCTCCTTCTGCTTCTTCTTCTGCCCATGGCATTTTGGTGAAGAGTGCGGGCAATGACGGCGAGTTCCAGGGGATTTGCGGCTCAGCTCGACTTCCGGCCCGAGTTCGCGCTCCCCCGGAGGAGCGGCAAGCTGGCGCTGGAGCTGGGGAAGCGGGCCAGGAGGAGAGGTGTGCGCGTGGAGGGATTGGCCGATCGGGCCGGGGCGAGCCGGATCGGGTGCTGCTGCTCCGACTCGGCGGTCCCGGCGCGGCGGGCGGGGGCGGCGGCGGCGGCGGCGGCGGCGGGAAGGGCGCGGAGAAGAGCGACGATTGGCGGTTCGAATCGAAGATGATCTCTCCCACGCCCGTAATGCCCTTCGCTTCTCCACAGTACGTTGCTCTCGGTGAATGATTCGTTGAATTCTTGTTGGTCATTGCGACCTGTATTTCTCAATCTATGTTTGGAATGCTAGGGATTTGGAGGTTTTAGAATGTGAGAAATGTGTGGATTGCAGTTAACTTTGGATTGAGCCCCAGCTGCAGATACTAATTCGAAGGTTCCAACTATTTAGGACAAACATGTCGTTGGCAGCCAGCATCTGTTCTCCAATGTGCATGCAATCAGAATATTTTTTTATTATTTTAATTTCTGTGATGTCATGCTATGAAAACTGGCGAAAGTCATGTTCTTCCGCTCTGCCAGGTTATTTCACGTTCCATAGACTTGAGAAACTTCTGAAGCGAACCTTTTCGTTCTGTCTAAGGTCTTTATTTTCATCTTAAACAAGGGAATGAAGTTGCTGGCCATTTGGAAATCGATAATTTCAGTGTAGCAGTAGGAGATTGAGCATTTAAGCTTTGAAAAACGGTTGAAAGCCTTGAAATTTTTGGTTTCCCCTGTGAAAAGAGAATAGTGATGTCCACATATTGAAAGGTTATCTGATTGGTATTCAATCACTCATAGATGATCGATGCAATTTCCCTACTCTTGTTTCAAATCCTTGGGAATGTGGAATCTGCGCATTTGTCCTAAAGGAGCATAATACATAATCAAACTAATTATTGTTCTACAAGAACAAAGTGAGTATATTTTGAATCAGTTTGCTTACCCCTCACATCATTTGAATGACACAAATTATGACATTGAGCCATCTCTTCAATGCAAATGAAGTGCTCATTGTACTTATCTTTTGCTGCACTCCATGGAACAATGATTAAGTAGCAGTCCAATATCTCACTGATATCAAACTGCTTCAGTCTAATCAAACTGATTGTTATTCTACAAGAACAAAATGAGTATATCTTGAATCAGTTTGCTTATCCCTTGCATCATTTGAATGACACGAATTATGGCATTGAGTAGTTCCTCCTTGGGTTCTTCAATGCAAATGATGTGCTCATTGTGCTTATCTTTTGCTGCACTCCGTGGAGCAATGATTAACTAGCAGTCTAATATTTCACTGATATCAAACTGCTTCATTCTACAGGTCTCATTTTGTCTCCAAGCAAGAAAAGTTTTATCCACGATGTACCCCCAGAAACTCTGGTCCACAGTCCCGTGATACACCACCAAAGAGAGGTAAGCAAAGTACTATCTCAGCACCATTCTTTAATGTATCCCAAACAGTAATATGCATAGCAAGAACTCAATAACAATGGAAAAATTACAGCTTTAATAATTCTTGAATTATGGGATAAATTGGCATCTAGAACCAGATGTCTGATTATGCATCTCCTGGTTGATTCCTCCACTGCAGACACTGGTATTGCAAATGAGAAGGACTGGGGCATCAACTTGTTAAATGAAAACGTAATGAGACTGGCATTAATGAAGATGGCAGTACTTGGTACAGAGAGGGCGGGGAAGACTTGGGCGATAATGGATACAGATGTAGATGGACAAGGATGGGCGGTCGATCTCATGATGGTTCTTCAGAATGGAAAGAAATGGTATAAAATCATCTGATGACACATACATATTGCTCTTACGGCTTAAATCAAAACTATGAAAGCTGTCATTATGGTCATTGTGATTGTAAACAGTCCAAGTTCAATCTGTGTTCTGTCCTCTTTTTTTCTTGTTACAAACACTGGATGTAATCTTGCTGAAGCCAAAGAGTCTTTAATTTTATCTCCACTGCATCTCTCTGGATATACAGAGTTTTAAGTATAGAATAGAGACACTGACCAATTTATCCTTTAGATAGATTTATATCATACATAGAGAAGTTATATATTGGTTTTAGGTTTTTCATCTTGTGGAAGGAGATATCAACAAATATCTAAGTCAATGTGCAGAGGCCTTGTTAAATCTTGTCCTTTGTATGAATGCATGTCCCTTGTATCTCCCTATAATAACATTGTCCATTTACAGTTCTCCATGTATGTACGTATGCATTGTGTATACGTGGAAATTAATGCAAACAACTAGATTGCTTTCAAGATCATAATTTTTTAGAGTAATAGCTTCTCAATGTCCGGTGACTCAAATGATGATTTCCATGTTCTGCACTAGTGTTGTTTTTATAACTTACTGAGCATCGTCCCGGGTAGATGCACTATATTTGATTTACTGATAATTGATCTCCTGACAGTGGTGGGAGAAAAGTGACTGGAGTGGTTACAAAGAGCTAGGTACATTCCTCACACCCTCAGATATAGTATGCATTTACCTTAGCTCTTGTATGGTAGGGATAAAGCTATTCATGCATTCATATCAGAATTCTAGTAATTACTCATAACTGCTGCCTCTCTCAGCATAAAATTTATTGACAGTGAGTCTTCGAAGCTGGTCAATGGCATTGCTCTTTAAACTTCTTTTGGCTCCAACTATCAAACCAACTGACAGATTTTTTATTTTAAGCCACCTTATCCTGTGATCAAGCACAGGAGAATTCTCTTCAATGGTTATCCAAGAAGTTCTGCATGCTGATTATTCATTGCCAAGTAGTGTCTCACTAATAACGATGATAGTTTTTGTTAATGTCTTTTCTCATTCACAATTTCTCAAGTGCCGCTCCTAGGCTAGTGAATGAGGAAGCTTATTCTTCCCCCATCTCAATCAAACTTCATGGTGTCATCTTCAACAACAAATCCCATGGTATATCATCTTTGTTGTTTTCAATGGACCAAAAAAAATGTTCAAAAGGCACCTATTATTACGTTACTGGACTTCTTGTTTCTCACTACCTCCATTGCTTTTACCTATATATATATAGATGACCAGTTGTTTGCTGACCCTGTTGGGCAGGCAAAGTTTTTTGCCTTGGAATATTAACATAAGTAACATTTTTATGGGAATGCAGAACTGAGATATCCTCCATTTTTACTACGTCTAATTAATGTTTAGCCAAAAGAGAAGATATTGATGCAGGCTAACTCCATTCAGTTGCGTAATCTCCACGTTGTTTCTCTTTGGGGGCAAAAACTTGCTCACCATGCTGTTCATGCCATAGGTGTAGAGAAATCTGGAAAAAATGCGGAAGGGGATTCATGGTGGGAAACATGGAATGAAGTTTTGTATCAAGACGAGTGGAGGTACTCCCTTCTGAGTGTCCCTTTTCCTCTGTTTCTCTCAAAATATCTATTTCTTGATTTGCATGATCTGAATTTGGTGCTATATTTCAATTGATATCTAAGTGGTGCATTTGAAACTACAGTAACCTAGCGAGGATAGAGAGGAGTGCACAGAAACAAGCAAAATCAGGCACTGAAAATGCTGGTTGGCATGAGAAATGGTAAGTAAATATTGTGGTACGATAATGCTCATTTGTTCTCAAAGTTTGTGTACATATGGGATGTTGGCATCTTGTATACATATGGTTGATGGATCATTTTGAATCTAGGTGGGAGAAGTATGATGCCAAAGGGTGGACTGAGAAAGGGGCACATAAGTATGGCAGACTGAATGAACAGTCGTGGTGGGAAAAGTGGGGAGAGCATTATGATGGGCGAGGATCTGTGCTAAAATGGTATTCCTAGTACTCAATTTTAGTTTCTTACTTGATCTTGTGAGATTCTGACTATGAGTCTTTTTATTCTGACTGTTTTGAGAATTAGGCAGGATTTCATTTGCTGTTTTGTTTGAAGCAAAGAAAACTGATGGACTTTGAGCTGAAATTATGTTGTGGAAATGAGTATTATCTTAAATGGCGGTAATAGCAGCCGGATTGCCATATCTAGGGAAAATTATATATTAACATCACACTAACAGGTTTTCTAGCACAAAGAAGGTTGTTTTGTTTTTTTGTTTTTTTCTTTGTCGCCATGCCACATGATTCACGTAGTTCATATACCTTTTTCCTTAGCACTCCAGGTAAAGGGTCAAACCTTTGATCAAATCTTCTGAAACCAATGTAAATTTATTATTAACTTTTCTTGTGGAATCATCTTCTCAGGACAGATAAATGGGCGGAGACAGAGCTTGGGACCAAATGGGGAGACAAGTGGGAAGATAAATTTTTTGCTGGCATAGGTTCACGTCAAGGGGAGACATGGCATGTATCCCCAACTGGCGAACGTATGTCTAGTTCTTCCTCCTTGCCTTTTCCTTTTCTAGAAATAATTATTGGATCATCTTTGCTTGGAAATTTGAGTTAATGCTTAGTGTCTATAACCCACATTCCTAGGCTGGTATTGCAGAATGATTCACTTCTTTTTTCTGCTATATAAGATTGCTAATGTGCAGCAGCTTTTGGGTGAAAGGCAGGGTCTGTTTGCACAGAAATAGAATATAAACTGAATGATCATTTTACATTTACTGAATAATTTACTTTTTCTAAAAACTGAAGCTAACCAGCAGCGCTTTTAGTTCTGCATATGCTCTTGATCTCAACCCTAGAGAAGTTCTTTGATTTAGCCACAGGGTTCATGTGTGAAGGGTCTGCAGCCACATCAACTTTTACAGTTTCTGCCTCTGGTGGATATGTTTGAGAGGGTAAAACATGCAACTTGAACCAAGATGTCCTTGTTGCACAAAAGGTGCAATGACCTATAGTTTTCTGGACAGCGATATCAGGAAGAACTTATGGACAGTAAAACTTATACTCAACTTCCTGACATGATATAGCTAATTTTTAAACAGGGCTGGTTTTTCACAAATGAAAAAACATAACCTGTGACCAAAGTGAATATTCCCTTCTTCCACTATTCTTTAATGATATCTGCTCAAGTCTCAGTGGCTCTTCTGGTTACAGGCCAGGAATATGTCGCAAGAGTTAATCTTGATGAATACTTTTTGTGAAGCACTAGTATGATGATAGTAAAATTGTCAGTGATGGGAAGTTCACTAGTTTTTGCCTCTAACAGATTATCAAATGCATAGTGTTGCTTCTTGTCCGAAATAGGATATTCAGTTTCATTATTTGCCCAATGCATGAGGTCTATTTTGTGTAAATGTCTCTCTTCTCTCGTGCAGGATGGTCGAGGACATGGGGAGAGGAACACTTTGGAAATGGGTATGGAACTTTCCGTACTTACCTCCCATAAACTGTAATCTTAAAATGATTGATTTCGATTCCTGAGAGATCACTATTCCAGAAATTTCCTTGCTTTTTCCTAGTGTATTCCAGGTCTACAACTTATATTTGTCTTCCGTTTGTATATCAGTAAGGTGCACAAGTATGGGAAGAGCACGACCGGTGAAAGCTGGGATATTGTTGTCGACGAGGAAACTTATTATGAGTATGAACTAGCTCTCTTAGTATAATTACTTTAATTGAGGATAGCCAAACAATTATATTCTGGAGATTAGATGAGGCTAGCATTCTGACTTGTTTGCCAAATTGTCTGCAAATATGTGGAAGGGCTGAACCTCACTACGGGTGGGCAGATGTCGTTGGCGATTCGACCCAGTTGCTCTCAATCAAACCCCGTGACAGACCACCTGGTGTCTACCCAAATCTCGACTTTGGTTCGGCTGCTTCACCGCCTCCTGACAATTCTCAGGATCCACCAGCAGCCCCCTTGTGATGAAGGAGGATCCAAGTCTTCGGCATTCTTCTTTTTGTTGTTCGAGTCCAATTGTATTCGTCCGAACTCCTTATGTAGCATTAGTTATGTGAATTATTGTTTGATTAATTCATTCTTTCCATAGTTGATTCCACTTAAACCCCCAACTTAAATCAGCTCCTCTGTGATTTTTTTCAACATGACTTTTTCCCCAGACCTCAGCTCGCCCATATGAACTAGCCGATCTACCCAACAGCTTTTATCTTTCGGATACTAATTGAATATTTGGTGTTTGAGTTAGGTGAAATATGCTGTATACTTGTCTTACACTTTTTATAAATTAGTATTTTAAGCACATAAAAATTTTCTAGATGAACTCGGGTTCTGCCAGTCAGATGGTACAAATCTTGCAAATTTTTACCTATAATTCACCACCATACATGAAAATTTTTGTTGACAAAATGTTTTCAGTTGACTAGTTATCAATTCTCGGAAAACACTTTCCTCAAAACATACGCCTCCCTAAATTTCTTTAATTATACTTTATACATATAAAGGTACCTATTTGCCTCTTCAATTTATTTAGTGGCGCTCTCTCATGCTACGCAATAGGGGTGGGTTGGGCGGGTGATTCTAGGAGAACCAACTGGTTATTGATATATAATTTTTTTTTTTTGGGGTCAGTCAACTGGTTCTTGGTTTCAAGAACAAGGAACTGTTCTCTCAACATTCACCAATTAGAAAATGCATCATTCAATAATTAAAAATTTTCTTTAATATTTTCTATTGAATCCAATTCAATAATTTATGTTTTGTCGATGTGGTGAGAGTTCTCATCATATGTTAAATATATTCTCAAATAACTTTGAAGGAATCAAAATAGAAACAATTTGTAAATGTTCTCATTTTTTTGATTTATCCATGAAACATCACCACTTCTCATTTATGATACTTTATAGTAAATGGGTCTTGTGCTATATATGTGTCCAAAATTGTCAATGTTCATGCTCAATCTGTCCCAAATCTAGTAAAAGGATTTTATTTGAACATGTGATAAATATGATAAAAGACTTAGCACAAAGATGATGTGTGTTGGATTTTGCTGAAAATGCTCATTTTCATGGTGTCTAAAATATGATAAAATAATTCTACATGTGATAGAAGTGTATAAAATGTTATAACAAAAAACACCTTCACACGTACATAGAATCCAATCATGGCTTGCAACGTGATATATATTTTTATTGTAAAAGGGCGCGACACTTACTTTATTATAAAAAAAAAATTTTTTTTTTGTCTCGATTATAATTTTTTGAAATCAAAAGTGATTGGTCAAGAATCGACCCACCCGGCAATTAATAATCAGACAATGATAAACAGTAATGGTGAGCATATTGAATTGATCAGATGAAAACCACCGATTGGATTGGTTAGTTTGGTTTAATTCTTGAAAATGTTGGTTGAGTTTTTAATACCATAAAAACGAAAAAATGGAATCAATCCGATTCTCGATTTTAAAGAAAATGGGACTGGATACTAACTCTTTTATTAAAAAAATATTTTTTAATTTCTTAAAAATAATAATAAACTTTAAATAGTAATAATTTTAGTATTTTTAAAATTTTTTTTTTTGTTAAATAACCAGTTCTATTGGATATTACTAGACCGCCTGGTCAGGTCCCCTTCCTAATCCTAGGAACATTTGGTTTGGTTTCTAGTTCCAAAAATTAAAAACCGATCCTCTCGAGATCCGTCCAATCCAATTCTACCTAATCGGACTCGGAACGATTACTCCCGGTGAAAAGGCATCAGCGGAGGCCTCAACGAAATCAGCCCCGCTCCGATTCCGTCAAGTCCTGCAAATAATCACAGCCGTCCGAACACACGGTCGCCCCAACGAACGGCGCACCGAACTCCATCGATTTTATCTCCTGCGCACCAGCCTACGTTCTCCAACGAGCGCAACAGCAATCAAGACCCTCACCCTCCTCTCTCTGTCTCTCAAAAACCACCGCAAGCCTTCCAAATTACCGTGAGCTCTCGTCAATGGCGACCTCACAGCTGATATTTTAGCTCACTTTCGGAAACTGTAGCGGCTACCCTTTTTGGCTCTCTGGATCGTCTTTGGGTCTTCTTCTTTTGGGGGGGATAGTAGCGTAGTGAAAATGAATTCTTTGACAGCAAAACCCTCCTTCCTGCTTTTCTCTTACGTGTCGTCCTCTTCACCGTCGTCGTCATCATCATCTCTTCTTCTTCCACTTCTCTTGCATACGAGCCTCGTTTCGTCGCTCCGATTAGCACTACTAGGAAGCAGCGAAATGGTGGGTGCGGCACCAACCGAAGGAGACCTTCTTTGAGAATCGCCGCTTACGATTCTTCCAAGAGCGATAGCTCTAATGCCGCCAACGGCGACTCTAAAGCACCCAACGGCACTCTGGTACAACTCCCTCTCTCTCTCTCTCTCTCTCTCCAAGTAATCGGGTGACTTTCCTGTTCTGCAATATGTTCGCTACATGTGTTGGGATACGTTAGTTTTTTTGATTGGCTACAAATTGCGAGTGTCGATATTGGGAGTCTGCTGGTTAGCATCTGTTGTAGTTATTCAACCCATTGTTTGGCTGCTCGCGGTAATTCGTGGAGAATTACGGATTTGCTTCTCGAGATAAGTGCATTCGGATGCTGGATTTGATTCCAATTTATCGTGAGAAACCTGCCCGTCACTGTGAAATTACTGTCTTTGTCATCCGGACTTTTTGGCCCAGTGGTGTGGCACGGGTTTGGACTTTGGAGGGAAATGGAATGGGACATGTTCGGGGTTTGATTCCTGGCAAACTTGGTGCGTGTTTGACATATGAGAACAAAGAGGTTTGTCGAGAAGGGGATGTTGGAGTCTGTGGTTCCCGAATAATTGTCAATTTGAACCCACTTAGGAGTTTGCAAGCTGTTTTGAACTCAATTTGCCAACATTGCGGAAATTTGATGAATATACAGGTTGTGGGGACTATAGTGACATTGCAAATATACAGGTTGTCGGGACTATAGTGAGATTGCAGACAATGGTGTTGCTTCATTGTATATGTCCAGCATCATTCAACCTTCTGATTTCCATAGACAACTGTATTAAAAGTGAAAAAGTTTGAAGATTTTAAGCTGATTAGTGGGTGTCGGGGTTATCTCTATTTTGATTTCATAGCTTATTCTCAACAATACTCCCTTTTGCAGTTATGCATGCCCCCACTCTTTTATAGTCACGTTTCCTGGGTCTGCTGTAGCATCAAAAAGCTGTTTTTAGCATACAATCTCTATACAGTTAGGAAGAGTTGTCTAAATCGGTGAAGTTATAGTCATACGATGTCTGACACATCTTCTGTATGTGAAGTCAAAGAGCAGGAAAGATCTTCTGCTGGAGTATGTCAAGAATGTGCAACCAGAATTCATGGAGCTGTTTGTCAAAAAGGCTCCACAGCAGGTTTGACTATTCTCCTGTATTTTGATTTGGATTTGTTTGTCTTAAAACAGAAAAAAGCTGAAAGAATAGGCTAGTGGTTTAATTGCTCTATTTGTATGGTTCTGTTTTTAGGTAGTTGATGCAATGAGACAAACCGTCACAAATATGATTGGCACACTACCTCCCCAATTTTTCACGGTGACAGTGACTACTGTGAGTAAATCTGGAACGTAACAGGATATAATTATTGATAAACTTCCCCCTAGGTGTTATCTTATTGTTGGTTTTCTCTCTCAGGTTGCTGAAAATCTTGCACAGCTCATGTACAGCGTTCTGATGACTGGATACATGTTTAGGAATGCACAGTACCGCATAGAACTACAACAGAGTTTGGATCAGGTTGCTCTCTCTGAAAAGCCGGATAAAAAGGTGATCTTTCTTTTTTATTTTAAGTGGACTGAGGATCTTATTAAATTGCCAGACATCAAGGATGTTTTGACGATTCTGTCAGAATACCGTTCCTGCAATGTGAGCGTAGAAGCAGCAATAATGGTTTTAGGTGTACAGGACAATCACACGAGCTTAGTTTCAGGAACATATCCAAGGAGTCACAAATGCATGCTTGTGGTTTGCTTTACTTAAGCAGTAGCCCATGAGAGTTTACTGTGTTGTGTTCATCAAAGATATATGACAGATGACATACTGAGGCAAATCTCTGCTTTTACTCTAGTTGTGTTTGTATGCTGTCTTGCTCTGTGGGTAAAATAGTTGGTTTAATTACATATTTAGGTTTTGTGTTTTATTTTTCACCAAGAGATAAAAAAATAATAGAAGAAAAGTGAAGTTTGTCCATTGTAAAGTGGTACTTCTAGTTCCAAAGCATCATGTCTACCATGTTGATAATAATGATGCCCCACTGAAGGGATTGAAATAGAATAAATGAACTAGATATCAACTTATACTGGCCTAAGATTGATCTGATAAAAATTTATATGAACACTACTCCAAATACTGTACTCTCTCATAGCTAGTTCATATTGTCATGTTAACTCTCTGCACATGATACCCTTGCGATGCTTTCTTCCTGGAAAAGTAATTAATGGTGTGGTTGCCCTCATTGCTGTCGAATGAAGTTGTATTATAAAGATCTCAGCTTGACACAGTGGCCGATGTTGTTGGAATCTCATATTTAGCCATAGATTTGAACATTACGTGTCTATACCTTTGCTCTTGATGAGTAATTATATTTATATAGCGTTTGCTTTGAGGCATGCTTGAATATCAACAAAATCCTACAGTGCCTGATCATGTTGGAATCTCATATTTAGCCATAGATTTGACTTTTGAGTATTATGTGAATACACCAGTGTTCCTGAGTACTCTTATAGATAGCATCTGCTCTAAGGCGTGCTTGAATATCAGCAAAATCGTACTGGGAGAGGTCCAATGAAGCCTGTAAGAAATATGTGAGCTAGTTATATATGGGGTCTCATTCTCATTTTTGCATAAGCTGCTTGATCTTGCAACATTGGAAACTAAAAATAGTTGGGCAATTTGTTAGTCTTGTCAGTTCCATTTCTTTGCTAAATGAGTTAATTGCACTGCAGGATGCTCCAGATTATGCGCCAGGTACACAAAAAAAGGCATCAGGCGAAGTGATCAGGTGGAATAATGTGTCTGGCCCCGAAAAAATTGATGTTGTGAAATACATTGAGTTACTTGAAGCAGAAATCGAGGAATTGAATCAACAGATAGGTAGAACAACCAGTGGACAAAATGATTTGTTGGAATATCTCAAAACTCTTGAACCACAGAATCTTAAGGTGAGGATGTCCCGTCACTTTTCTTCATTTTCTCTGAGTTGCCTAATTTGCTATTTTGATTTATGATTGTCAATTAAATGCAGTGCTTCACATGCCTCCTTGATTTTTTTGTGCTTTCATGAATGATTATTTCTTATGGTTATATCATGCCACTGCTTCCTATATAGGCTTACCTTTGCTGTTCCAGAGCCTGAAATTCTCCCCTGTAATTCATGAATTTGCAGGAGTTGACCAGCAGTGCGGGTGAGGATGCTATCCTTGCTATGAACACCTTTATAAAGCGCCTTCTTGCTGTCTCTGATCCTGGTCAAATGAAGGTCAGTTTTAATAATAAGCTTTGCTCTTCCTCTGTTTTAGTATATCCTTAATGCAGGCCGTGAAATCGAAGATCTTCCTCTCTTTTTCTTGCAAAGAGATAGCATTGCACCATTCAGTCTGGTTTTCTCAATGAGTACCATGTTACCCACCGTGCTATACAGCAAATTATGTCTACAAAGAGAATAATTTGACTAGACACAATCTTCAGTTGTTAATGTGCTAAGAACTTTTTCAATAGAGTTTATTCAGATGTCGGGTATTTCGATCACTAAAAGGAACCGATAAGACAGATTCCCTTGTCTTGATGATGAATAATGACAATACTTATGATCCATGCTTACAGACAACAGTGTCGGAGACAAGTGCACCTGAACTTGCCAAGCTTCTATACTGGCTAATGGTTGTGGGCTATGGCATACGGAATATTGAGGTGTGTTTTGATATGGAAAGAGTATTAGGAACTTCTCCCAAGCTCGCAGAGTTGCCTCCTGGCGAGAACATCTAATGCTCATCCGAATCACAAGTTGCAAGGGTTCCAAGGAGGTGGAAGTCATATTATATTCCCAGGCTATCATCTGAAGTTTTTGCTTTCTGGGCAGAGAGCTTTCTCTGCATCGAGAAAGCAGTCTCAAGGTTAAAGAAAACTTAATATCGATGCATCTAATTGCTAACAGTGCAACAGGCGCACTTGCAAGGCTTTATCGGTATGTTCAATAAGATTATGAAAATTACAGCATTCATGGTTATATGTTGACTTCTCTTTATCAAATGAAGCATCCTCTGTTGCGATATCCGATTACCTGAACCCTTTATATGATTTCTGGAAAGCTTCAATCTTTGTTATTGAAGACCCAGACGCGCTACTGCTACTTTCGAGCTTTTGAAGGATGTCGTCATCTAATTTGTGGTAAGGGCTTCTCAATATATGAAAAGACAGTGAAGAGAATCCAAGGTCATTTGGCGCTTGACGTTGGTGAGCTCAACTGTCGTTCTGAAAAATAAACCAAGCTATAACGTCCAATTACTCTCTTTTTTATATGCTTTGAAGACCGAACTTCTTGAAGTCCAGCGTTGATAAGAGGATCCACGTTGGTTGTGAACGAGGGAGAAAGAAGCAATGTAAGTTCTTTGGAATTCTCGTACCCTGACACCGTCGATCGCACCAACTATATTCCCCGCCGAGAAAACCCGACAGAGAAAAACCAAAATGGACTCTTGAGGCAAACCCAGATCGCAGAATCACACGCGAAGCATGCTCATCTTCTTCTTCTTCGAAATGAACGACGACCCTATTTAAATTCCATCACGTTCAGCAAAACGTCAAAGCTGAAACTCAGGAGAATTCGCAGCCATGGAGGTCGAGATCGTTTCCAAGGAGCACGTCAAGCCGTCTTCTCCCACTCCGGCTCATCTCAGGACCTACAGGCTCTCCCTCCTGGATCAGCTCGTCCTCACCGCCCACATCCCCATGATCCTCTTCTACAACCCCCTGGCCGCTTTCTCCACCAACGAAGCCCTGCGCCGCCTCAAGCAATCTGCCTCCCAGGCCTGCTGGAATTTTACCTGTTCGCCGGAGATGGCATTCACGTGGTCATGATCCAGGTGAATGTGTTCGGATCGCCCTCATCGCCCACCTCTCCCACAAGGTCATCGACGGCCCGACCTGCATGACGCTGCTCAAGGCCTGGTCCGCTGCTCCACGTGGATCTGCTGGAGAAGTCACCCCGAGCTTCATCGCTCCGTTGTTGTTCCTGCAGAGCAAGTTGGTCCCGAGCGACTACATCCTCGGGATCTGGCCGGCGCTGCTGAAATTAGGCACCTGCGCGACCAAGCGCTTCGTCTTCGATGCCACTGCCATTGCAGCAATCAAGTCCGCAGCGGCTCACCTGTCGCTGGTGGCACACCCGACCCGGATCGAGGCAATCTCAGCCTTCACATGGGGGCGCTGCATCTTTGCTATCGAGGTCCACCAGGACGGCGAGCGGCGGCCGTCCGTGCTCTCCCACATGATAAACCTCAGGAGCAAGAACAAGAGCTCAGCGGGAGCAGAGCTGCCGGAGCACGTGATCGGGAACCTGATCTGGATCGTGACGGCGAGATCTGAGCCCGAATCAACCTCCAGTCCCTCACGAGTGCGCTCCAAGAGTCGCTCCTGAAGCTAGACGTCAAGTTCTTCGAGGGACTGGCCGGCGAGGAGGGGTGTCGCAGGTCTGCAAAAGCCTGAAGAAGATGAGCGAGGTGTACGGGGACGAGGAGCGCGGACTACTTCGGGTTCAGCAGCCTGTTCAACGTCAGGGTCTACGAGGCCGACTTCGGGTGGGGCAAGCCGGCGTGGGTGAGCCCCGGCGGGATCAACTTGCCGGTTTATCAGAACCTGGTGTTCCTGATCGAGACCACGACAGGGGACGGGATCGAGGTGTGGGTCACGCTGGGCGAGACAACATGACGGTGCTCGAGCGCGACGGCGAGCTTCTCTCATACGCTTCCGTCGAGCTGAGCCCTCTCCGGCTCGGCAAATGACACGGTATCGTCTCTCCTTCCGTCCAGCTCGTTTTGAACATGAACAAAGCCGTTTTATTTAAAATGTCGTTCGTTTGGCGCTCTTGAACTTGTGGTCCATTTGTGTTGGGGAGCTCACTAAAGTAATTTGCAAAGATCTCACTGAAATTTCTCAATATATGATTGTCCGAAATTTATAATGCGTGATACTATGGTTAAAATTTCTCAACGCAAAATATAATATAGGAGTTATAAATTATGAAAGTAGATAAATATCAGCAAAAAATTAAAAGAGAGAAACAATACAGTTCAATTGCAAATCAAGACAAATAAGCTCCAAATAACAAAATGAATTGTCAGAATAAAATTAGGGATTACACACTCAAAAAGCATATTTGTTGCTTCTTCAAATAAAAATCGATGACTAATCATCTAATCTGTTTGCACCGAAAAAAAAAAATAAATCATTGAATCTGTCTTTAGTATAAGCACATTCCAAAGTCCCATCTTCAATTAAAAATATCCCTTTGCCTTTTGCTGATTTTCTAAACTGTATAACTTTGTTTATACTCATTTCACGTTTATAATTTATTGACTTGTTAAGACTCCATTTGTTTAACATAAAACAACTTTTAGAAAAATATTATTTGGATTTTTTCACATTTGGTTCATGGAAAATAAACTATTTAAAGAAAAAGTCAATAAAAAAAGACACTTTCAAAAGCAGGGAAAATGTTTTTTTGCTATTCAGAAGACGAAATAAATTTTCATCCTCTTTCTTTCCAAACAATTTATTTCACCAGATGCCCTTTTCTTTTATTTTCATTTTCTTTTTTTTGGGTTATTCCTCGATCAGTCGTCAGCCACAACAATAGTCAAGGACTAGCCATAGGCACACTTAGACCTTGTCATAGGCTTGAGCTCACTAGTCTTGGGCGAGCTTGACCTCGTTGACTTCTAAAGAGGATTGAGCTCGCTTGTGACTGACAATTTGCTAAGGAAGGAGAAAAAAATAATTGATTTTTTTATAATTTTTCTGGGAAATCAAATCAAATATCAAATAATGGATAATATTTTCTAGGGAAAATTTCAAAAAAGACTCAAAATAAGTCTATTTTCTAAAATAAGGATCCAAAGTGATAGTTGTCTTAAATGAGGACCAAGTAGTTAAATCAATCTCAAATAAGAACCTCAAATCATCGGCTAATCAAATGTTTGCCAACTGACGAGCGTGTGGCATTTCCGATAACCGGAATAAGGGCAAAAGTTCTAAAGGTACGTGCCAGCACCCCCTCGTCTGCCCCTCTCTCTCTCCGTGGAAGTGGATTCTTTTTGTGCCCAAAATGTGGGTCCTTGAGATCGAGATGTTCTGTGTTTCTTAGTTGGGTTTGTGGAAGTGAATTCGCATTCCACCTCACTCTCTCGGCTCTCAAGGTTTCCTCTCTCGTGATCCTTTGCGAAACTCTCATGATGGAATCGAGCGGTTGAGCTCACTCAAAGATCTCTTTGCTCAGAGGCAATGGAGACGATTTGCTGCGGTGACGGTGGCTTGCTGCTGGCGATGCCGCTGCTTCTTCTTCTTTTCCTTGCAGCGATACTAAGCTGCATTGTGGCGTCGCCGGTGGTGGCGAGCTCGGCCTCCGCGATGTGCGAGCTTAGCTTCATCGACCGCGATAGGCAAAAAGAACACTATAAAACAAACCAAAATTCTTTTTACCTTCATTGTCCTTGTTGCCATCTGTGTGATATTCCATCACATGCCCGCACCTTGTGGACATATTGTTTCAGCAAGCTACAATCGCTTTGAACAAAGGATGGCTTGCACCAATTTGAACAAAACTGACTTCAATTGAACGGGAGTGTAGGTTAAAATATACACGAACCTACGAAAAGATGATGAAGAATCGAGGCTCTCGTGTTACACATGAGTATTTGAATAACAAAGATGTTATTTTGCTCGAGATTTGTCTTTTTCGTTAGAAAGAAACAAAGGTAGGGGTTTCTTGTTGCGTTTCAATTCGTGCTCTATTAATAGAAAATTTGGGTGTTCCAAGTTAAAGATGATAAATAACGGAGAAGAAGAAAACATGAGAACATAAAAAGTTTGGGGGTTTTGTTTTTAGGGTTTGTTAAATTCTATCAATGTTTTTTTGACAAAATTGTCATTATTCTGGTCATTAGAAATGCCACACGCTTGTCGGCCGGCGAACATTTGGTTGCCCGGTGATTTGAGGTTCTTATTTTAGACTAGTTTAGCTACTTCGGATCCTCATTTGAGATAATGACCACTTTGAATCCTTATTTGAGAAAATGGATTCACTTTGGGTCATTTTTTGAAATTTTCCCTATTTTCTAGTTTATTTTCAGATTTTAGCTGAATATTAAAAACTATTTTTAATATTTTAAAAAAAATGCTTTTAGAAAAATATTTTTCAAAAACGTCATATTTTTTGGCGAAATGAAAAATGCTAGAAATTCTTTCGGGAGGATTTTCTCGTTTGTCTATGATTAAACAATTTAAACTACTGATTGCAAAGGTGCCCCGTCTCACCCAAGGAAACGGCGTCGTATCTGCAGATGGGTAATGATAGAACGCCCTTCTTCCCCGTCTTCTCCCTCCACAAAGTTCCCACCATTTGCAGATTCTCTCTCTCTCTCTCTCTAGCCATGTTCGCACTCCATCCCCCAATTCCAACTCGCTTTCCCTCAACTCAGCTCTCCAACTCGCCAACTCTCCTCCGCCACCGCCACCACCACCACCTTCTTTTCCCGCCTCTCTCGTCCGCCACTTCCTCCTCCTCCTCCTCCTCCGCCGGCGCATTCACCACCTCCGACTACTCCTCTCCCTCCACCTCTCCGCAGCTTCGCCCCGGCCTCGAGGTCGATGACGATAATTTACAAGGATTGGAAGTCGGAGGTGGCGACGCCGACGGCGACAGCAACGACGACGGCGACGTTCTCTCCCACCAAAGCCGTCGCTACGACTTTGCTCCCCTCCTCGACTTCCTCTCCAATTCCATAAACTCTGCGGACTCCGAATCGGACTCTAACTCGGCCTCCCCGACCTCGCTCGATCGTGCCGAGTTCCAGCTCGCCGAGTCGTACCGCGCCGTTCCCGCGCCCCTCTGGCACTCTCTTCTCAAGTCTCTCTGCTACTCTCCTTCGTCCACTGGGCTCGCCTACGCCGTCGTTTCGTGGCTCCAGAAGCACAACCTCTGCTTCTCCTACGAGCTTCTCTACTCGATTCTCATCCACGCTCTAGGACGCTCCGAGAAGCTCTACGAAGCGTTTCTGCTGTCTCAGCGGCAGACTCTGACGCCTCTGACGTACAATGCCCTGATTGGAGCTTGTGCTCGTAACGACGATTTGGAGAAGGCCCTGAATTTGATGTCCAGAATGCGCCAGGACGGGTACCAATCGGATTTTGTCAATTACAGTTTGATTATTCAGTCTCTTACGCGTAGCAATAAGATAGATTCTTCGATTTTGCAAAGGCTTTATAGGGAGATGGAGTTGGATAAGATTGAGCTCGATGCGCAGTTGTTTCATGACGTGATTGTTGGTTTTGCCAAGTCTGGTGATCCAGACAGGGCTTTGCATTTTCTGGGCGTGGCTCAAGGTTGTGGGTTGAGTCCTAAAACGGCTACTCTCGTTGCTGTTATATCTGCATTAGGGAATTCTGGTAGGACTTTGGAGGCAGAAGCAGTTTTCGAGGAGTTGAAAGAAGGTGGATTGAAACCGAGGACAAGGGCTTATAATGCTTTGTTAAAAGGCTATGTGAAAATGGGTTCTTTGAGAGATGCGGAGTGGATTGTATCAGAGATGGAAAGGAAGGGGGTATTGCCAGATGAGCATACCTATAGTCTTCTTATTGATGCATATGTAAATGCAGGTAGATGGGAAAGCGCAAGAATTGTGTTGAAAGAAATGGAAGCAAGCAATTTGCAGCCTAACTCCTTTGTTTTTGGTAGGATTTTGGCTGGTTATCGTGACAAAGGGGAGTGGCAGAGGACGTTTCAGGTTTTGAGGGAGATGAAAAGTTGTGGGGTGCGCCTGATAGGCATTTTTACAATGTGATGATTGATACTTTTGGGAAGTATAATTGTCTTGATCATGCAATGGATACATTTGACCGAATGCTATCAGAGGGGATTGAGCCATGTAACGTTACATGGAATACTCTCATTGATTGTCATTCCAAAGCAGGACACCATGACAGAGCAGAAGAGTTGTTTCAGGAAATGAAGGAGAGGGGTTGCTCGCCTTGCACTACGACATATAACATTATGATTAATTCTTTTGGGGAGCAGCAGAGGTGGGAGGATGTAAAGAGCTTGCTGGGGAAGATGCGGGGGGAAGGCTTGCTTCCAAACGTTGTGACGTATACCACGCTTGTTGATATATATGGTCAGTCTGGGAGGTTCAATGATGCTGTAGATTGTTTGGACGATATGAAGTCTGCAGGGTTGGAGCCATCATCGACAATGTATAATGCTTTAATAAATGCTTATGCTCAAAGGGTAGGTTGCCATCTTCACTCCTCTCCATTCTGCGGAGTGCTCATGGTTAAAAACCTTTTTCAGTATCCAATTTTGATTGGATACAATCTTTGCCTTCTCCAAGTATATCAACCCTAAGCCACCATAAAAGAGCATTCTGTTTTAGTCATCCTTTTAATTCTTGTTTGTCTACTGGTGAGATTACCTAAGTCTGCTCTTTGTCATATATCCTTGGATGTTATAAATTCACTTACTCTTAGCTTAGTTCTTCTTAACACTGTTGTTTTCTTGGGTTTGAAGATTACTTCCTTTTTATTGCACTTGCACCTTCAGTTGTAGTTGCTGTCTTGATTGCTTACTATGATTCTACAAGGGTATAATCCACTTAATAGCTTTACTAGGTTACTACCTACTTGTAACAAGGAGACAAGTTGTATTCTGGGGAGTTTTTAAGACTTGAAGAACTTTGAGGTATATCTAAGCACTATATGTGTTGACATTGTACATAGATACAAGCTCTTAAGTTGAAAGGACCACCCCTTTAGATAATTCTCCCTCTTCAGCCTCTTTGTTTTTGTACACGCCTGTTGATTTTGTTTAGCAATTGATTGTGACGTGTCTAGCTGAGAGAGAGAGGGAGAGAGGGGGGGGATTTCAGTTTCACAAATAGTTGAAAATGTAAATACATGTTAAGCTTCTTGTTGATCAGTTTATAATTTATCAACAGGGAATGTCTGACCAAGCATTAGATGCATTCAGGCTCATGAGAGCCGATGGCCTAAAGCCCAGTCTATTTGCTCTAAACTCATTGATCAATGCGTTTGGGGAGGATAGAAGGGATGCTGAAGCCTTTGCTGTGTTGCAGTACATGAAGGAAAATGTAAGTTAACTAAATTTTGGTTTTACTTCCTGTGTATTGTCATTGTGTAAATTGTTGGCATCTTTACATTTTGTCCTTTGCAATCCCTATAATTGCAGAATCTGAAACCAGACGTAGTGACATATACGACGCTCATGAAAGCCCTGATTCGTGTGGATAAGTTTCAGAAGGTACAACTCATTTCACTGTTGCAAAAATAGACACTAGACATAATTCAATGCAAGATCTGGCATATTGAAGTAACTTTTTTTTTGTCAAGTGTGTCGAGGTACTTAACTTCCATGATATCATCTCTCAAAAGAAAAACTTCAATGTTGAAGATCTTTCTGTGCGTCTATTCAGTCAGATTCGCTCCACATTTACATGGCCTTTAATTTTGTGTTTCCTTAACCACCATCAGAAGTTAATGCATGAAGGAGTTTGCTATTGGGAAGACTGCCAGCAGTATAATCTTTTCTTTTCCAAAGTCAAATCACCTCAGGCTTATGTGTTTAAACACAAAGATGAACAAAGGGACAGCAGTCTAGACAGACATCATTGTCCTGCTATTGTTTGGTCTTTAAGTTGTTAGAGAAATTCAACCAAAAAAAAAAAAAAGTTAGAGAAGGGAAACAGGTGGTTGAACCATGGCTCTTGCACAGATAAGGGCCTTGTAGATGCTATCGCCTAGCCACGTCCTTCTGGATGTAGCAAACCTTCCCTGAGAGACTCAATGTGAAATCTTTATCCTGCTTTAGTAATGAATCTGGATGATTTGCCAAAGTTTCTCTGACATCACTGCCACTGGGAATTTGGTTTTAGATCAATTTTTTAATTGCTTCTACATTGAATTTGCCGGGCCAACAGTAAGGATGAGAAGATATATCATGTTGTTTGGGTGAACTTAGAGCTATTAAGAAACAACTGATGTGGGTGAATGAACTGAATAATTGTTGGCCTTTTTCCATTCGTTCCACCTGTGTTCATTTTTGGAGGGCGTGGAGCTGGGAGACCTATAACTTAGGTTTTTTTTTTTTTTTTAAATAAGAGTAGCTGCTTTCTGGCATATAATTTGGTAGAGCCGTTGTTAGTCTTAAGATAATACTGACTACAGTAGTTTTGCATCTTCTGCATTTCCAATGGTTTTTTTCCTTTTGAACAATTATTCTCTTGGGCCAATTAAATGTTAGGTTGTTTGTGTATGCAGTGTTCTATTCTGCCTAACATTAGATTATGACTAACCATCATAGTAGTACAATTAGTTGTAATTATCCTGATTACATGATAGGTAGCACATTATTACTGTTCTTTCTTTGTTGATAATATCAATGCTCAATATCGTCTATGGTTCAATGCATCTGATCATCTTCAATAGCTGCCAACTAAAATGACAAACAAGCTTATAATATATGTTGAAACCTATCACCTACTTGAATGTTTAGATTGCCTTCAGCATCAAATATTGCATGTTAATTCTTCTTTTTGGCTGGGAATTCAGGTTCCAGAGGTGTATGAAGAGATGGTATTGTCTGGGTGCATGCCTGACAGGAAAGCCAGAGCTATGTTGCGGTCTGCTCTGAGATACATGAGGCAGACATTGAGATCAAGATAAGAAAGTTGAAATGTCTGCACTGTGAAATCATGGTTATACGAGCCCAAGTCATGCAGCCAAAGCACATTGTAAAGAAGTTTCTATGTTGACGTTCTCCTCAGCTATCAATTTAGGTCAGTGGATTATCTCTGCTTTCTGTAATGTGATAACCATGGAATTCAAGCTGTTAGAGTTCGTTAATTGATTAGAACGAAAAAGATAAAAAAGGTCAATTTCAGGTGAGTTGAAAATTCTGATCTGGGGGATTAGGAACCACTGAAGATCGTAGCTGGAATCTGTGTTTCATATTGCGTCACTCAGCCCATGTTATTTTGCAGGAAACAGATCATCCATCCTCATCATCAATTTGCAAGAAGCTGACACCACTTGTCTCATAGATTCATTTGATAACCTTTGACCATTCCTATGGGATTCAAAGCTAGAAGTTAAACAGATACACATGTTTTGAACAAAGCATATTTTCGTTTGGCGACATTGAATAGAATACAATGCGACACTAGAGCCTTGTATTATATTTTCCCATCTTTCACTGGGAATGTAAGTAATTACTTCTAACTATAAATTGAAAATCGGTACTTTTAATACAGTTTCTGGGTTTACTTTGAATTCCCTTGCTGGAGAAGTTTCTGCTTTAACGGAATACGTCACGAAATGCAGGACAAAACGAATCCTCAGCACCCCCAACATTGTCCGAGGTTTCAAGCTGTGATTACTTCCCGAAATCGCTCGTCTATATAGTTTTCTCAAGAACCACAGTAATAGCACTAACACTGGACAAATGTCATTGCCTTGAAAACTAAAAGAATCCATTCCGCAAACACTTCACACGTTTGCCGGACTGATATAGCCGAACAATCCCCCAGAATAAAATGTTCACGCACGCTCACAATCAAAATCATATAGACAACACCAAACATTCATCCCAATGAGGTGCAATTTCCGAACCAATGTTTGAATCAGAAACCTATATCGTCTTTGCCACCCACCTGCCTCTATAATCCTTCGACGTCGACGATCACTCCGACCCTCAGTTTTTCTTTGCCCTCCGAGTCCCGATCCCACGCTCGCCGATGGCGGACTTCTCATAGTTCATGGCCAGGGGAGGTTTCTTGTTCTCCTTCGTGCTGCTTCTGAGCAGGTACCTTGGCGCCGGGGTCGCCTCGCTCCTCTCCGCAGAGTAAGCCGCACAGACCGATTTCCTCAGGTTCTCCAGCTTCTTCCCTTCCCCCCTCCTCTTCGAGGGCTCGACTGTGACGCCGAGGTCATACACGGACTTCTTCTCCTCCCCCGACTCGCCGCCTTTCTTCCTCCTCAGCCTCTCGTTCCTCCTCGCGGAGTACACATCGTAGAACCTCCCTCTCTCGAACACGGAGACTGTGTTGGCGCCCGAACTGCCGGCGAAGAAGGAGCCCGCGGGATCCGCGTTGCTGAGCTCGTCGCGGACCATCTCCGTCAGGGCACGGAGTTCGCACGAGATGGAGCGGTACTCGGGGCGGAGCTCCGATTCGTCGATGTCCCACGCGCGGCTCAGCTTTTGCGATTTCGTCAAAGATCCTGAACGCGGGCATTCAAATCCCATCACGGCACAGCACGCACGCACGCAAAGCAATCGCATGCGATACAAATGACCTCCAACCCAAAAAATGCGCAGCAAACCAGAATCAAACCTGGAGGGGTCTGCAAGGATTTCATCGCGGTGGTGCTCGACCGGAGGACCCGGCGGGGACGAAGGCGGGCCGGAGATCTGGCGAGCGGAGGCTTGCGGTCCAGCTTCATTTTCGACATCCCAAAAGCGCAAATCGATCTGCACAATCAGGTAGAGAGAGATGTGATCGAATGCATTCGGCGAATATCGACAGAGAAGAAGATTATGGAAAGAGGGAAGGCACCTACGAATTGAAATGGCGAAAGCTTTGGTTTTGCCCTTTAACTTCTTTTTGCTTTTCTTGGTTCTTGGTTTTCTCTCTCTCTCTCGTTCTTGGGTTTTTATCGAGGGAGCGGAGGGGGGGATGGATTTGAATTCGGGGAGACATAGAGACAGAGAGGAGCCTATAACGGTCACTTTCTCTATCCGACGGCCAGGATTACGTTGGCTTTCGATGGGGGAGATATCGAGTTTAATCCTACTTATTTCGGCAGATTACACATTTAATGTTATATATATATTTCAATGATTACAACGTTTATATTGACTTGCCATGTGAGGATTGATGCATGGAATTGCAATTGCTTTCGTTCTTTATCTGTTGCCCGATTTGATTACTAATATGGCACTTCCCATAAGATGCAATAAGTTGACAGCAAGGGAACTACCATATTATACATCATTCCATCAGTAATTTCCTCAACATATTCTCTTTTTCTTTTTCTTTTCTTTTCTTGCTTTGGCAGGGGTTTAATTTCTGATTACGAAATAAATTAATATATAGAATGGACCGTTCCATCTTTTTATCTTCAACCGGTATTTTCTTCTTCACGGAGGTAGCACTTTACCTGAGGCAAGGTTTTGGTTATTTTTTAGGGGAGGGGTGGGATAGTGGAAAAGTCAACAAAAAAGTTTGCCGTCTATTACACACTTTCATTTTTCAGGGCTTCCGAGGAGGATCCAGACGATGGAATTTGTCATGAATTTTGCTCTTTAGAACTTCATTCTCCTAACCTCCTTTTGATCGGTTCTCTAAAGTTCAAAACGTCATCTATTTAGCCATGCTTTGATATTTTAAGCTTGTTATTTCTTGTGTAATGAATGCTTTGATATATTTTTGCTTTGGACTTTTGAAGCGTGATTGGGTTGTGTTTGTTTAGTTGGAAACTTAATGATAAGAGAAATTATTTTTCATGAAAATCATTTTGAAGGAAAATACTTAGAGAAAGTGATTTACTTTTGTCAGGAGGAAAGTCGTTTTTCCCCTTATCTAATTTTGTTCCTTTCGGTCCATGAGAAACGTTTTATGTAGATTGATCGGCTTTCTACCATCCAAACATCAAAAGGTCAGAAATCAATTTCGTAAAAATAATTTTCATCGAACAGATGAATCTTTAAAAAAAAAAATCAAGCACGTGTAATGGAAGGTATAACTATTTTTCTCGAGAGATTCTTTGGACATTTTTCTATCAAGCGCACATTTAGAGCAACGATGTTTCCACGGAGGCTCCCGTGAATAGGCTTAAAGCAAAAGGTCCAACCTCATCTGTCCTCCTAAACCCAACCCGATCGAAACGCTAACGCGCAACGCTTGGCGGGCCACCTTGCCTTTGGGGGTCAAAATCCGAAAAGGAAAGAAGAGAACAACCTGGAAGGAAAATGCACGGCCACTCGATATCAGAGATTGAATGGTTTTGAGTGGTAACCAATGGGCTCTCGCTAACCACCGGAATTCACTCCCCTCGGATAAGGAAAATCGAATGCATTTCTGCCCTCAATAAATTCCCCCCCTTTTTTTATCTCCATTTCTCTAAAAACTCCCTTTCAATAGTGTCGCCATAACATGACCCCATCTCCCAAGGAAAGACAAAAACACGTCGCCCCCCTCTTTATTTATTTTTTTCCTCTTTCTTAGTTCTGTTTTTTCGACAAGAATGCAATTCAATTACGATATCTCGAGACAAAGATACAAGTCGATGCCGAGAATTCTAGAATTCACCCGTGTCTCGTCTTTTATTCAATTTGACCGACTCTCTGATAAAATCGATCCCGATAAATTTATATCAATGTCATGTTTGGAAATTTAATTTGTTTTAATCCCGGATATTCGGAATGTAAAATAAAATGATGTCCTGAGTTGACCCTTTTTTTCTCCGAGTGAAACGAGAAGCTATCGATGCAGTTTTACCAAAACGACAGGGACGGAAACAAAAAACAATCTTTCACTACAAAGTCCGGTAAAAGACATGATTTTATTTTTCCCGTCCAATGAGATATTTTCTTTTCGAATTCTGGTTTTTGCTATTTACACGTTTCTTACGTTCCGCGTGCTCGTCGGTTCTTGGTACTAAGAATTTATGAGAAGCTCGGGAGCCACGTCAAGCGATAAGCCCCACGAATATATTCTGGAGTAAAAAAGAAAAGAAAAAAGGAAACTTATCCGAGCCATAATTAATGGGCACAGATATAAATAGCGCATTACCGTACTCGTAAGGAAAAAAAACGGCATATATATTTTATTTAATTAATTAAAGAGAGAAATGAACCGGAAAAAAAAAAAGAGAGGGAGGAGAGAAGAGAAAGGGACGAGGTGGCTGTAGCAGCAGCTGGTGTTTGAAAACTGTCCAAAGGAGATATGGAGGGAGTCGAAATGCGAGCCACGAGCCACGCTTCCCGAAATCTGCCAAAACATCCCGAAGGAAATCCTCAACTCCTTTATCGCCACACACTCTCCTCTCCATCCCCTCCATATTTATTCGACCTCGGTAGTCGAACCTCACCCCCACCTGCCTCGTGCTTCTCCCTCTCCCTCTCCTTCTTGCTTTCTCTCCCTTCTCGTTGAGCTCGTGGTCGCCTCCCGCCATGGATCCGCACAAGGTTGTGGCTACCCCTTTTTTCGTGCTTCGGTTGCTTGAGCTTGATGTGGGTCGGCTTTGAATTCGTGTGACTTTTGCGCTCGTTCGCGCCTGTCTCGCTTTGGTGCCGCTTGTGCCCGTTTCTCGCTTCCTTTCGTCGTCGTTGTGTTCTCCATCGTACTGTTCCATTGGTTTTCGCGCCTTCGGAGCTTTCTTTCTCGTTCCTTGTTTTGGTCGTGTTTCGCTTCGAGTTGAGCTTTGGTGATTCGGGAGTGCGGCGAGAATGGACCGAATGGCGGAGAAATTTCTTTTTGGCTTCTTTCTTTTTGCCTTCGGATTAGAATTTTTCGGAGAGGTTGAATTGTTTTTCGGAGAGTCTGTTCATCACGATTCTCCCGTTAACATTTGAAGAGAGTTAGAATTCTCACGGATGTGTCGTAGAGTATGCTCGCGTACGTGCTCCTGATTTGCTGCTTGTGATGTCAAACATTGGTTTCACTTGCTTATTTCGACGACTGTGCTTGCAGTACCGCCCGTCGAGTGCTTTCAACACTTCCTTTTGGACTACGAACTCTGGCGCTCCTGTCTGGAACAATAACTCTTCGTTGACCGTTGGAACCAGAGGTATACACCTGATGTCCTTGTCTTTTCTTTTCTCTTTCTTGGCTGAGGACATGAATGTCTAGTAATTGACAGAGATTCATATCAGCTCGGCCATTCGACAGAAAGGACACCCTTTTTTTTATTGTAGCACTCTCTCCATCCAATTCTCTGTCTCTCGTGCACGTTCGCATCCCTTGTTTATAGAAGAAAGGAAACTTTCGAGGGTTGATGTTGATATCTGGTCTCTTATACTAGTTGGTTGTTTGTCCTCATAATTTTTTCTTTTCCTCTTATAAGTTTGCGCATTAGCAGAGTCCTTCATTTATATAATACTTGGATTTTCATACTTAGTAGTGTTGCCTTTTGGCAGACCTGTCAAACAAGTGGGTCTTTGAACAAAAAAGAAAAAGAAAAAAAGAAAGTGGTTTAGATTGAAAAGGGTCCGACACAGATTGACAAATTTAATCCGTTTTGACTTATTTTCATACAATACAAATTTGATGACCAATATCCGATCTCGACCCATATTGTAAAAACACCTTTATATTTAATTAAATCAAGAAAATTTGTGCCCAAGTTATGGTGAAAGCATAGAGTGAGCAAGCATGAGAACGAGAGAGTGTGAAGAGAAAGTCATAGAGGCCGGTTAGGTCTAAGTAAGTTGTAAACCCATTTAGCATCCATATTAAACCCATTTATGACCTATAGGGTTGAATCTAAACTTATTTACTGAATATAACTAACCCATATAACAACCCAACTCATCAAATATGGGTTAAAAATTGATCTATAATCCATCTTGACAGGCCTACCGTTTGGCAAGGAAATGCAGAAGAAAGTTTTCTTTTTGGTTACTAATGTAAATATTTTGTTATTGCAAGAGAAGTGTGGTGATGAACTAGTTAGATTGTTCTGCTGAAAAAGTGGTTTCGTCCATTGTTGTAGTACAAACCTAAATATTATCCCTAATGCTATCCTCACAATCATACGTAATTCTCTAATAGAGAACTGGAACTTGAAAACTAGCTTGTGCATAAGTTCAGCTTCCTATCAATACACTATTCCTTAGAGAGCAGAGCGAAGGTCTCATTCTTCGCTAACTATATAGTTTTTGAAAGTGAGAAGAATGATAAGTCAATTTTGACTAGCATATCCGTCTTTTCATCCTTACACATCATTCTGCTGTTGGTAGTAGCCATTAGCATGTGGATATAAAGAAATTGCTTGGTGAACTACTTTGGGTCAAGGCACATTGGAGTTATATATATGCAGAAAAAGTAATCCAAATTCATCAAGCCAAAATAGAACCTAACTTTAGTGTAATGCTTAACATGGTAAGATGCTTACGGAAAATTAACATCTACATCACAGGTCCAATTCTTCTTGAGGATTATCATCTTGTGGAGAAACTTGCCAACTTTGATAGGGAGAGGATTCCAGAGCGTGTGGTCCACGCCAGGGGAGCCAGTGCAAAGGGATTCTTTGAGGTCACTCATGACATTTCTCACCTTACCTGTGCTGATTTCCTTCGGTCACCAGGAGTTCAAACACCTGTGATTGTCCGTTTCTCCACCGTCATCCACGAAAGGGGCAGCCCTGAAACCCTGAGGGACCCTCGAGGCTTTGCTGTGAAGTTCTACACAAGAGAGGTAAGGGTCATTTTGGTAACAGATAGAAGTCTGAGTTTGGAAGAGCACAAGTTTGATGCTCACTGTGATAAACCCTTTCTGGGGAGCATAGGTTCAATCAATGCACGTGCTATTGATGTGTGGCCAGTAAGGGCTAACTGTTTTTCATATCCCATTCTGCTGAAGAATGGTTGCATCTATAAATTTCAATAGAATATACTTGGCTCATTTTTCAATTCGTACCTATCTATTAAGAGACTTCATATTAATAATTGCTACTTTTTGATTAACTTTATCCATGATTACTGCTATGGTTTTGAATCCACTTTCACGCTTGAATTGGGGAGATGGCAGGTCTCATGTACACATTGCATACATTTGTTTTCTGATCTTACCTTTTCTGTTACTGCAGGGTAACTTTGATCTGGTGGGAAACAATTTCCCTGTCTTCTTTATCCGTGATGGGATGAAATTCCCAGATATGGTTCATGCACTTAAACCAAACCCCAAATCCCACATCCAGGAGAACTGGAGGATCGTTGACTTTTTCTCCCACCATCCTGAGAGCTTGCACATGTTCACCTTCCTCTTCGATGATATTGGTATTCCACAAGATTACAGGCACATGGAGGGCTCTGGAGTCAACACATACACTTTGATCAACAAGGCCGGAAAAGCGCACTATGTGAAGTTTCACTGGAAACCAACTTGTGGGGTCAAGAGCTTGCTGGAGGAAGAGGCAATTAGAGTTGGGGGATCCAATCACAGCCATGCCACTCAGGATCTTTATGATTCCATTGCTGCTGGAAACTATCCTGAATGGAAACTTTTCATTCAGATCATTGATCCTGATCATGAAGACAAATTCGACTTTGACCCACTTGATGTGACTAAGACCTGGCCCGAAGACATATTGCCCCTAATGCCAGTTGGCCGCTTGGTCTTGAATAGGAACATTGATAACTTCTTTGCCGAGAATGAACAGCTTGCATTTTGCCCTTCAATTGTGGTTCCTGGCGTCCACTATTCAGATGATAAGCTGCTCCAAACTCGTATTTTCTCATATTCTGATACTCAGAGGCACCGTCTTGGACCAAATTATCTTCAACTCCCTCCCAATGCTCCTAAATGCGCTCATCACAACAATCACCATGAAGGTTTCATGAATTTCATGCATAGGGATGAAGAGGTAAGAATCTTCTTTGAATCCTTCTGCAGCAATACTCAGGGCAGCATCTCTTGTGGCTTTTTTGTTGACATAACTAAGTTAAAAATCACGCTCTCATAGAAGTATGAAGGCCTAGTGATGCATTCAGACATGTCAATTACAGATCCCAAAGTGGCAGTGCAATCCCTCCTTTTATTGGAGGAGGATTACTTTCTTAATTTTGCAAATGCAATTTGTGCCTGATGCATACATACATGTTTACATATGTAGGAAATACCTGTCTGCTATTATGTAAAACGATGGATAATCAGTTGAGCAAATGCTTAATTTCCCTTTTGCAGGTAAACTATTTTCCTTCGAGGTATGATCCTGTTCGTCATGCAGAGAGATATCCCATTCCAACTGCAATGCTGACTGGAAGGCGGGAAAAGGTATGTTTCGTAGGATTTCTTTTACTTGAACAGAGATTGATTGTCTTGAGGTGTTTTCATGGTGATATCTATGGGATGGACCCGGGTAGTCCAGTAGATAATCAATTGAATTGTAGTGAGTGGCGTGACTGATGTATGTGTGTTTCGATTTTGTTGACTTTTGTTGCTCCAAGCAGACCATCATTGAGAAAGAGAACAACTTCAAGCAGCCTGGAGAGAGATACCGATCATGGACGCCTGATAGGTATTCTACAGTGGTGCATTTCCTGAAAATGGTTTGATGGTTTGATGTTTCTCAATCGTCTGTCTCTATCTTCTTTTTTCAGGCAAGAGCGGTTCATCTGCCGATGGGTTGATGCTTTGTCTGATCCACGTGTGACTCATGAGATCCGCAGCATCTGGATTTCATATTGGTCACAGGTGAGATAGCTGTTCACTTCTTGTCTAGTCCTGATGGGGTGGGTTAAAGTGAAAAATGTGAAATATTCAACATGCAGAAATGGGGGATTCGGTTGTTGCTTGCTTCGTGATATGCATTTCACGCAGATGTGATAATGAACTCATTAAAGATTACTTGCAATTGCAACAGGCGGACAAATCTTTGGGTCAGAAATTAGCATCCCGGCTCAATGTGCGACCGAGCATTTAGGGACCCTAAAGAGCTGGATGTTTTGGGATGGAGTGAACACAAAATGATGCCTGAGCTATAAACTCTGTTCCAATGCTTATTTTTTGTTGGGATATATTGAACTTGGCCTGTCATACAAACTCTCTGGCAATATGATATTCCTGATTTAATAAATGCCAATTGCATGGGCTGATCTTACTCCTTTGTGTTTGGTTATCACTTTCTCTTGGAATCTCATTTACACTAAAAATCAAGTGAGCAGATTGTATTGCCGGTAATATCATAGTGCATTTGATTATGGGTGGTGAATTCAACCACCTCACTGCTAGTGAAAGTAGGCCGTTTAATGCGGCTTCTGCTATGGAGGAAGAGAAGTTAGAATTAAGGGTTAAGTTGCCTCCATTCTTTTGATAGTGCATCGTGCTTGAATGACACTACCAACTCATCGTTCCTGCAAACAAGAGAGTAAATCGAGTTTTATTACATTTAGCAATACAGGCGTTAGCTTGTAGAGGATGGCACGTTAGGACTTTCTTCAGATCTTTGATTCATAAAAGAGCAAATCAAGTATGAAGGCGAGTGAGCACGATCGCCTTATATGGATTTACTTTTATTGGTTCTAGTTTCTTCCTTTTGTCATCCTTCTACTAACCTTTAAGGCCGAAAAGGTATTTTTGTCCTTGAACTTATAAGACCAGAAGATCTTCGATAAATTAATCTCGCAAATAATTCGAATTCATCTTTGGGGAAACTTTTGATCGTGTTTGGAACCCCAGTCTAGACAACCGTACACACAAATTTGGCCGGGAAGAGCGACCTCAACCTGCACTGCTATCCTTGACAAGGATTAAACAAGAGACTAGCCTTTAGAGTTGCTGACATTCTGCTTGTAAAATATTTAATAAGATAAAATATCCATCTCGATGAGTCATCGACCCCGCAGGTGGGGAGTATCGACTTCCAGATCCGCGAGGACCATCAGCCTGTGATTGGGGTGAATTGGCGATCGATGGTGGTGGTGGTGATGCTATTGAGAGGAAGGCTGGCTCGATGCGCTCGCCTCGGTCTCCTTCTCCCGAATGGTATTGATATGTTCTAATGTCGCCAGCACTTCATCCATCGAGGGCCTCGCTTTAGGATCGCCTACCAGGCATTTGAGGATGAGCTTAGCTGCCTCTGTTGCAGCTTTCAGAGGGTATCGACCTTTTAGTGTCGGATCCATTATCTTCCTCAGCTTCCTGCTGTTGTGGAGCAACGGCCTCACCCAATCCACCAGATATTGCTGGCCCTTGGGGCGGTTCAGGTCGACCGCTCGTAAACCCGTCAACATTTCTAGTAGAACCACCCCGAATCCGTATACATCGCTCTTAACATACAGATGCCCTGTCAAATTGAGCCTTTATCATTCTGACACGCATTTTCTAAGGTCACGTGAAATCTTCGCTAAAGATAAAGAGCACGTGAGAGTAAGAGGGAGATTTTGATGAACAGACAGTGCAGTAAGATCATCTCGCAAAACACAAGCCAAGTAATCTCGTCAGTCTTCCGAAAAACGTAGTCGATGCCGACCCAACATTGCCCACTGAGAAGAAGGATAGAATCTGTCTTACCGGTGGCAATGTACTCAGGCGCGGCGTATCCCTGCGTTCCCATTACTAGCGTGGACACATGAGAGTTCCCGCCCGCCAGTCCCGGCTTTGCTAGCCCGAAATCCGAGTGACTTTGATGAACAGACTCTGCAGTAAGATCATCTCGCAAAACAGATGGCAAGTAATCTTGTAATCTTCTAAAGAGTGTAGTTGTCACCGACCCAACATCCCCCGCGGAGAAGAAAGATAGGATCTTTGTCTTGCCAGTGTCAATGTACTCAGGGGCAGTGTAACGATATGTTCCCATCACTTCTGTGGTCACATGAGAGTTCCCGGCTGCCGGTCCATGCTTTGCTAGCCCGAAATCGGAGAGCTTGGCATTGTAGTCCTGGTGCCAATTTCACAAACAAGAGAAAGTGAAGAAAGTTTCTCAACTAATCCCCAGTGGCAGTCATCCATGTGTCCTCCAATAGATGCAGGCATACATCGGATAAATCCCATTCGCATGGACCACGTGATCTAAAAACTCTATCACAAAAATTTTAAGTGTCCGGTGCATCAAATATACAAAGACGACACCAACCGAAACCGAGATGCTTTAAAATGAATTTTGAGCTTTGTATTTTTACAAGGTGATGGGGGCACATTCACATGGGTATCCTTAGAAATAAAGTCTCAGTAGCTGGAAAAAGCAAATGAAAATAATCAAGTAGATAGGAAAATTTACCGCATCCAACAATATATTTGAAGATTTGAAGTCTCTATAGATGACGTTATTCTCTGGTGTATGCATGAAATCAACCCCACGAGCAGCTCCGATCGCTATTTTAAGCCTCACGTCCCACGGAAGTGGTTCAGCTTCCCCTAAATTACCATAGGTTTCTTCAGTGAGTAATCCTCTTCTTCTTCTTTTTCCAACGCATTTTTTTTTCTTTTGATGTATAATATTCAAGGGGAAAAAATAAGGAGATTAAGCGTAGCAAAAAAAGAGTTATGGGGATGATTTTACTACTGAAAAGGTAGTGTTCCAAGCTTCCCCTCGGCATGTACTCGTACACGAGCAGTAAATGATTGTCCTCCCTGCAAAACCCCAGTAATCTCACCAAATTCGGATGAGAAAATTTCCCCAAGATATTAACTTCCGCCTGTGGAAAGTTCAAAATAATTAAAATAATTGTTATTCAATGCACACAGAAATTTTTTGATATTTAATTTCACGATCTTCTGCACCAATTAGTGTGAGTTCAATTAATTATGTGTAACGATTTATTCTTTTTACAATATAAAAAAGATATGTGTTTACATTTAAATTAACAGGAAAAATTTTAAATTAGGGTTTGTAATAAGACCATTTTTTTCAAAAAATGATTTATAGTGGATCTGATCTCATATAAGATCATGAAGTTCCCAATTTAGCCTCAAATAAGACTCAAGCTTACTAATCGGCCAAATTTTTTCAACCGGCAAACTCGTGCATCTTTTGAGCAATGCACATGCTTATCGGTATAAAAAATTTGGCCAATCGGCGAGTTTGGGAGCTTATTTCCTGAAAATCATATTGCACTGTGCATGAAATGGTGTAGTTTGTTTGAAAAGGAGAGGTGAATGAGAAGGAGGGTGGGTCCATAGGCAACAAAGCACAAGTAATTAACTAATCCTCACTCTAGCCAATATGAACTTTTTGAGTCTGGCCACCGGATTTCCAGCGCCCATTAAATTTGAAACAATTTAAGATTAAAATAGTCTTTGGTCAACAAAAAAATAACTTAATAATTATTAAAAAGGAAATCCCTCATTTCGATATGACCCTTTTAATCCCGGAAAAAATCAATCTTCAATATGCTCTCTCCCCTCTTACTGAGGGGGGGGAGTCAACTTTTGCAAATTGTCCAGGTCGTCTTTGCTTCTTCTCATCGTTGATTAGCACGTGCTTTACTTTATATTCGAGTGAGGAGTATTGTCGCATGCCACTCGGTAAACCATGAAACGACGGATAGATCGAGCGGGAGAGATTATGTATGAATGTTAATATATGCACCTGCCATTCGCGGAAGCCCTGAGTGCTGTCGGGTTTGGACTTCTTGACGGCCACCGGGATGCCGCTGCCGACCTCGGACGGGGCGAGGGTCCTCTCGTCCACCCACCCCTTGAACACCCACCCGAACCCGCCCTCCCCGAGCAAAGCGTGCGGCCCGAAGTCTTGGGTCGCTCTCTTCACCTCCTCCAGCGTGTACAGCTTCGGGTAGGGCTTTATCACCTCCCCGACTTTCGCCACCGCTGGATCTTTGTCCGCGCCGCTGCTGCTCGCCGCCGTCAACTTCCCACTCTCACTCCCCGCCAACGCATCTCGCTCTACCTCGGGTGTCTTGGCAAGAGCTTCTACACACCAAAAAAGAGGAAATGAAAAACTTGACACGTGAACTCAGCCTATATCCACCGTAAAGTAATGATAATAGCCATCAAATCAAAGTGTGCCTTATTATTTAAGTATTTTTATACTCTTTCTCACACTTTTTTTTTAAGTAACATTTCATTCATTTTCATAAAAATAATTAAAAGAAAAACAACACAGCCTAACTACAAACCAAGATAAATCCCAAGTAGTTTCAAAGCAAAATAAGTTCCTAATAGCAAAATAAATTATCACGACAAAGTTAGGAATCACATGCTCAAAGAGCATGTCTATGATTTCTTCAAACTAAAATTGGTGGCCGAACACCAAATCTATCTTTAGTAATAAACATACACCAAAAACTCCATGTGTTATTATGGTGTTGCCTTTTAGCAACCAACACCATCACCTTTAGATTGTGAGAGCAAAACCTTTATGAAGGTCCCCCATTCTCCTGCGAACTTGAGGGAATGCAAAAATCCCTCGTACATAGGTTTGACTGAAAAGATTTGAACTTTGAACTTAAAAGTTTATGATTTAATACTATATAAAATTTTGTCGAATCGCAACTAATTATATTAAAAATTTAAATTATTAGATAAATATATAATTTATTATTTAGATATCATAATAGCAGTGATCCAACGAAGCCAATCCTTTTCCCTAGCAATTTCTCATGGTCAACAACAACAACGATAAAGAAAATGACCCCACAAACTCTCTCTCTAGATATTTCTATAATTTATTATTTATATATTCTAACAGTGACGATCCATCGAAACCGATCTCTTTCCTAGCAATTCCTCATGATTAACGGCAACAACAACGATGAAGAAAACGACCCCACAAACTCTCGTCCTCTCTCTCTCCCCCGTGTTTTGCTTCGACACGAAGCTCATGTCGCTTTCTTATTTCGGTGGGTGCAAGGTAGCTGCAGGAGGAGAAAATAGGAGGGTTATGAGGTTCGAGGAAAAAGAGAAGCTAAAGAAACGAGCAGAAACAAAATCTGCTCAGGGCAAGCAAACGCAAGTTTATTCCTCCTCTTGTTTTTTCTGCTTCCGTCTCTCTCGAGATGGGAAAAGATAACCAAAGTCCTAAATTTTTAATTGAATCAATTTAAACTTTTTTTATTTATACCCATTAAATTCATCCGATCAATTTTAATTGAAATTCGTTTATATAAATATCAACTGTCTTACATGACATTACCGATATTGATATAGATTTTTTAGTTTTTATTACTTTGTTTGTTTTTTTATTACTAGATTTGGCAATGGATTATGAAAGATTTTACAATTTTCGCCCACTTGTACATTTTGATGTTCATTTGCATTATTATATTGTAAATGCCAAATAACTGTCATAGTATGATATAAAAATATCCAGTTTTTATATTGTAATTCACTAAACAGTGAATAGGACATAATAAATTTTCTGAATTAAATATAATATCCTATCTAATTCTATTATGATTAGAAATTTTATACGATCAAACGTAGTCCATGGGGTTGGAAGAAGGACGCTAATTGGCGTTTGAAATATATGAATTTCGTCTTCTATTATACCAATCAGAAAAATTGAATGGTCCGTACCTCGAGACGCCGGTAGTCCTCTCGTACGTTTCCCCCTAAGATAGTCAGAGTTGATGCCCAATTTCCACACCCGCTTTTCTTCCTGCCGAAATAGGCGTATCTCATCTTTATCAACCAAGAAATAAGACGGTGACACAGAGAGATTAAAGCCTATTTCTGCGACTAGAACAAATGATTGACTAAATCCGGAGAGCATGCATGCAATCCCCACATAATCTCAAACCATTTCACCCTCAAAAGAAATATCATTATTTCTATCAATTCTTTCCTAGAAAAGACTCGTGATACGAAAAGGAACTAACTCACCTTCCCTCCACTCTTGGTGTCTGAATCGGTGTTGGCAATAGAGAAAGGGCCTGAGAACACGTTTCTCGGGACCAGTAGGCAAGAACTTGTCTGGATCCCGATAGAAATATCATTAATTCCATTAGAGTTTTTACTTGAAAAAAGATGCAGCTCGGTCAGCTTGTGCTCACAAAAAACGAAGTACTTACCTTCCCTACACTCTCGGTGTCTGAATCACTGCTGGACGGAGAGACAGGTCCTGCGAACACCATTCTCGGGAAGGATCGGCAAAAATCTATCTGGATCGATTCTTAAACTGAAGGGAATTTGGGATCCCCAGCGACGACAGCGTAGTTAATATATGCGAGTTTCAGGATTTGCGGGACATGCGTTGCGATTCTGATATGCGAGAAGGGACAGAAACTTCCTTCGTTGAAATATACATAAAAAAAAAAAAAAAAAGGAAAAGTAGGTGTGCTCTTTCGAAGAAATTGCGGAAGCGGACAAACAGTAAGTCATCCTGGTGGGAATTCGTTTACTCCAAAAACAGTCTGGGCATCGTGCCCTTGCATTCTGAAACTTTTCTAGTCGAAGTAAGGGTGTTTTTCGATAAATAAATATAACAAAAAAAAGTAAGGTGCTTCAACGGAATTTCTCCTCGATAAAACATCTTTTACTGAAGGTCATTGAGATAGGTTTTGCACTAATCTTGGACAAGAAACATCACAAGTGCTATTCAAACGGAACCGTATAAATACAAATCGTGCAGAAATTTAATTGACGACAAAGTTTGAAAAATATAACAACTTCAATAGAACCAAGCATATGCTGGAACTTAATTAATAACAAAGCTTGAGAGTGTAAAGATATTACGCCATAATTCAATCGACAATGCAACACCCAAGATAGAGATAGACATTGTAACTTAATTGATGATGCGAATCTAGAAAATACAGCTAAAAAATACTCCGAATTTAATCGATGACACAAGTCTGAAAATAAAAGTACAATGCAAGAATGTGAAGTAAATTTGTTTGATTTGTGCAATGAACTTGTAGGTTGTGTATGATAACTGTACTTGTGCAATTTTTCAACAGTTGTACCAATGTTCCTCAATTTCCGAAAATTCAATTCTCATACTTTTGCGATGCCATGATCTTATCTTCAAACAGTTATTCCTTTAAAAATGCATGCTTATTATTGCACGATCTCAATCACTTTGTTTTTCAATAACTTTGAACTTTGTGGCTACAACTTGATGCTTCTTATATGTCTATCTTTCTTTTGACACCTTGATAACATGTCCATCTTGTTTAATCAACATCATTATCAGTCATTATTAACCATATGTTATCATATATCAACAATGATTGGTGACATATCCTTGATGTGCACCAATATTGATACCTTGTGGCCGTTGACGGTGGATCACGTGCTTGACAATATTTGACACTTCAATCACATGTCTACTCATATTAATAATCTGATTATTTTTTTGGTGTAAACAAAGGGAAACTAGGGAATTATTCTCAAAATACCCAAAGTTGATAGGCTTAGTCTCGATTAGTGCCATCTCGTCAGCAACACAAATCTTCGCGATGATTATGTGCATATCGCTTATCGTTTTTCACATCATGACTAGGGGCATTTTTATCACGAAATGTCTTATTTGACCAAATTAATAAGATTATGACGTAGATGCTGAGTCAGCACCATGTCGTCATGCCGCAATCATGTTTGAACGCAAGCTAACATTGGCCGACTCTTTTGATTTCTTTATCGATCCATTTGAATTAGCATTTCAAGGAAAGGAGGAAAGGCATAAAAAAATAACTAAACCTGTTGTATTTATGTAAATTAAATATTAAATCTTTCAATTAAATTAATTTAGTCTCGAACCTTTTTACATTTGTGCTAATTACGTCCATCCGGCCAATTGAGGCGACGTGGATGTCGGCCAATATAGATATTTTTAAAATATTTTATCATTTTTTCAAAAATTAATATTTTTATTAATTTTTCTTTTGTTTATGTTTTTTTTTTCCTTGTTTTCTTTTTATTTTTCACTGTTGGTTGCCGTCGGCCACTGGGCGAGGGCTATGAAGCCCTTGTTAGCTGCTGGTGAGAGTCAGCCCTCACTCGGCCTCGCCCGGATTGGGGTGATGCTAGAGGTGTCAACGGGTCGGGTCGGGTCTTGATGTTACCCGACCCGACCCGAACAATAAGGGTCATGTCATTTGACCCAACCCAAAATGCATAAAACATGAAGCAAAAAAAACGGGTTGGTTTAGGTCGGGTCGGGTCGGGTTTCGGGTTTTTTTATTAAAAAATATTATAAAGGGAATTCGAAATACTCTTACGTGACACCGCGAGATTTCATCCAACCCATCTGTGAACCATGACACCGCGAGGCCCCGTCCAACCCGTCCATGAACCGTAACGCCACGAGGCATCGTCTAACCCGTCCGTGAATATCTCCGTAGACAGATAATTTTTTAATAAAAAATTATGATAAAAGGAATTCGAAATGTTCTTACGTGACGTCGCGAGGCTTCGTCTAACCCGTCCGTGAACATCTTGGTAGACAAATAATATTTTAATAAAAAATTATGACAAAGGGAATTTGAAATATTCTTACGTCACATCACGAGGGCTTATCCAACTCATCCGTGAATATTTCCGCAAACAAATAATTTTTTAATAAAAAATATGACAAAGGGAATTCGAAATGTTTTTACATGACGCCATGAGGCCTTGTTCGACTTGTCTGTGGAGTGTCTGTGAATATCTCCACAGACAGATAATACTCCCTCCCTTAAAGTTTTGCGTCGACCGTGAAAAAGAAGCAAATCATATGGAAGATGGGGAGAGAGAGAGAGATTGATTGGGGCCAACTTGAGAGGCAACGACGACGAACCCGTGAAATGAGATGTGCTGGATGAATTGCGAATTTAATGAGTTGTAAAGGAGATAGCTTAGGTGGATGTATTTGTGTTGAAGCCTTTAATGTATTTGGGTCGGAACATTGTTCGGACCCTAACTTGACCAAAAACATGTATTCCATTTGTGTTTATAATTGTTACCCAAACAGTATTAAAACCCGAAACATGTACCATAATTATTTCGTGTTCGAGTCGTGTTCGGGTCATATTCGGGTTGGGTTGAATGGGTTTTTTTGACACCCCTAGATGATGCGGTAGTGGGCACAGGTGAGGCCGCCTCATCCAGATCTGGTCGAGGCCAGCCTTGCCTAGGCTTAACCAGCCGCAAGCGAGGTCTGTACGTGAAGATGGACAAGAGCTCAAGCGTGAAGGTGGAGATCCGTAGTCGGAAGGTCTGCAAGCTCATCGACAAGACACTCAAGCTCGCCCAGATCTGGACCAAGGTAGCCTTGCTCGCGAGTTCTTCTGTTCTTTCGAGTTCGAGTAACATCCACCCCTTTACTGTTGGCGCCGGTAGACCAGTGAATGCGGAGGTCAGGGTCGAGCATGTGGACTGCTTTCTGAGACGGCGATTCCGTCGAAGTTGCCTTCACTTTGTACCCCATCGGCTTCACTCTCGGCTCCAATTCCACCTCCATCCCTCTCTCTCTCTCTCTCTCTCTCTCTCTCTCTCTCTCTCTCACACACACACACACACACACACACATCTGCGACCAACATGAAATTGAGGAATGAGGTCTTAAAACTCGATGAAGTTAAACTGTCTTCTTCACTGGAACTCGATGATTAGCTCCTGTCTTCGACTGTTTGACGCGGCCTGTTCAAGCGACGCCGCAGCTCAGGCTTCAGGCCGTGCACAGAGGCCGTACGTGAAGATGGATGAGAGCTCGAACGTGAAGGTGGAGATCCGTGGCCAAAAGGTCCGCAAACGCTCGAGCTCGCCCAGATCTGGCTAAGGCGGCCTTGGCTGCGCCTGCCTCTGTCTCCCCCACATCCGGACGAAGGCTGCGATGCTCCCCGGCGGCCGGCAAACTCCGACGACCCCCATCAGCCACAAAGGAAAAAAACAAACAAGTAAAAAATAATAATAAAAAAAATTTCAAAAAAATTATAATTTTTTTTATTAAAGATGTTCACATTAATGATGATTGTGGTATGTAAGACAGCCGACATCTATATCGGCAATTTTCAGCCTAAATAAATTAGATGGACTCAATTAGTATGAAATGCAAAAGATTTATGATTGAATTAGCCTAATTGAAAGTTTATGACATATTCAATATTAAGGGTTAGTTATTTTTGGTACTTTAAATTGCTCTTCATCCACCTCAGCTTCCACTTGATTTTTTTTTTTTTTTGAAAGTTTGGAAGCTTCTGCTACATTTGTTGACCAAGCAATCGACAATTTTCTGCTTGAAATGTGAACGGAGGTCGAGGGAAGACGAAACCACCAAGATGATTCCCATGGCCACAAAAGCCCTTACTTTTTTTTTTGGTCATAAAGAGCCCTTACTTAAAAAGGCCAAAAAAGACGAAGGAAGGAGCTTCCTTCCTAGAGAAAACTTTCAAGCATAATCAATAAAAGAGCCTATTTATTTGAGTTTTTCTACAAAGTAAAAATTCTCTTTTTTGCATTCCTACTAAACTTTGAAATATTATTCAAATAACCCAAAAAAAATTATATGAAACTAAATGTCAAAATAGTAAAGGCTATCCAAATACTTCTTACGAACTTTTAGAAGGAAATGGAGAAAGAAAAAGGTAGATGCGAGGAATGGCTACTATACAAGTAGCTATTTGGGGGGGGATTAGCCAAAAAAGTCTTAAACTCATTGTAGTTGTGTTACTTCAATTCCATATATCTTTTTCTTGCAAATTAAGTCATAAACTTTTTGCATTTGTGTAAATTTAGACCATCCAACCAATTTTAGCCAAAAATCATTGTATAAAGGCCAACTGTCCTATATGGTAAAACCATCGCTAACGTAAATAATCTTTAATAATATTTTTTTTTTGAATTTTTGCATTTTCTTTTCTTTATCTTTCTTTTTTTCCCCTTCTTCTTCTTTTTCTAACTGGTTGTCAAACCTCGACGGTGACCGACTAGTGACAAGGGCTAGGTGACGTTGCCCTCACCAAGGCCGGGGGAGGCACAACCTTGCCGAATCTAGGAAGGTTGGGCCTCAACTATGGCCGATGAGGCTAGACCCTCGCCAACCCAGTGGGCAACTTGGGCAAGGCTCACCTAACCTTACTAGCCCTCACCTCTAGCCAATCACTGAGGTCTAGTGACCGGCTAGAAGAGAAAGAAGAAGAAGAAGAACGCGAGAAAAAAAAAGGAAAAAGAAAATAAATAAATATAACACATTAAAAATTATCCACATGAGCGCTAGTTGTGCCACATAGGATAGTCAACGTCTATATCAGTTATTTTTGATCAAAACTATGCCACATAGGATAGTCAACGTCTATATCAATTATTTTTTATCAAAACTAACCAAATTGACTAAATTGGCACAAATACAAACAGTTTGGGATTCAATTGGCCCAAAAAAATGTTTAGCATTAAATCGGCACAATCACAATAAGTTTAAGACCCTTTTGATAAAATTCCATTCGTGAGGCTACCTATCCTAATCCCAATGTATTTGAATTTATCGATCGAAAATCAGTCTACCGGTGCATGAATCTGATGCGGAGGCATGCTTTGTTTGGTCTTTGGAATTTTTTAACAAGTACTTGGTAATGGGCTTGCCGAACGCTTAAACGGAGCTGGGCTTGACCTGTTCGGTTCTAAAAAATTGTTAGGAATGCCTAATTATGCCTCTTGCAGTTTGCCAGGAATCCGTGGCCCCTCGTCTCCAATCTCGGCAAAAGGCTTCTTTTTTTTTACTCTATTGGAGACGTCTCTAGTGGTGTTAATCATCGTATAATCACCCCGTTCATTGAGTCTCCACCGAAGGCTGTTGTTTCTTGACTTGGTTATAAGAATCTCTCCTGGATCCTATGGGGAATTCGCACTCCCCAAATTCTGCAACACCAAATTAGCCAAACAATTTCATCCAACTGATTACACTAAGGAGAAATAACATTTTCTCTCAAATTAAGGATAAATCAATCACGGCATATCATCGCAAAGGGATTAAATTTATTAAGATTTTTAAATGACCGGAGAATTAGCCATTTTTTAGTGACGCAGTATACGTTGAAGTCAAGAAATGCGCTTCATGAAGAGGGCATGCCCACCAATCTGGACAGTGTGGCTATATAACCTTTTATTACTAGTTAATATTAGGGTAAATACAACCCAATACTCCAAACTATACCCACCATAACACATATGCCCCCAACTTTTTTTTTTGTGTCATGAAAAAATCCAAACTTATACATATGTGACATATATATTCTCCATTTCAATTTCATTTAGGATATATTTGTCACATTAATATAAGTTTATGTTTTGTATGACACAAAAAAAGTTTGGGATATATATATCACAATGAGCAAGTTTTAGATTTTTGGTGACACAATAAAATATTAAAGGTATTTGTGTCACAATAGATATAATTTGAAATTTTTATGATATTAACCTTTAATAATATCCTCTGAATTTTATCGGAAAAATGGAGGAAAAGAATGATTTGTTTTGCAATAAAGTGGATGAAGTGGGAAGTCACTTAGTTATGTCCTTTTTTTTTTCTGTCTTTTTCTATTGTACGATGCAAGACTAATTTAGGAATGCTCAATCGGGGTAACAAGAGTCTCAAAATATAACCCATGATGATATCAATGCCTTCATAAATAAATAAATAAATATTATTTGAAATAAGATAAAAATATAAATTGAAAAGAAGAAAAAATATATTTGTTGATGTTAGATTTTGTGTGTCCACAGCTTCTAAAAATTTGAATCGTTAGACAAAGTCATAATTTAATATTTAAATATTCTAGCGATTAAAAACAACATTGGAATTCCTCCTTTCCATTTTTTTCTTTTCCCTCTAATCACCTCTATGGAACATATTGTCAGTAAAAGGACTATCGGTATTTATGCAGTATCATATCATGATAGATACCTTCATATTTTGATCCCCACCTTCAAATTCCAATTCATGTCTTACGTGGTCATTGTAACTTATGAATCATTTCCTCTGCCGCTGGGGTGTGTAGCCATTAGCATATGTGCATAGGAAAAAATTGCTCGATGAACTACTCTGAGTCAAGGCATATTGGAGTTAAAACTATGAAGAGAAAATCCATCCAAAGTCATCAAGACACGGTAGTTAGGATTAAGAGTTTAATTTGCCTCCAATCTTTTGAGAGTGCATTGTGCTTAAATGACACTACCAACTCATCGTTCTGCAAACAAAAGAGTAAATCGAGTTTTATTACACATAGCAATGCAGACATTAGCTAGTAGAGGATGGCACATCAGGACTATCTTCGGATCTCTGCTTCGTGAAAGGGCAAATTAACTTGAAAGATGACCGAGCACGATCACCACCATATATGGATTTCCTTTTACTTGTTTTCAAGTTTCTTCCTTTTGTCATCCTTCTAATAATCTCTAGTAGGCCAAAAAGGTAATATTGCCCTTAAACTTATAAGACCAGAAGATTTTCGATAAGTCAATCTCGCGAATAATTCGAATACATCTTTGGTGAAACGTTTGATCATGTTTGGAACTCCAGTCTAGACAACTGTACCACAAATTTGGCCACGAAGGGCCACCCTCAACTGCACTGCGATCCGTGACAAATATTTAACGGGACTTAAAGTCTGCTGACTTTCTACTTGCAAAATTCTAGTGCCTGAGTTGCATATCCTACTAAAGAACATATTTCAGCTCCGTCTGGTCTTAAGAAATAAGTTGAATCTCCGTCTCAATGAGTCGTCCAGACTGCGAGTGGGGAGTATGGACTTCCAGAGGGAGAATTGCCAAAAAAATCCTAAACCTATTGGGGTTGTGCTAATTCAGTCCTAAACCTTTTTTTTTACCAATTCAGTCCTAAACCTTTTGTGATTGTGCCAATTTAGTCCATCCGGCCAAATTTAGCCGGCCGGAGCTGACGTGGACGCCGGCCAAGACACCGGCGACAATTTTTTATTATTTTATTTTTTTCGAATTTTTTTTTATTTTTTTTTTTATTTTTTTTGTTTTTTTTTTTCTTTTTTTTCTTTCCTTTTTTCTCCCCCGTCGGCGGCAATGGCCAGCCACTGCGCAAGGGCCGCGAAGCCCTCGCCGGCGGCCAGCGAGGCCCCCGTCAAACCAGCCACCCTCGCCGGCGGCCTCGCCCGGTCTATGTGAGGCCGCCGGTGAGGGTCGCGGCCCCCGTGCCTCGCCCGAACCAAGGCGAGGTCGCCGGCGAGGCAGGCTCGCCCGGATCGGGCGAGGCCGCGGCCCCCAAGCCTCGCCCGGTCCGGGCGAGGTCGGGCGATGGTCGCGGCCCCCGGCGGCCCCCAACGGCCTCGTCTAGATCTAGGCCAGGGGTGAGGCCGCCGGGGGCCGCGACCCTCGCCGGCGACCTCGCCCGCATCTGGGCGGGCGAGGCCGCGCCCGCCTCGCCACGACCCCGGGCGCCGGCGAGGGTCGACGGTCCGACGGGGCCTCGCGGCCACCGGCGAGGGCTTCACGGCCCTCGCGCGCAGTGGCCGGCCGGCCTCCACATCGGAGCTGGCCGGCCACTGCCGCCGGCGGGGGAAGAAAAAGAAAAGAAAAAAACAGAAAAATTAAAAACTAATAAAAATAATAAAAAATTCAGAAAATAATAAAAATTCGAAAACTAATAAAAATAATATTAAAAAATTGTCGCCGACGCCGGCCGGCGTCCACGTCAGTTCCGGCCGGCCAAATTTGGCCGGATGGACTAAATTGACACAATCACAAAAGGTTTAGGACTGAATTGGTAAAAAAAAAAGGTTTAGGACTAAATTGGCACAACCTCAATAGGTTTAGACTTTTTGGCAATTCTCCCGACCAGACCCACGAGGACTGTCAGCACTGTGATTGGAGTGAATTGGTGACCGATGGTGGTTGTGGTGATGCTGGCGAGAGGAAGGCCAGCTCGATACACTCGCCTTGGTCTTCTTCTTCTTCTACCGAATGGTGTCGATACGTTCTAATGTCACCAGCACTTCATCCATCGAGGGCCTCGCTTTAGGATCGCCTTCCAGGCATTTGAGGATGAGATCAGCCGCCTGAGTTCCCGCTTTCAGAGGGTATCGACCTTCTAGTCTCGGATCCATTATCTTCCTCAGCTTCCTACTATCGCGGAGCGATGGCCTCGCCCATTCTACCAGATTCTGCTTGCGGTAGTGGCGTTTACAGTCTATCACTCGTAAACCCGTCAACATTTCTAGTAAAACCACTCCAAAACTGTATACATCGCTCTTCACGTACAGATGCCCTGTCAAATTAAGCCTTCATCATTTTGACATGCATTTTCTCAGGTCAAGTTAAAATTTTCGCTAAAATAAAGAAGCATACGAGAGGGAGATTTTGCTGACCAGACATGGCAGTAAGATAATTTCGCAAAAGACATGCCAAGTAATCTCGTCAATCTTCTAAAAAACTTAATTATCACCGACCCAACATCGCCCACTGAGAAGAAAGGAACGATTTCCGTCTTACCGGTGGCAAGGTACTCGGGCGCAGTGTATCCATATGTTCCCTTCACTTGGGTGGTCAGAAGAGAGTTCCCGCCCACCGGTCCCAGCTTTGCTAGCCCGAAATCCAAGCGATTTTGATGAACAGACACTGTAGCATGACCATTTCGCAAAACACGTGCCAAGTAATCTTGTGATCTTTTAAAGAGCGTAGTTCTCACCGATCCAACAGTGCTCCTGGAGAAGAAAGATGGGATCTCTGTCTTCCTGGTGGCAATGTACTCGTGAGCTACGTAACCATCCGTCCTGATCACTAGCGTGGTCACATGAGAGTTTCCGCCTGCCGGTCCCTGCGTTGCTAGCCCAAAATCCGAGAGCTTGGCATTGTAGTCCTGGTGCCAATTTCACGAACGAGAGGAAGTGAACAAAGTTTTTCTATTAATCCCCAAGAATGGTAGTTATAATGCATGTATCACCCAATAATCATAGGCATACATCAAGTAAACCCCAACTGAAACTGAGATGCTTTAAAATCTAAAGTACCAAGGCAAAAATCATAGGATCATGTGATCTAAAGACTCTTCTACAAAAATCTAAAGAATTCGGTGCATCAAATGTACCAAGGCAACACCAACTGAAACTGAGATGCTTTAGAATGAAATTTGAGCTTTGTATTGTTTACTAGGCAACAAGGGCGACATTGATATGGATATCCTTAAAAATAAACTCTCGACAACCCAAAAAAGCAAATTGTCCCAAAGTGGCAGTGCAATCCCTCCTTTTGTTGGAGGAGGATTACTTTCTTAATTTTGCAAATGCAATTTGTGCCTGATGCATACATACATATTTACATATGTAGGAAATACCCGTCTGCTATTATGTAAAACGATGGATAATCAGTTGAGCAAATGCTTAATTTCCCTTTTGCAGGTAAACTATTTTCCTTCAAGGTATGATCCTGTTCGTCATGCGGAGAGATATCCCATTCCAACTGCAATGCTGACTGGAAAGCGGGAAAAGGTATGTTTCCTAGGATTTCTTTTACTTGAACAGAGATTGATTGTCTTGAGGTGTTTTCATGGTGATATCTATGGGATAGACTCGGGTAGTCCAGTAGATAATCAATTGACTTGTAGTGAGTGGCGTGACTGATGTATGTGTGTTTCGATTTTGTTGACTTTTGTTGCTCCAAGCAGACCATCATTGAGAAAGAGAACAACTTCAAGCAGCCTGGAGAGAGATACCGACCATGGACGCCTGATAGGTATTCTACAGTGGTGCATTTCCTGAAAATGGTTTGATGGTCTCATGTTTCTCAATCGTCTGTCTCTATCTTCTTTTTTCAGGCAAGAGCGGTTCATCTGCCGATGGGTTGATGCTTTCTGATCCACGTGTGACTCATGAGATCCGCAGCATCTGGATTTCATATTGGTCACAGGTGAGATAGCTGTTCACTTCTTGTCTAGTCCTGATGGGGCGGGTTAAAGTGAAAAAAGTGAAATATTCAACATGCAGAAATGGGGGATTCGGTTGTTGCTTGCTTTGTGATATACATTTCACGCAGATGTGATAATGAACTCATTAGAGATTACTTGCAATTGCAACAGGCGGACAAATCTTTGGGTCAGAAATTAGCATCCCGGCTCAATGTGCGACCGAGCATTTAGTGACTCTACAGAGCTGGATGTTTTGGGATGGAGTGAGCACAAAACGATGCCTGAGCTATAAACTCTGTTCCAATGCTTATTTTTTGTTGTGGTATATTGAACTTGGCCTGTCATACAAACTCTCTGGCAACATGATATTCCTGATTTAATAAATGCCAATTGCATGTGCTGATCTTACTCCTATGTGTTTGGTTATCATTTTCTCCAGGAGTCTTATTTACATAAAATATCAAGTGAGCAGATTGTATTGCCGGTAATATCATCATGCTTTTGATTATGGGTGGTAAATTCAACCGCCTCCTGCTCTCACGCGCATTGGTGAAAGTTTGCTGTTTAATGCGCTGCGGGAAGAAGAAGTTAGAATTAAATGTTCTATTTGCCTCCATTCTATTTGACAATGCATTGTGCTTGAATGACACTACCACCTCATCGTTCCTGCAAACTAAGAGAGTAAATTGAGTTTTATTACATTTAGCAATACATCGTTCGCTCGTAGAGGGTGGAATGTCGAGACTATCTTCGGATCTCCACTTCATAAATGGCCAAATTAACTTCGAAGGCGACTGAGCATGATAATATTGTCTCTGAACTTACAAGACCAGAAAGATCTTCAATAAGTCAATCTAGGAAATAATTCGAATGCATATTTGGTGAAACGTTTGATCGTGTTTGGAACCCCAGTCTAGACAGCTGTACACTCAAATTTGGCCGTGAAGAGCCAATCCCACCTGCACAGCGATCCTTGACAGATATTTAACAAGAGACTAGCCTTTAGAGTCGCTGACTTTCTACTAGCAAAATTCTAATGATTGAGTTCATATCCTACTAAAAAACATATTTTAGCTCGTCTAATCTTAAGAAATAAATTCAATCTCCATCTCAGTGAGTCCTCAAAACCACGGATGGGCAGTATTGACTTCCAGATCCACGAGGACCATCAGCGCTGTGATGGGGGCGAATTGGTGATCGATAGCGGTTGTGATGACGCTGGTGAGAGGGAGGCCGGCTTGATGCACTCGCCTTGGTCTCCTCCTTCTTCTACCGAATGGTGTCGATACGTTCTAATGTCACCAGCACTTGATCCATCGAGGGCCTCGCTTTAGGATTGCCCTCCAGGCATTTGAGGATGAGATCAGCCGCCTGAGTTGCAGCTTTCAGAGGGTATCGACCTTCTAGTCTCGGATCCATTATCTTCCTCAGCTTCCTACTATTGCGGAGCGATGACCTCGTCCATTCCACCAGATTCTGCTTGCAGTAGCCGCGATTACAGTCTATTGCTCGTAAACCTGTCAACATTTCCAGTAAAACCACCCCAAAACCATATACATCGCTCTTCACGTACAGATGCCCTGTCAAATTAAGTCTTCATCATTTTGACACGCATTTTCTCAGGTCAAGTGAAATTTGCGCCAAAAAAAAGAAGCATATAAGAGGGAGAGTTTGATGAACAGACATTGCAGTAAGATCATTTCGCAAAACACATGCCAAGTAATCTCGTCAATCTTCTAAAAAACGAAGTTGTCACCGACCCAACATTGCCCACTGAGAAGAAAGGAACGATTTCTGTCTTACCGGTGGCAATGTACTCGGGCGCGGCGTATCCATATGTTCCCATCACTTCGGTGCTCACAGGAGAGTTCCCGCCCGCCGGTCCCAGCTTTGCTAGCCCCAAATCCAAGCGATTTTGATGAACAGATACTGTTGTATGACCATTTCGCAAAACACGTGCCAAGTAATCTCGTGATCTTTTAAAGAGCGTAGTTCTCACCGATCCAACAGTGCTCCCGGAGAAGAAAGATGGGATCTCTGTCTTCCTGGTGGCAATGTACTCGTGAGCGGCGTAACCATCCGTCCTGATCACTGGCGTGGTCACATGAGAGTTCCCACCCGCCGGTCCCGGCGTTGCTAGCCCGAAATCCGAGAGCTTGGCATTGTAGTCCTGGTGCCAATTTCACGAACGAGAAAGGGAACAAAGTTTTTCTATTAGTCCCCAAGAATGGTAGTTAAAATGCAGGTATCACCCAATAATCATAGGCATACATCAAGTAAACCCCATTCGCGTGGATCATGTGATCTAAAGACTCTTCCGCAAAAATCTAAAGTATTCAGTGCATCAAATGTACCAAGGCAACACCAATTGAAACCGAGATGCTTTAAAATGAAATTCGAGCTTTGTATTGTTTACTAGGCGACAAGGGCGATATTGATACGGATATCCTTAAAAATAAATTCTTGACAGCCGAAACAAGCAAATGAAAACAATTAAGTAGATAGAAAAATTTACCGCATCCAATAATATATTGGAAGATTTGAAGTCTCTATAGATGACGTTATTCTCGGGTGCATGCAAGAAATCAAGCGCACGGGCAGCTCCCATTGCTATTTTAAGCCTCACCTCCCACGGAAGTGGTTCAGCTCCCTCTGCATTACCAAAGGTTTCTTCAGTGAATAATTTTTTTAAAATTTTCCTACGCATTTTAATTATAATGGGGTAATTAAAAGTTATGAAGATTTGAAAAGTTGTCTGATATCCGAGTGAAAATAAGGAGAGTAATAAGCGTAGCAACAAAAGTTATGGGGATGATCTTACTTCGGAAAAGTTGGTTATCCAAGCTTCCCCTCTGCAAGTACTCGTAGACGAGGAGGTACTGATTGTCTTCCCGGCAATACCCCAGTAATCTCACCAAATTCGGATGCGAAAACTTCCCCAAGAACTTTACTTCCGACTGTGTAAAAGATCAAAACAAAATAAAATAATTGTTATTCCGTGCACATAGAATTTTATCGATATTTAATTTCGCGATCTTTTGCTGAATTAGTGTGAATTCAATTAATTATGTGTGGCAATTTGTTCTTTTTACAATATAATTAGTTCATTTTATGAAAAATAACTTTAAGAAAACGTTTTTCTAATTTTTGGTGTTTGTTACACGAAAAATAAACTAGTTGGGAAAAATATTTTTTGCTTTTCAGAAAGTGGAAAACATTTGCTTTAATAATTTTTATTTTCTTTTTAAATTTTAAATTATTTTTTATTTTTTCCTTTTTATTTTTTCTTCTTCTTCTACCAATTGCTGGCCACTAGCGAGTTTGAGCTCACCAGATCAGCAATGCTCCAGCATTGCTAGAGGCCACAAGGCTCAAGCATCACCAAAGGACCACAAGGCTTAGGCCTTGCATATCAGCGATGAGGCTCGAGCCTCATAGATTGGTGATGCTTGAGTGTCGCCAGAGGCGGTGAGGCCTGAGCCTTGCTAGATTAGTGATGCTCAAGCGTTGCCCTCGAGCCCCACCCCATGGTGATGCTTGTTGACCTTCACCATGGTGGGCGATCGGCCGAGGAAATGAAAAAGAAAGGAAAAAAAAAATGAAAAGCAATGAAAAGAAAAAGAAAAAGAATTAAAAATTAGAGTTTTTAAAAAGAAATAAAATATAAAAAAGAACAGAAAAAAAAAAATGAATTGCTAAGAGGAAAATCAAATCCGATATAGAGCGACAAAAAATATTTTCCACTTTAATTTCAGGTTCAGCTAAACACTATAAATATTGTCATTTTCCTAAAAATGACTTGAGCTAAACACTAAAGCTCTGGCAAGCTTGAGCTTGCTAATGGCCAATTGTCGACCTTCGCCATACCGGTGATCAGCTAAAGATGAAGAAAGAAAAAGAAAAAAAAATGATTTGAATTTTAAAAAAATAAAAAAAGAATAATTAAAATGAGTAGTGAAAGAAAGGGTGGAGAAAATGTTTTCCACTTTCTAAAAAGCATAATACAATTCCCCTATTTTAGAAGAATTTTTCCTGTTGACCGAAAATTTTTTCTTTGATTAATTCATTTTCCAGAAATGATTACAGAAAAATCCGAAAAATATTTTCCTTGGAAGCAATGGAGCCTTACAATTAAAATATTTTTTGGTCAAGAATGGACCAAAAAAAAAAAAAAAAAAAAAAAAAAGGAACTTAGGCTCCGTCCGTTTTACGGAAAATAATTTCTAAGAAAATGTTTTTTGAATTTTCCAACGTTCGTTTAACGAAAAATAAATTCATTAGGGAAAACATTTTTCATGAAGGAAAAAAAAGTCTTCTAAAGTGTGGGAAAATGTTTTCCACTTTTCAAGTTGGTAAAAACATTTTCCACACTCACTTTCTCTTATCTCACACCCCCTAATAGGCCTCACTTCTTTCTTTCTTTCTTTCTTTAAATTGTTTTTTAAAAATCGATTTTTTTGTTATTTTTTACTAAAATCAATTTTTTATTATTCTTTCTTTCTTTCTTTTTGTTATTTTTCTTTTTTGACCGGTCGCCGCCACCACGGCAACAGGTTGGCAACTAGCGATAGGTGAGCCGAGCTCCCTGATATGGCGTCGCTAGATAATGGCGTGACTTGGCGTCACAGATCGATGACGCCTGAGTGTCGCCAGAGGCGGCGAGGCTCGAGTGTCGCACTCTACGAGGCCCGAGCCTCGCCGGTGAGTTGATTGGGCAAGCTCAAGGCGTGGCCAGCCGCCGGCTGTCGCCATGGCCGACGATCGGCCAAAGAAGGAGAGAACATAGAAAAAAAAGAAAAAGAAAAAAGTAATTTAATAATCAATTTTAAAAAATAATAAATAGCGATTTTAAAAAATAAAATAAAATAAAATAATGAAAAAAAAGGTGTATAAAGGAAAATATTTTCCACTTCATTTTAAAATTTCATCCGAATACCCGAAAATAATTATATTTTCTTAAAAAATAGCTTCCCGAAAAATATTTTTCTGAAAAATAATATTTTCGGCGAAACGAACGAGCCTTAATAATTATTAAAAAGGAAATCCCTCATTTCGATATGATCTTTTTCATTCGGAAAAAATCAAATCTTCACTATGCTCTCTCTCCTCTCACTGAGTGAGGAGCATTGTCACGTATAGATGGAGCGGGAGAGAATGGAATTTTTGTATGAAATATTCGTGAGTACGCACCTGCCATTCCTCCAAGCCCTGCAAGCCGTCGGGATTGAGCTTCTTGACGGCGATCGGGATGCCGCTGCCGACCTTGGACGGGGCGAGGGTCCTCTCGTCCACCCACCCCTTGAACACCCCCGAACCCGCCCTCCCCGAGCAAAGCGTGCGGCCCGAAGTTCTGGGTCGCTCTCTTCAGCTCCGCCAGCGTGTACATCTTCAGGTTGGGCGTTATCACCTCCCCGGCTTCCGCCATAGCTGGAGCTTCGTCCGTGTTGCTGCCGCTCGCCACTGCCGACTTCCCATTCTTGCTCCCCACCAACGCATCTCTCTTTACCTTAGGGTTCTTAACAAGAGCTTTCACACACACCAAAAAAAAAAAAAATGAAAAACATGACCCGTGAACTCAACTTACATCCATTAAAATTTGATGGAAGTGTGATTGATTATTTAAGTATTTTAATACTTTCCTTGACAGGTTTTTTTTTTTTTGTCAAGAGTAACATTTCATTCATTCCTACAAAAAGAGAGAGAGAAACAACATGGTCCAACTGCAAGCCAGGATACATCCGAGGTAGTTCCAAAGCAAAACAAATTCTAATAACAAGATAAATTATTAGAACAAAATTAGGGTCACTCAAAGAACAAATATGTGACTTCTTCAAACCAAAATCACCGGTTGATCATAAAATCCGTTTTCAGTAATGAGCACACATTGACAATTCCATCTATTGCAAAACCTTTACGAAACTCATCTGATCTCCTATGAACCGGAGGGAAACAAAACTCGAAATCATACTCACAAAATCACTCACACGTAGGTTGGAATTAAAAGTCGATATTTCACTACTCCATAAATCAACTCTTACTTTTAACTTTTGGTGATAAGTTTATTTCTCATATTCAGAAACTTTTAGTGTATTTTGAAATATTAGAATTATGCACAATTTTAGGGAAGGAAACTTACTCATAGCACCTTATTCTTGGATAGGCTACTCGAGAGATTTGATTCCTTTATTGATAGGAGATCCAATTGGACTTAGTTTCATTAGGCAGTTCTAATGTAACTTTTGGACTTCGGCCCTTTTAATACAAAAAAACAAAAACGATTTGAATTTAAGAGTGTTTGCTCTAATATCATGTGAGATTTTATGGGATAATTATTAACTATTCTAAAAATTTTAAATTATTATATAATTTATTAATTATATATTCTAAAAGTGGCGATCCACCGAAGCCGATCCTTTTCCCGGCAATTTCTTATGATATCTCTCTCCGCGCGTTCTGTTTGGACATGAAGCTGATCTCCCCCATCTTTATTTCGGTAGGTGCAAGGTAGCTGGAGGATGGTTGTGAGGTTCGAGTAAAAAGAGAAGCTAAAGAAACGAGCAGAAAAAAATCTGCTCAGGGCCAGCAACCACAAGTTTATTCCCCCTCGTCTTTTCTGCTTATGAGAGTCTCTCGAGATGAGAAAAATATTAAAGTCCAAACTTTTCAATTGAATCGATTTGATCTTAATTTTTTTTTTTTTTTTTTGCCTATTGAGTTCGTTCAGTCAATTTTCACCGAAAATTTCTGATATAAACGATGATCATCATATATGACACGACCGACATTGACATGAATATATTTTTTTAGTTTTTATTACTGTATTTGATTTTTTCATTTTTATTACTAGATTTAGCAAGGAATTATGAGAGATTTCACAATCTTCGCCCACTTGTGCATTTTTATGTTTAGTGCATTGATATATCGTAAATACTAAATAATGGACATGATATTATATGGACATATCCGATTTTCTTACCATAATTCACTAAACAGTAGATAGAATATAACAAAGTCTCTTAATTATTACATATCATATTCTATTCAACTCTATTTTGACTAGAAATTTAGACGATCAAATGTAGCCTATGAGGGTGGAAGGACTTTGATTGGCGCTTGAAATATGTGAAATTCTTCTCCTATTATACCAATCACAAAAATTGAATATCGACAGAAGAAAGAAGGCCCTTACCTCCAGACACTGATATGCCCAATTTCCACACCCGCTTTTCTTCCTGCCGAAATAGGCGTATCCCATCTTTATCAACCAAGAAATAAGATGCTGACACAGAGAGATTAAAGCCTAATTCTGCGACTAGAACAAATGATTGACTGAATCCAGAGAGCATGTATGCAATTCCCTCATAACCTCGAACCATTTCGTCCCCGAAAGATATATCATTATTTCCATCAATTCTTTACTAGAAAAGACTCGTGCTCACGGAAAGGAGCTAACTCACCTTCCCTCCATTCTTGGTATCTGAATCGGTGTTGGCCGAAGAGAGAGGCCCTGAGAACACCCCTCTCGGGAACAGTGGGCAAGAAACTGTCTGGATCCCGATAGAAATATCATTAATTCCATCGAGTTTTTACTCAGAAAAGATGCAGTTCGGTCAGCTCGTGTTCCCAAAAAACGAAGTACTCACCTTCCCTACACTCTCGGTGTCTGAATCACTGCTGGACGGAGAGACAGGTCCTGCGAACACCATTCTTAGGAAGGATCGGCAAAAATCTATCTGGATCGATTCTGAAACTGATGGGGATTTGGGATCCCCAGCGACAACAGCGTAGCTGATATATGCGAGTTTCCAGATTTGCGGGACATGCGTTGAAATAGACAAAAAAGGAAGAAGAAACGTGTGCCCTTTCCGAAGAAATTGCGGTAGCGCTCAGTCAGTCAACCACCACCTAGTGGGGGAATTCGTTAACACTTCAAAAACAGTGTGAGCATCGGGTCAATGGCATTCTGAAACTTTTGTAGTCGAAAAGACGTAAAGAGAAAAGTCGCACGTAAAAATCAAGGGAAACAGGGGGGGTCTCTTTCGGTTTCTCCATCATGCATTTGAATCACCAGTTCAGAAGATAAGTGTTTGATGTTAGGTGTGAAATCGAACACGGAACGATTGCTCCTCATCCACCCGTTCTTCTACTTGATTTGTTGACCAAGCAATCGACGATTTAATGCTTGACCAGGAAATGGAGGACGAGGGAAGACGTGAGCCCATGACAGAGAAAAAGACGTGAGAAATGAGAAATGACAGAAGAATGACAAAGTCAATTAGGACTAGCTTATCCGGCTTTTCATCCTTGTACATCATTCTGCTCTTGGTGTGTGGCCATTAGCAATTGCATAGGAAGAAATTGCTCGGTGAACTACTCTGAGTCAGGGCACATTGGAGTTAAAAATATGGGGAGAAAACTATCCAAATTCATCAAGACACGATGGAACCTAATTCTGGAGTAATGCTAAACGTGGTATGCTTATGACAAACTATCATCTACGTCACAGGTCCAATCCTTCTTGAGGATTATCATCTTGTGGAGAAACTTGCCGACTTTGATAGGGAGAGGATTCCGGAGCGTGTGGTCCACGCCAGAGGATACAGTGCAAAGGCATTCTTTGAGGTCACTCATGACATTTCTCACCTTACCCGTGCCGATTCCCTTCGGGCACCAGGTGTTCAAACACCTGCCATTGTCCGTTTCTCTACCGTCATACACGAAAAGGGCGGCCCTGAAACCCTGAGGGACCCTCGGGGTTCTGCTCTGAAGTTCTACACAAGAGAGGTAAGGGTCATTTTGGTAACAGAGAAGTCTGCAGTTTGGCAGAGCACAAGTTTGATGCTCCCTGTGATGAATCCTTTCACGGGGGGGCCTAGGCTCGATCAATGCCTGTGCTATTGATGTGTGGTCAGTAAGAGCTAACTGTTTCTGCTGAAGCATGGTTGCATCTATTTATTTCAATAGAATATATTTCGCTTATTTTTCAATTCATCCCTATCTATTAAGAGACACCATAATATTAATTGCTCCTTTTGGATTAACTTTAGTCATGATTACTGCTACGGTTTTGAATCCACTTTCACGCTTGAATTGGGGAGATGGCAGGTCTCTTGTACACATTGCATACATTTGTTTTATGTCTTTCCTTTTCTGTTGTTGCAGGGTAACTTTGAGCTGGTGCAAAATAATTTCTCTTTCTTCTTCATCCGTGATGGGATGAAATTCCCAGATATGGTTCATGCACTTAAACCAAACCCCAAATCCCACATCCAGGAGAACTGGACGATCCTTGACTTTTTCTCCCACCATCCCGAGAGCTTGCACATGTTCACCTTCCTCTTTAACTCCTACACTTTGATCAACAAGGCCGAAAAAGCGCACTATGTGAAGTTTCACTGGAAACCAACTTGTGGGGTCAAGAGCTTGCTGGAGGAAGAGGCAATTAGAGTTGGGGGATCCAATCACAGCCATGCGACTCAGGATCTTTATGATTCCATTGCTGCTGGAAACTATCCTGAATGGAAACTTTTCATTCAGATCATCGATCCTGATCATGAAGACAAATTCGACTTTGACCCACTTGATGTGACTAAGACCTGGCCCGAAGACATATTGCCCCTAATGCCAGTCGGCCGCTTGGTCTTGAATAGGAACATTGATAACTTCTTTGCCAAGAATGAACAGCTTGCATTTTTCCCTTCAATCGTGGTTCCTGGCGTCCACTATTCAGATGATAAGCTGCTCCAAACTCGTATTTTCTCTTATTCTGATACTCAGAGGCACCGTCTTGGACCAAATTATCTTCAACTCCCCCGCACCCCTCCCCCCCCGGGGGGCAATGCTCCTAAATGCGCTCATCACAACAATCGCCATGAAGGTTTCATGAATTTCATGCATAGGGATGAAGAGGTAAGAATCTTCTTTGAATCCTTCTGCAGCAATACTCAGGGCAGCATCTCTTGTGGATTTTTTGTTGACATAACTAAGTTAACAATCACGCCCTCATAGAAGTATGAAGGCCTAGTGATGCATTCAGACATGTCAATTACAGATCCCAAAGTGGCAGTGCAATCCCTCCTTTTGTTGGTGGAGGATTACTTTCTTAATTTTGCAAATGCACTTTGTGCCTGATGCATACATACATGTTTACATATGTAGGAAATACCCGTCTGCTATTATGTAAAACAATGGATAATTAGTTGAGCAAATGCTTAATTTCCCTTTTGCAGATACAATATTTTCCTTCAAGGTATGATCCTGTTCCGCGAGGACCGTGAGAACTGTGATTGGGGTGAATTGGTGATCAATGGTGGTTGTGATGACGTAGGTGAGAGGAAGGCCGGCTCGATGCACTTGCCTTGGTCACCTTCTTCTTCTACCGATTGGTGTCGATACATTCTAATGTCGCCAGCACTTCAGCCATCGAGGGCCTCGCTTTAGGATCGCCTTCCAGGCATTTGAGGATGAGCTCAGCCACCTGAGTCGCAGCTTTCAGAGGGTACCGACCTTCTAGTCTCCAATCCATTATCTTCCTCAGCTTCCTCTTGTCGTGGAGCGATGGCCTTGCCCATTCCACCAGATTCTGCTGGCTGTAGAGGCGGTGACGGTCCATCGCTCGTAAACCCGTCAACATTTCCAGTAAAACCACCCCAAAACTGCATACATCACTCTTCACGTACAGATGCCCTGTCAAATTAAGCCTTCATCATTTTGACATGCATTTTCTCAGGTCAAGTGAAATTTCCACCAAAATAAAGAAGCATATGAGAGGGAGATTTTGATGAGCAGACATTGCAGTAAGATCATTTCGCAAAACACATGCCAAGTAATCTCGTCAATCTTCTAAAAACGAAGTGGTCACCGACCCAACATTGCCCGCTGAGAAGAAAGGAACGATTTCTGTCTTACCGGTGGCAATGTACTCGGGTGCGGCGTATCCATATGTTCCCATCACTCGGGTGCTCACATGAGAGGTCCCGCCCGCCAGTCCCAGCTTTTCTAGCCCCAAATCCAAGCGATTTTGATGAACAGACACTGTAGTATGATCATTTCGCAAAACACGTGCCAAGTAACCTCGTAATCTTTTAAAGAGCGTAGTTCTCGCCGATCCAACAGCGCCCCCGGAGAACAAAGATGGGATCTCTGTCTTCCTGGTGGCAATGTACTCGTGAGCGACGTAACCATCCGTCCTGATCACTCGCGTGGTCACATGAGAGTTCCTGCCCGCCGGTCCCTGCGTTGCTAGCCCGAAATCCGAGAGCTTGGCATTGTAGTCCTGGTGCCAATTTCACGAACGAGAGAAAGGGAACAAAGTTTCTCTATTAATCCCCAAAATGGTAGGTATAATGCATGTATCACCCAATAATCATAGGCATACATCAAGTAAACCCAATTTACGTGGATCATGTGATCTAAAGACTCTTCCACAAAAATCTAAAGTATTCAGTGGATCAAATGTACCAAGGTGACACCAACCCGAAACTGAGATGCTTTAAAATGAAATTTGAGCTTTGTATTGTTTACTAGGTGACAAGGCCACATATATACAGGTATCTTTAAAAATAAATTCTCGACAGCCGAAAAAAGCAAATGAAAATAATCAAGTAGATAGAAAAATCTACCGCATCCAATAATATATTGGAAGATTTGAAGTCTCTGTAGATGACGTTATTCTCGGATGCGTGCAGGAAATCAAGCCCACGGGCAGCTCCGATTGCTATTTTAAGCCTCACCTCCCACGAGAGCGATTCAGTTCCCACTGCATTACCAGAGGTTTCTTCAGTGAATAATCTTCCTCTTTTTTTAATTTTCCTACGCATTTTAATTATTATGGGGATAATTAAAAGTTATGAAGATTTGAAAAGCTTGTCTGATATCCGAGTGAAAACAAGGAGAGTGATAAGCGCAGCAAAAAAAAGTTAGGGGGATGATCTTACTTCTGAAAAGGCAATTTTCCAAGCTTCCCTTCCCCATGTACTCGTAGACGAGGAGGTACTCACTGTCTTCCCAGCAATACCCCAGTAATCTCACCATATTCGGATGAGAAAATTTCCCCAAGAACTTTACTTCCGACTGTGGAAAGATGATCAAAATAAAATAAAATAATTGTTATTCAGTGCACATAGAATCTTGTCGATATTTAATTTCGCGATCTTTTGTCGAATTAGTGAGTTCAATTAATTATGTGTAGCAATTTGTTCTTTTTACAATATAATTGATTTATTTCACGGAAAATAACTTTCAAGAAAATTTTTTTTCGAATTTTTGGTGTTTGTTATACGAAAAATAAATTAGTTAGGAAAAATATTTTTCATCAACAAAAAAAAATCTTATGAAATGAGAGAAAATGTTTTTTGCTTTTAAGAAAGTGGAAAACATCTGCACCACTTTTTCTTTCACCACACATTTTAATTATTTTTATTTTATTTTTTAAAATTCGAATTATTTTTTATTTTTTCCTTTTTGTTTTTTCTTCTTCTTCTATTAGTTGCCAACCACCGGTGAGCTTGAGCTTGCTAGATTAGCAATGCTTGAGCATTGCCAAAGGCCATGAGACTCGAGCATCACCAAAAAGCCACAAAGCTTAGGCCTTGCATATCAACGATGAGGCTCGAGCCTTGCTAGATCAATAATGCTCAAGTGTTGCCAAAGGCAGCGAGGCTCGAGCCTTACTAGATCAATGATGCTCGAGTGTCACCCCTAGGCCTTGCCCCATGGTGACGCTCATCGGCTGTCACCATGGTTGGCAATCGGCCGAGAAAATGAAAAAGAAAGAAAAATAATGAAAAGCAATAAAAAAAATAAAAAAAAAAACTTTAGTTTTTAAAAAGAAAAGAAAATAGAAAAAAAAACAAAATATCAAATGAAGTGCTAAGAGGAAAATCAAATCAGATACAAAACGGCAAAAAATATTTTTTACTTTAATTTTAGGTTTAAGCTAAATATTAGAAATATTGTCATTTTCCCAAAAAATGATTTTTAGGAAAATATTTTCCAAAAATGCCACATTTTCCATGATGAATGGAGAAAGGTATATGTTTACAAACTAAAGCAATAGGAAAATTTTCAAATTAGGGTTTGTAATGAGATTGTTTTCTCAAAAAATGATTTATAATGGATATTGTCTCAAATAAGATTATGAAGTTTCCACTTTAGTCTCTAATAAAGTTTGAGATTACCGGTTGGCCAATTCTTTGCTGATTGGTGAGCTTGTGTATCTTTTGTGCAATGCAATGCTTATCACAATCAAAAGTTTGGCTGACTAGTGAGTTTGAAGCCTTATTTCTTGAAAATCATATTACAATGTGCATGAAATAGTGTAGTTTTTTGAAAAGGACAAGGTAAATAAGCAACAAAGCACAAAAATTAATTAATTAATCCTTACTTTAGCCAATATAAACTCTCTTGAGTTTGGCAGCCATTTCCAACTCCTATCAATTTTATGGAAAATGTGGTGTTCCTAGAAAACATTCTCTAGAAAAATGACAATATTTTTTGATGTGATAACTTTTTGTTTTTAATTTCATTTTTCTATTTTTTTTAAAAATTGAATTTTTAATAATTTTTTTTCTTCTTTTCTTTCCTTTTCTTTTCCTTAGCTGGTGACGGCCAATCGGCAAGCATTCGGTGAGGCTCCCGAGCCTTGCGGCCCACTGGAACATTCAAGCATCACAACTCAAGCTTCACTTTCTTCTAGCGAGCTTGACCTTGCCAATGGCCAGTTGCCAACCTTTGCCATAGCCAGTGATCGACCGAAGATGAAGAAAACAGAAAAAGGAAAAAATAAAAATAAAAATTCGAATTTTAAAAATAGAAAATAAAAATAAAAATATTTAAAATGAGTAGTAAAAGAAAGAGCGGGAAATTTTTTTCCACTTTTTGAAAAGTAGAAAATATTTTCCGTAATTTTAAAAGGCTTTTTTTATTGACTGAAAATGTTTTCAAATTCATTTTGGTGAAACAAATCTCGAAAAATATTTTCCTTGAAAATAATGGAGCCTTACAATCAAAATATGCTTTGGTCCAAAATTGGACCAAAAAAGGAACTTTATAATTATTAAAAAAGAAAATCCCTCATTTCGATTTAATTCGGAAAAAAAATCAATCTTCAATATGCTCTCTCCCCTCTCCACTGAGTGAGGGGCGGGGGGAGTCGACTCTTGCATATTGTCCAGGTCATCTTTGCTTCTTCTTATCGTTGATTAGTAGCACGTGCTTTGATTTATACTCGAGTGAGGAGCACTGTCACGTATAGATGGAGCAGGAGAGAATGGAATTTTTGTATGAAATATTCGTGAATACGCACCAGCCATTCGTGCAAGCCCTGATTGCTGTCGGGATTGGACTTCTTGACGGCGACTGGCATGCCGATGCCGGACATGGACGGGGCGAGGGTCCTCTCGTCCACCCACCCCTTGAACACCCTCCCGAACCCGCCCTCCCCAAGCAGCGAGTCCGGCCTGAAGTTCCGGGTCGCGCTCTTCAGCTCTTCTCGCTTGTATTTCTTCAGGTAGGGCGGTATCACCTCCCCAGCTTCCGCCATAGCTAAAGCTTCGTCTGTATTGCTGCCGCTCGCTGCCGCTGACTTCCCATTCTTGCTCCCCACCAACGCATCTCGCTTTACCTTAGGGTTCTTAACAAGAGCTTTCACACACCAAAAAAATATGAAAATGTGAACTCGGCTTACATCTACTAAAATTAGAAGGAAGTGTGGTTTATTATTAAAGTATTTTAATACTTTCCTGACAAGTTTTTTTTTTTTGTCGAGCGTAACATTTCATTCATTCCTACAAAAAAGAGAGAGAAAACAACGCGGTCCAATTGCAAGCTAGGATAAATCTGAGGTAGTTCCAAAGCAAAACAAATTCTAATAACAAGATAAATTATCATAACAAAATTAGGGTCACTCAAAGAACAAATATGTGACTTCTTCAAATCAAAATCGCCAGTTGATCACAAAATCCATTTTCAGTAATGAGCATATACTGACAACTCCATCTATTACAAAACCTTTACGAAACTCATCCGATCTCCTATGAACCGGAGGGAAACAAAACTTGAAATCATACACGCATAATCACTCACACGTAGGTTAGAAATAAAAGCCGTTATTTCACTATGCCAAAAATCAACCCCTACTTTTAACTTTTAGTGTATTTTGAAATATTAGAATTCTGCACAATTTTAGGGAAGGAAACTTACTCGTAGCACCTTAATCTTGGATAGGCCACCAAGAGATTTGATTCCTTTATTGATAGGAGATCAAATTGGATTTAGTTTCGTTGGGCGAATTCTAATGTAACTTTTGAACTTTGGCCCTTTTAATACAAAAAAATAAAAAACGATTTGAACTTAGGAGTACTTACTCTAATATTATATGAGATTTTATGGGATCATTATCAATTAATTTAAAATATTTAAATTATTAAATTATTTATTATTTATATATTCTAAAAGTGGTGATCCACAAACGCCGATCCATTTCTTGGCAATTTCTTATGATCAACAGCATCAACAATAAAGACAACGACGCCACAAACTCTCGCCCTCTCTCTCTCCGCGCGTTCTGTCTGGACATGAAGCTGGTCTCCCCATCTTTATTTCGGTAGGTGGAGGCAGCTGGAGGAGGCTTGTGAGGTTCGAGGAAAAAGAGATGCTAAAGAAACGAGCAGAAAAAAATTTGCTCAGGACAAGCAACCACAAGTTCATTCCTCCTCTTGTCTTTTCTGCTTCCGAGAATCTCTCGAGATAAGAAAAATATCAAACTCCTAAATTTTTCAATTGAATCAATTTAATCTTAATTTTTTTTATATTTTTAAACATTGAGTTCATCCAATCAATTTTCGCCGAAAATCGCTCATATAAACACCGATCATCCTATATGACATGACAAATGCTGACATGAATTTATCTTTTAGTTTTTATTACTTTATTTTTTCTTTTATATTACTAGATTTGGCAATGAATTATGAGAGATTTCACAATCTTCGTCTGCTCGTGCATTTTTATATTCAGTGCATTGATATATCATAAATACCAAATAATAGACATGATATTATATGGACATATCCGATTTTCTTACCGTAATTCACTAAACAGTGGATATGATATAACAAAATCTATGAATTATATATCATATCCCTTCTAATCCTATTTTGACTAAAAATTTAGACAATCAAATGTAGCCTATGAGGGTGGAAGGACTTTGACGGGCACTTGAAATATATGAAATTCTTCTATTATACCAATCACAAAAATTGAATATCGACGGAAGAAAGAAGGCCCTTACCTCCAAACGCTGGTAGTCCTCTCGTACGTTTCCCCCTAAGATAGTCAGAGTTTATGCCCAATTTCCACACCCGCTGTTCTTCCTGCCGAAATAGGCGTATCCCATCTTTATCAACCAAGAAATAAGATGCTGACACAGAGAGATTAAAGCCTAATTCTGCGACTAGAACAAATGATTGACTGAATCCAGAGAGCATGTATGCAATCCCCACACAATCTCAGACCACCTCATCCCCAAAAGAAATACCATTATTTCCATCAATGCTCTACTAGAAAAGACTCATGCTCACGGAAAGGAATTAACTCACCTTCCCTCCATTCTTGGTATCTGAATCGAGGTTGGCCGAAGACAAAGGCCCTGAGAACACCCCTCTCGGAAACAGTGGGCAAGAAACTGTCTGGATCCCGATAGAAATATCATTAATTCCATCAAAGTTTTTACTCAGAAAAAATGCAGTTCGGTTAGCTCGTGCTCACAAAAAACGAAGTACTCACCTTCCCTACACTTTCGGTGTCTGAATCACTGCTGGACGGAGAGACAGGTCCTGCGAACACCATTCTCGGGAAGGATCGGGAAAAATCTATCTGGATCGATTCTGAAACTGACGGGAATTTGGGATCCCCAGCGACAACAGCGTAGCTGATGTATGCGAGTTTCCAGATTTGGGGGATACGCACTCAGATTCTGATATGTCAGAAGGGACAGAAACTCCCTTCGTTGAAATAGACATTAAAATTATGACAAAAAAAAAAAGAAAAAAAGAAATAGACATTAAAAAAAAAGGAGAAAAGAAAAGAAGTGTGCTCTTTCGAAGAAATTGCGGAAGCGGGGAAAATTCTTCATTCCAGAAACAGTCTGGGCATCGTGCCCTTGCATTCTGAAACTTTTCTAGTCGAAGTAAGGGTGTCCGGAATTTCTTCCACGATAAAAATCTTTTACTTAAAATCGTTGAGATAGATTATGCACTGATCTTGGACAAGAAATATCACAAAGTGTGCTTCAAACGGAACCATATAAATATATATCGTGTCGAAATTTAATTGATGATAAAGTTTGAAAAATATAGCTATTTCAACGGAAGCAAGCATAAATAAACTATGCTTGAATTTAATCAATAATAAAGCTTGAGAGCGTAATGATATTATGCTAAAATTTAATCGACGATGCAACACCCAGAATAGAAGTACACACTACAATTTAATTGACCAAGGGGATCTAGAAAATACAGCTAGAAAACACTCCAAATTTAATCAACACCACAAGTCTAAAAATAAAAGTTCATTGCAGGAAAGTGAAGTAAATTTGTTTGATTTGTGCAATAAGCTTCTAGTAATCAAGCAATGGTATTTATGGTGGTTGTGTACCATAATTGTTCCAGAGCAGTTTTTCAAAAGTTGTATCAATGTTTGTCCATTTACGAAAATTTCATGCTCATACTTTCACAATGCCATGATCTTATCTTCAAACGGTCATTCCTTTAAAAATGTGCGCTTATTACTACATGACCTCAATCACTTTGTTTTTCAATAACTTTGAACTTATAGCTACAACTAGATGCTCCTTGTATGTTTATCTTTCTTTTGGCACCTTGATAACTTGTCGATCTTGCTTAATCGACATCCTTATCGGTCATTGTTAACCATACATTATCATATATCAAAAATGATTGGTGATGAATCCTTGATGTGCACCAATACCGATATTTTGTGATTGTTGTTGGTGGTTTACGTGGTTGACAATATTTGACACTTCAATCACATGTCTACTCATATAAATAATCTGGTTATTTTTTTGGTGTAAATAAAGGGAAACTAGGACACTATTCTCAAAATACCCAAAGTTGATGGCTTAGTCTCGATTGGTGCCATCTTGTCGGCACCACAAATCTTCGTGACAATTATGTGCATATTGCTTGTCATTTTCACATTATGGCCTAGGGCATTTTTATCACGGAATGTCTAATTTGACTAAATTAATAAGATTATGACACGCGGATGCTGAGTCAACACCATGTTCTGGTACTGCAACCATGTTTGAATGCGAGCTAACGATAGCTGACTCTTTTCATTTCTTTATCGATCCATTCGAATCAGCAGTTCAAGGAAATGGGGAAAAAGTATTAAAAAAAGTATTAAATCTGTTGTATTTATATAAATTAAATATTAAACCTTTTAATTTGATCAATTTTGCCATTAATCTTTTATATCTTTATGTTAATTAAGTCCATCCGATCGGAATTCGCTGACGTGGATATTAACTGTCCTACGTTGACATAGACATTTTAATAATATTTTATCATTTTTTTAAATTAATACTTTTATTAAATTTTTCTTTTGTTTTTCCTTATTTTCTTTTTATTTTTCACCCGTGACCGGCGCCTGCCCTCTGGCCAGGGCTGCGAAGCCCTTGCTGGCCGCCGGTGAGAGTTGCAGCCCTTGCTTGGCCTCGCCCATATGGAGGTGAGGCGGAGGTGAGCGAGGCCAGCCTTGCCGAGGCCTAGCCAGCCGCAGGCGAGGTCTGCACGTGAAGATGGACAAGAGCTCAAGCGTGAAGGTGGAGACACGTAGTCGAAAGTTCTGCAAGCTCATCGACAAGACACTCAAGCTCGCCCAGATCTGGGCCAAGGCAGCCTCGCTCGCGAGTTCTTTTGTTCTTTCGAGTTCGAGTAAGATCTACTCCTTTTTGGTGCCGGTGGACAAGTGAATGCGGAGGTCAGGGTTGAGTATGTCGACTGCTTTCTGAGACGGCGATTCCCTCGAAGTTGCCTTCACTCTGTACCCCAACGGCTTCACTCTCGGCTCCAATTCCACTTCATCCCCCCCTTCTCTCTCTCTCTCTCTCTCTCTCTCTCAGAGGAACGAGGTCTTAAAACTCGATGAAGTTGGATTGTCTTCTTCACTGGAACTCGATGATTAGCTCTTCTGTCTTCGACAATTAGACGCGGCCTGGTCAAGCAACGCCGCAGCTCAGGCTTCAGGGCGTGCCCGGTGGGCCATACGTGAAGATGGATGAGAGCTCGAGCGTGAAGGTGGAGATCCGTGGCAAAAAGGTCCACAAGCTCATTGAGAGACGCTCGAGCTCGCCCAGATCTGGCTGAGGCGCACCGCCGGCCGGCCTTACCAACTACAAAGGAAAAAAAAAAACAAGAAAATAGAAAATAAAAATTAATAAAACTGAAAATTCTCAATTTTTTTTTAAAAATTTACTAAAGATGTCCGCGTCAACAATGATTATGTAAGACGGTTGATGTCTACGTCAGTAATTTTTTGTCTAAATAAATTAAATGGACTTAATTAATACCAATGCAAAAAGTTTATGATTGAATTAGTCCAATTGAAAGTTTATGACGAAAGGATTATTTTGGCACTTGAATTGCTCTTCATCCACTTCAGCTTCCACTTGATTTTTTTTTTTTTTGGTAGTTCGGAAGCTTCTACTAGATTTGTTGAACAAGCAATGGACGATTTTCCGCTTGAAAAGTAAACGGATGTCGAGGGAAGACGAAACCACCAAGATCATTCCCATGGCCGCAAGAGCCCTTACTTAGAAAGGCCAAAAAAGAAGGAAGGAACCATGCTTCCTTCCTAGAGAAGACTTGCAAGCATATAAAAGAGCCTATTTATCTGTGTTTTCTTTTTACAAAGTAAAAATTAATTTTTTTCGCATTCCTACTAAACTTAAAGATATTGTTCAAATTACCCAAAAAAATTTATATGAAACTAAATGTCAAAATAGTAAAGGCTATCCAAATACTCCTTACAAACTTTTCAAATGAAATGGAGAAAGAAGAAGGTAGACGTGAGAAATGGTTGCTATACAAGTAGCTATTTGGGGGGATTAGCAAAAAACTTTTAAATTTATTGTAATTGTGTTAATTCAATTCCAAATTTTTTTTTCTTGTAACTTAAGTTCTAAACTTTTTGCATTTGTGTAAATTTAGTCCATTCGACCAATTTTAGCCAAAAATCACTACAAAACCGCGACTATCCTACGTGACATAACCAACACTAATGTAAAAAAATTTTAATAATATTTTTTTGAATTTTTTGATCTTTTTTTTTTTCCCTTCTTCTTCTTCCTCTAGCTGGTTGTCGAACTCGATGGCAGCCAACTAGTGGCGAGGGCTAGTGAGGTTGCCCTCGCCAAGTAAGGCGAGGCACAACCTCTCTAGATCTGGGAAGGGTGGGCCTTGCCCATGGCCGACGAGGCTAGACCCTTGCTAGCCCAACGGGGAGCTTGGGCAAGGCTCACCCAACATTGCTGGCCCTCGCCTCTAGCTAATCTCCAAGGTTTGATGATCGACTAGAGGAGGAGGAAGAAGAAGAAGAAGGCAAGAAAAAGAAAGAAACAGGAAAAAAAAAAAAGAGAGGAAAAAAAACAACATCAGCACTGGCCACATCATATAAGAGAGTTGATGTCTATGTCATGATTTCCAACCAAAACTAGCTAGATGGACTAAATTGGCCGAAATACAAATATTTTAGGATTTAATTGGCAAAAAAAAAATTCAGGATTAAATTAGCACAATTATAATAAGTTTATGATTTTTTTGATAAAAATTACATTGATGGGCCTACCTATCCTAATCCCTTTGTATCTAAAGTAATCAATTGAAAATCAGTCTTCCGGTGCATGAATCTGATGTGGAAGCTGTTGGGGACGCGAATATGCGACGAAAAATAAAGTAGGGAAGAAAAGAGGGCAAGCATGAATTTTTACGTGGAAAACCCTTCTAAAATCAAGAAGGGAAAAACCACGGTGCCGCACTAGCAATCTCTTCACTATCGCATCGGTGTTACAAGCTCGGGGTTACAAAGCTTCAGCGTTACAATTATAAAAGAAATTGCCCCTATTTATAACGAGTCTATGGCATACATATTAAAGGAAATTACATGTAAGATATTAGCAATAATATAAACTATATTTCCTTTAATATCTCGAGATGGGTGACCTATTTGGGAAGTGCCTACCCACAATAATATTTTTTCTCCATCGAGACTCCACAATTCCATCAATCTCCCACTTGGAGGCTGATCTTCAAAAAACAGCAATAATCTTTTATAGTCTTCATCTTTTCGACCCAAATTGTCCTAGTGCGGCAACCCCCCTCATCACTTACCATGGAGGCCAACTGAGGCAATGCACAGCCTCAGTTTCTCAGTGGTGATAACCTTTGTTAACATATCTACTGGATTTTATGCACCAAGAATCTTCTTTAATGATAATGCCCCGTCATCTATTAACTGACGAATTTGATGATATTTTAACTCAATGTGTTTTGTCCTTGACTGAAATACTGGATTCTTTGCAAGACAAATAGCACTTTGACTATCACTGAAAGGAACACTATTATCTTGCTCCTTGCCTATCTCATTCAGAAAATTTTTCAACCAAATCATCTTTTTACCAGCTTCAGATATAGCCACATACTCTGCTTCGGTGGTTGAGAGAGATACACAAGTCTGAAGTCTAGACATCCAACTTATTGCAGTGCCACCTAAGGTAAAAACATAACTCGAGGTGCTCTTCCTATGATCCAAGTCACCACCAAGATCTGCATCAACAAAGCCTTGTAAAGTTGCACTATTTTTCATCAAACATAATGACATACTTGAAGTGCCTTTCAGGTATCTTAATAACCACTTTACAGCTTCCCAATGTTTTATTCCTGGATTTGCCATGTATCTGCTCACAACTCCCATTGCATGAGTTATGTCTAGTCTAGTACACACCATTGCGTACATTAAACTACCAACAGCTGATGCATAAGGCACTTTAGCCATATACTCCCGCTCTTCATTCGTCTTTGGTGACTGCTCCTTTGAGAGCTTGAAGTGACTTCCTAAAAGAGTACTTCTGGGCTTTGCATTCTGAACTCCGAATCTATCAAGCACTTTTTCAATGTACTTTTCTTGAGATAACTTTAGAATTCCTTTAGATCTATCCCGCATGATCCTCATCCCAAGAATCTGATTCGCTGCGCCCAAGTCTTTCATCTCAAACTCTTTTGACAATTGCTGCTTCAGTATGTTGATCTTTCTCATGCTAGATCCTGCAATGAGCATATCATCAACATACAACAGCAAAATAATATAGCAGTCATCAAATTTTTTGAAATAACAATATTGATCCATGTCACTTCTAGTGAACCAGTTACCACACATAAATGTGTCAAATTTTTTGTACCACTGTCGAGGAGCCTGTTTCAAGCCATACAGACTTTTATTCAATTTGCAGACATAATTTTCTTTTCCAGGATCTTGAAAACCTTCCGGTTATACCATATAAATATCCTCCTCCAAATTACCATGGAGGAATGCAGTCTTAACATCTAGCTGCTCTAGATGTAAATTCTCTGCAGCAACAATACTCAATCTTGACCTAACAAAATAGTCAATTTCACAACTGGAGAAAAAATCTTTGTATATTCAATTCCTTCTTTTTGCTGAAACCCTTTTACCACTAACCTTGCTTTGTACCTCTTGCTGCCATCGGGTTCTTCTTTGACCCGATACACCCACTTGTTCTGCAATGCCTTCTTCCCATCTCGGTAACCGAGTTAACACCCAAGTTTTATTTTTCTCGAGTGAATCCAACTCATCATGCATTGCTAACTCCCACTTAACAGAATCTTCAACCTGCATTGCTTCCGAAAATTTTCTGGTTCGCCAAATCGGTCAAAAGCAAATAATGCAATGATGGAGAATATCTTTGTACAGGTTTAGGTGTTCTACTAGATCTTCTCAAAGTGGGATCGGTGTACGTGATTCTTGTTCAGCAACAGTTTTAGGAATTTCAACCAGAACACTTTTAGAATTTTCTTCCATTTCAATCTCTGTATTTTCCACCAAATTTTCCTTCACACTAGATTCTGCCACAAATTTGTCCTTGTACAACATATTCTCATTGAACGTAACATCAACAGCTCTTATTATTTTTCTATTTTGTTCATCCCAGAACCGATAGCCAAAATAATCAGAACCATATCCGATGAAAAAACACTTTTTAGCTTTTGCATCAAGCTTATCTCTATTTTCAGAATCTACGTGGACATAGGAAACACAACCAAAGACTTTTAGATGCGAGAGATTTACCTTCTTTCTACTCCATTCTTCTTCTGGTAACTTAAAATCAAGTGGAACTGAAGGTCCTCTATTGATTAAATATGCTGCCGTATTAATTGCATCTGCCCAAAACATCTTGGGTAATCCTGCATGCAACCTCATACTTCTTGTACGCTCATTTAGACTTCTGTTCATCCTCTCAGCAACTCCATTTTGCTGCGGTCTATTTGGAACAGTTCTTGTCATTTTGATTCCGTTCTCTGCACAAAATTGCTTGAATTCCTTGCTATCATATTCACCGCCATTATCATACCTTAAACATTTAATTTTCAGGCCAGTCTGGTTCTCCACTTTAGCTTTCCATCTTTTAAAAGTAGCAAACACGTCAGATTTATTTTTTAGAAAATAAACCCATACCTTTCTGGTGGAGTCATCAATAAATGTGACATAATAGCGCGAGCCTCCAAGGGATTGCACAGGAGCTGGGCCCCATACATCTGTATGCACCAACTCTAATTTTTCTTTCTTTGGTTCTTTTCCAATTTTCGAAAAACTAACACGTTTATGCTTACCCATAACACAATCTTCACATAGACCAATATCTATGGACTTCAAATCAGGCAATTTTCCCTTAGATGCTAATATCTTCATTCCTTTTTCGCTCATATGTCCAAGCCATGGTGCCATAATTTAGAATCAATTTCCGATTCAGTAATTGCTGCAGTTTCTCTATTGATTTCAATAACGTAGAGCGTTCCTAACTTTGTTCCACATGCTACAACTAGAGCACCTTTAACAATTTTCCAAGAGCCATCCCCAAAAATAGTCCTGTAACCTGTGCTGTCTAGTTGACTTATAGAGATCAAATTTCTCTTAAGTCCTGGAACATATCTGACATCATACAACTTCCATTGATAACCGTTAGTAGATTTTATATAAATATCACAATTTCCCATAATATTCAAAGGTTCATCATCAGCAAGATAAACCTTTCCAAATTTTCCAGCAACAAAATTGTGCATTAATTCTTTGCATGAAGTAAAGTGAAACGACGCACCTGAGTCAAGAATCCACGACTCAATTGGACTATCAATGCTCAAAATTAAGGCATCACTATTTTGAGTCTCTTCAAAAGTTACATTCACAGATTTTTCTTCATCTTGATTTCGATCTCGATATTGAGTTTTCTTCTTTGGGGCTCTACAATCTCGTTTCAGATATCCCTTCTTTTCACAATTCCAGCAAATAATTTCACCACAAGGTCTCGATTTGCTTCTCCCTCTAGACTTTGATCTACCATGATACTGGTTTTGCCCCCGTTGATTGCTTCTCCCTCTGCCTTCAATATTTAAGGTAGCACCCGAAAATTCACCCGATTCTTTTCTACGAATATCCTCGCTAAGAATCAAATCTCGGATTGCTTGAAGCTTCAACTTTTTCTTACTGACGAACTGCTCACTGCAGTCACGGTTGCACTCAACTTTCGGGTAGAGAAGATAATAAAATTAAAGCTTTTACCGCATCATCAAATTTGATATCCACCGAACTCAACCGAGTCGTGATCACGTTGAATTCGTTGATGTGATCTGTCACGAAGCACCCTCGTCCATCTTCGATTGAAAAGACGACGCATCAAATATACCTTGTTTGATGCAGAAGGCTTCTCGTACATGTCAGACAACGCCGCCATCAAATCCACCGTTGTCGCCTCATTGGCAATGTCGAAAGCAACGTTCCGCGCCAATGTAAGACGAATCAAACCTAGAGCTTGTCAATCTAACAATTCCCACTCTGCTTACTTCATAGATTCTGGTTTCTCTCCAGACAGAGGTTGATGCAAATTCTTCTGATACAGCATATCCTCGATCTGCATCTTCCAGAAACCAAAATCCTTGCCATCAAACCGATCAATCTTCACCTTTCCTTCGTCCATATTCGCTCCCACTATTTCGCCAAAACCAAGCTCTAATACCAGTTGTTGGGGACGCGAATATGCGACGAAAAATAAAGTAGGGAAGAAAAGAGGGCAAGCATGAATTTTTACGTGGAAAACCCTTCTAAAATCAAGAAGGGAAAAACACGATACCGCACTAGGCAATCTCTTCACTATCAGTATCAGTGTTACAAGCTCAGGGTTACAAAGCTTCAGCATTACAACTATAAAAGAAATTGCCCCTATTTATAACAGGAGTCTAGGGCATACATATTAAAGGAAATTACATGTAAGATATTAGCAATAATATAAACTCTATTTCCTTTAATATCTTAGGATGAGTGACCTGCTGGGAAGTGCCTACCCACAATAATATTTTTCTCTATCAGACTCCACAATTCCATCAGAAGCATGTTTTGTTTGCTCTTTGGAATTTTTTTAGCAACTAACTGGCAACGGGTTTGCTGAACGCTTAAAAGCAGCAGGGGTTATCCTGTTCGGTACTAAAAAATTGTTAGTAATGCTTAATTATGCCATTTGCGGCTTGCTAGGAATCCACGGTCCTTCGTCTTCAATCTCGGCAAAAGGCATTTTTGACTCTATTGGAGACGTCTCTAATGATGTTAATCATCGTATAATCATTCCATTCATTGAGTCTCCACCAAACGCTGTCGATTCTTGACTTGTTTAAAAGAATCTCTCTTGGATCTTATGGGGAATTCGCACTCCCCAAATTCTGCAACACCAAATTAGCAAAACAATGTGATCCAACAGATTACACAAAGGATAAATAACATTTTCTCTCAAATTAAGGATAAATCAATCAGGGCATATCATCACAAAGGGATTAAATTTATTAAAAATTTTTAATGACCGGAGAATTAGCCATTTTTTAGTGACGCAGTATGAGCGGGTGATACGTTGAAGTCAAGAAATGCACTTCGTGAAGAGGGCATGCCCTCCAATCTGGACAGTATGGCTATGTAACCTTCTATTAGTAGTTAATATTATGACAAATACAATTCAAAACTCCAAACTATACCCATTATGACACAAATACCCCCAACTTTTTTTGTATCGCAAAAAAATCCAAATTTATACATATGTGACATACATATTCTCTGTTTCAATTTCATCTCGGATATATTTGTCATATTGATATAAGTTCGTATTTTTTATCACAAAAAAAGTTTGGGATATGTATGTTATAATGAGCAAGTTTTAGGTTTTCAATGACACAATAAAATATTGGGTGTTGTGTCTTAGTAGATATAATTTGAAAATTTTAATGGTATTAACCCTTAATAATGTCCTCCAGATTTTATTGGAAAGATGGAGGAAAAGAATGATTTGTTTTGCAGTAAATTGGATGAAGTGGGAAGTCACTTAGTTATGTCCTTTTTTTTCTTGGTCTTTTTCTATTGTACGATGCAAGACTAATTTAGGAATGCTCAATCGGGGTAACAAAAGTCTCAACGCCCGCTTTTGGGATATAAGGATATAGATATAAATAAATATAGATGCTTGGATACTGGCAATATAAATGTTTGTTATGTATATAGATAACACGTGTGCACACTTGGGAGTTACGAGAGAAAAGAAGAGGAAGGAAATGGAGGGATTAAGTTATAAGGTTATTTGGATACTCGTGAGAAAAAGGGACAAAATATAACGCATGATGATATTAATGCCTTCATATATATATATATATATATATATATATATATATGTGTGTATAATAATATAAAAATATAAATCAAAAAGAAGAGAAAAATATTTGTTGATGTTAGATTTTGTGTGTTCACAACTTTCAAAAGTTTGAACCGTTAGATAAAATCATAATTTAATATTTAAATATTCTAGTGATTGAAAACATCAATTACTCGTAAAATTAAAAATACCGGAATTCCTCCTTACCATTCCGTTCTTTTCCCTCTAATCACCTCTACGGAAAATATTGTCAGTAAAAGGACTGTTGGTATTTATGCAATGTCATGATAGATACCTTAATATTTTAATCACACCTTCAAATTCCAATTCATGTCTTACGTGGTCATTGTAACTTATGAATCATTTCCTCTGCCGCTAGGGTGTGTAGCCATTAACATATGTGCATAGGAAAAAACTGCTAGGGGAACTACTCTGAGTCAAGGCAAATTGTGAGTTAAAACTATGAAGAGAAAATCCATCCAAATTCATCAAGACAGTAGAACCCAATTTTAGAGTAATGCTAAACGACGCAGCATGCTTATGGCAAATTAACATCTCCGGCACAGGTCCAATTTTATTATTAATTACTGCAGTCCCGATGAGCACGAGTTTGATGCTCCCTGTGATAAATCCTTTCACGGGAGGCCTAAACTCAACCGATGCATATGGCAGTTCTCTTGTACACATTGCATACATCTGTTTTATTGCACATTGCTAAGTGATGTACTCTCTGTTGCTGCAGGGTAACTTTGATCTGGTGAGAACAAATTTCCCTGTCTTCTTTATCTGTGATGGGATGAAATTCCCGGATATGGTTCACGCGCTTGAACGCGTCCAGGAGAAATTGACTTTTTCTCCCACCATCCCGAGAGCTTGCACATGTTCACCTTCCTCTTTGATGATATTGGTATTCCGCAAGATTACAGGCACATGGAGGGCTCTCGAGCTAAAACCTACACTTTGATAAACAAGGCCGGAAAAGCGCATTATGTGAAGTTTCACTGGAAACCAACTTGCGGGGTCAAGAGCTTGCTGGAGGAAGAGGCAATTAGAGTTGGGGGATCCAATCACAGCCATGAGACTCAGGATCTTTATGATTCCATAGCTGCTGGAAACTATTCCGAACGGAAACTTTTCATTCAGAACATCGATCCTGATCATGAAGACGAATTCGACTTTGACCTACTTGATGTAACTAGGGCCTGGCCCGAAGACATATTGCCCATAATGCCAGTTGGCCGCTTGGTCTCGAATAGGAACATTGATAACTTCTTTCACTGAGAACGAACAGCTTGCATTTTGCCCTTCAATTGTGAATCCCGGCGTCTACTACACAGATGATAAGCTGCTCCAAACTCGTATTTTCTCATATTCTGATACTCAGAGGCACCGTCTTGGACCAAATTATTTTCAACTCCCCCACCCCAATGCTCCTAAATGCGCTCATCGCAACAATCACCATGAAGGTTTCATGAATTTCATGCATAGGGATGAAGAGGTAAGAATCTTCTTTGAATCCTTCTGCAGCAACACTCAGGGCAGCATCTCTTGTGGAATTTTTGTTGATGTAACTAGGTTAACAATCACGCTCCCATAGAAGTATAAAGGCCTAGTGATGCATTCAGACATGTCAATTACGGATCCCAAAGTGGCAGTGCGATCCCTCCTTTTATTAGAGGAGGATTACTTTCTTAATTTTGCAAATGCACTTTGTGCCTGAAACATACATTCATGTTTACATATGTAGGAAATACCTGTCCGCTATAATGTAAAATGATATATTATCTGTAGAGCAAATGCTTAATTTCCCTTTTGCAGATAAACTATTTTCCTTCAAGGTATGATCCTGTTCGTCATGCGGAGAGATATCCCATTCCAACCGCAATGCTGATTGGAAAGCGTGAAAAGGTACGTTTCGTAGGATCTCTTCTACTTGAACAGAGATTGATTGTCTTGAGGTGTTTTCATGGTGATATCGATGGAATAGACTCAGGTAGTCCAGTAGATAATCAATTGAATTGCAGTGAGTAGTTTGACTGATGTATGTGTGTTTTGATTTTGTTAACTTTTGTTGGTCCAAACAGACCATCATTGAGAAAGAGAACAACTTCAAGCAGCCCGTAGAGAGATACCGTTCATTGACGCCTTGACAGGTATTCTTCAGTTGTGCATTTCTTGAAAATGGTTTCATGGTCTCATGTTTCTCAATCATCCGTCTCTATCTTCTTTTTTCAGGCAAGAGCAGTTCATCTGCTGATGGATTGATGCTTTGTCTGACCCACGCGTGACTCATGAGATCCACAGCATCTGGATTTCATATTGGTTTCAGGTGAGATAGCTAGTTTACTTCTTGTCTAGTCCTCATGGGTCTAGTTAAAGTAAAAAATGCAGTATTCAACATGCAGAGGGATTCGGTTGCTACTTGCTTTTGTGATATATATTTCCCTGGAGATGTGATGATGAACTCATTTGTAATTATCTACAATTGCAATAGGCGGACAAATCTCTGGGTCAGAAATTAGCATCTCAGCTCAATGTGCGACCGAGCATTTAAGGACCATAAGCGCTGGATGTTTTGGGATGGAGCGAGCACAAAACAATGTCTGAGCTATAAACTCTGTTCCAATGCTTATTTTTGTTGTGGTATATCAAACTTGCCCTGTCATACAAACTCTCTAGCAACATGATATTCCTGATTTAATAAATGCCAATTGCATGTGCTGATCTTACTCCTCTGTGTTTGGTTATTACTTTCTCCTGGAGACTGATTGCCATAAACTATCAAGTGAGCAGATTGCATTGCCTGTAATATCATCATGCATTTGATTACGGGTGGTAAATTCAGCCACCGCACTGCTCTCGCGCGCATCAATGAAAGCTTGCTGTTTAATGCAGCTTCTGCTATGCGGGAAGAGAAGTTAGAATTAAGAGTTTAATTTGCCTCCATTCTTTTGACAATGCATTGTGCTTGAATGACACTACCAACTCAAAGTTCCTGCAAACTAAGAGAGTAAATTGAGTTTTATTACATTTAGCAATACAGGCGTTAGCTCGTAGAGGATGGAACGTCAAGACTATCTTCGGATCTCTGCTTCATAAATGGCCAAATTAACGTCAAAGGCGACTGAGCATGATAATATTGTCTATGAACTCATAAGACCAGAAAATCTTTGAATAGTCAATCTAGGAAATAATTCGAATGCACATTTGGTGAAACGCTTGATCGAGTTTAGAACCCCAGTCTAGACAACCGTACACACAAATTTGGCCGTGAAGAGCCAATCCCACCTGCATTGCGATCCTTGACTGATATATAACAAGAGACTAGCCTTTAGAGTTGCTGACTTTCTACTAGCAAAATTCTAATGACTGAGTTGCATATCCTACTAAAAAAGAGATTTCAACTCGTCTGGTCTTAAGAAATAGGTTCAATCTAAATAGGTTCAATCTCCATGTCAATGAGTCCTCGACACCACGGATGGGGAGTATCGACTTCCAGATCTGTGACGACCATCAGTGCTGTGATTGGGGTGAATTGGTGATCGATGGTGGTTGTGATGACGCTGGTGAGAGGAAGGCCAGCTCGATGCACTCGCCTTGGTCTCCTTCTTCCGAATGGTGTCCATACGTTCTAATGTCGCCAGCACTTCATCCATCGAGGGCCTCGCTTTAGGATCGCCCTCCAGACATTTGAGGATGAGCTCAGCCGCCTGAGTTGCAGCTTTCAGAGTGCATCGGCCTTCTAGTCTCGGATCCATTATCTTCCTCAGGTTCCTCTTGTCGTGGAGTGACGGCCTCGCCCATTCCACCAGATTCTGCTGGCCATAGCGGCGTTTTTGGTCCATTGCTCGTAAACCTGTCAACATTTCCAGTAAAACCACCCCAAAGCTGTATACATCGCTCTTCATGTACAGATGCCCTGTCAAATTAAGCCTTTATCATTCTGACAAGCATTTTCTAAAGTCACGTGAAATCTTTGCTAAAGATAAAGAAGCACATGAGAGGGAGATCTTGACGAACAGACATTGCAGCAAGATCATTTCGCAAACACATGCCAAGTAATCTCGTAATCCCCTAAAGTACGTAATTATCACCAACCCAACATTGCCCATTGAGAAGAAAGATGGGATCTCTGTCTTACCGGTGGCAATGTACTCGGGCGCGACGTATCCATGTGTTCCAATCACTTGTGTGCTCACATGAGACTTTCCATCTGCCAGTCTCAACCCCAAATCCAAGCGATTTTGATGAACAGACGCTGTAGTATGATCATCTCGCAAAAGACGTGCCAAGTAATCTCGTAATCTTTTAAAGAGCGTAGTTCTCACCGATCCAACAGTGCCCCCGGAGAAGAAAGATGGGATCTCTGTCTTCCTGGTGGCAATGTACTCGTGAGAGGCGTAACCATCTGTCCTGATCACTCGCGTGGTCACATGAGAGTTCCCGCCCGCCGGTCCCAGCGTTGCTAACCCGAAATCCGAGAGCTTGGCATGGTAGTCCTGGTGCCAATTTCACGAACGAGAGAAAGTGAACAAAGTTTCTCTACTAATCCCCAAGAATGGTAGTTATAATGCATGTACCACCCAATAATCATAGGCATACATCAAGTAAATCCCATTCGCGTGGATTATGTGATCTAAAGACTCTTCCACAAAAATCTAAAGTACTTGGTGCATCAAATGTACCAAGGCGACAGCAACCGAAACTGAGATGCTTTAAAATGAAATTTGAGCTTTTTATTGTTTACTAAGAGACGAGGACAACATTTATACGGATATCCTTAAAAATAAATTCTCGACAACTAAAAAAAGCAAATGAAAATAATCAAGTAGATAGAAAATTTTACCACATCCAATAATATATTCGAAGATTTGAAGTCTCTGTAGATGACGTTATTCTTGAGTGTATGCAAGAAATCAAGCGCACGGCCAGCTCCAATTGCTATTTTAAGCCTCACCTCCCACGGAAGCAGTTCAGCTCCCCCTGCGTTACTAAAGTTTCTTCAATGAATAGTATTTTTTTATTTATTTAAATTTTCCTACGCATTTTAATTATTATGGGGGATATCCGAGTGAAGATAAGGAGAGTAATAAGCGTAGCAAAAAAAGTTAGGGGGATGATCTTACTTCGGAAAAGGTGATTTTCCAAGCTTCCCCCCGGCATGTACTCGTACACGAGCAGTAAATGATTGTCTTCCCAGCAATACCCCAGTAATCTCACCAAATTCGGATGAGAAAACTTCCCCAAGAACTTTACTTCCGACTGTGGAAAGATCAAAATAAAATAAAATAATTGTTATTCAATGCACAAAGAGTTTTGTCGATATTTAATTTCGCGATCTTTTGCCAAATTAGTGTGAGTTCAATTAATTAGGTGTAGCGATTATTTGTTTTACCATATAATTGGTTTGTTTCATGGAATATCTTCCACAAAAAACGTTTTTCGAATTTTTGGTGTTCGTTATACGAAAAATAAACTAATCGGGACAAATATTTTTCATCAATAAAAAAAAAATATTTTAAAATGAGAGAAAATATTTTTCGCTTTTCACGAAAGTGGAAAACACTTGAACCACTCTTTCTTTTGCCACTCATTTTAATTATTTTATTTTATTTTTTTAAAATTCAAATTATTTTTCATTTTTTCCTTTTTTTTTTTCTTCTTCTTCTCAATCACTTGGGCACTAGCGAGCTTGAGCTTGCCAGATTAGCGATGCTCGAGCATCATCAGAGGCCATGAGGCTTGAGCATCACAAAAGGGCCACAAGGCTTAGGCTTTGCATATCAACGATGAGGCTCAAGCCTCACAAATTGATGATGCTTGAGTGTCACTAGAGGTGGCAAGGCCCAAGCCTTGCTAAATTAGTGACGCTCGAGCATTGCGCTCATGCCCTACCCCATAGTGACACTCGTCAATCGTCTGGTTAGCGATTGGCTGAGGAAATGAAAAAGAAAAAAAAATGAAAAGCAATGAAAAGAAAAATAAAAAATAGCTAAAATTCAATTTTTAAAAAAATAAAATAAAATGTAAAAAAGAATAGAAAAAACAAAAACAATAATATCAAATGAAGTGCTAGGAGGAAAATCAAATCAAGTATTGAACAACAAAAAATATTTTTCACTTCAATTTTAGGTTTCAGAACACTAGAAATATTGTCATTTTTCTAAAAAATGATTTCCAGGAAAATATTTTCTAAAAATGCCACATTTTTCACGAAACGAATGGAGAAAAACATATGTTTACATGCTAAAGTAATAGGAAAATTTTCAAATTAGGATTTGTAATGAGAGTGTTTTCTCAAAAAAATGATTTATAATGGATCTTGTCTTAAATAAGGTTATGAAGTTCCTACTTTAATCTCTAATAGAGTCTGAGATTACTGATTGGCCAATTCTTTGCTGATTGGTGAGCCTGTGTATCTTTTGTGCAATGCAATGCTCATCACTATCAAAAGTTTGGCTGACTAGTGAGTGTGAAGCCTTATTTCTTGAAAATCATATTACAATGTGCATAAAATAGTGTAGCTTGTTTGAAAAAGACAGGGTAACTAAGCAAGCGGGTGGGTCAATAAGCAACAAAGCACAAATAATTAATTAATCCTTACTTTAGCCAATATGAACTCTCTTGAGTCTGGTGGCCATTTCCAGCACCATCAGTGTTATGGAAAATGTGGCGTTTCTAAAAAACATTTTTTAGAAAAATGATAATATTTCCCAATGTTCAATCGAAACCTGAAATTAAAGTGGAAAATATTTTTTGCCATTCGATATCTGATTTTTTTCTTCCATGCTGTTCTTTAGATAAACTTTTGTTTTTATTTATTTCTCTATTATTTTATTTTTATTTTTATAAAAAATTGAATTTGTAATTATTTTCTTTTCTTTTCTTTTCTTTTCCTCATCCGATGACAACCGATCGACAAGCATTTGGTGAGGCTCTCGAGCCTCGCGACCCTGTGGCACATCCGAGCATCACAACTTGAGCTTCGCTGTCCTCTAGCGAGCTTGAGCTTGCCGATGGCCAGTTGCCAACCTTCACCATAGCCACTGATGGGCTGAAGATGAAGAAAAAATAAAAAAATAAAAAATGATTCCAATTTAAAAAAAGAAAATAAAGATAAAAATAATTAAAATGAGTGGTGAAAGGAGTGGGGAAATGCTTTCCATGTTCTGAAGAGTAGAAGATATATTCCCTTTGATGGAAAATGTTTTCCCTGACAAATTCATTTTTCATAAAATAATTACCAAAAAATCTGAAAAATATTTTCCTTGGAAGTAACGGAGCCTTACAATTAAAATATTTTTGGTCAAAATTGGACCAAAAAAGGAACTTAATAATTATTAAAAAGGAAATCCCTCATTTCGATATGATCTTTTAATTCGGAAAAAAATCAATCTTCAATATGCTCTCTCTCCTCTCACTGAGTGAGGGGGGGAGTCGACTCTTGCATATTGTCCAGGTCGTCTTTGCTTCTTCTCATTGTTGATTAGCACGTGCTTTGGTTTATATTCGAGTGAGGAGCATTGTCACGTATAGATGGAGCGGGAGAGAATGGAATTTTTGTATGAAATATTCGTGAGTACGCACCAGCCATTCACGCAAGCCCTGATTGCTGTCGGGATTGGACTTCTTGATGGCGACCGGGATGCCGCTGCCAACCTCGGTCGGGGCGAGGGTCCTCTCGTCCACCCAGCCCTTGAACACCCTCCCGAACCCACCCTCCCCGAGGATCATGTCCGACCTGAAGTTCCCGGTCACGTGCTTCAGCTCCGCCAGCTTGTACTTCTTTAGGTAGGGCGGTATCACCTTCCCAGCTTCCGCCATAGCTAGAGCTTCGTCCGTGTTGCTGCTGCTCGCTGCCGCTGACTTCCCATTATTGCCTCCCACCAACGCAGCTCGCTTTACCTTGGAGTCCTTAACAAGAGCTTTTGCACACCCACCAAAAAAAAGGAAATGAAAAACATGACGCATGAACTTCCTTTATATCAATTAGAAGGTAAAGATAATAATTATTAGATGAAAGTGTGATTTATTATTCAAGTATTTTAACACTTTTCCTCATGCGTATTTTTTTTCGAAAGTAACATTTCATTCATTTCTATAAAAAAAAAATAGAGAAACAACGTAATTCAACTACAAGCAAGGATAAATCCGAGGTAGTTTCAAAGCAAAACAAATTCTAGATTACAAAATAAATTATTAGAACAAAGTTAGGGTCACTCGAAGAGCTAATATGTAACTTCTTCAAACCAAAATCGGCGATTGATCACCAAATCTATTTTTTCTAATGAGAACACACTGACAACTCCATCTATTGCAAAACCTTTGCGAAACTCATCTGATCTCCTATGAACCGGAGGGAAACAAAACTCGAAAACATATATGCAAAATCCCTCACACGTGGGTTGGACTTAAGAGCCGCTATTTCACTGTTCCATAAATCAACTATTAACTTTGGTGACATGTTCATTTCTTAGATTCGGAAACTTTTAATGTATTTCGAGATTTTAGAATTATGCACAATTTTAGAGAAGGAAACTCATGTGCTGATTAGTTCGTAAATTGGGCCATTCGCTTTGGCGGTGCAAATAGCACCTTAATCTTAGATAGGCCATCGAGAGATTTGATTCTTTTATTAATAGGAGATTAGGTAGGGTTTAATTTTGTTAGGCAAGTTTGGTGTAATCTTTGGGCTTCGCCTCTTTTTATAAAAAAAAAAAAAAAAGATTTAAATTTAAGAGTTCCTCCTCTAATATCATGTGAAATTTTATGAGATCATTATTAACTATTCTAAAAATTTTAATTATTAAATATATATAATTTAATATTTAGTATTCCAATAGTGGCGATCCACCGAAATCGATCCTCTTCCCAGCAATTCATCATGATCAACAAAAACGATAAAGAAAACGACCCCACATACTCTCTCTCCCTCCCTCCCCCCGGTGTCTGTTTTGATATGAAGCTGGTCTCCCTTTCTTTATTTCGGTAGGCGCAAGGTAGCTGGAGGAGGGCTGGGAGGTCCGAGGAAAAAGAGAAGCTAAAGAAACGAGCAGAAACAAAATCTGCCCTGTGCAAGCAACCACAGATTTATTCATCCTCTTGTCTTTTCTGCTTCCGTCTCTCTCAAGATGGGAAAAATACCTAAGTCTTAAATTTTTTAATTGAGCCAATTTAGTCCTAAACTTTTACATTCATATCCATTGAGTACATTCGGTTAATTTTTGCTGAAAATCATTGATATTGACCCGACCTTCCTACAGGATGTAATCAACGTTGACATTGATATTTTTTTAGTTTTTATTACTTTAGTTTTCTTTTTTATTACTAGATTCGACAGTAAATTATGAGAGATTTTACAATCTTCGCCCGCTTGTACATTTTTATGTCCGTTTGCATTAATATGTCGTAAATACTAAATAGTGGACAAGATATAATATGGACAGTTCGATTTTATTACTGTAATTCACTAAAAAGTAGATAAAATATAACAAAGTCTTTGAATTATATATTATATCATATCTAATCTTATTTTGACTAGAAATTTAGGCGACCAAACATAGCCTATGAGAATGGAAGGAGGACTTTGATTGGTGCTTGAAATATATGAATTTCTTCTTCTATCATACCAATCACAATTGAATATCCACGGAAGAAAGAAAGTCCTTACCTCGAGACGCTAGTAGTCCTCTCATACCTTTCCCCCTAAGATAGTCAGAGTTTATGCCCAATTTCCACACCCGCTTTTCTTCCTGTTGAAATAGGCGTATACCATCTTTATCAACCAAGAAATAAGACACTGACAGAGAGGGATTAAAGCCTATTTCTGCGACTAGAACAAATGATTGACTGAATCCAGAGAGCATGTATGCAATCCCCACATAATCTCAAACCACTTCGTCCCCAAAAGAAATATCATTATTTGCATAAATTCTTTCCTAGAAAAGACTCGTGCTCACGAAAGGGAACTAACTCACCTTCCCTCCACTCTTGGTGTCTGAATCGGTGTTGGCAGTAGAGAAAGGGCCTGAGAACACCTTTCTCGGGAACAGTAGGCAAGAACCTGTCTGGATTCCGATAAAAATATCATTAATTCCATCAGAGTTTTTACTAGAAAAAAGATGCAGCTCGGTCAGCTCATGCTCACAAAAAACGAAGTACTTACCTTCCCTACACTCTCGGTGCCTGAATCACTGCTGGACGGAGAGACAGGTCCTGCGAACACCATTCTCGGGAAGGATCGGCAAAAATCTATCTGGATCAATTCTGAAACTGAAGGGAATTTGGGATCCCCAACGACGACAGCGAAGCTGATATATGCGAGTTTCAGGATTTGCGGGGCATGCGTTGAGATTCTGATATGTCAGAAGGGACAGAAACTTCCTTCGTTGAAATATACATAAAAAAAAGGAAAAAGGAAAAGTAGGTGTGCTCTTTCGAAGAAATTGCGGAAGCGGGCACACAGTAAGTCAACCTGGTGGGAATTCGTTTACTCCAAAAACAGTCTGGGTATCGTGCCCATGCATTCTGAAACTTTTGTAGTCAAAGTAAGGGTGTTTTTCGATAAATAAATATATAAAAAAAAAGTAAGGTGCTTCGCCGGAATTCCTCCCCCTATAAAATATCTTTTATCGAAAATTATTGAGACAGATTTTGCACTGATCTTAGACAAGAAATATCATAAGTGTACTTTAAACGGAACCATATAAATACAAATCGTGCCAAAATTTAATCGATGACAAAGTCAATGGAACCAAACATAAATAAACTATACTAGAATTTAATCAACAAAAAAGCTTAAGAACATAAAGATATTATGCTAAAATTTAATTAATGACGTAACATCCAAGATAGAGGTACACGCTATAGTTTAATTGGTGATGTAGATCCAGAAAATACAGCTAAAAAACACTCCAAATTTAATAAACGCCGCAAGTCTGGAAATAAAAGTTCAATGCAGGAAAGTGAAGTAAATTTGTTTGATTTATGCAATAAGCTTCTAGTAAACAAGCGATGATATTTATGGTGGTTGTGTACCATAATTGTTCTAGAGCAATTTTTCAAAAGTTGTACCAATGTTCCTCCATTTACAAAAATTCCATGCTCATACTCTCCCGATATCATGATCTTATCTTCAAACAGTTATTCATTTAAAAATGTGTGCTTATTACTACATGACCTCAATCACTTTCTTTTTTAATAACTTTGAACTTGTAGCTACAACTTGATGCTCCTTATATGTTTATCTTTCTTTTGACACCATGATAACTTGTCGATCTTGCTCAATCAACATCCTTTGTTAGTCATCATTAACCATACGTGATCGTATATCAACAATGATTGGTGACGAATCCTCAATGTGCACCAATACCAATATCTTATGATCGTTGACGGTGAGTCACATGGTTGACAATATTTGACACTTCAATCACATGTTTACTCATATAAATAATCTCGTTTTTTTTTTTTGGTGAAAACAAAGGGAAACTAGGACATTATTCTCAAAATACCCAAAGTTGATGGCTTAGCCTCGATTGGTCCCATCTCGTTGGCAACACAAATCTTCACAATTATTATGTGCATACCGCTTGTTGTTTTTCAAATCATAGCCGAGGGCATTTTTATCACAAAATGTCTGATTTGACCAAATTAATAAGATTATGACACAGGAATGCTGAGTCAGCACCGTGTTGTGGTGCCGCGATCATGTTTGAACACGAGCTAACAACGGCCGACTCTTTTGATTTCTTTATCAATCCATTTGAATAAGCAGTTCGAGGAAAGGGGGAAACAACCAAAAAAAAATATTAAACTTGTTGTATTTATGCAAATTAAATATTAAATATTTTAATTAGGACAATTTAGTCTCAAAAATTTTATATTTATGCAAATTAAGGCCATCCGGCCAATTTAGGCCGGAAATCGTTGAAATGAATGCCGGCCAACATAGACATTTTAATTGCATTTTATCATATTTTCAAAAAAATTAATTTTTTGTTAATTTTCCTTTTTTTTTCCTTGTTTTCCTTCTTTTCTTTTTATTTTTCGGCGGTGGCTGGCACCAGCCACTGGGCGAGGGCTGTGAGGCCTTTGTTGGCCGCCGGTGAGGGTTGCAGCCCTCACCTGGCCTTGCCCAAATGGGGTTGAGGCGGTGGAGGGCGCAAGTGAGGAACTCGTCCGGATCTGGGCGAGGCCAACTTTGCCGAGGCTTAGCCAGCCACGAGCGAGGTCTGTACGTGAAGATTAACAAGAGCTCAAGCGTGGAGGTGGAGATCCGTGGCCGGAAGGTCTGCAAGCTTATCGACAAGACACTCAAGCTCGCCCAGATCTGGACCAAGGTAGCCTTGCTCGCGAGTTCTTCTGTTCTTTCGAGTTCGAGTAACATCCACCCCTTTACTGTTGGCGCCGGTAGACCAGTGAATGCGGAGGTCAGGGTCGAGCATGTGGACTGCTTTCTGAGACGGCGATCCCCTCGAAGTTGCCTTCCCTCTGTACCCCATCGGCTTCACTCTCGGCTCCAATTCCACCTCCATCCCCTCCCCCTTCCCTCTCATCTGCGACCAACCTGAAATTGAGGAATGAGGTCTTAAAACTCGATGAAGTTAAACTGTCTTCTTCACTGGAACTCGATGATTAGCTCCTGTCTTTGACTGTTTGACGCGGCCTGTTCAAGCGACACCGCAGCTCAGGCTTCAGGCCGTGCACAGAGGCCGTACGTGAAGATGGATGAGAGCTCGAGCGTGAAGGTGGAGATCCGTGGCCGAAAGGTCGCAAGCTCATTGAGAGACGCTTGAGTTCGCCCAGATCTGGCTGAGGCGGCCTTGGCTGCGCCTGCCTCCGTCTCCCCACATCCGGACGAAGGCTGCGATGCTCCCCGGCGGCCGGCAAACTCCGACGACCCCACCAGCCACAAAGGAAAAAACAAACGAGAAAAAAATAGGAAAAAATAATAAAAATAAAAGTTTTCAAAAAAATTATAAAAAATTTATTAAAGATGTTCACGTTAATGATAATTGTGCTATGTAAAACAATTAACATCTACATCAGCAATTTTCAGTCTAAATAAATTGAATTGACCCATTTAGTATGAATGCAAAAAATTTAGGATTGATTTAGCCAATTCAAAGTTTATGACAAATTCAATATCAAGGGTTAGTTATTTTTTATACTTGAAATTGCTCTTCATCCACCTCAGCTTCCACTTGATTCTTTTTTCTTTTCTTTTTTTAAAGTCCGGAAGCTTCTACTAGATTTGTTGACCAAGCAATCGACGATTTTCTGCTTGAAAAGTGAACGGCGGTCGAGGGAAGACGAAACCACCAAGATGATTCCCATGGCCGCAAGAGCCCTTACTTAAAAAGGCCAAAAAAGAAGGAAGGAACCATGCTTCCTTCCTAGAGAAAACTTTCAAGCATAATCAATAAAAGAGCCTATTTATTTGTGTTTTTCTACAAAGTAAAAATTCTTTTTTTTCGCAATCCTACTAAACTTTGAAATACTATTCAAATTACCCGAAAAAAAATTATATGAAACTAAATGTCAAAATAGTAAAGGCTATCCAAATACTCCTTATGAACTTTTAGAAGGAAATGGAGAAAGAAAAGGATAGATGAGAGGAATGGTTACTATACAGGTAGCTTGTTTGGGGGGATTAGTGAAAAAAGTCTTAAATCCATTATAGTTGTGTTAATTTAGTTTCAAACATCTTTTTCTTGCAAATTAAGTCATAAAATTTTTTGCATTTGTATAAATTTAGTCAATCCAACCAATTTTAGCCAAAAATCACTATATGGACACCAACTGTCCTATGTGATATAACTGTCACTAACATAAATAATCTTTAATAATATATTTTTTTGAATTTTTACATTTTCTTTTCTTTATCTTTCTTTTTTTCCCCCTTCTTCCTCTTCCTCTAGTTGGTTGTCAAACCTGACGATGACCAACTAGTGGCGAGGGCCAAGTGATGTTGCCCATGCCAAGGCTGGGGAGGCACAACCTTGCCGAATCTAGGAAAGTTGGGCCTCGCCCATGGCCAATGAGGCTAGGCCCTCGCCAACCCAACGGGTAGCTTGGGCAAGGCTCACCCGACCTTGCTAGCCCTCACCTCTAGCCAATTATTGAGGTCTGGTGACCGGCTAGAGGAAGAAGAAGAAGAAGAACGCGAGAAAAGAAAAAGGAAAAAGAAAATAAATAAATAGAACACATATTAAAAATTATCTACATTAGCGCCAGGTGAGCCACATAGGAAGGTCAACATCTATATCAGTTTTTTTCCGGCCAAAACTAACCCGATGGATTAAATTGACACAAATGCAAACAGTTTGGGATTCAATTGGCTTGAAAAAAATGTTTACAATTAAATTGGCACAATCACAATAAGTTTAGTATTTTTTTATAAAATTCCATTCGTGAGGCTACCTATCCTAATCCCAATGTATTTGAATTTATCAATCGAAAATCAGTCTTCCGGTGCATGAATCTGATGCGGAGGCATGTTTTGTTTGGTCTTTGGAATTTTTTAACAAGTGCTTGGTAATGGGCTTGCCGAACGCTTAAACGGAACTGGGCTTGACCTATGCGGTACTAAAAAATTGTTAGGAATGCCTAATTATGCCTCTTGCAGTTTGCCAGGAATCCATGGCCCCTCGTCTTCAATCTCGGCAAAAGGCATTTTTTTGACTCTATTGGAGACGTCTCTAGTGGTGTTAATCATCGTACAATCACCCCGTTCATTGAGTCTCCACCGAAGGCCGTTGTTACTTGACTTAATTATAAGAATCTCTCCTGGATCCTATGGGGAATTCGCACTCCCCAAATTCTGCAACACCAAATTAGCCAAACAATTTCATCCAACTGATTACACTAAGGAGAAACAATATTTTCTCTCAAATTAAGGATAAATCAATCTCGGCATATCATCACAAAGGGATTAAATTTATTAAGATTTTTAAATGACCGGAGAATTAGCCATTTTTTAGTGACGCAGCATACGTTGAAGTCAAGAAATGTGCTTTGTGAAGAGGGCATGCCCTCCAATCTGGACAGCGTGGCTATGTAACCTTTTATTACTAGTTAATATTAGGGTAAATGCAACCCAATACTCCAAATTATACCCACTATAACACAAATATCCCCAACTTCTTTTTTTTGTGTCTCAAAAAAATCCAAACTTATACATATGCGACATATATTTTCCATTTCAGTTTCATTTAGAATATATTTGCAACATTGATATAAGTTTGTGCTTTGTGTGACACAAAAAAAGTTTGAGATATGTATGTCACAATGAGCAAATTTTAGGTTTTTAATAACACAACAAAACATTAAGGGCATTTGTGTCACAGTTGATATAATTTGAAATTTTTATGATATTAACCTTTAATAATATCCTCTGAATTTTATCAGTTATGTCCTTTTTTTTTCTTGTCTATTTCTATTGTACGATGCAAGACTAATTTAGGAATGCTCAATCGGGGTAACAAGAGTCTCAACGCCCGCTTTTGGGATATAAGGATATAGCTATAAATAGATATAGATGTTTGGATACTGGCAAGATAAATGTTTGTTATGTATACGGATAACACGTGTGCACACTTGGGAGTTACGAGAGAAAAAGAGCAAGGAAATGGAGGGATTAAGTTATAAAGTTATTTGGATACACATGAGGAAAAGGGACAAAATATGACGCATGATGATATTAATGTCTTCATAAATATATATTATTATTATTTAAAATAACATAAAAATATAAATCGAAAAGAAGAAAATATATATGTTGATGTTAGATTTTGTTTGTCCACAACTTTTAGAAATTTGAATCGTTGGACAAAGTCATAGTTTAATATTTAAATATTCTAGCAATCGAAAACAACAATTACTCCTAAAATTAACAACACTAGAATTCCTCCTTACCATTCTTTTCTTTTCCCTCTAATCACCTCTACGGAACATATTGTCAGTAAAAGGACTATCGGTATTTATGCAGTATAATGATAGATACCTTCATATTTTGATCCCCTTCAAATTCCAATTCATGTCTTACGTGGTCATTGTAACTTATGAATCATTTGCTCTGCCGCTGGAGTGTGTAGCCATTAGCATATGTGCATAGGAAAAACTGCTCGGTGAACTACTCCGAGTCAAGGCATATTGGAGTTAAAACTAAGAAGAGAAAATCCATCCAAATCCATCAAGACAAAATAGAACCCGGATTTAGAGTAATGCTAAACGAGGCAGCATGCTTATGGCAAATTAACATCTCCGGCACAGGTCCAATTTTATTATTAATTACTGCAGTTCGGATGAGCACGAGTTTGATGCTCCCTGTGAGAAATCTTTTCACGGGTGGCCTAAACTCAACCGACGCATTTGGCAGTTCTCTTGTACACATTGCATCCATCTGTTTTATTGCACATTGCTAAGTGATGTTACTCTCTGTTGCTAAAGGGTAACTTTGATCTGGTGAGAACAAATTTCCCGGTCTTCTTTATCCGTGATGGGATGAAATTCCCGGATATGGTTCACGCGCTTAAACTAAATCCCATATCCCGCGTCCAGGAGAACTTGACTTTTTCTCCCACCATCCCGAGAGCTTGCACATGTTCACCTTCCTCTTTGTTGATATTGGTATTCCGCAAGATTACAGGCACATGGAGGGCTCTCGAGTTAAAACCTACACTTTGATCAACAAGGCCGGAAAAGCGCATCATGTGAAGTTTCACTGGAAACCAACTTGCGGGGTCAAGAGCTTGCTGGAGGAAGAGGCAATTGGAGTTGGGGGATCCAATCACAGCCATGCGACTCAGGATCTTTATGATTCCATTGCTGCTGGTAACTATTCCGAATGGAAACCTTTCATTCAGAACATCGATCCTGATCATGAAGACGAATTCGACTTTGACCTACTTGATGTGACTAAGACCTGGTCCGAAGACATATTGCCCCTAATGCCAGTCGGCCGCTTGGTCTTGAATAGGAACATTGATAACTTCTCTCGCTGAGAACGAACAGCTTGCATTTTGCCCTTCAATTGTGATTCCCGGTGTCTACTACTCCGATGATAAGCTGCTCCAAACTCGTATGTCCTCATATTCTGATACTCAGAGGCACCGTCTTGGACCAAATTATTTTCAACTCTCCCCCAATGCTCCTAAATGCGCTCATTGCAACAATCACCATGAAGGTTTCATGAATTTCATGCACAGGGATGAAGAGGTAAGAATCTTCTTTGAATCCTTCTGCAGCAATACTCAGGGCAGCATCTCTTGTGGAAATTTTGTTGACGTAACTAAGTTAACAATCACGCTCTCATAGAAGTATAAAGGCCTAGCGATGCATTCAGACATGTCAATTACGGATCCCAAAGTGGCATTGCGATCCCTCCTTTTCTTAGAGGAGGATTACTTTCTTAATTTTGCAAATGCATTTTGTGCCTGAAACATACATTCATGTTTACATATGTAGGAAATACCTGTCTGCTATACTGTAAAATGATGGATTATTAGTTGAGCAAATGCTTAATTTCCCTTCTGCAGATAAACTATTTTCCTTCGAGGTATGATCCTGTTCGTCATGCGGAGAGATCCCATTCCAACTACAATGCTGATTGGAAAGCATGAAAATGTATGTTTCGTAGGATCTCTTTTACTTGAACAGAGATTGATTGTCATGAGGTGTTTTCATGGTGATATCGATGGGATAGACTCAGGTAGTCCAGTAGATAATCAATTGAATTGCAGTGAGTGGTTCGACTGATGTATGTGTGTTTTGATTTTGTTAACTTTTGTTGGTCCAAACAGACCATCATTGAGAAAAGGAACAACTTCAAGCAGCCTGTAGAGAGATACCATTCGTTGACGCCTTGACAGGTATTCTTCAGTTGCGCATTCTTGAAAATGGTTTGATGGTCTCATGTTTCTCAATCATCCGTCTCTATCTTCTTTTTTCAGGCAAGAGCGGTTCATCTGCCGATGGATTGATGCTTTGTCTGACCCACATGTGACTCATGAGATCCGCAGCATCTGGATTTCATATTGGTCTCAGGTGAGAAAACCGTTTACTTCTTGTCTAGTCCTCATGGGGCTTGTTAAAGTAAAAAAATGTAATTTTCAACATGCAGAGGGATTCGGTTGTTGCTTGCTTTTGTGATATATATTTCTATGCAGATGCGATGATGAACTCATTTGTAATTACTTGCAATTGCAATAGGTGGCAAATCTCCGGGTCAGAAATTAGCATCTCGGTTCAATGTGCAACCAAGCATTTAAGGACCATAAGCCCTGGATGTTTTGGGATGGAGCGAGCACAAACAATGTCTGAGCTATAAACTCTGTTCCAATACTTATTTTTGTTGTGGTATATCGAACTTGCCCTGTCATACAAACTCTCTAGCAATATGATATTCCTGACATGATATTCCTGATTTAATAAATACCAATTGCATGTGCTGATCTTACTACTCTGTGTTTAGTTATCACTTTCTCCTGGAGACTCATTTCCATAAAATATCAAGTGAGCAGATTGTATTGCCTGCAATATCATCATGCATTTGATTACGGGTGGTAAATTCAACCACTTGATTGCTCTCACACGCATCAGTGGAAGTATGCTGTTTAATGCGCCTTCCACTATGTGGGACAGAAGTTAGAATTAAGAGTTTAATTTTCCTCCATTCTTTTGAGAGTGCATTGTGCTTGAATGACACTACCAACTCATCGTTCTGCAAACAAAAGAGTAAATCGAGTTTTATTACACATAGCAATGCAGACATTAGCTAGTAGAGGATGGCTACTATCTTCGGATCTCTGCTTCGTGAAAGGGCAAATTAACTTGAAAGATGACCGAGCACGATCACCACCATATATGGATTTCCTTTTATTAGTTTTCAAGTTTCTTCCTTATGTCATCCTTCTAATAATCTCTAGTAGGCCAAAAAGGTAATTTTGTCCTTAAACTTATAAGACCAGAAGATCTTCGATAAGTCAATCTCGCAAATAATTCGAATGCATCTTTGGTGAAACGTTTGATCCTGTTTGGAATTCCAGTCTAGACAATTTTACCACAAATTTGGCCGCGAAGGGCCACCCCCAACTGCACTGCGATCCGTGACAAATATTTAACGGGAGACTAGCCTTTAAAGTTTGCTGACTTTCTACTTGCAAAATTCTAGCGCCTGAGTTGCATATCCTACTAAAGAACAGGTTTCAGCTCCGTCTAGTCTTAAGAAATAAGTTGAATCTCCATCTCAATGAGTCGTCCACACTGCGGGTGGGGAGTATCGACTTCCAGATCCACGAGGACCGTCAGCACTGTGATTGGAGTGAATTGGTGATCGATGGCGGTTGTGGTGATGCTGGCGAGAGGAAGGCCAGCTCGATACACTCACCTTGGTCTTCTTCTTCGTCTTCTCCCGAATGGTATTGATATTTTCTAATGTCGCCAGCACTTCATCTATGGAGGGCCTCGCTTCAGGATCGTGGTCCAGGCATTTGAGGACGAGCTCAGCTGCCTGAGTTGCAGCTTTCAGAGGGTATCGACCTTCCAGTCTCGGATCCATCATCTTCCTCAGCTTCCTCTTGCCGTGGAGCGACGGCCTCACCCATTCCACCAGATTCCGCTGGCCACTGGGCCAGGTATGGTCGAGCGGTTGGAAGCGTGCCAACATTTTTAGTAGAATCACTCCGAAGCCATATACACAGCTCTTCACATACAGACGTCCTGTCGAATTGAGCCTTTGTCATTCTAACATGCATTTTCTAAGGTCATATGAAATCTTCGCTAAAGATAAAGAAGCATAAGAGTGGGAGATTTTGATGAGCAGATATTGTTAGTAAGATTATTTTGAGAAATACATACAAAGTAATCTCGTTAATCTTTCTAAAGAATGTATTTGTCAACGATCCAACATTGCCCATGGAGAAGAAAGATAGGATCTTTGTCTTACCGGTGGCAATGTACTCGAGGGCTGCGTATATATTCGTCCAGATCACTTGCGTGTCCCCAGGAGAGTTTCCGTCCGCTGGTCTCGGCTTTGCTAGCCCGAAATCCGAGAGCTTGGCATTGTAGTTCTGGTGCCAATTTCACGAACGACAGAAAGTGAATAAAGTTTCTCAATTAATCCCCAAGAATGGTATTTATACATCCATATATCATCCAATAGTCCAGGCATATATCAAGTAAATCCCATTCGTGTGGACCACGTGATCTAAATACTCTTCCACAAAATTCTAAAGTATCCACTGCATCATGTATGCCGATGTGACATCAATCGAAACTAAGATGTTTTTGAGCTTCTTATTGTTTATTAGGTGCCATGAGCTATATTTATACGGGTATTCTGAAAATAAAATTTTCGATAGTTGGAGAAACGAAAATAATCAAGTAGTTAAGAAAAATTTACCACATCCAGTAGTATTTTGGAAGATTCGAACTCCCCGTAGAAGCATTCTTCTCGGATGTATGCAAGAAATCAAACCCACGGGCAGCACCGATTGCTATTTCAAGCCTCTCGTCCCACGGAAGTGGTTCAACTTTCCCTGCATTACCAAAGGTTTCTTCAGTGAATCATCTCTTTTTCTTATTATTTTTTGTTTTCGTACGCATTTTTCTTTTGCTGTATAATATTCGAGGGGAAAAAAAGAGAGATTAATAAGCATAAAAACAAAAAGTTATGGGGATGATCTTACTTCTGAAAAGGCGAGTTTCCAAGCTTCCCCTGTGCATGAACTTGTGCACGAGGATGTACCGATTGTCTTCCAAGCAATGCCCAGTAATCTCACCAAATTCGCACGAGAAAACTTCCCCATGAACTTATTCCGACTATGGAAAGATAACATAAAATAACATGATTATTAATCAATGCACATAGAATTGACTGAGATAAAAAAAAAATTCGTTGGTCATACTCTACTTTTACTCTAATACTCTGCTTTTACTCTAATTCTTACTCTCTCAGACCTTTGCTTTACCTCTTTGTAGGGAGTGGGAATCAAAACTCAAGCTAAATCGCCCCAACTCAAGTATCCGTAAGAATTTGAGGATTCGAACCCTTCACCATCCCATTTCCATGTGAGAAAGAAGGCTACTGAGGCAAACCCTAGTGATTTTGTGTCAGATAATTAAGTTCACAACTTTTTGCACGAAATAGTGTAAATTCAATCAACTATGTGAAGCAATTAATGCTTTTCACTGTACCAAAAAAATATGTGTTTACATGCCCAAAATGTAGGGAAAATCTAGTATAAGGATAAGCCGTTTTCTCAAAAATTGGTTTCAAGCTTCTATAGTCTCAAACAAACCCGAGCTTACCACTTGGTGAGCCAAATCTTCGTCTACCAATAAGCCTGTGCATCTAACATGCATCTTTCATTTAATGCACGTGCTCATTGGTATAAAAAATTTGGGCCACCGGTGAGTTTGAGGCTTAATTTAAGACTAAGTTGGCTATAGGGCTTTGTTTGAGATAAGATATACTCGAATCTTATTTTTAGAGAATGGCCTCATGTCATATCTTTATTTCAAAATTTCTCATAATCATATTATACATATTTTGTTTCAAAGGAACTAAGCAGGAATCATAAGCGCCTTTCTCGTCTCATGTAAAAGCCTTCAGCATAAACAGCATTACTTGTACAATTGAGCGAGCTCAGCTCCGTTTTTATGGCCTCTATGATTGAGCAATGAAGGCACGTTATGAAAGGCCGCTATATAAAGAAGCATTTTCCTAATTTTTAATGCCCAGTTGAGCATATACATTTTTCCCCTTTCAACTAAAACTAGAGCGCTAACACCCCAAATACCAAAATTTGACACGGGGACACTTAAATACCAAAAATTTGAAAATATACACTTAAGCACTAAAATCGAAGAAAAATAAATAACTTAAGTGCCAACAGCAAGAAATTTCGGCCAAACGGCTAATGTGGCATTTTCCAACAAGTTGAGCTCATAACCATGTCGTTTTGGATGCTAACGTAATTAGATAAGTCCAAAACAATGTCGTGACTTTTAATATAAATATTAATTAAATTAAATAAAAAAATATTTTTTTTAAAAAAGGAGGGGAGAGGTTAGGTGAGGGCTACTTAAAATTCAAATCCAAGGCAAAACAATGTAATTTTGGTTAAGTATTTGCTAACTCAGCTTTTCTGGCGAGCCATGTAGGTGAATTATATTATTAAAAATAAGTCACATCGAATTTCCAACACTTCTCGCCGGACTTTGCACTTAAATATCCCAGTTTTCAAAAAAAATAACACTTAAGTATATATTTTGTAACTTTTGGCACTTAAATGTCCCATTGTATCAAGTTTCGGCATTTGCATTATACTTATGCTGCCAAAACGATAAAGCTAGAGTCTAACAAAGGGAATAAGAATAACAATTTGTCACGTATTTCTATTGGGATGTAATTCATACTCCTCATTGATAGAAAGGTACAAGGATCCTACCTTCGATGGGTGGACAAGGGTCCATGCTACCGGCCAAATTGTGAAGGTAAAAATACAGACGTTCTAAATATATCCCTAGTCACATGAATATGAAATGGGCGTTTTCATCCATGCCACAAACGTATTCAGATCATCAATATGGTGTTTACTTAAGTCATCTCAACCACCGTTTGCATCACCATCACTTGCACCAAGTTCGTCCGACATCATCAAATTTTCAATATTTCCTGCTGCATGCTATCCAGTAATGTATGTATCACCAAATACAATTCACAAGTTGGGGTACCAGCGTACACATAGAAACTTTAATTTCAGAAGAAGGGAGAAGTCCGGTTCTGTCTTCTTCCGATACTGCTTCTTTAGTCCACTAATTTGACTTCATTAGAAGCAACAAAAGCAACGTAGAAGCTTGAAATGTGACCTTTCACTATTTTTATTAGTAGAATTCAGCAGAGGCTCTCTCCCTTCAGCGCCTTCATCTTCCTTGCTGGCATTGGAATTGCCCTTCCAATTTGGTAGCTCGTTCCCACCTAATAATGCGGTTCTGGTCAGGAGAATCACATCTACAGTAATGACTACTGCGCGACATATAGGCGCGGAGATTCTTATGCATGGCGTCAAAACTGGAACAGAAATTTTCGCAAGTCATTCAATTCAATCTGGTTAGTTTGATGTCTGACTAGAACCAACCCGGACGCCGGAGGTTCATGATTTCCTTATTATTTTCTTTTCTTTGTTTTTATTATATAAAGTGCCTATTCGAAGCAGCCATGAAGTTCTATAATAGGATTTTTTTAGTCTACTTTTCAGTTATTTAAACTTTTTAAATTATCTTTTAATTTTTTTATAATTTTATGAGTTTTTCTTTTTCTCTTTTCTTTTTTTCTTCTTCCTTTAATTGGTCGTTAGGCTCAATGATGGCCAGCGATAAGCTAGAGACGAGATCCAACAACCTCACTAGAGCCTCGCCGGGGGTTGGCTAGGCTAGCTACTAGTTAGAGAAAGAGGAAGAAGAGAAGGAAAAAAGAAAATAGGAAAAAAACTCATAAAATTATAAAAAATTTTAAAGATAATTTGAAAATTTTAAATAACTGAAAAGTAGACTCAAAAATCCTATTATCGAAACAAATATCAAACTTCATGTCCGATCTCATTGAGTTTGATTCCTGCTGACCCTCGAACAAGCTGGTTGAGGCTCTGGCACCGGTGATGACGGTGGCACGGGAACTGATGCTACTGGTGCCTTGACACGACGACTTTATTTGGATGAGCTTGGTCGACCATCATCAGTTAGTAATTTCTCAAGCGAATGTCTAGGATAACTTGGAGGCTATATAATTGTCAAACAATTTATTTATGCTTTTCCTTGCACACGTCAACAGCGTGTGATCTAATATACAAAGCATCTAAGTATGAATTCTAGTTTGATGGAGAAACTCATGTCTTTGTCGATGTTCATTGACTCATTTGTTTCTCATGTTCTAACAGGAAATTCTGTTGGTTCCCGGGATCGTAGTGAAAGTTACATTTTTATTCAAGGGTCCCCACTAAAAAGTCAGTGATGACTGAAGTCTTTGATGTTGGAAATGGTTTAGATGAATGAAGATGATGGTGACATGAATTCGACCAGTCATTCCTCGTTGCTCTAATTTCAGAACTTGAATATATCTGACTTAATTCTTATCTCAAACTATTTTGTCTAGATTTCTGACTCAAGCCTGGTTGGTCAAAGTACTTTGGATAACATGCGCAATTAGTATTTAGCAATGATTTCCCCATCCAGAATAGTAAACTACACTAATGATAGTGAGGGTCCTCTCAGCTATAAATTTTCTCCAAGTCAAGCTCAATGAACCAAGTCAATGCAGGCCTAATCAGACTATCTTGAAATGTGTTGATCCGCAGCGAGGAATTGTCAGAATAGCGGGCCATCTTGCCCAAGTAATATTCGAACGTTGACGATGAAGTCAGTCTCTACTAGGGGTGTGCATGGTCCGGGTGGGCGGTTCCCACCCTAGAACCGGGAACCGCCCACTAAGGACCGGTTCCAAAAAATTGGATCCGGGAACCGCCCGTTGGTTCCATGGATCACCAGAACCGGACCGCCGGTCCCGTCCGGTTCCGGGTGGATCTATGGAACCGTGCTTACAAGCGGGCGAAGAAAAAAAAGCTCCACTAGACACGTATCAAAAGATGGTCTATTTAGAGATTTCGCAAATGTTCTCGCGCTTTTTCTTTACCTCTTTTGGTAGGTTGCCTCAAATAGAACAATAAAAATTATAAACATGGGGCTTCAAAATTTTAATTTTTTTCAACTAAAAAATTATTTTTTATAATAAAAATTAATATATATTATTATTATAATACCGGTCCGGTCCGGATGGGTGGGCGGGCGGATCCGCCCATGGAACCGGGAACCGGACCGGTCCCTTTAGGAACCACCGGTTCCGGGCCGGTCCGGTCCGGTTCCGGGCGGTCCGGGCGGTTCCCGGTTCTTTTGCACACCCCTAGGACTCTCTACTCACTAATCAAACTCCTAAAAGCACACACTACGCAATTGGGGCACGCTGATGCGGTTGCTATGTGGGGGGTAAGGTTTCCTCCATTTCCATTCTACTCATTTTTGTGGAATAAGTCCGAATCTAGGGCTAATTTTGAAAAATTCACTCGGAACCTTCCCAATGATCTAGTCATCCCGAACGGTAGTCCGCATGTTGTAGGCATAGTTCTCTAGTGAGTTCTTCGCCTCTAACTTTCTCAATTCATGCAATCAATTAGTTTAGAGGTTTCTCAATAATTCAGTGACTATTTAATGACTCCCCTCTTGTTAGGAAAGAAATACAATTTGAAATAGGGAATGCAAGACATGCATGCACCAGCACATTAAAATAAGGATCACAACCACATTTTTAAGTGTTTTATCATTAGTCCTTTCGTTATATTTTTCTACCGCCTGTTGGTTTTTGCTAAAATTGACAGATTGGCGCTCGAAATATACTAATTTTGTCTTTTATTATACCAATCACAAAAATTGAATAGTCACGGAAGAAAGAAGGCCCTACCTGGATACGCTGATGGTCTTCTTGTAGCTTTCCTTCCAAGTTGGTCAGAATTTAGGCCCAAATTCAACTCCAGCTTTTCTTCCTGCCGAATTAGGCATATTCCATCTTTACTAACCAGAAATGAGAAGCTCACAAAAATATCATTATTTCCATCAATTCTTTACTAGAAAAGATCCGGCTGGGTCAGCTCGTGCTCACATAAACAAACTACTCACCATCCCTCCACTCTTGGCATATGAACCGGTGCTGGCTGGAGAGGAAGGCTCTACGTACACCATTCTCTGGAACAATGGGCAGGACTCTGTCTGGATCCCAATAGAAATATCATTAATTCCTTCAATTCTTTACTAGAAAAGACTCATACTCACGAAAATGAACTACTCACCATCCCTCCAATCTCGGTGTCTGCATCGATGCTGGCCATAGAGGAAGGCCCTGTGAACACCATTCTCAAGAAAAATTGGCAAAAATCTATCTAATATTCATTTACACTGGTATGTCCAAAATACCAAATAATGAATATGATATAATATGAAAATATCGGATTTTATTATTGAGATTAACTAAATAGTGGATAGGACATAGAGAAGTCTCTGAATTTCATATCCTATGTTATTCGATTCTATTATAGTTAGAAATCTATTAGACCAAACACCACCTATGAGCTTGGAATAAGGACTTTGATCGGCACTTGAAACATATGAATTCCATCTTCTATTATACCAATCACAAAAATTGAATATCCACGGAAGAAAGAAGGCCCTACCTGGATACGCTGACCGTCTTCTCAAAGCATTCCTTCTAAGTTGGTCAAAATTTAGGCCCAAGTTCAACTCCAGCTTTTCTTCCTGCCGAATTAGGCATATATGCCATCTTTATTAACCCATAAATAAGAAGCTCCCAGAGAGATTAAGCCTATTTCTACAACTAGAACAAATGATTGATTGAATCTAGAGAGCATATATGCAATCCCCACATAATCTCGAACCCCTTCGTCCCCAATAGAAATATCATTATTTCCATCGATTTTTTACTAGAAAAGATCCAGCTTGGTCAGCTCGTGCTCACAAAAATGAACTGCTAACCTTCCCTCCACTCTTGGGGTCTGAATTGGTGCTGGCCGAAGAGGAAGACCTTGCGGACATCAGTCTCGGGAATAATGGGCAAGAGCTTGTCTGGATCCCCATAGAAATATCATTAATTCCATTGGAGTTTTTACTGAAAAAAGATTCAGCTCGGTCACCTCGTGCTCACAAAAACGAAATACTCACCTTCCCTACAATCTCAGTGTCTGAAACACTGCTGGCCGGAGAGGAAGGCCCTGCGAACACCATTCTCGGGAAGGATCAGCAAAAATTTATTTGGAGATTCTAAATTTGACAGGAATTTAGGATCCACAGTGAGACAGCGTAGCATAAATATGCGAGTTTCCAGATTTGCCGGGTACGCGTTCAGATTCTGATGCATCAAAAGGGGCAAACATTGAAATAGACAGTAGTGTGCTTTTTCGAAGAAATTGTGGAAGTGGACAAACAGTCAGTCAACCTAGCGGTAATTTGTTACTCCTAAAACAGTCTGGGCATCGTGCCCCTGCATTCTGAAACTTTTGTAGTCGAAGAAGAGTGTTTTTATATATATATAAAAAAAAAGTATGTTGCTTTTGCTGGAATTTCTCTCCCGATGAAATTTCTTTCACTAAAAATTATTGAGACAGGTAATCTTAGATGTCAAAGTGGATTTCTTATAGTAAAAAAAAGGGGCGATGCGCTATATCCGAAACGTGCGAAATATAGTAATACCGTGGAGGGAGATGCAGTAGGGTTGCGAACCAGACTGTACACAGTAAAGTTTTGGAAGATATGGCACTAAAAGTTGTAGAGCTGGTGTCTCTCTGCGCTAACTCAGACAGGAAATATAACACGTGGCCATGGAAAACAACTACTTTTTCTCCTTTTCTTTTCAAGGGGTGAGGCCCACAAAAAGAAAAGGGAAACCACCATGAGACAAATTAGTAGACCAACATCAATGCGGGAAAAACAAGAAAAAGAGATGGGGAAAGAAAGAAAAAGAAAGAAAGGATGCTTACGTCTCTCGTTCTTCCAATCAGATTACTTTGCAAGGTTAAGACTGAAATTAATAATTATATGAGATTAAAATCGCGAAATCTTGTTGAATTATATTATTTCATAGAAATTGTGGATTATGTCGTTGTGGAGCCACGGAGTTTGATTTGAAGCATTTGTTTTGATGAAGTGAGATTTTAAAGGTCTACATTACATGTAGGTTTGATTACCATTTCGACCGAGCGATTTGTTAGCACGTAAAAGTCATTTTATTAATATTTAGGCATAATTTAGCTGTTTCATAGTTAAGGTAGAGTTTTATTCGGTTTTAACCTCAACTTTCGTTAATTATTAGGATTACGAGATCGTCTTCTCATTCAGCTACGCGTTGTTCGGTTTAACCATTCTCATATGATTAGTATTATCTCTTCTTTAAATTAAGTGAAAGAGATTTGATAAATCATGAGTTATGAAAGAGTATTTTTATTGCATAAAATGTTGGATCAAGCATTTACTATTTTTCGGTTAGTTGTGAATGGTTTGCGAAATGCTTTAAGAAAGACATTTTGAGAAACTTTATGAAAGACGTTTCGAATGGTCATACTTATCAATTTATGAATTTGGTTTTTTTAAAAATTTAGAATAAAATTAATACCAATATAAAAGGTTGGGAATTTTTTTGGTACTTTTTCCGAAAGAAAGGTGAATGATACAATGTTGTAAGTGAACAAGGAGAAATTGCCCTCCGTCTACCTCAGCTTCCAATTGATTTTTTGTTTGTTTGTTCGGAAGCTTTCTACTAGGTTTGTTGACCGAGCAATTGATGATTCTTTGCTTGAAAAGTAAACAGAGGTCGAGGGAAGACGAAGTCACCAAGATGATTCCCATGGCCACGACGGCTTTTTTTTTTTTTTTTTGGAGATAAGTGTATTAGAAGTATTAAAATTTATCAACAAAATTAATTTAGTCCTAGAACTTTCAAAAGTATAATTAAATCCTAAAACTTATCGCGAAAATACAATCGAATTCTAAAACTTTCAAAAAGTACAATTAAGTTCTAAAACTTGTCGAATTGACCAAATCAAGTCCTTCATTTAATAGCACTTTTGGAAAATTTTAAGACTCAATTGTACTTTCATGATAAGTTTTAGGACTTGATTACACTTCCTAAAAATTTTAGGACTCGATTGCACTTTCATAACAATTCTAAGACTTAATTGTATTTTTTGAAAGTTTTAAAACTCAATTGCACTTTCATGACAATTTTTAAGATTTCTAATACATTTATCCTTTTTATTTGTTTAAAAAGGCCCAAAAAAGAAGAAGGAAGGGACCATGCTTCCTTTATAGAGAAAACTTGCAGGCATTATCAATAAAAGAGCCTATTTATTTGTGTTTTTTTAAAAAGTAGAAATTAATTTATTCACAATCCTATTAAGCTTTCAAATTACCTAAAAAAAAAATTATGAAACTAAATGTCAAAATAGTAAAGACTATCTGGATACCTCCTTACAAACTGTTGGAAGGAAATGGAGAAAGAAAAAGGAAGATGTGAGAAATGGCTACTATGCAAGCAGCTATTTGGAGGATCCCCAAGAAAGTTTTAAACTAATTGCAACTATGTCAATTGAATCCTAAACTTTTTTTCTTGTAAATTGAGTTCTTAACCATTTGCATTTATGTCAATTCAATCAATCTAATCAATTTTGGCTAAAAATTGCTAACATGAATGTTGACTATCCTACGTAATGTAGTCAAGACTTTGGCATGCATAATTTTTAATAACATTCTTTCTATTTTTTTTCTATTTTTTTCTTTTCTTCAGCTTTCTTTTATTTTCTTCCCTTCTTCAACCTCTAGCTGGTCGCCGGACCTCGATAGTGACCGACCAGAGGCAAGGGCTAGCAAGGTTGCTCTCACTAACGACGGCAAGGGTGAGCCTCGCCATGGTTGGGAGAGGCACGTCCTCGCCAAATCTGGCAAGGTTGGGCCTCACCCATGGCCAATGAGGCTATGCCCTTGCCAACCCAACGGGCTACCTCGGCAAGGCTCGCCCAACCTCACCAGCTGTAACGACTCGATTTGTGGTCAGCAGGGGTTATCGCCTCAATGTCCCAAGCTTGCCACCATCTCTTTCCTTTTATCTTGTTAATATGCACATCAAAAACGTGTATAAGTATTCTCTCAAATAAACAACAGCTGGAAATTGGAGATAACACCACAGACAAAATGTTAGAACAGTACATTTACAAGCCTTTATTTTTTTACACAAGCCTTTCCATTTACAACTACTATCCTTCTATGCTCAAAAAGGCTAGGGAAACCTTAGCTCCTCTAGTGAAACTACAACTCCAAAATTTGTGTGAGACTTCCATGCCTACAACTTAAAAAAAAAGGGTAACCTATTCTAATCTCAATGTATTTAAATTTATCAATCGAAAATCGTCTTCTCGTGAATGAATCTGATGTGGAAGCATGTTTTGTTTGCTATTTGGAATTTTTTAGCATGTACTTGGTTGAAGTGAAGAAGGGGCTTGCTGAACGCTTAAAAGGAGATGGGGTTATCCTGCTGGGTACCAAAAAATTGTTGGGAATGCCTATTTGTGCCATTTGCGCTTTGCTAGGAATCAAGGGCCCTTCGTCCTCAATCTCGACAAAAGGCATTTTGTGAATCAGCTGGAGACGTCTCTAATGGTGTTAATCATCGTATAGTCGCCCGATTCATTGAGAAACATCTACACTCATGGTTTAGGAATGGGCCTCTATGTTAGAAAAAAATACATACATATAGTTCTTTGATGCGAAAATTCGAAAACCAGTGATCTTTGATCTTCATGATTTTCACAAATAGATGAGAACATACATTTATCCATAGCGTTACCCTTTCGTTGTGGAAAACCGAAGAACTCGAACTAAATGAAGAAATCCGATTTCTCTCCCTTAACCCACTATTCTTTTATGTATTCTATCGATGGAGGAGAGAATACTGAATTCTTTTCAGTTATTGTTGTTCATATGGGTGGAGAGAGGATCGGACTCTATTTATACGTTCTTTCAACAGGTGTCTTCCATCAAAGCGCCTTTTAATTTCTATAAGAGTCGCACCTCTTCAGAAAAGTAGTAACTTCCCTTAAGGATTATACCATTTCGTTTTATTAGAGTCGCAACTTCTCGTAACCAATATTAATTTTATAGCATTTCAATAATTATTAAATCATATAATAAATCATATCATGTGGGCCACAATAATTTCTTACACTCTACAGATATTATAAATAAATTATAATATCCCTGTCAGTAATCAGCAATCGGTAATAAAATACCATAGAAAAAGAAGGGAGGGGGGGTGTTGGGGAACTAAACCTAATTCTCCTATAGAAGAAATAAAATACCCAAAAAGACAGGACATATCCAGACCCCAAACCCAATATTATACAGTGTAAAACTATCGAACGTTTCTAAAGAAAAGAATGAGAATGAGCTGAGTCAATGCTTAATCCACGGCTAACGGTGCGTTTGGTTGAGCATTTGCAAGGGACTTTGAATTTAATGTAAATGCCGAAAGCCGAAAGCTATTTGGGAAAATGTAATTATGTTTGATAAAATTTCTTTGTAAATGGACTTTGAGTTGAATGTGCGTTTGGTAAAAAAAAAACTTTTGCAATAGGCTTTGAGAGGTATTATAGATATATATATATTGGAAAATTGGACTAAACCCTTTGCCGGACCGGCGAAGGGTTCGGCAAAGGGCTATGGCCACCGACGAGCCAGATCTGGCGCCAGCAACCGGTGGTCACGCGACCCTCGCGAGACCCAAGCTAGGGCCGCCTGCGATCGTGAGACCCAAGCGGCAATCGCCTAGGTCGCAGCGCGCCTAGGTCGAGCAACCCTCACCGAGGGTCGCCCAAGATCGAGCGACCTCCGGCAGCCCTTGGCTAGGTCGAGCGACCTCGGCCGACGGCCGCCAGCGCCAGATCTGGCTCGCCGGCGGCCGTAGCCCTTCGCTAGACCGGTGAAAGGCTGCCCCTTTCTCAATTAAAAAAAAAACAAGGGCAAAATTGGAAATATGAAGAACCAGTGAGAGTAATTTTGGAAGGGAGAAAATAGCTTCAGCATTTTGAAGGCCACTTGAAAGTTGAAAACCAACTTCAAAATTGAACCAAACACACCCTAAGTCTCCACCAAACGCTGTCATTTCCTGATTTGGTTAAAAGAATCTCGTGTCCTGTGGGGAATTCGCACTCCCCACATTCTGCAACACCAAATTAGCAAAACGATTTGATCCAACCGATTGGTTCATTACCCCCAAACGAGAATATTTTCTATCAAATAAAGAATAAATCAATCACGGCATATCATAACAAAGGGATTGAATTTATTAAGATTTTTGAATGACCGGAGAATTTGCCATTTTTTAGTGACGCAGCGTGAGCAGGTGATACATTGAAGTCAAGAAATGCGCTTCATGAAGAGGGCATGCCCCCCAATCTGGACAGTATGGCTATGTGACCTTTTATTAGTACTTAATAATAGAGCAAATACCACAACAACAACAACAACAAAATCATACATGTGCAATATATGGCAAAAGTGTCAAAAAAGTCCTAAAAATATTGCATTGATACCAATTTAGTCTTAAACCTTTGAATAGTGCTAATTTAGTCCTAAACATTTTGGCTTTGTATCAATTTAGTCCTAAACCTCCTACTTTGATGCCAATTTATTCATAAAACTTTTAATAGTGCTGATTTAGTCATAAACACTTTAAACTAGTGTCAATTTAGTTATATACCTTTTGACTTAGTGCTAATTTAGTACTTAGCCAAAATTAATTGAAAGGGCTTAATTGACACAAAGTCAAAAGATTCACAACTAAATTGGCATTAGTTTAAAAGATTTAGGACTAAAATGGCACCAAATCAAAAGTTTTAAGACTAAATTGGCAACATTAAAAGGTTTAGGACTATATTGACACCATTAAAAGGTTTATGATTAAATTAGCACCATTAAAAGATTTAGGATTAAATTGACACTAACACAATAGATCTAGGACTTTTTTGATACTTTTCCCTATGACATATTTACTATCTATTTCAATTCCATCCATGGTATATTATCATTCATGGTTCTTTTATAACATATCATGTCACAACAAACAAGTTTAGGGTTTTTAATGACACAAAAAAAAATGTTTGAGACATTTGTGTCATAGTAAGCATAACTTGAAGTTTTTTTTTTGTATTAACGTTTAATAATATCCTCTAGATTTTATCGGAAAGATGGAAGAAGAGAATCATTGTTGCAATAAATTGGATGAAGTGGGAAGTCAGTTAGTTATGTCTTTTTTTTAGTCTTTTTCTATTGTATGATGCAAGGCTTATTTAGGAATGTTCAATCGGGGTAACAAGAGTCTCGAAACACGCTTTTGATATTTATGGATATAGATATAAGTAGATATAGATGCTTGGATACTGGCGAGAGAGATGTTTGTTAACGTGTGTCATGTGCACGCTTGCGAGTTACGGGAGAAAAGAAGAGAAAGGACTCGGATGGAGTTATAAGGTTATTTAGATACTCATGAGACAAAGGAACAAATAACAACGCATGATGTTATTAATTTTTTTGGATTAACACGGCAAAAAAAGTCTCCAAACTGATACACATATGATAATTTTATCTTAAACTAATTTTTAACCATCAAAAACCTCAAACTGGTACGTCTTTGACAAAATTTATCTCAAACCGGTACATTTGCGACAAATTTACCCCGTATTAGTTTCCGTTAAATTTCACTGTCAAATTATTGATTTGGCTAACACGTGACAGTTGATTATGTATCATTTTGAGATTTTACTCTCCGTTTGTCACAGTTGCACTAGTTTTGTAATTTTTTGTAGTATTAATCCAATTTACAGAGGATATATTTATTACAAAACTACTAGTTTGGGATTTTGACAGTCAAAAAATTAGTTTTTAGGTAAATTTGTTATAAATGTACCAGATTTGGGTTTTTATGGTTATTTGGAATAAATTTGTCACATGTGTACCATTTTTAGGTTTTTAAAAAAGAAGAAAAATTATATTTGTTCATATGGGATTTAGTGTGTCTGCAATTTTTGTTACTTTAGACTATTAGATAAAAATGTGATTTAATATTTAAATATTCTATTGATTAAAAAACACAATCTCTCCTAATCCTCCATATTTGGATGAATTTTAAGTTAAAATACTTGTAAAATTAACAACACCAAATTCCTCATTTATCATTCTTTTCTTTTTCCTATAATCATTTCTATCAAACATATTGTCAATAAAAAGACAATCGGTATTTATGCAGTGTCATGATAGATGCCTTCATATTTTGATGGCCCCTTCAAATTCCAATTCATGTCTTACATGGTCATTGTAATTAATGAATCATTTCCTCTGCTGTTGGGTGCGTAGCCATTAGCGTATGTGCATAGGAAGAAATTGCTCGGTGAACTACTTTGAGTCAAGGCATATTGGAGTTAAAAATATGAAGAGAAAATCAATCCAAATTAATCAAGACGCAACAGAACCCGATTTTAGAGTAATGCTAAACGCGGTAGCATGCTTGTGGCAAATTAACATCTCCGGCACAGGTCCAATTTTATTATTAATTACTGCACATTGCATACATCTGTTTTATTGCACATTGTTATGGGATCTTACTCTTTCTGTTACTGCAGGGTAACTTTGATCTGGCGGGAAACAATTTCCCTGTCTTCTTTATACCTGATGGGATGAAATTCCCGGATATGGTTCCTGCACTTAAACCAAACCCCAAATCCCACATCCAGGAGAACTTGAGGATCCTTGACTTTTTCTCCCACCATCCCGAGAGCTTGCACATGTTCACCTTCCTCTTCGATGATATTGGTACTCCACAAGATTACAGGCACATGGAGGGAGGGCTCTGGAGTTGGCATCCCCACTTTGATCAACAAGGCCGGAAAAGCGCATCATGTGAAGTTTCACCGGAAACCAATTTGCAGGGTCAAGAGCTTGCTGGAGGAAGAGGCAATTAGAGTTGGGAGATCCAATCACAGCCAGGGGACTCGGGATATTTTTTACTCCATTGCTGCTGGAAACCATCCTGAACGGAAACTTTTCGTTCAGATCATCGTCCTGATCATGAAGACAAATTCGACTTTGACCCACTTGATGTGACTAAGACCTGGCCCGAAGACATATTGCCCCTAATGCTAGTTGGCCGCTCTGTCTTGAATACAAACATTGATAACTTCTTCGCTGAGAATCAACAGCTTACATTTTTCCCTTCAATTCTGGTTCCTGGCGTCCACTACTCAGATGATAAGCTGCTCCAAACTCATATTTTCTCATATTCTGATACTCAGAGGCACCGTCTTGGACTAAATTATCTTCAACTTCTCCCCCACCCCCACCCCAAAAAAAAAAGCTCCTAAATGCACTCATCACAAACAATCACCATGAAGATTTCATGAATTTCATGCATAGGGATGAAGAGGTAAGAATCTTCTTTGAATCCTTCTGCAGTGATACTAGGGGCAGCATCTCTTGTAGATTTTTTGTTGACATACCTAAGTTAGACATCATGCTCTCCTAGAAGTATAAAGGCCTAAACATGTCAATTGCGGATAAAGCCTCCTTTTGTTAGAGGAAGATTACTTTCTTAATATTGCAGATGCCCTTTGTGCTTGAAACATACATACATGTTTACATATGTATGAAATACTTGTCTGCTATTATGTAAAATGATGAACTATATGTTGAGCAAATGCTTAATTTCCATATTGCAAATAAACTATTTTCTTTCAAAATAAGATCTTGTTCGTCATGCGGAGAGATATCCCATTCCACCTGCTATGCTGACTGGAAAGCGTGAAAAGGTGTGTTTCCTAGGATCTCTTTTACTTGAACAGAGAGTGATTGTCTTGAGGTGCTTTCAGAGTGATATCAAAGGGATATACTTAGGTTGTCTAGCAGATAATCAGTTGAATTGCAGTGAGTGGTGTGAGACTGATGTATGTGTGCTTGGATTTTGTTAACTTTTGTTGCTCCAAATAGACCATCATTGAAAAAGAGAACTTCAAGCAACCCAGAGAGAGATACCGATCATGGATGCCTGACAGGTATTCTTCAGTTATGCATTTCTTGAAAATGGTTTGATGGTCTCTTATTTCTCAATCGTCTGTCTCTATTTTCTTTGTCTGACCCACATGTGACTCTTGAGACCCGCAGCATCTGGATTTCATACTGGTCTCAGGTGAGATAGCCGTTTACTTCTTTCGCTTCCTGATGTGGTGGATTAAAGTGAAAAATGTAATATTCAAAATGCAGAAATGGGGATTCTGTTGATGCTTGCTTTGTGATATATTTCCCCATAGATGTGATAATAAACTCAATTGAGATTACCAGCAATTGCTACAGGCAGACAAATCTCTCGGTCAGAAATTAGCATCTCGGCTTAATGTGCGACCGAGCATTTAAGGACCATACAGAGCTGGATGTTTTGGGATGGAGCGAGCACAAAACAATGTCTGAGCTATAAACTTTGTTCCGATGCTTATTTTTGTTGTGGTATATTGAACTTGCCTTGTCATACAAACTCTGGCAACATGATATTCCTGATTTAATAAGTGCCAATTGCATGTGCTGATCTTACTCATTTGTGTTTTGTTATCACTTTCTCCTGGAGTTCATTTACACAAAATATCAAGTGAGCAAATCGTATTGCCAGTAATATCATCATGCATTTGATTACGGGTGGTAAATTCAACAGCCTTGCTGCTCTCCCGCGCATCAGTGAAAGTATGCCGTATAATGCACCTTCTGCTATGCGGAACGAGAAGTCATAATTAAGAGTTAATTTGCCTCCATTCTTTTGACAGTGCACTGTGCTTGAATGACACTACCAACTTGTCGTTCCTGCGAACTAAGAGAGTAAATCGAGTTTTATTACTGAGAAAGAACAAAGGACACAAAATGGAAGATCCTGAAGTGAACCGATTCAATTCTTCTTGTAATCTATATGTACATATTTATACACCATTCACAACAATATTTCCTAAATCTAACCCTATAGATAAGGTAAGTACAACCAAAAGATTGAATAAAACAACTCATGGGATAAGGTATATGATCATGCTAAGATTCCGTATGATTTGCTCAGATTATATATGATCATGCTAAGACTCCCCCTCGAGTTAGTGCGTGTAGGTTACAGACACCCAGCTTGGAAATTAGCTGCATGTACTGATGTCAACCTAGTGGTTTGGAAAACATGCCAACTAGTCGTGACTCTGTAGCAATCTTCAATGGAGCAATGAAGCCGACTTGTATTTTTTCACGAATGAGATGGCAATCAATTTCAATGTGTTTCATTCGCTTGTGAAAAACTAGGTTGGCAGCAATGTGGAGGGCAGCTTGATTATCACAGTACAAGGAAATCGAGGCTTGAAGAGGCAATGTCTCGTAAGAGGTGATAACCAAATAATTTCATATATAGTTACTGCCATTGCACGATATTCCATTTCAGCAAAAGAGCGCGAGACTGTGCTTTGTTTCTTCAACTCCCCCCCCCACCCCACCCCACCCCCCACAAAAATGCTCCTAATTGTGCTCATTACAACAATCACCATGAAGGTTTCATGAATTGCCATGCATAGGAATGAAGAGGTAAAAACATTTCTTTGCATCCTTCCCAGCAATACTCTGGGCATCTTCTCTTGTGGATTCCTTGAAGTATGAAGGCGTAGTGATGGAATCTGACATGTCAATTACAGATCCCAAAGTGGCGGTGCAAATGTCCTCCGTCCTTTTGTTAGAGGAGGATTACTTTCTTGATTTTGCAAATGCCCTTTGTGCCTGAAACATACATGTTTACAAATGTAGGAAATATCCGTCTGCTATTATGTAAAATGATCATCTATTGAGTGTTGAGCAAATGCTTAATTTCCCTATTGCAGATAAACTATTTTTTCTCGAGGTATGATCCTGTTCGTTATGCAAAGAGATATCCCATTCCACCTGCTATGTTGAGTAGAAAGCGTGAAAAGGTGTGTTTCCTAAGATCTCCTTTATTTAAACGGAGATTGATTCTCTTGAAGTGCTTTCAGAGTGACATCAATGGCACAGACTCAGGTTGTCCTATAGATAATATATTATACTGTAGTGAGTGGTGTGACTAGATGTATGTGTGCATGGATTTTGTGAACTTTTGTTGCTCCAAACGAACCATCATTGAGAAAGAGAACAACTTCTAGCAGCCCAGAACGAGACACCGATCATGGATGCCTGATAGGTATTCTTCAGTTGTGCATTCCCTGAAAATGGCTTGATGGTCTCATAGTTCTCAATCGTCTGTCTCTATCTTCCATTTCCAGGCAAGAGCGGTTCATGTGCCGATGGATTGATGCTTTGCACGTGACTCATGAGATCCGCAGCATCTGGATTTCATAATGGTCTCAAGTGAGATAGCCGTCCACTTAAGGTGCGCATGATAACGCTTCTATGTCCGGAAATAATTTCTACTCAGAAATTATTCTTTTTTATTCTGTTTCCAAGAATAATGTTTGAGCATTTGAAGGCGTTTGGTAACTGTTCAAAATTTTTATTCATGGGATAGAAATGTGTTCGGAAAAACCTTAAAATTTCTAATCCAAAATATTTTTTTTTAATTTTTTAATTATTTAAATACATTTTTCTTTTTCTTTTCCTTTTCCCTTTTCATCTCCTTCTTCTTCCTTAATAAGTCGGCGGCGGCCGGCGACCGACCAGACAAGGGCCGATACCCTCGCAAAAGCGTCGCCGACCCCCAACGACACCGAGCCACGGCGAGGCTTGGCCTCACCTTGACTAGACGATGTCAGCCTCGCCAGCCCATTGCCCGAGCGATGTCAGCTTGGTTGGGTGATGCCAACCTGGCAATGCACTGGCAAGGTCAAGCCTCGTCGTGGCTGGGCGAGGTCGCCTCGCCTAGCCAAGGCAAGGCTGAGCCTCGCCCATCCACAACAAGCCTCACACTACGCCGTGCTCAACATCACCAGGGGCCAACGAGGGCACCGACCCTTGTCTGGCCAATTGTCGACCGATCCCCGACCATTGCCGAGGTTGATCACAGGCCATGGCTCGGCCAGCAACTGACCAATAGGAAGAAGAAGAAAAGGAAAGGAAAGAGAAGAGATAGAAATTTAAAAAAATTGGCTTGATTCTGGAATTATTCCTAAGAACAAAGAAGTAACTTTTATTTTATTCTTAATTCTGTTCTAAATCTATTCCCGGGAACAAAAAGTTTATCAAACAGATTTCTATTCCAAAACTACTTCCGGAAACAAAAGAATAGAAATTTTTACTGCCAAACACACCCTTAGAGTGCGTATGGTAATGCTTTTGTGCCCAGAAACAATTTCTGCTCAAAAATAATTCTTTTTTATTTTGTTCCCGAGAACAATTTATGAGCATTTGAAGGAGTTTGGTAACTATCCAAAAATTTTATTCTGTGTTTGGTAAAACCTTAAAATTTCTAGTCCAAAATATTTTCTTTTAATTTTTTAATGATTTGAATATATTTTTGTTTTTTTTTTCCTTTTCCCTTTTCATCTCCTTCTTCTTCCTTAACAAATAGCCGGTAGCTAGCGACTAGCCAAATGAGGGCAAGCGCCCTTGCTGGAGCATTGCTGACCCTCAGCAATACTAAGCCACAGTGAGGCTCGGGCCATGAGCCTCACTGTGAGGTGGGCGAGGCTCGGCCTTGCCTTGGTTGGGCAATGTCAACCTCACCTAGATCTGGTGAGGCCAAGCCTCGCCCAACCACCGGCAAGCCTCATTGGCCCATCGCCAGGGCGACGTTTGCTTGGCTAGGCAACGCCGATGCGCCAATGAGGTCGAGCCTCGCCGTGGCTAGGTGAGGTCGGCCGAGCTTGCGCCATGCCGTGCTCAACACCACCAAGGGCCAATGAGCCTTGCGCTATGCCATGCTTGGTGCTGCCGAGAGCCAGCAAGCCTCGCGCTGCGCTGTGCTTGACGTCACCAAGGACCAGCAAGGGCACCGGCCCTCGTCTAGCCAGTTGCCAACGACCAGTCAATAGAAAGAAGAAGAACCAAAAGGAAGAAGAAGAAAAAGAAAGGAAAGAGAAGAGGAGAAAGAAATTTAAAAATTTTGGCTTGATTCTAGAATTGTTCTTGAGAATAAAAAAGCAACTTTATTTTTTTATTCTTGATTATGTTCCAAATCTATTCCCGGGAACAAAAAGTTTACTAAACTGATTTCTATTCCAAAACTACTTGCAGGAACAAAAGAATAAAAATTTTCATTGTTTGGCAAGTTGCCAAACACACCCTTATTGTCTAGTCTTGATGGGTTGGGTTAAAGTGAAAATTTTAATATTCAACATGCAGAAATGGGGGATTCAGTTGTGATAATGAACTAATTTGAAATTACCCGCAATTGCAACAAGCGGACAATTATCTGGGTCAGAAATTAACTTCCCGAGTCAATGTACGACCGAGCATTTGAAGACCATACAGAGCTGGATGTTTTGGGATGGAGCAGGCGCAAAACGATGTCTGAGCTATAAATTCTGTTCCAATGCTTATTTTTGTTGTAGTATATTGAACTTGCCCTGTCATACAAACTCTCCGGCAACATGATATTCTTGATTTAATGAATGCCAATCGTATGTGCTGATCTTACTCCTTTTTGTTTGGTTATCACTTTATCCCAGAGTCTCATTTACTTAAATATCAATTGAGCAAATCGTATTGCCGGTAATATCGTCATGCATTTGATTCCGGATGGTAAATGTAACCGCTTCACTGCTCTCACGCGCATTAGTGAAAGTACGCTGTTGAATGCGCCTTCTGCTATACGGGACAAGAAGTGAGAATTAAGAGTTTAATTTACCTCCATTTTGACAATGCATCGTGCTTGAATGACACTACCAACTCATCGTTGCTGCAATCTAAGACAGTAAATTGAGTTTTATTACATCTAGCAATACAGGCGTTAGCTTGTAGAGGTTGGAACATTAGGATTATCTTCGGATCACTGTTTTATAAAAGAGCAAATCAACTTCAAAGGCAACGGAGCATGATCACCATATATGGATTTCCTTCTCTTTGTTCTAGTTTCTTCCTTTTGTCATCCTTCTAATAATCTTTAGTAGGCTGAAAGGTTAATATTGTCCCTGAACTTATAAGGCTAGAAGATTTTCGATAAATCAATCTCGCAAATAATTTGAATGCATCTTTGGTGAAACGTATGATCATATTTGGAACTCCAGTCTAGACAACTGTACACACCAATATGGCCATAAAGAGCCATCACCACTTACACTGCGATCCCTCATAAATATTTAACAAGAGGCTAGCCTTCAGAGTTGCTGACTTTCTACTTGCAAAATTCTAATGCCCGAGTTGCATATCCTACTGAAAAACAGATATCAGCTCCGTCTGTTCTTAAGAAATAAGTTGAATCTCCACCTCATGAGTCCTCGATGCTGCGGATGGGGAGTATCGACTTCCAGATCCGCGAGGACCATCAGCACTGTGACTCTGGTTAATTGGTGATAGATGTTGGTTGTGATGATGCTGGTGAGAAGAAGGCCAGCTCGATGCGCTCAATGTGCTCGCCTTTGTCTCCTTTTTCTCCCCAATGGTGTTGATATGTTCTAATGTCACCAGCACTTGATCCATCGAGGGCCTCGCTTTAGGATCGCCTTCCAGGCATTCGAGGATGAGTTCAGCTGCCTGAGTTGCAGCTTTCAAAGGGTATTGACCTTCTAATCTCGGATCCATCATCTTCGTCAGCTTCCTCTTGTCGTGGAGCCTTGGCTTCGCCCTTGCCCATTCCACCAGATTCTGCTGGCCGCTGGGGCGGGTATGGTCGAACACTCGTAAACCCGTCAACATTTCTAGTAGAATCACCCCAAAACCATATACATCGCTCTTCACAAACAGATGTCCTGTCAAATTAAGCCTTTATTGTTCTGACACGCATTTTCTAAGATCACTTGAAATCTTTGCTAAAGATAAAGAAGCACATGAGAGGTAGATTTTGATTTTGATGAACAGATTTTGTAGTAAGATCATCTCGCAAAACACATGTCAAGTAATCTTGTTAATCTTCTAAAGAGTGTAGTTGTCACCAATCCAACATTGCCCGCGGAGAAGAAAGATAGGATCTTCATCTTACCAGTGTCGATGTACTCGGGAGCAGCGTAACCATATGTTCCCATCACTTCTGTGGTCACATGAGAGTTCCCGGCCAGCGGTCCCTGCATTGCTAGCCCGAAATCAGAGAGCTTGGCATTGTAGTCCTGGTGCCAATTTCACAAACGAGAGAAAGTGAACGAAGTTTCTCAATTAATCCCTAGTGGTAGTCATCCATGTATCCTCCAATAGTTACAGGTATACATCGAATGAATCCCATTCGCATGGATCACGTGATATAAAAACTCTTTCGCAAAAATCTAAAGTGTCTTGTGCATCAAATGTACCAACACGACACTAACCAAAATTGATATGCTTTGAAATGAAATTTGAGCTTTGTATCGTTTACTAGTCGACACGGGTAATCTTTATACAGGTATCCTTAAAAATAAATTCTCAATCGCCGGAAAAAGCAAACGAAAATAATCAAGTAGATAAAAAAGTTTACCGCATCCAATAATAAATTTGAAGATTTAAAATCCCGATAGATGACGTTATTCTCAGGTGTATGCAAGAAATCAACCCCACGGGCAACTCCGATTGCTATTTTAAGCCTCACGTCCCACGAAAGTGGTTCAGCTCCCTCTGCATTACCTGCATTACCAAAGGTTTCTTCGGTGAGTAATCTTTTTCTTTTTCTTTTATGTATCCTCTTTTTCTTCTTTGATGTAAAATATCCGAACGAAAGAAAAAGGAATTAATAAGCTAAGCAACAAAAGTAATGCGGATGATCTTACTTCGGAAAAGGTGATTTTCTAGGCTTCCCCTCTGCATGTACTCGTACACGAGCAGTAAATGATTGTCTTCCCAGCAATACCCCAGTAATCTCACCAAATTCGGATGAGAAAACTTCCCCAAGAACTCAACTTCCGACTGTGGAAAGATCAAATAAAATAAAATTATTCCTAACCAACGCTCATAAAAATGGAGAAAAGTGTCAGAAAAATCCTAAAGCTATTACATTTGTAACAATTTAGTTATAAACATTTTGAACTAATGTCAATTCAGTCTTAGACCTTTTAACCTAATGCTAATTCAGTATTTCTGATTAATTTTAGCCGGATATTGTTGACGTAAACGCCTATCAACCTACATGGCACGTTTGGCACTTATGTAGACAACTTTTAATATTTTTTATTTTTTATTTTTTCAGCATCAGCGTCAGCAATTACCGGTCAAAATTAGTTGCAAGGACATGAATCGGCACCAATAAAAAGTTTAGAACTAATTGGCACCAATGTAATAGGTTTAGGACTTTTCTAACACTTTTCCCCATAAAATTGTGTCAATAGTTAATTTCATGATTTTGCATGAACTAATGTGAGTGCAATTAATTAAGTGCAGCATTTTGTGCTACTATATAAGAAAGGTATGTCTTTACATGCATAAATCATAGGGAAATTTTCAGATTATGGTCTATGATGGGGACCATTTTCTCAAAAAATGGTTCATTTGATCTTGTCTCAAATAAAATCATGAAATTCTCAACATAGTCTCAAATAAGGCCCCGAGCTTACCAACTAACCAAATCTTCGCCGGTCGGCGAGCCTAGTGCATCTAACATGCATCTTTTGTACAATGCACGGGATCACTATTGTTGAAAATTTGGCCGACTAGTGAGTTTGGGCCCTAACTAATTCGGCCATCTCAAAAATCTTATTTACGAAAAGATCCATCCAAATCATTTTTTTTTAAATATCTAATTTCATATCCTTATTTGAAATTTTCCCCCACGCAATAGCGTAACTTGTTTTAAAAGGACAGGGTAAATAAGCAGGAGGTTGGTCAATAGGCAACAAAGCACAGGAAATCAATTGATCCCTACTTTAGCCAATATGAACAATTGAGTCTGGCAGCCGGATTTCCGGTGCCCATCGAAGTTGAAACGATTTATAATTAAAAAATATTATTTTGTCAAGAATTGGACCCCAAAAAGATAAAAAAAAAAAACTTTATAATTATTAAAAAATATCTTTAACATGTTCTCTCCCCGCTCACTGGAGGGGGAGTCAACTTTTGCAAACTGTCCAGGTCGTTTTTGCCTCTTCTCATCCTTGATTAGCATGTGCTTTACTCCATATTCGAGTGAGGAGTAATGTCACGTACTACTCGGTAAACCATGAAACGACGTCTAGATCGAGCGGGAGAGAATGGGGTTGTGTATGAATGTTAATATATGCACCTGCCATTCGCGCAAGCCCTGAATGTTGGAAATTTCCTATAATGGGCTTACATTAATTAATTGATTTTCTATTTTAAATAATCGGGTTAATGGATATTCCAATATATTTTAAACCCTAAAGTGATCTTATTGAATTGGGTTTTGGCATCTATTAATTACGGGCCTAGTTGAGCAAAGAAAGAGTAGGCAATTGTGTTTAACTGAAGCCCGTAATGGGAGGGGCCCAGTTGACACGCTGTTGATTAGGGTTTGCTAGGTCCCCTCTCTAGCCTATAAAAGGGTAGGTTATACCTATCATATCAGGTTGATCTGTTTTCAGTCAAGTGAGGCCATGGCTCAAACAGGTATGTGTTTAATTCCGCTGTGTATATCGATTTTGGTGTTTTACATTCATATATGGATCTGGTTGTTATTGATTAATTAGTTGTTTATGTAGAGAATTTCTACATGTGGTATCAGAGCAGGTCATATATGATTGTAGAACCCAATTTTTTTTTTTTAACAAATCTGATATGTTGTTTATCGTGTTTGTTTCTTTTGGTTTGAGCTTATATCAGCTTGTGATTTACAATTTTTTATGTGACTTCAATCAATCGAAATTTTTTTGCGTGGGTAAATCAATTAGTCTTGGCATGTTTGAGGAGGGGGGAAGTCTGCTTTTCTCTCTTTGTGGTTATTGTCTAGTTAATTTTTATTTATTTATTAACATCAATGATGGAATGTTTTTGGTGTATCAAGCATATATGCGATGAAATCCTCAGGTTTTGGATTGAGGTAATTATATTCGGATGAGGATTTTGTGCTTGTTTCTTCTTCTTCTTTTTTTGGTACATGTTTGCATATATTGTACTTAGAATGGTGTATGTATGGGCAGGAGCTTAGCTCTTATGGGGCAAGCCCACGTGAAGGCTTGGGCCGTGCGAGTCCTAGAGTGTTAGAGCCTATTTGCAATTTTTTTTAATATGCCTAATTTCCATAAAAAAAAATATTGTGCCTATTTTTCAATTTTTAATTTATGGAAATTTGTTATAATATATGAGGGATAGAATATCGATATTCACTTTCCCTAAACTAGCATAGATTATCTATACTTTCTTCTTGAGTTTAACTAGATAATCTTAGATGCTTAATTGTAAAAATAGGCACATAAAATTGTGGCAAAGATTGTTGTTTGATAAATGCAATATGATCTTGGGAAGCACATGTCGTAAAGTGCTTCATATTGTTTGATGAAATTTTGGGCATTGATTAAATGGAACATTATTTACAAATTGTCAAAGTTTGTAAATTATTGAAGTTCCTTGTTGATAAAAATTAATATATGCAATCACCTGCCCAAAGGGGGTTATTGTGTATATTAATTAAAAATTGCATGAAGATAAATTCCAAAATTAAAAGATGGGGATGTATGACTCAAAAAGATTTATCTGCCCAAAGGGGATAAATTTTTTAAAGTTATATGTAATTCCCCTCTATATTGATATATTAGAGATGAATGATGGGATGTGTGACTCAAAAGGTTTATCTGCCTAAAGGGGATAAATTTTGAGAGTTATATGTGATTTCCCTTGTGTTAAGATAATGGGGATGTATAATTTAAAAGATTTGTCTGCCCGAAGGGGATAGATCTTTGAAGATTATATGTAATTCTCCTTATCTATCTCTATATATTGATATTATGGAGATGTATAATTTAAATGATTTGTCTGCCCAAAGGGGATGAATCATTGATAATTATATGTAATTCTCCTTGTTATTATTTTACAAACTTCATGCTGTGGAAAATAATGGTGCATTATACGCTCTGCCCAAAGGGGAGTTTATAATATACTAATTATTTTATGGAATTGCTTATTGCCCATAATTAATCATATTGCATTATGTATGACAAACAGTTACTTTTGTTGTGAGCAACAACAATGCCACGGTTGAGATGTTAACCCTATATAATATTATATTATTAAGGACTTAGTCAAAAATGGAGATATTGTGATTGAGAATATTAGAACTGAGTCCATGTTGGCCGATCCCCTAACAAAAGGATTACGACCCATTTTGTTTAAAGAATATGTAAATAATATGGGTGTTTTAGAGTCTTTTGATCTCTTTTGTTAGTGGGAGCTATATAGTTAGTATCTCTAGATATTATAGTTATATGGAAACTTATAATGCTTTTATAATGTTTATTAAAGCATTTACTTTTGATGATCAGCACTGTTGATTTTATTATTATCCTTTCTCCTGTCGACTGAGAAATGGAAATATGAAACAGTATCTTTAAACAAATTTTAGTTTAAAGACGACTGGATGTCACTAATTATGAGATCTCATGTTGGATTGTGACATAGTTGTGCAATTTCATGTTGTTTAGAAATCGCACTTTGAAGCAATTTCATGTTGTTTAGAAATTGCGCTAATACAGTTTCATGTCGTTGAGAAATTGCATTGAGGGATCTCACGTTGGATTGTGACATAGTTGTGCAATTTCATGTAGTTTGGAAATCGCACTGAGGCAATTTCATGTTGTTTAGAAATTGCGCTAATGCAGTTTCATGTCGTTTAGAAATTGCATTGAGGATCGATAAGAAATAGTGTATATTTTGATCACATGTTGGCACTATTTCTTACTACACTACTAGGCCCATGGTTCATGAAAATATAATGCTTATTATATGTGATTATGGAAGGTCATGTGTTATGATATTTTCTTAACACGTTGATCGCCATAGTCCTATAATGAAGTTATATAGGATTGGATTGATTTTGAGATGCCGTTATTGGAATATTATTTTTCAAAATTGTGGCCACATAAAACAAATTTTCAGTTATTAACCCGAGAGTGTCGTTTTTCAAAATAAAATTATTTTCAAAAATAAAATAAATTAATTAATGTAGCCCAAGTGGGAGAATGTTGGAAATTTCCTATAATGGGCTTACATTAATTAATTGATTTTCTATTTTAAATAATCGGGTTAATGGATATTCCAATATATTTTAAACCCTAAAGTGATCTTATTGAATTGGGTTTTGGCATCTATTAATTACGGGCCTAGTTGAGCAGAAAGAGTAGGCAATTGTGTTTAATCAAGCCCGTAATGGGAGGGGCCCAGTTGACACACTATTGATTAGGGTTTGCTAGGTCCCCTCTCTAGCCTATAAAAGGGTAGGTTATACCTATCAGTTGCTGAATCCCATTAAAGCTGCTAAACCGATAGATCATTGATCATATCAGGTTGATCTGTTTTCAGTCAAGTGAGGCCATGGCTCAAACAGGTATGTGTTTAATTCCGCTGTGTATATCGATTTTGGTGTTTTACATTCATATATGGATCTGGTTGTTATTGATTAATTAGTTGTTTATGTAGAGAATTTCTACATGAATGGAAATATGAAACAGTATCTTTAAACAAATTTTAGTTTAAAGACGACTGGATGTCACTAATTATGAGATCTCATGTTGGATTGTGACATAGTTGTGCAATTTCATGTTGTTTAGAAATCGCACTGAAGCAATTTCATGTTGTTTAGAAATTGCGCTAATGCAGTTTCATGTCGTTGAGAAATTACATTGAGGGATCTCACGTTGGATTGTGACATAGTTGTGCAATTTCATGTAGTTTGGAAATCGCACTGAGGCAATTTCATGTTGTTTAGAAATTGCGCTAATGCAGTTTCATGTCGTTTAGAAATTGCATTGAGGATCGATAAGAAATAGTGTATATTTTGATCACATGTTGGCACTATTTCTTACTACACTACTAGGCCCATGGTTCATGAAAATATAATGCTTATTATATGTGATTATGGAAGGTCATGTGTTATGATATTTTCTTAACACGTTGATCGCCATAGTCCTATAATGAAGTTATATAGGATTGGATTGATTTTGAGATGCCGTTATTGGAATATTATTTTTCAAAATTGTGGCCACATAAAACAAATTTTCAGTTATTAACCCGAGAGTGTCGTTTTTCAAAATAAAATTATTTTCAAAAATAAAATAAATTAATTAATGTAGCCCAAGTGGGAGAATGTTGGAAATTTCCTATAATGGGCTTACATTTCTACAATCATATATGACCTGCTCTGATACCACATGTAACATCCTGGGTTCGCCACTGTACACATATTGTCCACTTTGGGCCGAGGCCCGCACGGTTTTAAAACGCGTATTGCAAGGGCAGAGGCCCACCTCTCCCAAGCCAACATATTGTCCTCTTTGGGCCCCATGACGCGCGGACGCACCGCCATCCCAGTCGGGCCACCCTCAGGTTTTGTTCTCACCCCTGTACATACGCGTTTTACACTTGTGCCGCTGCGTAACTCTGATGCGTATGTACAGGGGGTGAGAACAAAACCTGAGGGTGGCCCGACCGGGATGGCGGTGCGTCCGCGCTGCCAAGGGGCCCAAAGAGGACAATATGTTGGCTTGGGAGAGGTGGGCCTCTCGCCCTTGCAATACGCGTTTTAAACCGTGCGGCCTCGCCCAAAGTGGACAATATGTGTACAAATGGCAACCCTGGATGTTACATGTGGACGTAGCAGGTCATATATGATTGTAGAACCCAATTTTTTTTTTTTTTTAACAAATCTGATATGTTGTTTATCGTGTTTGTTTCTTTTGGTTTGAGCTTATATCAGCTTGTGATTTACAATTTTTTATGTGACTTCAATCAATCGAAATTTTTTTGTGTGGGTCAAATCAAATCAAAGTACTTATTTAATAGGTAAAAATAATGTATTAGAATTGAAGAGATAAGTGATGATGATGATGATATGATTGATTTATTGGATGATCGTTATTTTGCAATTTCGGATCTATGGTAAACCTCTCTATGCATATGTCTAGAAACGAGCTAATAAACAAGCTTTTTAGTGTTTGACATCTTCATGATATTCGAAGTCAACTTGAAGAGCTTTCCAACAAGTCATTAAACACCCTGATCCGATGCCAGTTGCTATCCAAAATTATCATCCAAAGTCAGTTCAGTAATTTGTAAAAATCTCCTGTTCAGTTTTGATATGCATGTTGTCCGCCTGTTACTTTTGTCAATTTTTTTTCCAATTTTTGTGTTGAGATCTAGAGGTCAACTCCTTCATGAAAAATGTTCATATAGGTCTTAATTTTGACATATAATATTTTTGGATTTTTTGGAGCATAATTAATGGATGAAAACCTTCTGCATAGATCAATCGATTTTGAAATTTTAGGGCTTTTGTTCTACACGTTGAGATTGTTCCCACCATATATAATTTGTATAATTTAATTGAGTATTGAGTGAGAATTTTGAATTTGAAATTCTTGAATTCATAATTTTGAAGAGGTTCTAAAAGTTTCGAATTTCCTTCAATTGAATAATGAATGTTAGAAATTGTTATATGGGTATTGTAATACATAAGTGATTTATGTGATGTTGACTGACATATAGCATGGTTGGAGTTTCTGCACGATGAGATCGAGGGTTTCATGCGTGTGTGTTGGGTATCACGTCGGTGAAGATCCTTGGATTGAGTTAGTGTAAAGAGAAAGTTCATATTTTTCTTGCTCCACTAGAATGTGTCTATGCATTAGCGTTTTGCTAGTTCTTGAATTGCTTTGAAGTGAACTGACTGATGTGATTTCGTTTCGTTTTGATGTTGGGTTATTCATGCGTGCTTGTTTATGAGTTCATGTGCTTGCGCATGTAGAGCGGTTTGAACTCCCTATGCCCTCTAAATAGCTAGATACCTTGTGAAGAACAAAATTATTTGTGATGTCAGTTGTGTTTTGTGTTTGCAAGAAGCTTTGCAGAGTTTTGTCTTTTTTGGACCCACGTTTGACGGGGTGTCTGTTTGGCGATTTGTACGTAGAACTTTTTACAATTTTTTTTTTTCCATCTCCGTTTCGCGATCTTCGATTTTTGATTATTTCATGATGGCTATTTTGTCGCTTGAAACCCTAATATGTTCGCAATCGAGGATCTAGAGAGGGTGCAGTCGGTTGGCGAATGGTTTTTTTTCGCTTAAGGCGCTTGCGTCTTTGGAGAAAGTGGGACTGTGACCGAATCGAATTATATGTTGGCGCTGTGTTTTCCTTATTATTATTATTATTTTCACTGGATAGTTTGCTTTCTTTCATAAATCTTTGGTCTTTATTTGAAAATTATTGCTTACACAAGAGCATTGATCAAGTAGCAATGTTGTGGTGGTCAAAGGCACATGTATTTGCCGATTTACTGATTTGGGGAGTGGCTTAGTATAGGAAATTGTGAGATTTGTTTTGGGAACCTATGCTTTATAGAGGAAGTATCTCCATGCCCAAAAAGAGTACTATCAAGATTAAATTATGGGTGAGAAGTGACTCAATTCGAATATGTGGATCACTTGTGTTGGAGTCCAGTAATCTTCTAGAACTTGATTTTGTATGTTTAATGGTTATTGTAGATTGACTTCGATTACCAAGTTCTTGCCACTTGCTAAGATAAGGGACATACTATTGTGCTTAGATTGAAAAATAAAGGATGGAATTAGGTGCTCCTATATGTTTATCATAAATCGGAGTTTCATTTGTGGACCCATCCTTAAAAGCTTAATTTGAAAGTTCAAGGTTATGGAATTTTTCTCTTTGTTGTTAAATCTGTGATGTCATTATCCCTCAGCACCTTGTGTTTTAAGCAAGCAGATGTGCTCGTGGGTAAATCAATTAGTCTTGGCATGTTTGAGGAGGGGGAAGTCTGCTTCTCTCTCTTTGTGGTTATTGTCTAGTTAATTTTTATTTATTTATTAACATCAATGATGGAATGTTTTTGGTGTATCAAGCATATATATCATATATGCGATGAAATCCTCAGGTTTTGGATTGAGGTAATTATATTCGGATGAGGATTTTGTGCTTGTTTCTTCTTCTTCTTTTTTGGTACTTAGAATGGTGTATGTATGGGCAAGAGCTTAGCTCTTATGGGGCAGGCCCACGTGAAGGCTTGGGCCGTGCGAGTCCTAGAGTGTTAGAGCCTATTTGCAATTTTTTAATATGCCTAATTTCCATAAAAAAAAAAAATATATTGTGCCTATTTTTCAATTTTTAATTTATGGAAATTTGTTATAATATATGAGGGATAGAATATCGATATTCATTTTCCCTAAACTAGCATAGATTATCTATACTTTCTTCTTGAGTTTAACTAGATAATCTTAGATGCTTAATTGTAGAAATAGGCACATAAAATTGTGGCAAAGATTGTTGTTTGATAAATGCAATATGATCTTGGGAAGCACATGTCGTAAAGTGCTTCATATTGTTTGATGAAATTTTGGGCATTGATTAAATGGAACATTATTTACAAATTGTCAAAGTTTGTAAATTATTGAAGTTCCTTGTTGATAAAAATTAATATATGCAATCACCTGCCCAAAGGGGGTTATTGTGTATATTAATTAAAAATTGCATGAAGATAAATTCCAAAATTAAAAGATGGGGATGTATGACTCAAAAAGATTTATCTGCCCAAAGGGGATAAATTTTTTAAAGTTATATGTAATTCCCCTCTATATTGATATATTAGAGATGAATGATGGGATGTGTGACTCAAAAGGTTTATCTGCCTAAAGGGGATAAATTTTGAGAGTTATATGTGATTTCCCTTGTGTTAAGATAATGGGGATGTATAATTTAAAAGATTTGTCTGCCCGAAGGATAGATCTTTGAAGATTATATGTAATTCTCCTTATCTATCTCTATATATTGATATTATGGAGATGTATAATTTAAATGATTTGTCTGCCCAAAGGGGATGAATCATTGATAATTATATGTAATTCTCCTTGTTATTATTTTACAAACTTCATGCTGTGGAAAATAATGGTGCATTATACGCTCTGCCCAAAGGGGAGTTTATAATATACTAATTATTTTATGGAATTGCTTATTGCCCATAATTAATCATATTGCATTATGTATGACAAACAGTTACTTTTGTTGTGAGCAACAACAATGCCACGGTTGAGATGTTAACCCTATATAATATTATATTATTAAGGACTTAGTAAAAAATGGAAACATTGTGATTGAGAATATTAGAACCAAGTCCATGTTGGCCGATCCTCTAACAAAAGGCTTACGACCCATTTTGTTTAAAGAATATGTAAATAATATGGGTGTTTTAGAATCTTTTGATCTCTTTTGTTAGTGGGAGCTATATAGTTAGTATCTCTAGATATTATAGTTATATGGAAACTTATAATGCTTTTATAATGTTTATTAAAGCATTTACTTTTGATGATCAAGACTCATTTTGATTTTATTATTATCCTTTCTCCCGTCGACGAGAAAATGGAAATATGAAACAGTATCTTTAAACAAATTTTAGTTTAAAGACGACTGGATGTCACTAATTATGAGATCTCATGTTGGATTGTGACATAGTTGTGCAATTTCATGTTGTTTAGAAATCGCACTGAAGCAATTTCATGTTGTTTAGAAATTGCGCTAATACAGTTTCATGTCGTTGAGAAATTGCATTGAGGGATCTCACGTTGGATTGTGACATAGTTGTGCAATTTCATGTAGTTTGGAAATCGACCGAGGCAATTTCATGTTGTTTAGAAATTGCGCTAATGCAGTTTCATGTCGTTTAGAAATTGCATTGAGGATCGATAAGAAATAGTGTATATTTTGATCACATGTTGGCACTATTTCTTACTACACTACTAGGCCCATGGTTCATGAAAATATAATGCTTATTATATGTGATTATGGAAGGTCATGTGTTATGATATTTTCTTAACACGTTGATCGCCATAGTCCTATAATGAAGTTATATAGGATTGGATTGATTTTGAGATGCCGTTATTGGAATATTATTTTTCAAAATTGTGGCCACATAAAACAAATTTTCAATTATTAACCCGAGAGTGTCGTTTTCAAAATAAAATTATTTTCAAAAATAAAATAAATTAATTAATGTAGCCCAAGTGGGAGAATGTTGGAAATTTCCTATAATGGGCTTACATTAATTAATTGATTTTCTATTTTAAATAATCGGGTTAATGGATATTCCAATATATTTTAAACCCTAAAGTGATCTTATTGAATTGGGTTTTGGCATCTATTAATTACGGGCCTAGTTGAAGCAAAGAAAGAGAGGCAATTGTGTTTAATCAAGCCCGTAATGGGAGGGGCCTGGCCGACACGCTGTGATTAGGGTTTGCTTTGGTCCCCTCTCTAGCCTATAAAAGGGTAGGTTATACCTATCGGCCGCCGAATCCCATTAAAGCTGCTAAACCGAAATAGGTCATAGAGAGGAAGAATCGGCAGATACCGATTTATCACCGATCATATCGTGATCTGTTTTTTCGATCAAGTGAGGCCATGGCTCAAACAGGTATGTGTTTAATTCCGTGTATATCGATTTTGGTGTTTTACATTCATATATGGATCTGGTTGTTATTGATTAATTAGTTGTTTATGTAGAGAATTTCTACACTGAACGCTCTCGGGTTTTGATATCTTGACTGCGACCGCGATGCCGCTGCCGACCTTGGAGGGGGCGAGGGTTCTCTCGTCCACCCAGCCCTTGAACACCCTCCCGAACCCGCCCTCCCCGAGCATCGTGTCCGGACTGAAGTTGCTGGTCACGCTCTTTAGCTCCGCCAGCGTGTACATCTTCAGGCAGGGCGTTATTACCTTCCCAGCTTTCACCGTAGCTGGAGCTTCCTCTGTGCCGCTGCCGCTCACCGCCAGCAGCGACTTCCTGCTCTCGCTTCCGACCATTGCATCTTGCTTTATCTTGGGGTTCTTAGCAAGAGCTTCTACGCACCCCAAAAAAATGAAAAGGAACGAAAAACATGACACGTAACCTCAGCTTATATCCATTACAAAGTAATGATGATAGCTATTGAATGAAAGTGTGGTTTAGGGATGAACATGGTCCAAGTGGGGCCAGTCTAACGCCTAACCGAAGGATCAACCCACACAGCATTGGTCCCCAATTTTTGGGATTGAGGACCAAATTCAATTGAGCCTAGGACCGAATACCAAACCAACTCTATGGCTTCAGCTGGTTCCAGGTTGTCCGGTTCTAGGGTCAACTTGGAACCAACCAATTTGCTCAGCACTAAGTGAGACTAGTGAAAAGAGGCGAGCGGCGCAAACATTGAGCGGCAAGCGTCAAGTGGTGAGCGACAAGCGGGGCTAAGTTAATCAAAAGCAAAGTTGTTTCTCTCTATTCTACTTGACAAACTGAAGAGGATGAAAAAGGAAGAACAAAACAAGAGTACTAGAGGTAACACCATTTAAATTTGAGTTTACTCTTTAAACTAGATAAAAGAATATTATATATAATATACTAGATAATATATAATATGTATAGTCATCAACCCTAAACTCTTAAGATAGAGAACCAACCCGTACAGTACTAGTCTAGGGATTCAAGGACTAAGGACTAACCCCATTATCCCGGGATCAACAAGGTTGAGCCAATCCGGGATTGTCAATAGACCAATACTCACCTCTAGCGTGATTTATTAATTTAAATATCTTAGAACTCCCCCTCACATTGTAGATTTTTTTTTTGTCATAAAGTAACATTTCAATTATTTCCATTTGAGAGAGAGAGCACACAAATCAACATAAATCATCATAACAAAATTAGAGGGCACTCGCTCAAAGAGAAGATCTATGAATTCTTCAAACTTGCTAAATTCAACTTCAATAATAAGCATACACTGAGAACTCCATTTGTTGCTTTGCCATTCAAACTATGAGAGCAAAACCTTCACGAAACTCCTCTAATCTCTTGCAAACTGGACTTGTACACCAATGAAACTCGAGGAAGTAAAACCCCAACAATATACACACAAAAATCCCTCACATGTAAGGTGGACCGAAAAAATTTGAACTCGGAAATTTCTACTCTGATAGTATGTGAGATTTTGCATAACCACTATTGATTATTCTAAAAACTTAAATTATTAGGTAAATATAAAGTTTATTATTTAAATATTCTAACAATGGTGATCCCTCGAAGCCTATCCTTTTCCACAGCAATTCCTCGCGATCAACAGCAACAGCGATCAAGAAAACGACTCCACAAACTCTCCCCTCTTCCCGTTTCTGCGTCTGTTTCGATATAAAGCCGGTCTCCCCTTCTTATTTTGGTGGGTGCAAGATAGCTGGAGGGTTGCGAAGTTCGCGGAAAAAGAGAAGCAGCTGCATAGAAGCTAAAGAAAAGAGGAGAAACAAAATCTGCTCAGTGCAAGCAACTACAATCTCCTTCCTCCTCTTGACTTTTCTGCTTTCGTGTCTTTCAAAATCAGAAAAATACCAAAAAAGCCATAAATATATTTTATTATCAGTTCTAATTTTTCAGTTGAACTAATTTAATCCTAAACATATTACATTTATGCCAATTGAGTCAATCTAATCAATTTTGATGGAAATTACTGACTTGGACACTAATCCCTAAGGGTGAGCATTGGTCCTGGATCAACCTTGGGCTGGCCCTGGATCAACCCTGGCCGGCCAACCCTACTAGTCTTGATCCTATTTCCCGAATGACTAGGTCGGTCCTTGGTCCTGGGATCCCTAAACCAGCATTATGCGAGTTGTTCCTCAATCCTACTAATTTAGAGTTGATCAAACCTGGACCAACCCTCGCTATATATACTATATATAATATATCTTTTTTCTTTTATCTATTCAAAAGAGCAAACTCTAACTTAAACAGCGTTAAATATTGTCATCCTCCACCTCCAATACTCTTGTTTTCTTCTTTCTTGTTTATCCTTTTCAATTTGCCAGGTAAAATTGAGAGAAACAATTTCATTCGTGAGCAACCTAGCCCTACTCGTTACTCAATGCTTGCCCCACTTGCGGCTCAATGCTCTCGCCGCTCGCCTCTCTTCACTAGTCTCACTCATGCCGAGGAAATCAATTAGTCCTGGATTGACCTTGGAACCTAACCAAACCCATAGGGTCAGTTCAATCATCGGTCTCAAGCTCAACCGGGTCGATCCTCGGTCCCAAAAATTGAGGACTAATACTATGCAAGTTGGTCCCTAGATTAAGCGTTGGATTGGCCCAATCCAAACCATGCTCCTCGATCCTCTCCTACATGCCATGCTGACACTGATGTGGAGCTTTTTAATTTTTTTTAATTTTTTTGAGTTTCTATTACTTGTTTTGTTCTTTTCTTTTTTATGACTAAATTTGGCAATGAATTATGAGAGATTTAACAATCTTGATTTATGCATTTTTACGTTCAACTACACTCTTATGTTGTAAACATCAAATAATAAATATGATATAATACGAAAATATCCATTTTTATTATTGGAATTCATTAAACATTGAATAGGATATAGTAAAGTCTTTGGATTATATCTTATTTTCACTAGAAATCTAGATGATCAAATGTAGCCTATAAGCTTGAAAAAGACCTTGATCCATGCTTGAAATATATGAATGTCGCCTTCTATCGTACGAATCACAAAGAGTTGAATATCCACGGAAGAAAGAAGGCCCTAACCTCGAGACGCTAATGGTCCTCTCATAGCTTTCCTTCTAAGTTGGTCAGAATTTAGGCCCAATTTCCACACCCGCTTTTCTTCCTGCTGAATTAGGCATTTCCCATCTTTGTCAACCAAGAAATAAGAAACTCACGGATAGATTAAGCTTATTTCTGCAACTAGAGCAAATGATTGACTGAATCCAGAGAGTATGTATGCAATCCCCACGTAATCTCAAACCACTTCGTCCCCAATAGAAATGTCATTAATTCCATCGATTCTTTACTAGAAAAGACCCCTGCTCACAAAGACAAACTACTCACCTTCCCTCCACTCTTGGTGTCTGAATCGGTGCTGGCTGGAGAGAAAGGCCCTGAGAACACCATTCTTGGGAACAATGGGCAAAAACCTGTCTGGATTCCGATAAAAATATCATTAGTTCCATCAGAGCTTTTACTAAAAAAAGATGCAGCTCGGTCAGCTCGTGCTCATAAAAAGGAAGTACACTCACCTTCCCTACACTCTCGGTGTCTGAATCAGTGCTGGCCGGAGAGGAAGGCCCTGCGAACACCATTCTCGGAAAGGATCAGCGAAGATCTATCTGGATCGATTCTGAAACTGAAGGGAATTTGGGATCCCAGCGATGACTGCTTAGCCGATGTATGCGAGTTTCAAGATTTGCGGGATCCGCGCTCAGATTCTGATATATTGAAAGGACGGAAACTTCAGACTTCCTTGTTGAAATAGACACAAAAAAAGAAAAAGAAAAGTGTGCCTTTTCCGAAGAAATTGCGGTAGCGCTCAAACAGTCAATCTACCCTTACCTAGTGGGGAAATCGTTAACACTCCAAAAAAAGTGTGAGCATCGGGTCATTGTCATTCTGAAACTTTTGTAGTCGAAAAGACATAAAGAGAAAAGTCGCACGTAAAAATCAAGGGAAGGTCTCTTTCGATTCTCCATCGATGCATTTGAATCACCAGTTCAAAAGATAAGTGTTTGATGTTAGGTGTGAAATCGAACACGGAGCGATTGCTCCTCACCCACCCCTTCTTCTACTTGATTTATTGACCGAGCAATCAACGATTTAATGCTTGACCAGGAAACAGAGGACGAGGGAAGACGAAACCACCAAGATGATTCCCATGGCCGCGTGAGCCCGTGACAGAGAAAAAGACGTGAGAAATGAGAAATGACAAGGATGACAAAGCCCATTAGGACTAGCTTATCCGGCTTTTCATCCTTGTACATCATTCTGCTGTTGGTGTGGCCATTAGCAATTGCATAGGAAGAAATTGCTCGGTGAACTACTCTGAGTCAGGGCATATTGGAGTTAAAAATATGCAGAGAAAACTATCCAAATTCATCAAGACACGATAGAACCTAATTCTGGAGTATTGCTAAACGCGTAGTATGCTTATGGCAAACTATCATCTACGTCACAGGTTCAACCCTTCTTGAGGATTATCATCTTGTGGAGAAACTTGCCAACTTTGATAGGGAGAGGATTCCGGAGCGTGTGGTCCACGCCAGAGGAGTCAATGCAAAGGGATTCTTTGAGGTCACTCATGACATTTCTCACCTTACCCGTGCCAATTCCCTTCGGGCACCAGGTGTTCAAACACCTGCCATTGTCCGTTTCTCTACCGTCATACATGAAAAGGGCGGCCCTGAAACCCTGAGGGACCCTCGGGGTTCTGCTCTGAAGTTCTACACAAGAGAGGTAAGGGTCATTTTGGTAACAGAGAAGTCTGCAGTTTGGAAGAGTACAACTTCGATGCTCCCTGTGATGAATACTTTCACGGGGGGCCTAGGCTCGATCGATGCCTGTGCTATTGATGTGTGGTCAGTAAGAGCTTACTGTTTCTGCCGAAGCATGGTTGCATCTATTTATTTCAATAGAATATATTTCGCTTATTTTTCAATTCGGACCTATCTATTAAGAGACACCATAATATTAATTGCTACTTTTGGATTAACTTTATTCACGATTACTGCTATGGTTTTGAATCCACTTCCACGCTTGAATTGGGGAGATGGCAGGTCTCTTGTACACATTGCATACATTTGTTTTGTGATCTTTCCTTTTCTGTTGTTGCAGGGTAACTTTGAGCTGGTGCGAAATAATTTCTCTGTCTTCTTCATCCGTGATGGGATGAAATTCCCAGATATGGTTCATGCACTTAAACCAAACCCCAAATCCCACATCCAGGAGAACTGGACGATCCTTGACTTTTTCTCCCACCATCCCGAGAGCTTGCACACGTTCATCTTCCTCTTTGATGATATTGGTATTCCACAAGATTACGGGCACATGGAGGGCTCTGGAGTTAACTCCTACACTTCGATCAACAAGGCCGGAAAAGCGCACTATGTGAAGTTTCACTGGAAACCAACTTGCGGGGTCAAGAGCTTGCTGGAGGAAGAGGCAATTAGAGTTGGGGGATCCAATCACAGCCATGCAACTCAGGATCTTTATCGTTCCATTGCGGCTGGAAACTTTTCCTTCAGGTCATCGATCCTGATCATGAAGACAAATTCGACTTTGACCCACTTGATGTGACCAAGGCCTGCCCGAAGACATATTGCCCCTAATGCCAGTTGTCCGCTTGGTCTTGAATAGGAACATCGATAACTTCTTTGCTGAGAATGAACAGCTTGCATTTTGCTCTTCGACTGTGGTTCCTGGCGTCTACTATTCAGATGATAACCTGCTCCAAACTCATATTATCTCATATTCTGAAACCCAGAGGTACCGTCTCAGACCAAATTATCTTCGACTCCCCCCTAATACTCCTAAATGCGCTCATCACAACAATCACCATGAGGATTTCATGAATTACCATGCATAGGGATGAAGAGGTAAGAATCTTCTTTGAATCCTTCCGCGGTGATACTTTGGGCAGCATCTCGTGGATTTTTTATTGATGTAACTATGTTAGACATTGCACTTTCCTTGAAGTATGAAGGCTTAGTGATGCAATCTGACATGTCAATTACAGATTTCAAAGTGGCAGGGCGACCGTCCTCCCTCCTTTTGATAGAGGAGGATTACTCTCTTAATTTTGCAAATGCACTTTGTGCCTGAAACACACGTACATGTTTACAGATGTAGGAAATATCTGTCTGCTAACATATAAAATGATGGATTATCTATTAAGCAAATGCTTAACTTTCCTGTTGCAGATAAAACCAGTAGGAAATACCTGTCTGCTATTATGTAAAATGATGGATTATCTGTTAAGCAAATGCTTAATTTTCCTGTTGCAAATAAACTAGTAGGAAATACCCATCTGCTATTATGTAAAATGATGGATTATCTGTTAAGCAAATGCTTAATTTCCCTGTTGCAGATAAACTATTTTCCTTCGAGGTATGATCCTGTTCGTCTTGCGCAGAGATATCCCATTCCATCGCCTATGCTGACTGGACAGCGTGCAAAGTTATGTTTCGTAGGATCTCTTTTACTTGAATAGAGATTGATTGCCTTGAGGTGCTTTCATGGTAATATCAATGGGATAGACTCAGCTTGTCCAGTAGATAATTAATTGAATTGCAGCGAGTGGTGTGACCGATGTATGTGTGTTTAAATTTTGTTAACTTTTGTTCGTCCAAACAGACCATCATTGAGAAAGAGAACATCTTCAAGCGGCCTGGAGAGAGATACTAATCATGGACGACTGATAGGTATTCTTCAGTTATGCATTTCCTGAAAATGGTTTGATGGTCTTATGTTTCTTAATCGTCTGTCTCTATTTTCTTTGTCTAACCCACTTGTGACTCATGAGATCGGTAGCATCTGGATTTCATACTGGTCTCAGGTAAGATAGCCGTTTACGTCTTGTCAAGTCCCGATGGGGTTGAAGTGAAAAATGCAACATTCAAAATGTGGCAATGTGGGATTCGGTTGTTGCTTGCTTTATGATATATTTCCATGCAAAAGTGATAATGAACTCATTTGAGATTACTTGCAATTGCAACAGGTGGACGTATCTCTAGGTCAGAAATTAGCATGTCGGCTCAATGTGCGACCAAAAATTAGGGACCATACAGAGCTGGATGTCTTGGGATGGAGCGAGCACAAAACGATGTCTGAGCTATAAACTATGTTCCAACGCTTATTTTTGTTGTGATAGATTGAACTTGCCCTATAATAAAAGCTCTCTGGCAACATGATATTCCTTATTTAGAAATGCCAATTGCATGTGCTAATCTTTATTCCTATGTGTTTGGCTATCACTTTCTCCTGGAATCACATTTGCATTAAATATCAAGTGAGCAGATTTGTGTTGCCGGTAATATCATCATGCATTTGATTACGAATGGTAAATTAAACAGCCTGACCGCTCTCCCGCACACCAGTGAAAGTATGCTGTTTTATACATCTCCTGCTATGCGGGACAATAGGTTAGAATTAAGAGTTAATTTGCCTCCATTCTTTTGACAGTGCATTGTGCTTGAATGACTCTACAAACTCATCGTCCTCATGCCTGGCCGATCTCTGCTTCGTAAAAGAGCAAATCAACTTTGAAGGCGACTGAACATGATCACCATAAACGGATTTCCTTTTCTTTGTTCTAGTTTCTTCTTTTTGTCATCCTTCTAATAGTCTTTAGTAGGCGAAAAAGGTAATATTGTCCCTGAACTTAAAAAGACCAGAAGATCTTCGATAAATCAATCTAGCAAATAATTCGAATGCATCTTTGGCGAAGCGAAATGTATGATCATGCTTGAAACTCCAGTCTAGACAACTGTACACATCAATTTGGCCGTGCAGGGCCGTGCTCCCACCCCCCCCCCCTTCTCCGGGGGCACTGCGATCCCTGACGAATACGTAACAAAGCACTAGCCTTTAGAGTTGTTGACATTCTACTTGCAAAAGTCTAATGCCTGAGTTGCTTATCCTACTTAAAAAACAGGTTTCAGCTCCGTCTGGTCTTAAGAAATAAGTCAAATCTCCATCTCAGTGAGTCCTCGACACGGCAGGTAGGGAGTATCGACTTCCAGATCCACGAGGAACGTCAGCACTGTGATTGTGGTGAATTGGTGATCGATGGTGGTCGTGACGATGCTGGTGAGATGAAGGCCGGCTCGATGGGCTTGCCTTGGACTCCTTCTTCTTCTCCCGAATGGTGTGGATACATTCTAATGACTTCAGCACTTGATCCATCGAGGGCCTCGCTTTAGGATCGCCCTCCAGGCATTTGAGGATGAGATCAGCCGCCTGAGTTGCAGCTTTCAGAGGGTATCGACCTTCTAGTCTCGGATCCATTATCTTCCTCAGCTTCCTACTGTCGCGGAGCGACGGCCTCGCCCATTCCACCAGATTCTGCTGGCCGTTGTGGCGGTTATGGTCGAGCGCTTGTAAACCCGTCAACATTTCTAGTAGAACCACCCCAAAACCATATACGTCGCTCTTCACGTACAGATGGCCTGTCAAATTAACCCTTTATCATTCTGACACGCATTTTCTAAAGTCACACGAAATCTTTGCTAAAGATAATGAAGCACATGAGAGGGAGATCTTGATGAACAGACATTACAGCAAGATCATTTCGCAAAACACATGCCAAGTAATCTCGTCAATCCCCTAAAGAACGTAATTATCAACAACCCAACATTGCCCATTGAGAAGAAAGATGGGATCTCTGTCTTACCGGTGGCAATGTACTCGGGCGCGGCGTATCCATATGTTCCGATCACTCGGGTGGTCACGTGAGAGTTCCCGCCCGCCGGTCCCAGCTTTGCTAGCCCGAAATCCGAGAGCTTGGCATTGTAGTCCTGGTGCCAATTCCACAAACCAGAGAAAGTGAACAAAGTTTCTCGACTAATCCCCAAGAATGGTAGTTATACGTCCGTGTATCATCCAATAGTCGCAGGCATGCACCAAGTAAATCCCATTCGCGTGGACCACGTGTTCTAAAGACTCTTCCAACAAAATCTAAAAAGCCCCGTGCATCAAATGTACCGATCCAATACCAACCCAAATCGAGATGCTTTACAATGAAATTCGAGCTTTTTTGTCATTTACTAGGCGACATGGGCGACTTTTATACGAGTACCCTTATAAATAAATTCTTGATAGCCAGAAAAAGCAAACGAAAGTAATCAATGAGATAAAAGAATTTACCGCATCCAATAATATATTGGAAGATTTGAAGTCCCGATAGATTACGTTCTTCTCGGATGCATGCAAGAAATCAAGCCCACGGGCAGCTCCGATTGCAATATTAAGCCTAACCTCCCACGATAGTGGTTCAGCTCCCTCTGCATTACCAAAGGTTTCTTCGGTGAATAATTTTTATTTTTAATAATTATTCTTTTGTTTTCCTACGCAATTTTTCTTTTGATGTATAATATTCGAGGGGAAAAACAGAAGAGATTAATAACCGTAGCAACAAAAGTTATGGGGATGATCTTACTTCGGAAAAGGTGGTTTTCCAAGCTTCCCCTCTGCATGTACTCGTACACGAGCAGTAAATGATCGTCTTCCCAGCAAAACCCCAGCAATCTCACCAAATTCGGATGAGAAAACTTCCCCAAGAACTTTACTTCTGACTGTGGAAAGATAAAATAAAATGGAATTTATTGTTAACCGAGGCAGATAAATTTGCGTCAATAGTTAGTTTCGTGATCTTTTGCACGAATTAGCATGAGTTCAATTAATTCTGTGCAGCAATTTGTGCTTCTTTACTGTATAAGAAAGGTATGCCTTTACATGCCTAAATCATGGGGAAAATTTGATATTAGGGCTTACAATAGAATCGTTTTCTCAAATGGTTCAAAGTTCCTAACTTGGTCGCAAATAAGGCTCCGAGCTTATGTATCTTTCATGCAGTGCACGAGCTCATCGATATCAAAGTCTGGCCAACTAGTAAGTTTGGGGCCTCATTTAAAACTAATTCTGCCACTTAATCACTTATTTAAAACAAGATAGGCCCGGAACCTTCTTTTTAATTAAAAAAAAATGAACTCATTACGTATGCTTATTTGAAGTTTTCCGGATGATCATATTACACTGTGCATGAAATAATGAGGTTTGTTTCAAAAGGACAGGGTAAACCAGCAGGAAGTCGGTCAATAGGCAGCAAAGCACAAGTACTTATTAATCCCTACTGTAGCCAATATGAAATCTGGAGTCTGGCCGCCGGTTTTCCGGCGCCCATCGAAGTTGAAACCATTTATAACTAAAAATATTCTTTGGTCAAGAATTGGACCCAAAACTAAAACAAGTGATAGTTAGTAAAATAAAAATTAAAAAAAAAAACTTTAATATGCTCTCTCCCCTCTCACTGAGTGAGGTGAGGGAGTCGGCCCTTGCATATTTTGTGCAGTTCGTCTTTGCTTCTCTTCTCATCGTTGATTAACATGAGTTTTTTGCTTTATATTCGAGCGGGAGAGGATGGAATATGTTTGTGAATGTCGATACGCACCTGCCATTCGCGCAAGCCCTGATCGCTGTCGGGATTGGACTTCTTGACGGCCACCGGGATGCCGCTGCCGACCTTGGACGGGGCGAGGGTCTTCTCGTCCACCCAACCCTTGAACACCCGCCCGAACCCTCCCTCCCCGAGCATCGTGTCCGGCTTGAAGTTCCGAGTCGCGCTCTTCAGCTCCGCCAGCGTGTACATCTTCAGGAAGGGCGTTATCGCCTCCCCGGCTTTCGTCGTGGCCGGAGCTTTGTCGGGGCTCGCCGCCGGCGACTTCCCGTTCAGGCTCCCCGCCGACGTATCTCGCTTTAAGTTCTTAGCACCAGCTTCATCTACAGACATCAAAAAAGAAAAAAGGGAGGGGAAAAAGAAAACGGAAATGAAAAACACGATACGTGAACCCAGCTCATGTCCACCAGAAAGTAATGATGATCATCGAACCAAAGGCAAGAAGAAGAAGAAGAAGAGGACGAAGAAGAAACCTGGGCTGCAAGGTTTGGTGGAGTTGGGGCTATGGTGGTGATCCACCGAAGCCGATCTTTTCCCCCAGCAGTTCCCCATGATCAACAACAACGCCGATTAACAAAACGACTCTCTCTCTCTCTCTCTCTCTCTCTCTCTCTCTCTCTCTCTCTCTCTCTCTCTCTCTCTCTCTCTCTCTCTCTCTCTCTCTCTCTCTCTCTCTCTGGGTGCCTGTTTCGTTATGAAGCTGAGGAATCTCCCTTTCTTATTTGGAGGGAAGCAAGATAAGAAAGCTGGAGGAGGAGGAGGAGGGGGGTCGTGGTGGTAAGGTTCGAGGAAGAAGAGAAGAAGGTGCATAGAAGCAAAATAAAATAGGAGAAACAGAACCCCGCTCAGTGAAACCGACCACAATCCCCCGCCTTGACTTTTCTGCTTCCGTCTATTGGAGGACTGATGGGTACAGACGCTGATGGTGCTGATGCTCGTACCAGCCCCGCTCAACTCGTTTTGTACTCTCTCTCGCTCTCTTTTCGTTTCCCTTTTTCCTCCTCTTCGTTTTTTTGGCTTTTCGCCCCCACAATTTGTCTTAATTTGGAAAGAAACGAAGAAGAAAATTTTGAGGGAGAGAAAGAGAGAAGGAAAGAGGGGAATAATTTATCAGAATGTGGAAGAGGGGATAAAAGGCCAAAAAGTTGGGCAGGGTTGGGTGGGGAAGGAAGTCAATGCCCGCGTAATCGGGGCCAGATCATCAATATTTTAGGGGCCCTCCTCCGGTCACATTGACCCGGTCCGGTTCGTCCATTAGAACTCTAATCCGAATCTCCTGAGCGTCCTACTAATCTAATCTCCCCCGGTCACGTCAATTCCTTCAATCTCTGATAGACATGGGTTAGTATCTGAAGGGGGAAAGATCTTCCAAGGCGAAGAGTCAGCTCGATCTTTATTGGGTTGAAGGGTGAGGCAAGCTGAGACGTGCACGAGCGCCATATAGGAAAACTTCACCGGGCAAGATAAAGTCGAGATGGTAAACTCATGTCCATATGGGAATCCAGAGATTACACAGAAATGTCTACGTCGAAGAATTGTATAGTATTTCTCATATTTTCAACAATTTTGTCTTTGAAATTTAAAATTAGAACGAAATGAGGTCACCGTTGTGTCTAAATGCACCTAGTATATTAATCAGAATTTGACTCTTTCCTTTGAAGAATAGTTTAACAAACTGTAGTTGACCTCCTCCATCTTGAAACTGGGGCTGTAAAACCTCGAGTCAATTCTGACCTTGGCGCTTGGTAAGCGACGGTATTTCGATGGGTTGTCCGTAGAGTTGGGACAACCTCCACATTTACTTCTTCAAGGCGCATGTGCGGAGACGCACAGAACAGAAGCCGGACAACAGGACAATTGAGACTCGGTCATACTAATTAGGTACATAAGCACGCTGATAATAATAAAATCATTACCCAGTTCGAAGTTGAAACTTTCCAAGTCCTGATCCTAGAATACATCGAAGTGGGCGAGGCATGGTATTCATTGCAGTCTTATTAATCATACGGTCGTCTTCCTGCTTCCAATTAAAACCCTCCTTCCGAGCACCTTTGTTCTCGCTCGAGTCAATGGAGTTGTAGCTTTTTCAATTGAACGTGCGACCTTTCCACACCCGGCAGTGCTCCGAGTGCCTGAAATCTTGGGTATCAAATGATGGGGCGAGAGGGGTTGCAATCGAGTGTCGATTGTTACAGAGCTAGAACCGTCATAAAATCTCACAAGACATTTATTGTGTTTTTTCTAGACCGATCATTTGGGGATGCCTGAGTCATAACTTGTTTGTGTTGCTTAAATGACTATCGCGGATGGCGAGTGAGGATCCACCGGGACAAGTCAAATCCCGAGCTCTTGAACACGTCTCGAGCTTCTTTCGCACGTGAAGAAAGTAACGTCACGATGGCAACCCATTTTGGGGGAGGGGGCTTTTGTTTTCTTCGTACTAAATTGTCGTCGGCCGAGGTGGTGTTGAAACTTCGGAAGAGGTCAAGAGCACGGACCGCGACCCTCTGGTTTCGCGATCCCACCGAGCTCGACGAGATAAGATCGAGAGGGGAGAGGAGGGGAGCGAAAGTCAATCTCGACATGAATAGGGTTTTTGAGAAAAATGGTGCCACGAGGAGGGCCCCGTTATTTCGTTGTGTATCCGGAGCGAGGAACGTGACCTGCTTTTCCTACTCGGATTCCACGACCCAGTCCCTCCCTCCCTCTTACAGAGTCTTCATGGGCTTTGTCAAAGGTTTCAGTATATTTAAAACCTCAAATTGGAAAAAGAAGAAGAATCTCTTCTTCGGGTATTCTAGACTGACAAAAAGATTGAAGAAGAAGTCAGCGGCGATTGGAAAAGGAGCTCCCCTTTTGCACAAAATCTCTTTCTCGTTGGAGTGTTTGAAGTTTGTCTATGTTGTACCAATCAGAAACTTAGTAGAAGAAATTCTTCCAATTGGAGATGGTGAAACACGAGCCTTTAATGATAAGAGGGGTTTGATGATCATTGACTAATAGCAATCACACTCGGTAGAATGGGGATTTGACCGGTTGTTCGTTTGTGTCGGAAAGCTTATGGTATATATATATCAAGTAATAGGTCGGTAGATTAGAACAAACAAAGATTTGTGATGCATTCACAGAAAAACTAAACATTTCAAGATAATCTACAAACCATTTGCCTTTGGTTTAGTGTGCATAATTTCATTTGATGATTATTCACGTCAATTTTGATTCGCATTATCTAATATCATTTATGGCGTTTCAATAACTATTTAGTTCAATCCAAGGCAAGTGTGCAGTCTCTTCAATCCGTATAGATATGAGATGTACGTTTTCTACCAAGAAAAACCCATCTATTTTCATTTTCCAGGGAGAAATGATTGATGGCCAAAAACATAAGTGAAGAAAAAAAGAAACATGGAAGATGGGTGGAGAGGGGAATGTGACGCAGGCAACTCACGCCCCACTCGTACTTTACACTGCAGTCTGGGGGAAAACTGGGTTTAAAAATGGCTTTGACGCCTCGCGTAAATTTAACAAAATTGTCGCCATCCGGACATTTAGGGAGATGGGGACGAAATTATCATCAATGATATGTTTTCTCCCATCATGAAGGAGGCCCTCTCTGACTTGCCAGCCATGCATGCCTTAGGTTTTTTATTTATTTATTTATTTTGTTCAAATGCATGCCTTATTTGACACTCCCACATATATTACAAATTTATTATGAAAAGCTGTTGTAGCTTACAATGTATTTGTCTTGAAAATCAAATATATTTCCTAATTAAACGTGTCATTGAGCGCATTTTTGTGGATAAATGATGTGGGAGGTTTTGCAATTAGTATTTTCTCATACCCATTATTGTTATTTGGGCAATTAGTGACAATAAGATTTTACAATGCTTTCAAATATCTGCTATTTTGTTACTATTTATATTATAATAATAATAAAAAGGGTTTTTGTGCGTTAATGACAATCGTCAAGATAAAAGATGTGATGCTCGTGCAGAAGATTTCCATTGACGACAAAAACCTATTTGGCTTTGCGTGCTCGTTGGGCCAACGTCTTTGAGAATTGAGAAGACCAACAAACGAATTTATAAATTAAATTAGTTGTGCCAAACTAAACATGTTGTTGAGTGCATTTTTGTGGATTAATGTTGTGGGGGGTTTTGCGATTAGTGTTTTCTCATACCCATTATTGTTATTTGGGCAATTAATGATCGGTAAGATTTCGCAATACTTTCTAATATTTACTATTCTAATTATTTATATAAAAAAATGGATTTTTGCCTATTAATGACAACTGTCTAGTTAAAAAGATGTCACGCTCGTGCTTGGGTTTCCATTGAAGACAAAACCTATTTGGCATTGCGTGACCGTTAGGCCAAGGTCCTTTGAGAATTGAAAGGAAGACCCCACCAACGACTTTAGACTAAAACCAACCGTGATCATTAGGGCAAGATCCTAATTACTCAGGATCCTATCCACTTCTCATTGTTTTTTTTTTTTTGGTAAAAATACTGGTCAATCCTAATATTTATTTACCGTCAGGTGGCACACTGCTTGCACTGACCCTTTCTTAATGGGAAAAAGAAAATGATTGAACAAATCTCACTCATTGCTCAAGGCTTTTTCGATCACTAAGATTCCTCAACAATCACAACTAGTTTTTCTAGAAGCTTTGCTAATTTCGATCGGTGCAAGGACAATTTGATGTCTGCATATATTGAATGGCTTCTTAAAACAAAAACACTATCCAGTTTTATGTAGAATGAATTTGGATTGTGAGAATTTGTAGAACCATAGCTAACTATTCTAAAAAATTTAAACTATTACGTGAAAACCCGATTTAATATTTAATTATTCTAACACTTCTTCTCACGTTTAAGCTGGTTTTTTTCTCTAGTACTAAATGTGAACATATTTAATAAAATAGACAAATGATAACTAGAAAGATCTAAACTCGCGACCTCCTGCTCTAATATCATGTGAAATTTGATGCAATTACTATCAACTTTTTAAAAGCTTAAATTTTTAGATTAAAACATAATTTAATTACACGAATATGGATATTCAATCGCATAGGACCAAAGTTCTAAACAGAGCCGTCATCTCCGCTTAACCTATTGGTTAGTTTGATTATCGGTATTTTTTTAATTTCAGAAGTTGGAAAGGAATCGAAACCATCACGCTTCAACATAGATTATCGAAAAAGGCAGTAGCCTTTTGACTTAACCGAGGGAAACCTCGTAATGTACATACTATGCTTTTCCAATTGCAAGACCCACATGGCTAAAAATTAAAAAAATCGTCAAGAGAAACCCATTATGTCACAACTATGAGAGCATGACGTCATCTCGCCAACAACTACTAAAGCCCGAATTATACAATTACAAAGTTAAAACGAGATATTGTTTTCCTCATTTTTTTTTTTTTTTACGTTCGAATCTCAATAACGGTGTCACTAACGTTAGGGCAAGACTACATGATAACGTTAGGAGAATTGCTTGTTTTATCGATCGTTTTTTTCTAACTCTCGCTTTATTTACTTCTTCCAATTTGTCCTAATAGAGCAATAATTCCCGAGGAATAAAAAAATCATCAACTGTTAGTTTGAAAACCATCAACTCTTTTGTGCCTCGAGCATTTTCATGTCTAAAAAGAAAATCATCAACTTACTTTCACTCTTATCTTAAATTCGCCTTACATTCAAAAATTTCTATTGGTTTCTTCAAAATTATCAACTCGGGACTGACTTTACCGTATCGAACGCTTCATGTATAAGAAAGTGGCAAGTTCAACAAATCACTTGACCTATTTACAACGCATCTTTGAATCCTCTCTCCATCGCGATTCGCCATGAGTACTTTATCACTAGGAAAAAGCAAGACTAAATAATATAATGGGATTCTATTCGCAGCAAATAACGACAAAATAAACGATGGCTTTGCTCATCCATGATGATTATGTGCACAAACAATCAGTCTAGTCAACATTCCATATCATCTCCAAGATCCGGTGGGAGATAAGAAAATTGGGAAATAGGAAGCCGGCCACATAATAAAAAATATCATATACAAGTAAAAAGGGACCACCCCACGACTCGTGGACTCGATCAAAATCGGGTGGACACCAAGAAATTTGAAAGTCTCGAGTGAAAATGTCTGAAAAAATAACGTTGGAGAAAGAGATGGAAAGGCTCCATGAGTATGGACCGGGCTGTTCAGGTCGCTTGAGAAATTTCAGATTTCGGAAAGTCCCGCGAGCGGGGAGAGCGGTGTGAACCTCCTTGAGGCACGACGAAAATTGCTTTCTCGAAGTCGTCTCCGCGACAGCTAAGACCCTCCGGGACAGTCAACGCGCGACCTGTTCCTTGTTTCTCTTGCTTTATAAGTTCATTGGACGGGTGGCCTTCTAGGCGTGGAACGAAAAAAAAAAAGCTCGTACGTCTTTTAAGTTGTCTCCATCGAAGGAGGGATGTTCGTTTTGACTCGTGATTCAGATGTGTCTCCGAAGAGGCTTACTGATGTGAATTCGGTTTGCTGTTTTAAGCATGAAATATTCGCCGTCTACTGATTTTCAATTGCTTTTATGAGGAATTATTGCAAAAGTAGGAAGCTTGCTCTGAAATTTCGTTCTTGTGAAGTAGGATGATAAGGTGGGGCTTATGTGAACTTTGTCACCCTAATGCTCGATAATTCCAAAATCTTAATAAAATTAAGATTGTGTTTGGTGGTTCGAATAGAATTCTGGATAGGATCTAGTATTTGGAATACCACAAATTCCGAATATAACAGCACATAGCTCGGATAAGAAAACTCCACCTAGGGAATAAGATAGACATACATAGAATATGTGAAATTTATGAAAATTTAAAAAAAAAAGAAGTAAAAATATGAAGTTTTAGAATTGCAGGCCACGATCTCACTCTCCTCTTCTTTCTTCGACCCATTCTTCCTCTATTCCATTCCTGAAATTTGAGAATCTATGAGAGACTCAAATTAGGCTTAGTCAACTATTCACATGGTGGTGCCAAATCTGCTCTTCTCAATTGACCTCTCTTATGGAATTGCCTGAGATTGATTTTTCGAACTCCATCACGCATGGTCCCAACCTCATCTCCAATCGACCTCGAGCATTGACAAGCCAAAGTGGACTCAAGGGCAAGGATCGAGCACAAACAAGTCAAAATTGAGGTTCGAGCTTAATTTAAGCCTCAGATGAAGGGCTTGTCTTGTTGCCACCTCACTCTCTTGATAGCTACGACAACAAGCAAAGAGGACGGATGAGGGGGCAATGGAGAAGGGCATTGTAAAGAGAGAGGTGCGAGGCACAGGAGAGGGACAAGCGAGGGATTGAGCAACGTCATAACACAATATGGGCCAGAGTAGAGGCGGGATGGCGTCAATAGCTTTTCAAGATAGCGGAGGTGGTTGTGGCGAACCTAGATAGTGAAGTTGTGGATCCATGTATAGAAATCTTGTTTAATTATTTAATTCAGTTTTGCCAATGGACACCAAGCCCTTGTTTGGATAAAATTTTATTTGAATCCATGTTATATGTTATCAAACATTTACATAGGAAATTCAAAATCCCGTCTTATCTTTATTCTACTCGACCTAATCTATCTAGTAAAAATATTCCGACCGCCATACTCTTCCTAAGATATAACACAATTTGGACTAGGCCCCTACCTGCTTATCATGACATGGGTTAGCCCACGTGCCATCGCACGGACTAAGCCCATGGGCTCACCACTCAGCACGGCATGGGATTGCCCATAGATTCTCCCGGCAGCTTGTTCTTGGGTCTATGCTTCGAACTTAGACCAGTCCAGTCGGAAAAATAAGCCCGATAGGGTACAGTTTCAAGGCCCAACCATGAACCGGTGTTTCAGAGTGGATTCGGTTTACACACTTTGCATCCAGATCGTTAGGCATTAATTTACGTCACATATATAGTACTGATTTTCGAATCATTCCAATTAATGAACTTCCAATCTCTCGTGGCAACGCGTGCATTGCATTTAAGAATGGCTCCAATTTTGGTTGATACCGGATCGATCATCGTCACAATTAGCGCCAACTCACATTCAACTATACTCAAGATACTCAAGGAATCAAGATAGATGAAAACACATATTAATCAATCAATTATCACATGGTACATGGAAAAGTGTCGGAAAAGTTCTAAACATATTACATCAATGTCAATTTAATCCTAAATTTTTTAATAGTGCCAATTCAATCTTAATTTTTTTGACTCGATGTCAATTTAATCCTTTCAGCTAATTTTGATCAATATTGTTAATGTGGATGTTAGTCAGCCTTTGTGGCACGACCGACACTGACATGGACAACTTTTAATAATATCTTAATATTTTTCAATTTTTATTTTATTTTTTCAAGGGCAGCCTCATGTTGGGTTGGCAATGCTCAAAAATCTATTAAAATATTATTAAAATTTGTCCACACCAACACCGACCATACCACATAGATTGACCAACATTCATGTGAGCAATATCCCATCAAAATTAGTCAGAATGATTGAATTGTTACTAAGTGAAAAAGTGTAAGACTAAATTAGTACCAATAAAAAAAAATTATGATTAAATTGGCACCAATACAATAGGTTTAGAATTTTTCTAACACTTTTCCTCCTAGTATAAGCCTAAAGATGTTAATTTCAAACCGATCCTTCTGCTCAATCTCTTCATCCACATTGGCAGTGGCTCGCACGTTGTCTTCTTCCTCCACAAGCAATTGCAGCTTTAATGTCAATTGAAGGAAAAGGTCGTTAGGACGGCCGGTGCTCCTCGGTCAATGCCAAGCTACGACGTCGAGGGATCGATCGGATGCCATTTCAACGATGTGCAATTTATTCGTGCGTGTATCTCTCGGGCCAAATAAACAAAGAAGGCAAAATCAAAACGTGGGGAGACACGTCTGATGAAATCAATCATCAGTTTCATTTGGAGGTTTGCAAGGAGGGAGCGTAGACCTTCCCAACTAATGAATGATGAACGTCCACATCGCCGCGGAATCTTCACTCATACCTGACATGTTCCTTTGAATTATTGTTGTTGTTATTAGGTGGTATGCGACTCCATTACACACAACAACATATGCGATTGTAGAAGAAATTTATGATAAATTGATCATTTTTTAAAATGGAAACCGGCACGAATAATTCTTAAACTTTGGCAAACTTTGGCCTGATATGTGATGCCGTCCATGAACTTTTTATTCATTCAGTGCAGTCTCTCAACTTTTGTTACAAGTTCAATTTAGTTCTCAAACTACATGAATATGTTTGATATTGTTCTTCCATTAATTCAAGTTCTTAAACAATTTGAAACATTTTCATATAATCCAAATATCGGATCCAATATATATCAAAAATCCAGGGACTTGTATTGAACAAATCGAGAGTTTATAAGCAACAATATATATTGCATCAAAGTTCAAGAACCACTTTATATTACATGTTGAATAGAAATTCATGGGCTATTTTTATAATTATCCTTTCTCGAAACGTCAACGGAATGGAGAAGACAAGTTCCGATAGGATTCGATGCGCTCATTACGTGAGCATACGGCCATAGATAAGCTAGAGAATTTGCCTTTTTGCTCAATTTTAGGACGAACTTTCCGCGCACGTGGATGCGGAATTTGGGGAGACCGCCTGCGGAAGTCACACGAGGGAGGGACTTTACGTTGGGCACAATTAAAGGACAAAATGAGGATTTTGCGAGATCAGATGCAAGAAAAAATGGGGGCATGGAATTCTAGGAATGGTACTTTGTGTGGAGCTGAAGTACCAAAGTGATGTTACATCGGTACTAGCAAGTATAGATAAAAGCTACTTATTTGTAAAGCCTTGCCCCACGGTTTCGCTTCAATTGAAAAGGCTTATTTTTATATATTTTTCAATGAAAGCGATATTTTCGAATAGTGATGGTAAGAATACTAGTATTTTGCTGAATTTTCAATATATAATGCAGCGGTGTACCCAAAGATAAGTATACATTTTGTTCCCAAGAAGAAGGCTTTGAGCAAGTTACATTTAAATCACGGGGAGAAATCACGCACAGTCCTTAGTATACACGGTTTAATAGATATCCTTATCACATATGGTAATTCTCTATTTTGCAAGTAACATAGGGTTGAACCATTATTTTATTGTAGAGGTGCTTATATGTACCTAGTTGTAGAGTACTTAACAACTTGGATGATTTGTAAAGTCTACTATAAGTATAAAAGTTACACATTCACCATTAGATGTCAACAAAACACGTGGAACAATTTAATACAAAACGAAATCCAAATACTTATGCCGCTCATCCAACTATGAATTTGTAAGAATTCCTTCCACACTGGCTGTGGTTTGAATGATAATTCAAATGGAAATTGAGCAAAATATTTAGAAGATGAAACGGTGCATGCCGGCAGAACTCCAGGTTGCATTTTTCAATTGAGCTCCGACATCATAGGATGTCATTCCAGCTTTTGATTGACCGAATGGTCGACTAAAATATGTTCATATTCAAACATTAATCCAAGTTTGGGCATAATGCGATTAAAATATGTACATATACATACATTAATCTAAGTTTGGGTATAATGGCAAGAGAGAGAGCCCAGACAGCAGGTGCGACCTCGGATAAAACATTCTTTGGAAGGTTGACTGTCATTTGAGAAACTTCGCGGTTAAAGTGAAATGAGTAACATTCCTGATAAATTTGTGTAAATAATAGAGTATGAATAGTTAAATGACCCACTTGTATTGCATAAACTGATTTGGGGGAAGAAAAGAACAAGAAGAAAGATCAAAAGAAAGAAAAGACATTTAAAAAATGAAAATGTGTTCAATTCTTTCGATCCATTTTGATTAATCTCGAGCATCAATAATGAATGATTCATTAATAAATATCCATCTCTTGCTCTCTAATACAGACTAGTGGTCCGGCATTTTGGGCCTAACGTTGAGACATAAAAAATAGTCAATTATAAACACGATAAACAATGTGAAACTTAAAAAAATTAGACCGTGGACACTCATAAATCGAATGAGCGCAGGTACATTGGGTTTCCGATTTCAGTCTCAGGTTCTTCATCATCGTGTTAATGAAGAATATCCGGGGCTGGACCAACTGCTTCCCACTTAAACAATCTTTGAATGGGGTCGACAGAAAGGACGTTGACCCACTTCCAATGCTATCTCCCCAGATGAACTTCCGAGTTATATCGAATTGAAAGTGACCTGCACATATTTATTCAATTTGGGCGGAATCTTGGCATTTCTCAATGTGAAGAAGAAACCAAACGACAGCGATTGGGGCAATTTTCTAGTGTTTTCTTTAAATAGTTGGCGTATTAAGATTGCCAAACTATACCTTTCAATCCCTTCCTTTGCATTAGACTTGTTCGGGCTTCTTTTTCCTTACTGGCCATCAATTATATATATATTAGCCTTTTTGCATCGCAAAGTAATTTGTTCTTTCCTTTTCCTTTTCTGTTTAACTTGGTATCTTCCTTTATAGAAGATGCGATGACGACTATAAATTAATGTTGGAAAACAACTCGATTCCTTTACAACTAGAAAAGAAAAGAACACTTGTTATTGCAATGAAAAAGGTATTAACAAAACCTTTGTATATATTTAGAGGTTGAAAATTTACATATTTCTACCTGCATTTAATTTGACATAGTTGACTCTAATCCGATTAACTTAAAACTAAGAAAGGAATCCCTCTCTGAATAGTAGAGATTGCTAATTTTATTAGGAGAGGATTTGCTGCTGAGTAGATTTTTTGGCTATATATCTATGTGAAAATTACGATAGAGAGAGGAGGAGCCCATGCTTGCCCCTTTTGCTCCGTGACTTGATTAAAAAAAAATTGAAGGATTGAATTAGACAATTTGAAAATGCGACTTCATCCGACATATGCACATATAAGAAAACTGATAAGACAAGATTTGATGGTAATGTGCACAACAAAAGTAAAAATTCATAAACAAATAATTGCATTATGAAGCTGTCCATGTTAAATTATTTATAAATCCTACTCAACAATTTATTCAAAATTTGATAAGTTTCGTGGAAATCTCTCTTTTCACCGATATGGAAATAGAATCCAACAATCAAAATAGTATCCTTTAATAGACATTGATGGATTTTGTCTGGTTGTTAAAGTAAATCGTACAATAAGGAAAAGGAAAGAAGAAACTAAAAGAATAGGAAATTTAATAAACTCGGGTTTGCCACTTTAAAATTCCGACCGACCGATCAGCATCAGGGGGCGTTTCGTCTCTCTGGTAAAGGTAAAGACTCGGTGGATCGAGTCACATGTAAACTATTCAGTTGCCACGCGTAACGATCTCTAGGATGTCGGGGGATCACTTAACCCAGGCCGTTGCTTTTGGCTCCAGAGAAACCCTCTCTTCCCCGAAACAATTCCGAAAATTCCAATTTTAATTTTCTTCTCCCTTCCGTCAGGTGGGCCGTCAAAGTCCGAACTCGAGTTCCTTTCGATCGCGCGTCCCAAAACGACTAGAAGAAAAAGAATTGGGTCGAAGAAAATCAATAGAAAAATAAACAACACGCAAGACGCCGCCTCCTTTCTAATGACCTCATCATCATCATCATCTTCTTCTGCAATCTCTTCCTAAAACTTCCTTTCTGATCGCCTGTACTTATACGTCTTCACACCTTCGCATCGCGCGACGATGGAGTGATCGAGTCGAGAAGAAGAATCGGTCTTCGATCTCTAGGTGCAGCTGGATGGTGTCGCAACCAGTACGTTCCGAACCGAGAATAAAGAGCCAGGAATCGCGCCGGACCATGCGTCATCCGCCCTCCTCCTCGAAGCCCGCCTCCTTCCACCTCCACCTCCCCGCTCTCGAGGCCCTCGCCATGCGCGGCAAGGCCCGCCCCGCCTTCCTCCTCCTCGTCCTCGCCCTCGTCGCCTTCTTCCACTTCCGCCTCCGCCCCTCTTCCCCCGTCGTCACCACCGCCGACCCCCGCCTCGGCCTCTCCAACTTGTCGCTGGCCCGGGCCCCCTCGGCGGAGGAGTCCGCCTCCTCCCGCCACGTGTCCTCCGTCCCCGAGGAATCGATCGACGCCGTCTCCTCGATCCTGTTCCCCGCCTGGGAGGTGTTCGTCGTCGCGCCCCCGGGCAAGGCGGGCGACCCCGGCTGGCTCTGCGTCTTCCAGAACAACGCCACCTCCCCGGCGAAGCCCGCCGGGGTCCTCCTCTTCACCAAGCGGATGATGTTCGAGTGCCGGCTCCCACCCAGCGTCCGCCGCCTCCGGCCATTCTACCAGCCGGCGCTGACGCAATCGTCGCAGGAGGCGGCGTTCCCGGCGGCAGGGGCGGAGGAGCTCTTCCGTTGGAACTTCCTGGCGTACGAGTCGCTGTCCACGGAGGACGACGTCGTTCTGTTCGTTAAGGGCGTGAACAACCGGCAAGGCATCAACAGGTCCCCGAACGAGCTGAGCTGCGTCTTCGGCGACGATCCGGCCACCGCCGTGAGGACCGTCGTCACGAGCTCCGCTCAGGAGGTCTTCCGTTGCGCGCACCCCAAGCTACCCGCCTTCAACTCCGGAACAGAAATCAAAACTAAAGTCACGCTCGAAGTCGCGCACGAGAATCGGGTGATCCCTTCGGTGGCGTACTACACACCCGAGAGGCGCAGGTTAGCGACGAACGGCCCTCGGTCGTTACTGTGCGCGTGCACGATGGTCCACAACGTGGCCAAGTTCCTCAAGGAGTGGGTGATGTACCATGCCAGCATCGGAGTCGAGCGGTTCTTGCTGTACGATAACGACAGCGACGACGGCCTCCGGTCGGTCGTCGACGACCTCAACCGCGACGGCTACGACGTCCACATCCTGACGTGGCCGTGGCCCAAGACACAGGAGGCCGGCTTCTCCCACGGCGCATTATACGCGAAGGCTTCGTGCGAATGGATGGCGTACGTGGACGTGGACGAGTTCGTCTTCGCTCCGGCGTGGAACAGCTCGGCGCGCCCGTCCAAACATATGCTGACCTCGCTGTTGCCGGCTCGGGATGATCCCACCCGGACTGGACAGGTCTCGATAAAGTGCTACGAGTTCGGGCCGTCGCACCAGAAGACGCACCCGCCGGAGGGGGTGACGCAGGGCTACACGTGCCGGAGGAGGATAGAGCAGCGGCACAAGTCGGTGCTCCAGCTGGACGCCGCGGACGCCTCGCTGCTCAACGTGATCCACCACTTCAGACTGAAGGAAGGCTACAAGTCGAAGCAAGTGAGGCTGGAGGACGGGGTGGTGAACCACTACAAGTACCAGGCGTGGTCCGAGTTCAAGACCAAGTTCAGGAGGAGGGTCTCGGCCTACGTCGTGGACTGGACCCAGGCGGTCAACCCGGCATCCAAGGACCGGGCCCCCGGGCTCGGGTTCGAGCCGGTCGAGCCCAGAGGTTGGGCCGAGCGGTTCTGCGAGGTTAGGGACGATAGGCTGAAGGCATTGACGTGGAGGTGGTTCAGGTCGGAGTCAGGTTCCAGGCACGACATGGCTTGGCAAAGATGACGACGTCGGCATGTCGACCATCAGATGATTCTCCCACTTTCTGGCCATGATGGCTTTGTCTCGAGGATACACGAGAGATTTGATGGTAAATACATGGGGAATTTTACTGGAAGACAGATTCTTTTTAGTTAATCTTGGTGCAAGATTTTGGAGGAATAGTAGGTTAGGAATTAGGATTCATTGAATTTTCTTGTTACCTACCTTAACAATTTTGTGGAGATTAAATTAGAGAGGAAGAGGATTCTATTTCTTTCCTTTTTGTCTTTTTGCAGTTCCTCTCGCTCTCCTTGTTCAGATCTTTAGCTGTCTTTCTTGACCATCCTGTGTTTTCCTGTACATACAATTCAACAAGTTCAGCATCCACACTTTTCAGGTCGTTGCAAAAATGTGGTCAAATAAAAAAAATTTCTTCTGTGATGCTCCATGGAAGTAACTGAATTAGGTTACTGTGGTAAGCACCCGGCTCATCAGTCTCCCGTATCAATGTCCCTTCAATGCTGCTAACCGACCATCGTTATCAATTGTTGAATGTCGACTTTGACTGGGGTCACGGTATGTATAGATTGATTTCGAAAGTATGAATCTATTTTCTAAGCAAAATATGGTTGTTGAATTTCAGATAAAAAATCTTTTTAGTCCTCTGATGTCTGCAGAAAAGTCGATAGTGACAGAATCGTTTTGAAAATGTTGTAATAATAGTCTTTTGTTCGTTTGTTCCATTATCTCTTCTCTTGGACAACCGAAAAAACAAGGCTCTAATGCTCCATTCTAGATAGCAACAAGTGATTAACCTAACCCATGACTTATTAGTGATTATTTAGTGTTCAGCAGTCAGCCATCCAATTCGTCACGCAATTCCCCTACTGTTGAAGCCTCAATATACAATTTCTTCCTGTTAAGGCGAGCATGATGAGACCATTTTTCTCTAGCTTCTTTCTTCATATGATCCCGGCGGCTGCTGATTATGTTTCTCTAGGTTCTCATAGTGATTTAGTCATGTTCTTGGGTAAGAACTGCTTTGAAGGAACGCTCGGTCGGTGACAAGTAACCGAAATGAATTGAAGCTTTTTGCATGTAAACGGAAATACCGCATTATACGTTACTTGTTAGGTCACGAAAGCCTGTATTTGTATGAAGACATGCATATACGTTACTGCTGTTTGGTTTTAACTTCAGGGGATGTAAATGAGCAAGAAAATAAAGGAAGAAAAAAAAGGGTGAATATTCTCCACAATCTGGTCAAGCTCGAGGTAAACCGACCACCATCTGGAAAGCAGCTGAAGGTACCAACAATTAAGACCGTTGGCTTGCAAGCCAAAGCAATATTACCTTGAGCTTCTCGTCATAATTTGGCTTTCGCTGTGGACCAGCATCTTCTACACGCGGAGTCTGACCGACGACAAACAAGAACTTCCCCTGTGGCTTTAAATGGCTTCATAAGCCCTGTTTTTCACTTGTTTAATGTTCAATCGAACTGCATGACCCTAGCCAAAACCCAACTTTATACTCCAGGTCAAGTCTCCGCTCTTAAGACACATTCTTCACGGTAAAACTACATTAATAGAGAGAAAGGAAATATGGTTTTCTACTCATTGACTCTGGAGCCTCACGTCACGGAATCAATGACTTGTTTTCAAATCAGCATGTATATCATTGTAGTTCTACTTCTGTACAGAATTTCTCCATTGTGCTAAAGATAAATGATGGCTTGAGGATATTCATGGTGCCAACAAAAACCAAAAACTTCATTTGAAAAAATAAAAATCCTTCTTTTTATGATGCATCGTCCAATGAGCTAACAAATGTGCCACCATTCAAGATGAAGAGTGAGCAACTAATCCTTATAGTTGTAACGCTAAGTCCGGTTGCCGGGGAGAACCAAGCTGCAAGTTCGGATTCAATGAACCTTGCCGCTGGAATCCATTGTTCTGGTAAAGAACAATTGGGACAGCATCCTGTTTACGCTCCATCGGCACTCCTTGCCAGTTCCACCATTGCTCTTCTGATGCCGCACGGGACCTTAAGGGATTGAAGGGCTGCAATGTTCCGGTTCTTCCAGACAACTCAGCAGGAGTTGATTGGAGCACACTCCCAGGTGCTGGATGAGCAGTAGCATAGTTACTAGAAACCACTCCTTGCCCCTCAACAGCCATTGGAGCCTCATATGTATGAGCAGTGACCATGGGTGGCATTGGTTGTGTCGCCATCCTGATTTCACCAGAAAAAGAGGTCGCAGGAGTGTCATCTAAAGGTTTCATATCACCAGCATTGATGAACTTGCTTTGCGAGTTCAGCCTTCTGAGGGTTTCCATATCTTCTGCAGGCTGAGGAGAATGCCCACTTGCACTGCTGAAGCTTTTGACAGCAGCTGTCATAGGCAGATCTTCACAAGTATGCCCAGAAGATACACAAGATTTTAGCCTCCCGAGATGCCGATGGTCCATGGTTTCTTCTTCTCCTACCCATCCAGGACCAAATTTAACCCCATATGGCAAAACACTTTCAATCTTCTTTGATGCTATCCTCCAGACAGCAGGACCAAGATCTGCAGCAAATCGAGCCAAGCTTCTTGCATAGCCATGATTGAGATATACACCTACCTGATTAATTAGTGAAACCGTAAGTCCACAACCCAATAAGAACCCAACTGCATTTTACAAAGATTGTACGACGTCAAATTTGAGGAAAATGTCTAAATGCACACTTCTTTCGCAATACAAGTCCTTCTGTGTATAATATCCACCCAAGGTAGGAATCCAGACTAGACATGCCCCCACCCACCCTCCACCAAATTAAAAAAGAACACCCACACGCCCACAGAGTACTCTACTCCCTGATCAATCGTAATTATCTTGACAAGTCACAAGTAATATCCTACACATACATACCGCTGATAGATGCTTTACTTCTCCATCAAAGCTACCAGATTGGTCAGGTCTAGAAGCGGACTGCTGTTTATAGGTGTCGCGTTTATTCTCTTCTGAGGGAGATAGTTTCTTCCCATTTTTCAGGACAGCTTTCCAAACAGATGCTGCAAAGAAACAGAAAGTCGTCAAGGGAGAAAAATATGCTGAATCAATATCTAAGGACTTTTAACTTCAGTTTCATACCCGGAAATTCATTCTCCAGATCAGAGAACCAGCTTGGTTGACCCTCAAAATTAGGAGTCCTGTGGGTGGCATTGCCGATTGAGTCAGAAAGCCTTGGATTCTGGACTCTCAAATTGTAGGTGTTAGACCAGCAGGAATTATCTACATTAGCTAGAGTTGCATCAGACGAGCCCTCTCTACTGACGCCATTGACAGGAGGCTTATCTGGCAACTTCTTCAGGCCCCTGCCAGGTGGTCTTCCTCTCCGCACAACTTTTGGTTGCTCAGGCTCACTATCACTATCTCGCCTCAAATTCTCAAAATCCTTTTTTGCAATCTCTTGCATTGCTCGGGCCTATACACATGTTCATGACTTTCAAATATAGGGAAATAAAGATCCAATTGGGAAATAGTAACATGAGATGGAGACTGGCCTAACCTGTCTGAAGAAAATAGTATCTGGTGCATTATACTGCATTGCATTTGAGCATATCAAGAAGATGTCTTTCTGCATGAACCAGAGTAATCAGTTACAAGTGTCTACCTAATTAGCATCAACAGAGGAATCAGAATGCTATACAGATTTTCAGAGCACAAATTCATAGATTGAGGTACTAGGAAATTGTCATGCAAGTGAGCTTCCCTGTGAAATTCAGCTTGAAGTGCACTAACTAGACAACCTAGATAGATCTGCCAAGGAGGTCAACCATTGAAGATTTCAGATACGCTTGTTCTTGAACATTATACTTACAAAGCACAAATAAAAAAATAATTACTTTATATGTAAAGATTCAGTTAATGCACTTTTTATCAGCACATCCATACCCAATTCAATAATGAAACAACTGCTGTAGAAGATTGGAAAGGTTTAGTGTGAACTACAATTGCAGACGCCATTGTCTCCGCATAAAAGCACAATGGAGTGAGGATCCATGTGATGGATTAAATCGGTGAGAGCTTAGAGGTCATGAAGTTACTGTCCAAAGATCGTGAATGAATAGGTGCCAGATTAATTAAGAAACTGAGAGCACCGCTGACAACTCCATAAAGTAATCACCATAGTGACTGCAACCAAAGACGTTAAAATATCTGCTTGTTTGCACATTTGACAGCTTCTCACTATGCAAAGTTCTTTTGTACAAAGCCTTGCCTCTTTCCTCACGTGTGCTGCCAGTAGACTGAAGATGAAATCCAGGATTAAGTTTTCTCTACCTCTAATAATTCATGCCTCCTTTATATGACTTAACGGCAGATTCAGGAACATCAGAAGAAGAACATGGGTACCAACAAGCTCATTGGATAGAAGCTAACCTCAAATTGTTCCAGGTTGGCATAGGCTCCCTCGTCTAATTTCTTCTTCACTGTTCCAAAATCCATGGGATTCTTAATGATGTCATGGTAATCAGGTAGCTGCAAGAAAGAGATTTCGATATAATGCAATGCAGGCTCCCGTATCATGAACAGTACACCAAGAGACATACCTCTTCCGGATCCACTGGCTCCGAAAAGACCCCATAAGAGTCCTTTCTGCAGAAATAAAAGAGCCAATCAAAGTCCAATAAAAAATGCCCATTGTGGTACAGGGAAGAACAGAGCTAAGTAGCTCAAACAGCACATACTTTTGAAGCCTGTCCAAGATGAACACCAACAACTTTTTGTCGGGCAAAGGTGTCGTGGGACCAGACTCCACCAGCGACCCTGTCCACATGTAAAATCACAGAGAAGAAAAATGAAACCACACGAGAAAAAAAAAATCAACAGAAATGCCACCTTAACAAGAACAGAAAAATTGATTGGTACCATTCCTTGCGTCTGTCACTTTCGAAACCTTTTCGCTCTGCAAGATTCAACCCCAGCACCATCGCCAATAAGAACCCAGAAAGTGAGCCGAAGTGAATATTGAGATATAATTAATTTCAGCAACAAAAAACAATACAAAAGGCAAAAGTACATCTTTTCAGAAAACCCAGTAAATAATTGTTCCAAACAGGCGTTGCGGAGTTAATGAAGGGGAAAAGACAAATTCAAACTTTTTCAGACATGGCGGTCAATGCAACGACCCGAAACAGACAATCGGAGGTTTATATACAACTGGTAAAAGGTAAAATTCCTAAGCTCTCGAAATAAATCAAAACCCACGAACCAAAAAAAATTCAAAAGGCTCAGATATTAAAGTAATAAAGCCCCCCCAAAAAGAAATTGACCGAGTCAACCGCATCGCCACTCGACTACACCCGATCCCCAACAAAATCAACCCCAAAAGAAAATTCAATTCGCGCGCGAAACCCAACAAACCACCTCACGCCATTCGCAAAAGCAAAGATCCTGAAATTCGAAACCCCTAAAGCAAGACCCCCCGCAATTAGGCGACGCACTCGTCTCCGACCCCGGACAATCGTTCTTTCGCCCACTCAAATTATTCCCAAAAAAAAAGAAAAACTAAGCTGATAATCACCGTATAATCAGATCCAAAGCCGATTCTGCGCGTGGCGAGGGCCGCCTCGTGATTATCAGCGGACGCATTCGAATCGGAGCCGCAGTGACCCGAAGAATTCGCCGAGAGATTCGAATCCAAGCCGAGCAGGAGCCTGTGCTTCTTCTCGGCGCGCTCGTCGTCGTCGTCGTCGCCGCCGTCGCCGTCGCCGCCGGAGACCCAATCGGAGGACGGGTAGGGCCCGTCGCGGCCGGGATTCCGGCGGGCGGAGCGCCGGCTAGGGTTTTGGGGGGGATCGCGGCGGGCGTCGTCGGGGCTCTGGCGTTGGGGGGGCTCCACCTGCTGCAGCTTCTGCTGCTTGAGGAGGCGCTTTTGAATGTCGAGCAGGGAAGGGCGCCCCTTTTTCTTCTTCTTCGTCTCTGACGATCCTTTCCCCATCTTCCTCTCCTTCTCTCTCTCTCTCCCCCCCTCTCTCTCTCTCTCTCTCTCTCTCTCTCGCTCTCTCTCTCTCTCTCTCTCCTCCCCCCCTCTCTCTCTCTCTCTCTCTGCGCTTCTCTCTCTCTCTACGACCAGGCGTTAATTCTTTAATATTTTTTTCTTATATTTTTCCTTTTTCCTTTTTGTGTTTTTATTATCTTTGCGAAATCTCGTTCGGCACGTGCGTCCCCCGCCGCTCCACGCGGGATCTCTCGCTCGCCTTCGCCTTCGCCTTGTAACCGCGACTATGGCTTCGGGCAATTTTTACTATTCTACGAGGTTTCTCGTGAGATTTGCCTACCTCCAAATCGCACTAATTTCGCATCAATCGATAAAATTGCTCTCGCTTTTTCTTTTTCTTTTTATCAAACCCATTTGCATTCGGACTAAGGTGATTGTCCCAAGAGATTACCTGCGATGTTACAATTTTAATTCATGTCATGAGTAAATATTTGAATAACTCATGATATATCATATCCCATGCAGCACTATAATGACATTAATCACCAATATCAAACCTTTGAGTCATATGCAGTGTAGGGTAGTTATAATTTAATCAAATACTCCGTAACGGATGTAAGGCATTTATTGCGATATTTAAATGAATAACGAATACCGGCCGTACATCCAATCCGTTAACTTACAAAAAGAGAAACTCTTTTAGATATGTGGGCTATGAAGATTTAGAATATCTTTCCATCTTATCATGTATTTTCTTATCGATTCTTCTCTTGCACTACATGTAATTAAGATTTTAAAATTGATATTTAACTATTGGCATAAAGTATCGGGTGCTTTAAATCTCATTGGAGAAAAATGAACGAACGAAAAACATCATCATTATTCACATCGGTATTTAGATATAAATTATTATAAATATGAACAATTGATAGTTTTGTTATAAACAACGATAATTTTGAATTTTTTTTAAATCGTTCATTTTGACAATCCCATGTAAATATCCAAAAGCATTAGTAAAAAAGCCACGATGTGGGGGACGGGCAATGGGCTGAAAGGAGATGAGAGGAGAGAAAGAGAGAGAGAGGAATGGTCGGATATTTGGGCTAGTGATGAGTCATCACGTGGCACAAATTCAATAGATAATAGGAGGGGGTTGAGTTATATCGTGGGGTTTAGTGCGCAAGTGAAAGGTAAGAATCATTAATGACCGAGCAATGTCCTAGAAGTCGCAGCTAATTCTGGCCCTAGATCATGATCACGAATGAATTACACGGGTCTGATGTCATGATCCCGTTGATCTCTCGTACCATGAACAAAGGGCCCCGGTTCGAAACCTGGGCTCAGACATGGATCTATGAAGATCTATTGATTTCATATAAATCGGGTCGCAATGGACCGGGGGAATAAAGGCTTTCGGCCTTGGATCCTGGCATGGGCTTATAACCAGGCTAAAGGTAAAAAAAAAGGGGCTTAAAGTTTCTGTCTTCAAATCGGCCCCATCGAGAAGGCCTCATGAGATTTTCTTTTGCCCTTCAATTCTAGGATCACTTGAGATTTCTGTAATGGCAGGAGGGGACAAATTGACCCAACCTTTCTCTTTCGAGGACTCAATTTAATCTCCATGGCACGGAAAGAGTAAATTCACAGGTTCCTCCAAGAGGGCTACGCTTGTTTTGGCTTTACTATCTTTGTTATTGTGCTAGAAACTTTCGATTCAAATGGGTCGAAGCTTAAATTATTTACCATTATAGTCGCATGAATTCGTCATCTATGACACAAGTTATAATTTCTCTTATTGCAACACGCATCTTCTGCAGCATTGAGAGCATTAATTGTGAAATTCGAAATTTTCACCGCCATTTCACGGAAGAAAGGGTGACTAAGATTAGCGTAGCATAGCATGCATGATGTTTTCTAAGAGATTGAACCAAAAGACGATGTAAGAATGTCAGTTGATATCTAAAACTTTAGACTTGTTTGTAGCATATAATTAAGGGGGGAATGTTCACACTAATCTGTGGGCTGCGCTTGCTGAGATTGCACAGCTTCATCAAATCTTACAACGCAACAAAACATTACGTCTATCTCCGACATCAGTATTATAATAAATTTATTGAGTGCGGCGCCTCTTGTTTACACACCATTCATCGGACGGCGCGAAAAGGCTACACTACAGACGGGGAATACGCTGACTCCATGACCAAGTCGACCATTGCGGATAAGCTTCACCCGTAATTTGTTATGGTAGGAGAACCAAATCTGCAAAATCCCAGTTCATTTTCTCGCAAGCAAAAGCAAAAACTATAAATAACCAAATTCGATCTGTATTGTATTAACTGATACACGATCAGTTAATACTGTGATCACTGTTTCTGAATGTTTTTGTATCAAAATCTGTTCCCATCAATGTTTTTGTAGCGAGGGTTGTGTAACTGCGATCACTGTTTTTTCCCATCTCCTCTTGTTTCAGGACTCAGGACACCGTTCAGTAAATTACTGCTTTTAGTTGAGCTACTTGTTTTTAAGACCACGGAGAGAGAAAGTCAAAGAAATATCGGTTCACAGATTTAATATAAAGCAGTCATCACATCCCAGCCACGTCCCAGCAAAATTCATGCAAAAGATCAGCCAACATATATATACACATCATTCACCCCATTCTATCTGCACCCGCCCACATTAGCTTTCTGAGAAAATTCTTCAGAGAGAGATCATTACAGGCAAATCCCCATTAGGGTCTTCTACGGATACTCAGCAAGATCAGAGCTAAACAAGGGACAATGTGCATAGCAGCTTTTGTCTGGCAAGCTCACCCACTATACCCTTTGATTCTGGTGCAAAACAGAGATGAATATCACAACAGGCAAGTTGATGCTTGACATATATTCCATTTGTTTGCACTCTTCTTCTGTTTCTATGAAGATAGTGCTCATTAGTTTATTGTTCCCTCTCTCTGTTAAATCTGAGAAGGCCAACAAAGCCAGTGGAATGGTGGGAAGAGATTGAGATATTGGGAGGAAGAGATGAAGTTGCTGGAGGAACTTGGTTGGCCTGTTCAAGAGAGGGAAGAGTGGCTTTCTTGACAAACGTGTTGGAGCTTCATACCCTCAATGAGGCGAAGAGCCGAGGTGACCTTCCCGTGCTTTTCTTGAAGGTATGCATGAGCATTTATTCTATTCGCTCAACTAAGTCACTTATGGCAGCAATTATAAATTTGGATGACCATGTTTCTAACTCGCAATCAAAATGGCTATCATCGAACTGATGCTAAGAAGAAGATCAGAGACTTCATGTTTCTAACTCGCAATCAAAATGGCTATCATCGAACTGATGCTAAGAAGAAGATCAGAGACTTTCATTTGCTTCATTCAAGCCGAAGATGTGCATTAACTTTACTTCTTACCGTCAACTCTTGGGTCACCATTGTATGTACATGCAGAAAATGCACCTTCTTCAAGTTCTAGTAAAAGCATATTGCTCTAGTCCTCAACCTTTATTGCATAAATGTACACATGATCAAGTCTAAACAAGTGGCAGACTCTTGGTCGAAAACTTTTTTTTGGATAATAAAGACAAGTTTTGGAAATATGTACTTCAGCTGACTTACCTGAATGTTTGCAGAGCACAAAGAGTCCAAGAGAATTTGCAGAGCAGCTGGTGACAGAGGCTCATCAATACAATGGCTTCAATCTAATTGTCGCCGACATTTGTTCCAAAACCATGGTTTATATCTCCAACCGCCCTAAAGGAGAACCCATAACCATTCAAGATGTTTCCCCCGGAATTCATGTGCTATCCAATGCAAAACTTGACTCACCTTGGCATAAGGTAAAAGACCATTAGCTAGTTGCACTGCTGATTTGATCTCCCAGAAATCAGGAGATTAGTTACCAGGGATCAGAGGCTTAAAAAAGATACCTGAGATAATAGTATATTCGCCTATCGTAGCTCTTTCACATGTGGCGCAAAATGAGAAGGCCTTAACATTTCACTGTTCTCTCTATAATATAGTCAGACAAACTAAATTTTTTTCCATCTGCACATTTTGATAAGAGCTACATCCGCAGGCTCGACGTCTGGGACAGAATTTCAGGGAACTACTGAAGAGATATGGTGAATTTGACTTACCAGTGAATGAGATGGTTGAAAAATTAATGAAGGATACAGTCAAAGCCGATAAGAGCAGTTTACCCCATATCTGTTCTCTGGACTGGGAATTTAATTTAAGCTCCATCTATGTCGAAGTTGACACTCCAATGGTAAGCATCTCTTTATTTAAGTCTTTATATTCCTGACAACTTAAATTTTCTTCTGACAAACCAGTTTATTATCTTCAGGGACGTTATGGCACTAGGAGCACAGCTGTTCTGTCTGTGAAAGCAAACGGAGAAGTGAGCTTTTATGAGAAATATCTTGAAAAGGACCAGTGGAAGGAAAAAACTGTGAAATACCACATGAAGAAGCCGAAGAAGATAGACTGGCAGAAACCTACCGCTCAATACTAATAAAGATGGAATCATGCATAGCAACAACTTCATGTACAAAACACTAATGGCACTACTCTCAGCACAGAAGGCCTTAGTGCTTTACTTAGAATTATTTTCTTTTGAGCCCCTCCCGGATTGAGAAGAATGCATTCAAATGATATAAAAGAAAAAGATTACAACTCTCCTTTTGTGGGGATGTAACCATGCATTAATGAAGTCAGAGTTCGTCAGCATTCGATATACCATCCAGAAGGTAGAGGCTTCTCTTGGAAACTGCTACCAATTAATTATATATTTCAGTGACCGAGAGAAAAACTTGAATCTGCATAACATCATTATCAAATTCACGTACATGAGAAGGAGAATATCTGCTGGAGTGTGGCATGTGACCAAGCAATTCACCATGGCAAGATTGCTGCTTCATCACTTGCCTTTGAGCATTCACATTACAAACATTACAACTCTATTGAAAACTATCTTCTCTCACTTTCTACTAGCAGGAGTTGGGACAAAATTTGTTTATCCAACTTGAAACCTGCCATCTCTGCCTCCTTGCAAACTGCCTTAACCTTAGCCAGCCTCCCCGAAATCAAATAAATTCCTATCATGGCACGGTATATATCATATGTTGGAGAGAATCCTGCCTCCTTGAGTTTCGAGAAGTACCTGACAGCCCTAGGGAGGTCATTCAGTGCTGCAAAAAGCTTAATTACCACACGGTATGCTGGAAGATCAAGCATGCAGTTTGTAGCCTCCATCTCCCAAACTATAGGCAATGCCTCCCTGTATTTGTTCTCTACATAACGGCTATGAATCACAGTAGTGTACAAGACCACAGTCAGTTCATGGCCAGACTGTTTATACCAACTAAAAAGACTTTCGACAAGTTCAAATTTATCAAGTCTAATGCAGATCTTCATGATAGCTGTACAGGCCTGCTGGCTCAAGTTTAAATCTTCTCTTTCACCAAGCTCTTCCAATATTGCCAACACGAGTGGGTCACTGTCCGGCTTCTTTCCAAGCTCCAGTATTAGCTTTGCATAGATGCTGGAATCCAACAGCCTGTTATGATGCTTGGCAACCCGGAGGAGCTTCCAAGCAAGATTCAAGTTTCCTCCTTTAATGAACCCCTTCACCATTGCCTCTATTACACCACGACTTGCCAAACAAGCAAACTTTTCCAGGTTGGTCGGCACCTTCAACTCATGATTCCTGGCTAGTACTTCAACAGTTGAAGCCAATATCCGATCATCAGGAAATAGATTAGGCTGTTTCTGAGCCCAACTGAAAGTCTGTAGAGCCTTGTCAGGTAGACACATGTGACCTAATTCCCTGATGGTCAGCGAAAGTGACCCTTTTCGAAGAAAACGTAACCGCTTGTCGAGAACTTTAGACACATTCTCTTCAGGAGGAAGCTTCCCAATCTCCCTTGCCAGACCGATGAGGAAACGCGGGTCACGATACACTTGCTCGGAGACAGAAGCCCTACGAGAAATGCCCTTGGCCGAACCGAGTTTGACGTGTTTTTTCGGCGTGGGGAGTCCCAAAGGTCTGAGCTTATAAGGAAGTGGGAGCGGAAGAGCTCTTTCTCTGCTTAACTTCCCAGGTTTCTGGGGAATCCTTCCTTTGAAAAGCGATGATATTGCTTGAATCTCACCTTGTTCCCATACAACATCAGTATCTCCTCCCGCTTCTTCTTCAATCTCTAAATCAAGTCCTTCTTCATCAAACGGGTCAACTTGGGTCCGCTCAGTATCGTTGCTCGTCTTCTTCGAGAACAGATTAGCTCCGAATGCAGGAAGGAGCTTGTCACGCCGACGGTTCTGAAGATTCTTGGGTATTCTTTTATGGTGAAATCTAGTACCTTGGTTCGCTGCAAGAATTCTCAAACTACAACTCAAAGAATTCAACTTCGGTGAACATCCGCTTGGGAGTTTACCCGGTGGGGGCAACACAAGGGACATGGTTTACGCAGACGAGAAAACGAACCGACCAAATCGACTAGACTCGAATAACCTTCAACTTCGAGATTGGAGTTTCCTGCGCGGATAAAACCGGAAACCCCACTCGGGAATTTCGTCGAGCAGTTGGTCGGCCTTCTTTGCCGCTCGCGCAGTGGCGAATCACTGGAAGGAAGAGGGACAGCGTCGAAGAGCCATCGCTGGCGCGTCCGTCCGTGCGTGCGTGGATAGATTGGACAAGGGTGGTCCGTGTTTGAATGGGTTTCCTTCGGTTTGTCGAGCGAATCCAAGAATCGGGTTAGGCCCGGCCCAACAACTGAACCAAATCGAACCAAAACTAATGCGTTGAGTCGAAGTGTAAGGAAAGGAAGACTTGGTCCGGATTTAAGTAGGAGAAAAGGTGACTGTGTAGGATGATTACACCATACATCATTATGGTAGGCTGTAATCGTGGTATTTGATAACCCATCTGAGTTGGGCCACTTTTATAATCCAAAGATGTCCTGCAATGAAAGTACCCAACTTGACTACATTTTTATCCACACGCATCGTACTCCTTATTTTTAGTTTTGTATTTTTCTTCCTAAGTAATAATACCCTCATGTTTTACATCCAAAATTCAAACGAAATAGTTTTGAGGACCTAATTAGGTCCATCCATCTCTTGTTGATTTTATTTAAGTTTTTTTACTTTTTTCTTTTCTCCCTACATAGATTTGGCAGTTATCTTATTCCGATCTAGTTCTAAATCTAAGAGTTTGGATTCTTCTAATCCGGTTCTAGGCCTAAGAGTTATTATCTCCAAAATTAGATCTTTGAGCTTAATAATATTTTTGGCAATTCGATACCTCATGCTTTATTTGTCTCTAGGTCCTCCACTTTCGATTTCAATGATGACTACGGGAGTTTTGGTGTCTCTCCGAATCACAAAGATATGCTATTTCAAAAGTTAGATGTGTGTTTACTCAATTTATTTTGGCTGTCTCCATACGGCAATAGTGTAGAAGAAGTCGAATTTAGGTGCACACTACCAACTAACAATGCCATAATTATTGTAAAAAGAATTTATGATGTATTCTTGTCACCACCAATGATACAAGATCCAACAATTAGTCGTAAAATATTTTGCTTAATGGATCCATTATTATGGAACCAGTATGTATTTAACCATGTCGGTGCTTTGTTGCTACTTATTTTTTGTATTTGGCTTTGTTTTATAATATTTAGGCCTTTGCTCTACTTTGATGTCCTTTGTCGTGAATGCTTTTGTGCTTTTCATGTATCATTTTGAACAATGAATATACGTATATGTATTTTTATTTTTATTTCAAAATGAAAAAGTCTACCAACCAACACTAGACAATAAGTAGAAGGCAATGAACAATATTTTGGCCAGTCTATCTAGAGCCGAAGCAATGAACTCTCGACATAAGAAATTTTCCGCATTTAGTATTCTACATTTTTTAGAGCACTTACACAAAAGATCAAAATCGAACACATTTGGAGTTTACATCTATTCTCACGTTCTAATATTTCAACTTTTACAGCAAGAAGATGAAACAAATAAAGGATTTTTTAATGTCGGAACCTAATGTCATGTTCTAGTATTTCTCAATTTATGGTTTTTTTTTATTTAGTCTAAAGTAACATTGCATTCATTTACATAGAGAGAGATCCAACTGCAAACTAAGACAAATCCAAGACATCTTTAAAGTAAAATAACGTATGGATAACAAGATAAATAATTTGAACAAATTATGGGTGACATGCTAAAAGAGCACATTTGTGACTTTTTTAAAATCAAAATTAGCCACCAATCACCAAACCCATATTTAGTAATGAACACACATCGAGAACTCCATCTATTGCTAACTAAGACAAATCCAATATGGCTTTAAAGTAAAATAAGCTTTAGATAACAAGATAAATCATTTGAACAAATTATGGGTGATATGCTTAAAGAACATATGTGTGACTATTTTAAAATCAAACTCAGCCATTGGTTACTGAACCTGTCTTTGGTAACGAATACACATTGATAGCTCCATCTATTGCTATGGCTTTGCCTTTCCCCTACAGTACATGTTTAGGTTTGGTGTCTCAAATACTATTTTTGTTCGGAGTAAAAAGATTGACCAATCACAAATCTAATCATGAGAGATAAACATTCACAAAACTTCTTTGAATTATTGCAAAACTTAACTCGTACGCCAGTGAAACCCCAAAAGACATTTATGCAAAAATCCCCAAATAGACTAAATGGGATAGAAACCTCCTCAAAACCAAAGAAAGTTTTTATAGATTTAGATGAGATCACATGAAAAAGACTCATCAAACGAGAGAAAAGCAATGAAAAGAAAATAGAGGACCAAATCACTAAAAAAAAAAAAAACAAGGAGGAGGGAGAGATCTAGCTCAAGCCCTTCTTTCCATCAAGGAAGAGGAGAAGAGGGACTAGCAGTTGGGGTTTCCCTGCCTCATGTATAGTCGAGAGCACAAGGATCATGATTCAACCAATAAAGGATTTTTTAACGGCCGAAGCTTAATGTCATGTTCTAGTGTTTCTATGTGTACAATTAAGAACATTTATGGTTACAAGTGGATTGGGTCTTCTATTTTTGCTTGAGCAACTTGTTCTTCGATGGATATCGATGCCCATTGTGTATGGCCACACCTCTGCACAAGCCACGACAAATCGTCGATTGGGCAAAAGGTATTACAACATGTTGTTATATTTAGGACTAATTAGTATAAATGAAATAGGTTTAAAATTAAATTTACCAAATTAAAATGTATTGGATTAAATCAACATAAATGTAACCGACTTATACTCTCTTTTTAAAATAATTTTCCTGATTATTTGGTGTGATGACAAACCCAAACCCACGGTACGGCCTCGCTCAACCCCCAACAGAATATGTTCGGATTTTCGCATGACTCATGAGCGACGAGGAGACAGGGGCGAGTGCTGCGCTGACGGACAAGAACGCCGGCGTAGATGGACTCGGGGCTCGAGTCATGAATTAGGGCGTGAAGATGGCGGCGAGGCGGAGGGGAAGTATTGTTTTTCAAGACCCGAAGTAGAGCCGGCGCTGCCCAGGGCCCGCGTGGCCCAGTTCAGCCCACGAGCCCACCTTCCAAGCACGATTCTCTTCCACTGTCGTTCGAGGGCCCGCACGCGCGGCCCAGGTAGTGTCCCACCCCGACCACTTCTCGAATTTCCCCGTGCAAGGCCCCATTGAGCTTGTTCGAGGTTCATCAGATATCGTGCGAGGCTCCCTTCGTTTCTCTATAACTTTTTGTAAAATGGATTCCAAATTCAAACCAAATTCAAGGTACTCTCTCTCAATTTAATTCTCTCAGATTTTCAATACCATTGCCTTGATCTTTCTCTTGAAGGTAAAATGTAGCAAATTCGAGGTGAGTTTGGTCTAGGAAGAAGGTGGCACAATATCCAGGTTAGACTTTAGACCTTCCTTTTTAATAAATTCAACGGTCGTTTATGTTTAAATTAGCTTAAAATTAAATAACATGGGTTTTTACACTGCTAGATGAAAAAGTATTTTTTCATTAACAAATAGGTTGTTACAGTGCAAAGAAATAGAGATTTCTTTTTTTTTTTTTAAGAAAAGGGGCTTTGAAAAATAGCAAAATGTGCTGTTATTCTACTAAAATAAATGAAATATTTTATATTCTTTTAGGTTGCCATTCTGTTTATTTTAATACCCACGCTCGGAAACCCCTTTGCATGTAGTAAGCCAACGCATAGATCAGAATATCGAATATCGAGGTCGATTTAATGCGACATTTTTCCCTTTTTTAAGTAATATACAATTATACGGAATAATTGCGTATTCAAAGATACTCTGTCTTTATTTGTTCTTTTTCAAATTTAAAATAAACAAGACAAGGCATATAAATGTTTGGGAAGAACGATAGATATTTACTTCAAGACGTTTTATCTTTAACTGACCCACGTTATTGGACGAGTAGACATTTCCTTCCCATCCATTCTGAAATTCAATTGAAATTTAATAAGTGATTGGTGTTTTAAGGGTGACGAATTGCTAAAGAGTAATGCGGACGCATGCCATGCAATGTGAGCATAGAAGCGAACATTTTCTCAACTCCGACTTTGACTATACAATAACAACGACAATGATGATGATAATTATTCAAAATTATAAGAATTTTTTCAATGGCAAACCACTGTAGGGTCGCTTATTTATTGGAAGACGAAGGAAAGATGTGGAGGTTGGGTTAATTAGACGATGAAGCATTGGTGGCCCATGGCATGACAAATTTAAAACGAGAGTGACCTCACTTCAACGAGTCATTAATATAGATAGCATTTCATTCTTTCTCCAACACTATACTTATTTCGTGAACTTTTTTTTTTATCGGTCCTACTTTAGCTTAGACTTTTACCTTATTTCTTTGCAATGTAAGGTAATCGAAATCCACTCTTGAAATTAAATCGTCCCAATCCCAATCACCCTAAGAATGTAGTGATTAGAACTCTCACTTCCCCTTTCTCATGTGAAGAGGGTAGCTACCGAGGCAAACTACATTAGTTTATTTCATAAAAGTTAAATGAATTGAAAACAAATATTTCTTAAAAACGATTGCTCATATCACTTGTGAATATGAACAAACCAAGAATGTTTTCACCATCAATGAAAATTTTTAGAGATTAAGTGTTGTCAATAATCAAAATATTTTTCAAACTACTAGAGTTTGCCCTAATGACCACTCTTCTTACATAAGAAAGAGAGGCAGAAAGTTCAAATCCCTATATTTTTAGGGAATTTGAGTGATGACGATTTAGTTTCAAACATGAATTTCGATTTTCACGTATGATAATGGGACATGACAAAAGTCTGAAACTGAAAATTAGAATAAAAATAAAATCTTATTTTATAAATAATTATTTTTTAGAAAAATATCTCGTAGCGACCATCTAGACGATGCCTTAGTGGATGCGATTTTGAACTCCGGGGCGAGGTGTCTGGGGGCGGTGGCCCATCATTTTCTTAGGGGGGGAAAAAGAAAAAGCGATGGCATGATAATAACGATGCTAAAAAGAGTGGATTAGCAGCGATAAAGCGCTGATTGCAGGCTCGTCGTGGAGTGTTGACCCGATGCAAAACGGCTGTCATATTCGGTGGGCGAGCATTCCAGCTTGCTGCTGATACCTAACTCAGGATATTTATTCTCCATCTCGGAGGCATTATCTCCTCCTTTCCCCCAACTTATTTTCATCTTTTCAATTTAATCCCCGTGTCAATAATTTTTCGTACGATAAAGTTCTTAGACTGACCACCTTGTACTTTTTACCCCCCACCCCAATCGCAGATTTTAGCGAATTCGTACCAGATATGTATCTTCTTTGTTTTTTTTTCCGTGAGATTTCCCCGTGAAATCAAGATGCCGAGTTAATTTTTTCATCCGTTCTCTACCACTCATATTTATTATTTATTACATCATTTTCCAAAATTTTAAAGACAATAGAAAGTTCAGTTTCAAATTACTGGGAGAAGTTATGTATAATTGACCAAATGTGTTACTGTGTGTAAATTTTGGAAGGTTTAGATTTGTTGTATTGAATTGAAAATAAATATAACCTTTTAGAAAATGCAAAAGGTATAGAAGTTAGAAGCCTCCTCACAAATTCTAAGTTCACCTGGCATTGCAATGTAGATTGGATAGAAGGCAATCAAACGCCGAATAAAATCAAATTGGCCATTTAGTTTTCTCATTCATTGCTTGATGTTCTATGATATGCTTTCACTCCGGTGGCCACAATCAAACACCTCTTGTTTTGAGATTCAACCTTATAAAAACTTAATGTTGATTTGATAGGCATTGAAATAAGCATACTTCTCTCGAGAGATGAATGCCATGTCCACATCCTATTTGCAAGGGAAAAATGATACATATAATCTCTAAATATTGACTCGATGGATGTATAATGTTGTTGATAAATTTTTAATATGTTTAATATGGTACTTTAACTTTTTATAATTGTCCAATTTAATTTATGAATAATATAGGAATGTTTTAGTATTGTCAATGAACTCGATTAATAAAGTACAACGTATAATATTTTTATATTATCTAGGGACTAAATTAAATATATCGCTGAAAGTTCAAGAATCACATTGAATAAATTAAAAATTCAGAAATCACATTGCACATCAGATCAAAATTTATAAATATATTTTTTATTATTTTTTGAACCAAACACACATGTCATGAATTCGAAACGGTTTACTAGGTTAAAGGAAAGTGTATGATCATGGCACTATAACACCAAGGCGATCAAACCAAACACCACCGCATTACATCACAAGACGAACGCCAACACACGACTGGGCTCGAAACCGAAAAACGCCGCGAGAATCCAGCCCATCGTCGCCCCAAAATCGCCTCATTCACCAAGCACAAGAAGCACAAAGGCAAAAAACACAGAGGAGGGGAGGGGTGCAGGGGCGAGGAACAGGCGAGGAGCACGCCCAATGGAGGCCGAGGACGCGGATCGATGACGTGGCGGAAAAGAGTATTTGAAATCCCGCCTAAACCCCCCGATCGCTGATTTCACGATTTAACCCCTCCCCCTTTATTATTTCCGCCTTCCGGCCTCTCCTCCCAAGCCCATTCCCACATTCGCATTCTCTCTCTCTCTTTCCTTCTCTCTCTCTCTACGCGAGGAAACCCTAGGGGTCGTCGAAGAGGTAAGCTCGATCGGTTTCTCGCGGAATCGTTCCGTTTTTTTTCCTCCGGCGTCTCTCTCTCTCTCTCTCTCCGTGCTCAGGACGGCGTTCGTTTTTTTTGGCTTGTGCAGGTTCCAGCCATGAAGGGAGGCAACTCGAAGTCGCAGTCAAGGAACGCTGCGTGAGTATCAATCGTCTCCTCCCTTTCGACTTCCTGTTGTTTTTCTCTTTTTCCGCTTCGTTTCTGCTCGATTCGCTGCTTCGGAGCTCCCGAGCGCCGAATACTTCTCGGTCGCCGTGGCTTCCCGCGATTTCCAGATCTGAGATCTGCTTCGCCCGTCGAGGGAATCGGGACGGGAAATCGCTCGCGTGGATTATATGTGTTTTTTGTTATTTTATTTTTTGTGGCGACTGTGGGAGTGATTTTTTCTGGTGCGATGTGCGGCGGTTGTGCGTAGGCTGTCGGTGAACAAGAGGAAAACAACTAAGAAGGAGAAGAAGGTGAAGGATCCTAACAAGCCTAAGAGGCCTGCCAGTGCCTTCTTCGTCTTCATGTAAGCCTAATACACGGTCCTCAGCATGCTTTGATTTTTTTGTCTGGATGTCTTGAAGGTTTCTCGCCCTGCATAAGATGTGTTCTCTTTTGCTTTTTGGCCTTGTGTTTTTATATTTTTTGGTTTTTTCAATTTCCTGTACGCTAAACTGGTCCATCCGAGGAAAGTCAACGTGTTGATTTAGCTGGAATTACGTGGTCAAAGCAGAATCATGTCTTGGAACATATCTTCTGGAATAGGACTCTAATGTGTCGACTTAACTCTAACCATTGTAGGGAGGAGTTCAGGAAGCAGTACAAAGAGAAACACCCTAATAATAAATCCGTTGCTGCTGTGAGTGGATCTGCCCTTCCTATTATCAGGCTCCAACCGTTACTTCTGTTTATTGCAGTAGATACTGGTGCTTTGGTTTTATGACATTCTTTTGTCTGTTGTAATTATGTAAAGGTTGGCAAAGCTGGGGGAGACAAGTGGAAGTCAATGTCTGATGCTGTAAGTGATTTATAAAGAGCCTCAATTCAATTGAATTGATTATTTAATTTGCGTCGTTTGGTGGGATGAGAAGTTCATGATTTAATCTATCTGCAGACATGATTCTATACGAGCTAAACTTGGCTATGAAAATTGCAGGAGAAAGCTCCTTTTATAGCCAAGGCTGAGAAAAGGAAGGTTGAGTATGAGAAGACTATGAAAGCTTACAACAAAAGACAGGTACATGAATTGATAGGCTGTACAAGCGTAGTTGTTTCTCAGTGGTATAAGAAAGTGTTTCCTTTGACCATTTTAGTGCTGTTCATTGGGTTGATTGCAATTGTGGCAACTAGGCTGAAGGTACCAAAGCAGATGAAGAGGAGTCTGAGAAGTCTATGTCTGAGGTGAACAATGAAGAGGAAGATGAGGAAGGTAGTGACGAGGTGAGTTGAATCTGTCATTGAAATGTAGTCATCTCTTTCCAGCCTTATATATACTGATTTGCTATTTCTTTGCTGATTGCAGGATGAGGATGATGATTAGATATTTGGAAGGGAAGATAGTTTTTATCTAGGTCATCAAAAGGCGGTTTAGTTATCTTTTGTCAAAGCATCTGTAGTTTGATGCTCCATTTTTTTTTTTGGGTGGCCCTCTGATTTTGTTCCTTTTGAAGAATGAAGTCGAGTACTTGTGGAAGGGGACAGCACAGCGACTTGTATTGTGCCTTAATGACTTTTAGATGGGGGCTTTATATTGTGTAGAGCTATTATTAAGTAAATTCAATTTGTGATTCTATCCATTTCATGCTTTCCTTCTTATACGCTTCAATTTTACTTCAATGTAGAGCTAGTTCTACTTTGATCGGCAATACTGCTTGGTATGATTGCTGCAACCTACTGCTGTTTTGTCTCTAGGCATGAAATGCATTGGAACAATTGTTATGCTGATTGATTATGTTGTTTAGGTGGTGTGAAATGAACTCGTTAGGTGTAGATGTGAATGTTCTGGTGTAAACTGAATGCTAATTTTTCCTTTCAACAGTGGAATTATGACCAAACGAGATTTTTTTGGTCCAAATCAATGTAGATGAGTTGGATTGAAAGTTAAGCTTGGATTGCTTATTTGCGTGCACGATCAGAGCTTTAGGTAATCGATAGACCTGTATTTTTTTTGTTTTTGGGTGAAAGCGAATATGCAGCTACTGGTAATTTAGTCTTTGAATGGTTGTGATGCATGCTATTTTGGTTTATAAAATTAAGAGGATAAATTTAAATGGGGAAAAATCATCGGCATCATGCCTAACCTGTCTGGGCAGATGAAGTTTTGGTTGGTGACTTTTTGTCTGGAAAAAGAGTAGATGAATAAATAAGGTGGCGATGGATGGTAGATAACGGCTCACGGTGGAGAATCGTTGCTCCCAGGTATCGTGCTTGTATGCAATTCTCTCAATTATGCTTGCGTGAGCTTGTCTGTATGCCAAAATACTACCTTTTTTGACAATTGTTTTTGAGAAGATGTGATTGGTTGGCCTGATAACTGGGCACTGTCGACCAAGCGAAAAACACAGGTGGCCGAGTGCGGTGCACCTTGCATTCGCTTGAATTGCGAGTATCCAAGAGGACCAATGTTTTTGAGCATCTGTACTTAAATGGCACGCTTAGACTTTATGTAAAGCAGAAAGATTTTCGATGTAAAGCAGAAAAAAGAGGTATTCTGGTGTAACCATCGCCTTTTCTAGATAGGCAAGGAAAGCTCGAATGCTTGGTGCACGGTTTTTTTCGTTTAAATAATCAATGGTGGATTTCTTCATGAGAATGATTAAAATTTTGCAACCTCAAGCAAACTACTTCACATTGGACACTTTATAGCATACAAAATGTAGAGGACTGTCTCGCCCATTACATCGAATTTTTTTCTTTTGTGCCAACATGCATGACTAGTCTTGCTGATCTTAACATATACTAGATGTTTTGCCAAACTAAAATTTTTATTGGTCAGATCCAAACTAGAATTAACCAACATAGCAACGTATCGAACGCCCATCAGAAAATGAGTCCAGATGTGAAGACAACCAATTTAGAACTCCAAGAGAAGCACTGCTTAACAATTGCAAAACCTGCTTTTAGGATCTCCTTGACTAAGGAGAACCGTAGAACTTTATTGGTACGTTGGAGTAATAATCCCAAGGGGGGAAATGATATCAACAATAGCGCAATAGGAAGATGAGCTGGCTCCCTTGTACACCCCATAGACATCCAAGTGCCAAGGTCAAAAGATGTCTCGACTTTGTGATGCAAATTCTAAAATTTTTTGCTCAATGCATCAAGCAGCAAACCCATCCCGCTCAAATGAATGCAGCATCTCATGAAAGGATTGGTAGTTACATGTCTGCAGTTTCTAAAGGTCACCATTTACCAAGTCTCTTATTTTGAACATTCCCCACTTGCATGCGAACTGTCTTTGACATGCGAGAGATTTTCCTCTGTCCGAACTGGTCTTCTCATGCCACAAGCTAACAGGTATCTCTGTGGACAGAACTTGACATGCTTCTTAGGTATAATAAAGTCGGTCACTTCCCCAAAATATAAATTAAGGCAAACAACCAAGCAACTGCTAAATATATCTCTGCAATCTCAGTGAAGTTGCGGTGAAATGCAATGATCCACGTAAGCATAGCGCTACCAGCTGTCCAGCTGATGGTCAACCTTGCCAAATTATCAGGAGAAATAACTCCATATCTCTAGGAGATCACCTTCAATTTCAGAGAAGCGATATATATGATCAAACGCCTTATTGTTTAAACTGTAGCCAAATGAGAACCAGCCAAACCGTTGGATCATTCTTCCCAGTCAGAAAGCATTGGTCTCCTTGGAAGCTGCAACTGCCAATTACAAAGGGTTTATGCAATTTTTTTTAAAGAAACAGCCGAATACTATTTCAACTTTAAAAAGCAGATACTTGTTTCTGACCTTAGACTTTGTTGTCCTCCAGCCACCAGAGTTCTGCTTTTTAGGACTATATGCAAATTTCTCTATGGACTTTAAAGCATCATTCTCAGCCTGGTCTGAGGATTTTACTATAACCTGCAATTTCACAGAGAACTGCCAATTAACCATCCATAGGGTAAGTTCTACTGTTCTAGATCATCCAATTCAAAAAAGAAGAGCCCCCTAACAGGTTATCTTTTTCTTGTCAAATTGATTCCCTGCGTTTTAATTAGTGAGAAGCCTAGTATCTTCAAACTTGCATCATTACCATCTCACCTCTCTTTGTTCCTTCATGGTGCTCAAGAACAGCCAAACGCCACCAATCCAAACAAAATCAAATTGATCCAAGGCAGAGTTTCTGGATTAATGGTCTTACTGGCTTTGTTTAACGTTTGAAAAGAATGACACTAATAAGCTTTTTAAGTTGCAATTTGACTAGTGAAACCAAACATGTCTGAAAGGTTTTTTCTGATTTTGCATGCTGCCAAATGTCTGTACGTTTATGCAGGAATCTTACCTAATCAATTAAGCAGACTATGGGATGAAAACTGTCACTCATAAAAACTACACTATATTTTATGGCTAAAACCTATCTCAGATTGCAAAATTATCTTTGGTAAAATGTACATGGAGAATCTTACTTATGGACATAATAAACCAAAGTAAATCTAAATTAATCTGACGAAAAGAAATCAAAAAAATTAAAATACTAGTTCTGCTTGGATCTTTTATTTATTTGTTTTTTGTGGGCTCAGACAGAATATGAAGATTTCTAATGCTAGCATAGCATGATCAAGATACCAAACCTATGTGATGCATTATACTTGAATAATGGAACCATTGACAAGCCATACACTGAACTCACCTTTGTATCACAGTCCTCTAATGATTCAAGCTCCTTAATTTCCAATTGATTGGCAAAAAACAAGATCTGCACCTCAAAATTATTTGACTATCAGAAACAAAATAGAAAACGAAGGGCTTCATAACAGCAGGCCAGAATTGAGATCACAGAAAGCAGTCCACAATACACATCATGCCAAGTTAAGATACTATGAGAAATTCATTGGTTTTATCTGGAACCTACCTTGTTGAGTAAGTCAATATTAGAAGCATCAGTTGCCATGACCCGTACACCAAGACAAGTTCCGGGAGAACTACAAAATGGGCAAAAGATGGTCTTGAACACACATCCATCTTCTTCGCACCAAGTAGCTTGTCCTCGATATCCATCAGAAGTATCATTCCAGAGTTGCTGAGCTACTTTTGAAATATCGGTTATTAATACTTGTATTCCCGTTGACGTGCATATATTGCCAGCTCCGATCTTTTCTTCCACCAGTTTTGCCAAGTGGACTTTGGACAGTGAGGTCCGTGAGGATGGGACATAGAAATTGCTCTCTGGAAGACCAAAGGAGGCTCTGCAAAGAGAACAAGAAATCTGGAGTCTCTTGTCCCCAGCAGGACAAGAAGACCCAGCAGCTATGACACGATCAGTAATTTGCAATGATGAAGTGACACTTGATTTCTTGCATGTCCATTCAGCAGGTTTATTTTCAGAATCAAACTTGATTCTCCGATTAGCATCTCCATTGGTTGTTGACTTTTCTGTTGAACTATACAATCTGGTCCTGTTGGTGTTGAGAGCATTTGAATGTTCATCCATGACAGTGCCAGTTAATGGAGAAGATATGAACTTTCTCCTTTTTTGTGCATGAGAATTGACACTTGAGCACAGAGTTTCTATCTCTGAGTTCACGCCAAAGGTTCCACTTGCAGCTTCTCTTTGAGGAGTTATAACAGCGGAACAATGAGTTACAGAATGAGGTGACAATTGATCTGGGAGATCAATGGAAGACTGAATAACTGATGAGGGAGAAGTATCATCCTTAGAAAGAGATCCCCTAGCATAAGAGGCAAAGCTGCTATATATATCGGGTGTCTCCTTCATTAGAGATACCTCAGGATCCTCACAAAAATCATTGCTGCATGCTGTAGGGCAACTGCTTTAAACAGAAACAATGAGATGAAGCTTATCATCTTGTAGAAACTAATGCAGAGTGACTTTTTCCAAAAGAAGATGTTCAATTATTTCAACCTGGGAAGTCTATGGAATGACGTGAGCTGTTAGTATGAGAAAAAAACTTCACAGTGCAACATTTGAGAGTAACTTTGCAGAACATTGCCCAATGAGTATATGTGTTCTAAGTTTACCTCTTTTCCTCAAAATCGCAGTCCAGGTCAATATATTCACTCTTTTTGTCACTATCCATGCCAGCTGTTTGAAGGGGATTTGATTCAAAATTTCCTCGAGAAGTTAGCTGGATGAAAGCAACCTCTTGCTTTAAATCAGAAATTAGCTTCTGTTCCATGCGTTCAGAATCACCTGGATTATTCTTTCCAGCAAGCAGCTTACTTTGCTTGATGAATGAAGCATTCTCCAGATCCATGCAAGAACCTGGTACCATATCCATGGTTTTATCATAAACCTGTTGCTGTAGGCAAAGTGAGAAGAATCATTTACTTGGTGGTTGGCTGATTCTGTCATTAATTGACTACAGAAAAAAGCAGTGAAAGTTAGAGCCAGAAAAGTAGACATAAATTGCATTATACCCCAACATCTCTGAAGAACGATTTTAAACCCTCAAGTGATGCATCCAAGGACTCGTACATATTGAAGGATTTCTTGAGCCACTTTGAAATATAAGCTCTGTTCCTTTCTTCACGATAGCGTTCATCTGCTTTCAAAATATAATTTCTTAGAGAATCACTGAATTCATGAGTAGACCACCTAAAGATTTGCATCATATGCCAGTAAGCTAATAAAAGATTTGATGGCAGTGATACAAGAACAGAAACTATGAAAAGTCATATCTGGAGCTGCAATATCTTTGCTGTTAGAATATTTATATGATAAACCTTGTCTTAATCTAACAGTTTAACCTTTTAGAACAATTGGCGGTAGTTCCACAAAAATCTCACACTTGCTAATATCAAGGCTAGTACTATTATTAGTTTAAACCTACTGCTTCTGCTTAATATCGTCAGGTTCTACAATTAACCTTATCTGACAGGAGACAGATGTTAATGATTTCTCACCCAAAACTTAAGCTATTAAGTGGGAAAAGTCTGCATGTAGCATTAATTCATTTCTGATTGGCCTGTTACATTTATAATCAGACTAACAATGTAGTCTTGGACACAAAATGTATCATGTGAGGCCAACACATGCATCCCCAACCTGTGAATGAGGTCACCAACCATTGAAGTGTTAGAACCTTTTAAATGAAGATTGTCAGCCTGATTAAAGCAGGAAGGATGCTGCATGGCTGAATAGGGCAGTTGCACATTTCAGCCCTTCTATCTTGGGGAAAGGAGAAAAAGTAGATGGACGACCCGCTGAAGGATATAAGATAGCTGTGATCCTCCATTGTGAGGATATACCTTCGTAAAAGCACAGTGCTCCCTACAAGCTATAGTCAGTTCTGACCACCTGCAATATCTCCACCTCCCCCTCCCCCCCCCCCCAAAAAAAAAAAAATTGTAATAATTCTTTCAAGTGGGATGACTATATGGCTGTATCAGATGTATCAGATTTCTAACATGTAAAACCAATCTACTGAGAAAAACGATCATATACTGTCATTGATAGTCAGTTCTTAATCCTGGCTCAGTCAAAGAACTAGTATGTCTGGTGGTTCAGGGGTCAACATGTTCAACCAGCTTTTGAACTGTTTTGAACACCTTTTGTCTTAAGGGGATTAAATCCCTTTGCCTTATCTATTCAAGTTCACTTGTTTTTAAATAATGAGTAAAATAATCTGTAGTTGAATACCAAAAGAGAGTCAATGGACAAGTGAAAAGTGTACCAAGTGCATTTCCAAGTGAACAAAGATTCAAACCTTGCCCTTGCAGGGCTAATTATTTTTTTATAAGGCCAAAGAACCAGGCAAACCATTGTGAGGTGCACCAGATTAACCAGTTGAACAGGGTCCACATCAGGTTTGACTGGTTCTTGACCACTCTAATTCTCTCACAGAAACCAGACCATGCTCCGGTTCCCAGTTCAGTAAGTCCAGTCCAGGTCTGAAAGCACAGTTAATAGCCTATTAAAACTTAGAAGCAGAACAGTTACCTAACAAAATGACGGCCCCATAATCAAGCACATGTCTTATGCAGCGGCCTGCAAAGAAGACAATTTAATACTTTCATCTCCAGAAAATGTTAGTGATCCTACTAAACGCAAAAACACAGCACCAAAACTTCCAATGAGATAACGCAAATGCACAGAAGGTTTCTCAAGATGAACATAAGACATATAGAAACCATTGGATCAGTGGAAGCACTATTCATAACATAAATGTACCTGCAGCCTGATTTAGAGCACGGAAGGCTTGTTGACAGTACCACTCACTTCCACCCAGAAGGTTCTTCGATGACTTATAAGTGTCATTATATTTCTTTTTTAATGAAACTTGGATGTCATTCCTGGTAAGAAGTTAGCATCAATCAGAACATTGCTATTAGCTGATATTGTAGTGAGAAAGTTAAGCACTTACACATTAGGGAATGGAATGCCAACAATTATCTTAGATAGTTAAGGAATCAAAGGTTAAAATTGATTTTGACATTACCAACAACTATCAGAGGAAATTGTAGACATAAAAGTGGCATATAGTTGGGAAACATATTTGCAGGATACAACCGCACGGGCATTCTCATCAGAAAAATCAATTCCCTCAGAAACCTGCAAGCATAACATTCAGATAATCTTACATGCAATGGTGATGATGTGAAGCTGAATGAGAAGTTCTAATTAGCACTACAAAGACAAATAGGAACTAAACTTTGTTTGCATTTTCTTTAAAACATGTCAGACATATACATTAGAATATGCCACTTCCTGTCTTTTCCTCCAACTCCTTGACTTTTGATCTCTCATTTCATTTCAAGGCAGAATCTTTCAGTATAGAGAAAAATGCTAGTTATATTCTTATGTTTTAGTCACTTCAAATTTAATCATGTAGATCCTTCAGAATTTTAGAGGACTAATACTCACCTTTCCTCGACAAACAGCAAGGAAAGCAGCTCCTTTCTTCAATTCTTCTGAGGACTCCACTTTACTGGAGTGGGTATGTTCTAACCTCTTGGCTCTTCTCTTTTTATCAGCAACAGCTTTATTACCTTGGTGAATTGTATTGTAATAACCTTTCAAAACAGACTCGAAACCTTCCTGGCTCCCTCCCTTTGGTTCTGTGTGCACAGAATTAGCAAAGAATTTACAAACAAAATGAAATAACTGGGTAGTTGAAGTTCTAAGAAGTCCATGTGTAGCAAGTGAGTGATATGAGATTTAGCGCCAAAGAAACAAAATTCTGATGGCAGCAAGACCGGTTAGGTGTTGCAAAATAAACCAAATATGGGAACAGAAGACAAGCTCATACGAAAGACTTACCCACAAAGAGGGACTTTCGTGCACTTAGCTGTGACCATTGACCTGTTTCATGCCATCGACTACATAGTTTTTCCATCAGCTTGTAACTTGGGAAGAACACAAGAGTTCCACCAGGAACAATCTTAAAAATTTCCTCCAAAGTTTTGCCAAGTGCATCCTACAAAATGATAGGAGAAAATTCCTTTGTGATATATTAGATGAGGAGCTACACTAGATCAAGAAGGCCAACAACAAGAAGCAAAGATTACCTGAAATGCATACACATGTGCTGTTTTATAGCTTGCGTTCAAAGGATAATTTTCAGGTCCAGTTGAAACTACAGCAGCACATACCTGCCAAAAGGTGAAAAGCTTGAACATTATTGTTGTCAATACACACAGAGCAATCAACCATATTCAAGGCACAAGGAAACATAGCTGGCACCTGTGATTTGACATTGATCACATGTGGAGCTTCCAGACAAGTGCCAAATTGAACACCGAGCTCAGTTGAGAAGGAGTTCATTGGTGATAGTGTGCTATAGAGAATGGGGAATAACGTTTATCACAAAGGACTTCCAAGAGAACATAAATAAAGACAAGCCTAACAATTAGTTTAGAAACTCCATCTCTCAGCACTTGTGAGAATGCTTCTGTACATGCTCACTACTTATACTTCTATATGCAGTTATTGCTACAGCCTTTTTTCTGTAAAAAGAAAATGCCAAGCAGAGCTGCTTACCCAGATGTTAAAATTACCGACAAGGAGAGATCAGCAATGTCTTTGAACACCACTGTTGGATTTAAGCACCACAAATTAAAACTGTGTATCGGGTAGCCAATACCCTGTTCTGCATTTAGTGATATCATGTCTTAGGAAAGTAAGTACTAGAGCATTTAATATTGTCTGAAACATCAAAAAAGCGCAGAAAATATGATACAGCTACATTAGTACAAAATAATCTGTGCTTTACTACAATAAAAGAATTAACTCAGTAGTTATAAATATCTAATCATGCTTGATGCTTGTCCATCCACTTGTCGGTCCTCAAATTCAGGAAACATGCTCTAGATTTTCCTAATTGCAGTATATTCAGAGGTGCCATTACATAGAAAAAAAAATTATATACAAAAATATTCTTTTTTATAAATATATACACATATATCTATATCGGCAGAGTCAAATTGCAACAACAATAGCTCCAGCTGACAGACATAACTGACTTGTAAATCAAGAAAATAGAACAAAAATAATAGGCCTTTATGCGAATGCCATCTAGAAATCACTTTTCTGTCCAAACGTTTGTACTCAGTATCAGACAATTTCCAGACTTCGCTACTGCATAAGCATACTGCAGATTGAAGAAAGACTGTCAAATACTAAATACTCACTTTTATCTCGCTTAATATACCGCTGCAGAGCAAGCTGATAATCAGATGTATGAACCCCATTTCGAGAGAAAAAATAAGTAAGTGTGGAGAATAGCCCTGTGACAAATTGCCAATGTCAATCAGCAAAGTTGCAAAAAAAAAATTGCTCAACGAGCCAGCTCATTTTTTTGTAGAGACAAGAAACTGAACCTTCTAGTGTGATCACAGACAGGCCACTTAAATGGGGTTCTTCAGACTCTAAATCTGTAGCAGCTTTAATTGCCTTAAGTAGAATACTTGAGTCAATAATAAATAAATTTATATATCTAATAACGCATGTATAAAATCTAAATAGTATAGCACCTTTGTAGCACAATCTAACAAAATTGGGAAGCATTGCTGTGATATATGAGCCTCTTGAAGCTCTCTCTTGGCATTATCACCCGTCCAACTGAGAAAATATCACAATAGCAACAGTTCAGGACCAGGCCAGACAAAATCTCCTTAATTACTGAAGATGCAGTGGAATTCCATCTATTAAGTCAGCATAGAGGTGTAATATGGTAAGTAAGATTACTTTTCATGTGCCATGCAAATTAAGAGCAACTTATTTGTTAGAGCACTTACGACTATCCATGTTATACTTAGAATCTTTTTCTTAACTTAAATAGAGAAAATCTGATGATGAAGGAAACACCAATACTGAAACTGAGCAGCCTATAGTTGGAGATATTAGTTGACATCAAACACCAGGCTTGCCAACAGCACCCGTAAGATTCTTCATCAAATAAAAAGTATCATAGCATGCTGCTTAAGTACCAATAGACTATTTCGAAAAAACAAGTCCATATGCGGTTTTTAATCGCCACATGCAATACTGATAGACTTGTTTAAGTTGAACAGATGAAATTCTGTGTTTCATGCACTATAATCATTTTGAACGTACTTGGGACGACTCTCTATAAAATAGTAAAGCGTAAAAAGCCAAAAAGGAAAAAAGACAGTAAGAATGCAAACAGTAACTGAGGTTTCTCACCAAGAGACATAGTGCTGAAATTCTCGCTTCTGTAATGAACTCTTTTTCCGCTCCATCCAACTCATGAGGTCCTGTGCATTTGCAGTACTTTCAGTTTCTTAACAAAATCTTTTGAGGTGCTATGTAGAATGAGATAAATAAAACAACGTTATTACCTGTGCCATTTCACATAAAGGTTTATAGATCATGGCATCGACAGGGCAAAGTTCCTCCAGTTCATCCTTCAACTCTGCCATGGTATGTAAAAATTTACAACCAACATCAACATTAAAACAGAAAAACTAACCGCTGTCTAGCATACTTTGCAGAACATCTTCTTCAATATCCACGCTACCAGAGTCGCGAGCAATATCCTCAATATTGCTGCCAAAAAAGCAACCAGCTTTATAAATGAGATTAGAAGACAATATGGACCAAGTTCCACAATAAACAGCATTTTATCTACTAGATTTGCAGTGCTTTTTAAAAACAACTGATGGAAAGATTAAATTCAACGTGGTTTGTGCCCGTTGAAATTCCTCAGCATTTTACTTCTGACTCATGTCATGTGACGAATAAACCAGGAGTCAAAATGACATACTGAGCTTCGTCAAGAATTATGATTGCTCCCTTTATATCGACATCCATTGCTCCCCGAATGACTGGATTAACGATGTAGCTATACGGACAGAAAACAAGCTGTGCATCGCCGGCCATAGATGTTGCTGCATAATATGAACAGCCTGAAATGCAACAATGTTCCCTCAGAAATGTCATCAAAACAAGAAAGAGAGAAACAGGACAAGAAAATTTTTTTAGAACATGAAGCAGACCTTTCACAACTTGACCGATTTTCACAAGATCTTCTATGTCATGTGCCTCGTGGCATCCCCCTTTCTGAAGGGAAGGATGCGCTCTAACTTTATTAGCATTTCTGTAAAGATTTTCAAGTTAGTGATTTCTTTCCATGTCCAGAAAGCAATAATGAACTTAAGGAGTTATAACTCACTTGAATTCACAGCATCCAGCATCTCGATTTCGCAGAAGCATCTTGCTGAAATTCCAATAACATAATTTAGAGAGTCACAAAACAAACTTGACCAGACAGGAAAAAAAAAACATATGCCCTTTGTATAAAAGCATCACCATTCTTCGTCGATGTTCTCTTTCCCTCTGACTTTTGAATTTGTGCAATAATATTTCCGAGAGGCCTAAACGAAAAAAAGATGCAGATGGAAACAGAAAAGCTTCACCAGATGAACGTTTAAACCCAGAGCTGTTGACATGCCATTGATACAAGAATGCTAAAAGAAAAACATTCCCAAAACCCAGTATGTTCAGGACAGAGTTATAATCTTTATTGTTCGAATAACTTCACAATGGTACTTTCTTGATTCAATGAATCTCTAAATCACAAATGAATTGTTGTCTTCAAAAGAAGCAACACCAAGTACAGTAGCAGTGTTCTGATTTAGAAACAAAAAGATACAATCCTCGATCTCTGCTGCAGAGAATATTGCACAGATCCCACAACAAGGGGAGGTTACAGGAGGATTGGATGTGCTTTATATGTAGCCAGTGGAAAGAACTAATCCATCTACTCGTTTTCGAGCAGTGGGGACTGGGAAGAACAACAGAATGCTTGCATCTTGAACCATAGTAAAATGAAATACTCAGGACTAGCACAACATCAAGCATTAAACACGGGTTGTGAGGAATGATAGTGACCTACCAAAATAGCCATTGGCACCCGGTAAGCAGTTTTCCGATATTCCCGAATGACTTGAGAAATTTGAGAGTGTGTCCTCCTTTCAAACAGCACCAAATTAAACATTTAGTCAGCAATGCTTACAAACCTCAGCTGGTGAGCTCCTGGGGTCCGTCATCATGTAACATCAAAGAACGTTCTATCCCCAAAGCCATTACTTCAATTTATTTCTAGAAGATACATGAAGAAAACATTTCAATGTATCTCGTCACATGGAACAATTGCCTCATTATGTAGAGCAAAGCCAATTTATAAAGGTTGGGAGTTCAGTAAAATAATATTTGGGATTGCCATTATATTCATATGAAGAAGAGAACAAAATGCAACTTCACATCGACATAAGAACCAAAAACTTTAGTACAGAACAAAAGTACGGTCAATTTGCAAAATCACTGTGCATGGCTGCTAAATTTAGGTACTCCAATCAACGTAACTGACATGTGCACCATATACTCCCTTCACTCTGTAAACTTCTCGTTCTTTTCCCTTACAAAATAATTATTGATACCTTAACAATTCCACCCGAGTAATTCCAGAAGAAAGAACTTACGTTGAATAAAAAATGGTGGGTATTGACTTTTTTTTACTCTTGCCTTCTGGTACTGACTGAACTGGCTCTGAATTTCCTGGCACTGTATTGCCTAATCAAAATAACAAATTGGTTACATATTGGATACAGATTCTAACAGAAACCATGTCAAATTAGTCAATGTCCCCGTCTTCAATCAAAAGGAAAAAAAAACAATGCCCCACCCCCCTTGGAAAGAGACACAGGCGCGTGCTTTGAGTATCATGATCAGCCCTGTCTGCTTCAACACCCACTTGATGAGCAAGATTCGAGATTTCTCTCAGTTTTCACACATCTAAGCAAAGAACGCCAACGCCATTTCCTATCCACTACCCTAGAGCTACCATCGAACATCGGGTTTCTGCAAATGATCAAGCCCGAAGACTCACCTGAAGGCTCCGCCTCAGGAACAAATCCGCCGCCGTAATTCAACGGATCCACCACCGCCTCCGGAGCAGCCTTCGACTGCGAGGGATTCGCGACCTGGGCCCTGGACTTGTAGTTCTGCTGCCAGGCGAGGGTCGAGCAGAGCAGCGAGAGCGACTTCCCGGTGCCGGTCGGCGACTCGAGCAGCGCGTGGCAGTGGCCATCCCTCGCGGCTCGGTCGAGGGTGGACACGACGCGGCCCATGAACGCGAGCTGCGTCCCGTACGGCTGGTACGGGAACTCCACCGGCACGCCCCCGATGTGGAGGGCGTTCCTAGGGTTCTTGGGATTCGATTTCGGCCTGACGATCACCCCTTTTCCTGGCTTTGCGGCCGCCATCTCTCGCTTCGCGGATGCCTCTTTCGACCCGATCGAAGAGTGAGAATGGAGGAGAGAGTCTACTGGCGTAGCTTAGCCTTTGGGGAAAGTTGGCGCTCTGGCGGGAAAAATGGAGAAGCGCGAATCGGGTTGGAAAATTTGACTCGCTGAGTCAAATCGCCGGTGACCCGCGCGTACCGGAAACATGGGCCTGGCCCAATGGGCCTCGACTTGGCTATTCGTTCTCCTTTTTGTTGGCTTGACGGGTTCTCCTTTTTTTCCTTTTTTTTCGCTCGTTACGTTGTCGCTATGCTGTGCGTCCCAAATGATTCACGTTTCAAAGCAGCTGTTGCATCGTACCCCGGAAAAAGAAAATGGTTATACACGGTAGAAGTTAGATAGTGCATTGGACGCCAGTGTTTAATTAACAAGTGTTCCTTGGGTACTTGTTAATAAATATTTTTTATAAAGCTAGTTTTTTTATTTTTTATTGCGGAATCTCGACCAAAGCAACTAAGCGTGATTTTTTACTTAAAATAGGCCAAAACAAATAAGTATGAAAAGAAATCTATGAGGCATCGAATTGTAAGCCTCGTGTCGGTTTTTATGATAATGGTCATGGAGTGAGTTCAAGAGCAACGTGAGTTGGACTAAATTTCCAGATGAACCAAATCGGATCTCTTTTTCAAATTGAACATTCTAGTGGAAATTAGGTAAAGCCCAAAGGCAAACCACGGTATCCCTGTGAAAACCGGCTTCTCGCCGCAACAAACATCATTGACGTTTTAGGGACAAATTCCTAGACCATAGGCAAGAGAAACGAAAGAATTGCATAATAAGCAACTTTTCTTCTTTTCGATGCGTGACTAGGAATAAAAAACGTTATTAAATTGTCGAGAATAAAGAACTTTTGAACCAGTGGTGTGATTATATTTTTTCTTTCCTCCCTTTATGTGGCGGACAAATAATAGCACGGGTTTCTTTAACGAATGGCGGGTAGAAACATAATACCTGGAATATTTGGATCAGCAATATGATTTCGTCATAAAATTGCCGGTTCGTGCTCGTCACTCTACAGGTTTAGGTGACGTGCATCTAGCTAAATGTTGAATGTATGAGGCAGAGAGAGAAAAATGCTTACGAAAAATACCACACATACCACGAGAAACGCAATTAATCAAAGAGGCTCGACCAACTATGATAAAAAAAAACAAGAAGGCTGCCAATGGAGTGACCTGTTTTGTTAGGCAAGTGTTGTCATTCGTTGTGCGATTCAAAAGTGGTGCATCAAATTCCTCCTACCATATGCGAGATAAACGAGAGAATCACATAATGAGCGATTTTTCTTCTTTTCGGCACGTGATTAGGAATATAACCTCGAAGAATCGGCAAGGTCGGAGAACTTTTGAGCTGGTGACGTGGTTGGACTTTATTTTTCCCCTCCCTCGTGATGGGCGGATGATGGCAAGGGATTTTTCAACGAAATGACGGGTAAAAACATAATTTCAGGAAAAATTTTGAGGTCGGAGTGAATGTACGTACTAGTCAGATCTCTCCACATTGACTATATCCAGTGCCGACCGCATCGCTTTCTAGGTCAGGTTACGTAAATGGAGCCGAATGCCGGACATCTGAGGCGGAGAGAGAGAATTGCACCACGTTGAGCACGTTAAAAAAGGGGGAAAAAACGGTTCTCGAGATTGGCGGCCTATCCACGCAAAGTCTGGGGAGTTTGGCGTCTATTGGAGAGCACCGGGTGGAGTCGTGAACAGCGGGAAAGATCCGTTTGGGGCCGACGTCACTAAATGCTCCGTCCTGTCATCTCGATCGGGCTGCGCTGCCTTTTCAACAAAGAGTTTTGACGTCCGGTGGTGTGGATGGGAGTACGGGGGGATTTGATGGCGCGACGCGGTGGGCGGTGTGCTCCACCCACCGAATTGATGGACCCCCACCTGATCCCCTCCAGCGGACTTTCAACCGATCGCGGAACTAGAGGATAAGGCCGTTGTCTGTATTGGCGATTCCCCCCTTTTGTCGAAGTCGCTGTCCCCGCTCCATCGACCGTCGCTTCGAGCCTATTATGGGGAGAGGCGGAACTGCACACCTCGTGGGTTCGTTCCGAACGTGTTCGATCGCTTCCCCTCCGCCGTTGGAGATAACGAAAGTCGGGATTAATTATCTAAAAGGTCATTGACTCTACTATTAGTTCTAAATTTTTTAATTTTATGAAAATAATCCAAAATCTCTTGACGAGTTATTAGTTTAGTTTGTTTGAGTAATCATTCTGATTTATTTTTGTCGGAAATCAATGATTTTGATGTTGGCTGTAACACTATTGCTGAATCAACAATCTTTGACCCAAATCAATTGGAAATACTTATGTTTACAAATTCTCAAAACTTCATGATTAAATTAGTAAAATTTTCAATTTTAGAATTGTATACACCGCTGAATAATGAGCTGAAGATTTTTTGGATTATATTACTAACTAAAATACATATATTGTATTGATCTACGTAATTTACTTTTGAACTTTCTCGATACACATGAACCGTACCCACATGTATCATGTTATACTGTGTTATTAAGCGAATAGGGTTCCTTCTTATATGGAAAAAAAGGGGCCCTTCTAAATTTCGTCATTGGCCGCAAGGAATAATGCCTTTGATTAATGGGAAAAGACGTTCGTAGCTACTGTTTAGCATCTTATCAAGTTCTGTGCAAATTGCTGTCTATTCTACTTTATTTTAAACTCTCGAATGATTTTAAATCGCAATGTCAAGCTGGTCCCCACCTCCCACCTCCTAATTTTAAGCTCTAAAAAATCGGGGTTAATGGTCTAAAAAGTCCCCAAACCTACTCTTGCTCCTAAACCTTTTTAATCTTGCTAAGCAAGTCATGAATCTTTTGATGACTTATTAATTAAACCTAAATTTTGTTGACGATTTGCTATAGTGGTGATGTTGGCCAATTTTAACTAAAAATTGCCGATGTAGACGTCGAATGATTGGCGATTTCTTGCTAAAATTGATCACGAGGACTACATTGATAAATTGTCGACATTTTTATAATTAAATTAGCAAAATTAAAAATCGATAACTAAATTGGCTATTACATGATAGGTTTGTAATTTTTTGAACAAATTTCCCGATTAAAATCTGTATATACTCTGTTGATCTACATAATTGACCTTTAAGACTTTTAGATGCACGTGAATCGTACCCGCATACATTATGTTATACTGTATTTTAAAGCGTAGAGGGTTCATTCTTTTTATGGAAAAACAAACCCTCTAGATTTCATCGATGGTTGCAAGGAATAATATATTTCATTAGGTGGAGAGGTGTGTGTCGAAAGTAGTACTTTGAAATTCATAAACAAATCTTTGTAGTTACAGTTTAACACCATATCAAGTCCCATGCAAACCGCCCTCTATTTTATTTTGTTTTATTTTCAACTCTCGAATCATTTTAAATTGCAATATTAAGCTTGTACCAACCTTCTACCTCCTAAGTTTAAGCTCTAAAACTCGATAGTTACGAGTCAACGACTTATCAAATCATTAGTAGATTGCCATCAAATGTTGTTTTTTTCCTCGAATACTCCAATAGTTCCAAACCATCATTTTTCTTCCCAAACTCCAATCTCTTTCTCTAGCGTAGCAATCTCAATATCGCTTTCACATTGAAAAATTAATTAAATGACTTCAATAATGTCCGTTTTTACTGATTAGGTAATTTGGTCCGTGATGTCGATTGATATAAACGGGACGATAGTAATGCACGGACCATCAATTTTGGCGGTCTAATAAAATAAACGTCTCATCTCAGAATTCTTCCTAGAATTCTAAACAGTGAAATTAAAGAGTTCCTCATCCCACGCCAACTCGAACCCAATGCACACTGCTTCCTAAACCAAGGAAATTTCCCCGCGTGAACCGGAACCAGAGACGAATCACGACCGTTCATCACGTGGATCTCGACGACGACGAGCGGTCGCGAGATGAACGGCCGGGATCGCCTCCCATCAGACGGATTATGTTTGTACGTATTTTCCCTTATCTGGCCAATGGCATGGCCCTCATGGTGTTGGCGTGAAGGGTAACCCACGTGATCCCGCCCCCGTCTTGCCGTGCATCCCTTGCATCCCTTCCCCTGTCGCGCAAAATTCCAGCTTCTACGTCACCTTCCTCTGTCAACTTCACCAGGCGAGGCCAAGAAGACGACGACCCACCTCCCTCAGTCGCTAACTCCACTGGGATTGGGCGGTACCGAGTACCCAGACGTTTCCGCACCCGGCAAAGGTCTTCGTCGCGCGTCAGTTTATTATTTCGCCTCTCCTTTCTCCCGACTTTCGAGGGCCGGGTTCGAGACGGCAAACGGATCAGGAAGCCGACCGGAGGGCGTGGGAGGTTGCTTTTGTTCAGTGGGAATCGCTTCTCTCCACGAAGCAAGAATCGAATGGTGTTGTCGGCGAGTACTTCTTTTATCTTTTTTTGCTTCCGGGCTTTAGTGTAAATTTGGGGAGAATCAGCATCTGGTTCCTGTTCTCGAGCAGCTGCTGTCTCGCTGCCCTGTCATGTCTTATTCTGTAGACCCTCTCTGCCTTGCTCGCGAGGGAACGGCGGATAATTACTGAAGCAAATGGGAGGATTGCGAGTGCTGGTCGCATCGCACCCCAATGTGCTATTGCTTTCGTTTTGGCTACAAAAGGAAAAGCTCGTGGTGATCGGGTCAAATTACTAGTCGGAGGTGAGTTTTGACGGAAACCCACCGCTAGTTGTTCCGTGTTTTGTTTCCTTTCTTTCTTCCTCTGGCGTCTCTCTCATTTTCCTCCGAGCGGTGGAATGTCTGCTGAAATTTTTCGTCGCCTCATTTAAGTTCTTGGCTTTAGTCTTGTGTGCTGCGGAGGGCTAAGTGGCATTTTTGGCTGATCGAAGGGAAATGCTAGTCCTGTAAAATGAGAAGGGTTTGGCTTCTGTTATTGCCTGTTTTGTTTCTTGGAGCGTTTCCCTCTATATTTAGCAAGAATGTTACTTCAAGACCTGCTGTCGTGAATGTTGGAGCCGTTTTCGCATTCGATTCCACCATCGGAAGAGTCGCCAAGATTGCCATTGAGGAAGCTGTGAAGGATGTCAACTCTAATTCCAGCATCCTCCCTGGAACCAAGCTCGTCGTCACAAAGCAAAACACCAACTGCAGTGGGTTCTTTGGCATGGTTGAAGGTCAGGTTTCTCTGCGTGTGCGTGATTTGATGAACAGAGCAACTTCTTCTTGGAAATGCACTTTAATTCTTTTTTTTTTTATTTATTTATGTGTTTTCTTGCTATTGCAGTTCTGCAGTTCATGAAGACTGAGGTTGTTGCCATCCTTGGTCCACAGTCTTCTGTGGTGGCTCATATTGCGGGACTTGTTGCCAGCGAACTCCAAGTGCCTCTGCTTTCATTTGCGGCCACAGATCCTACCCTATCATTCCTTGAATTCCCCTATTTTGTTCGAACGACGCAGAGTGATTTGAATCAAATGAGTGCTGTAGCGGAGCTTGTTGATTACTATAATTGGAAGGAGGTGACCGCCATTTATCTCGATGATGATTATGGCAGAAATGCTGTGTCGGCATTGAATGATAAGCTTGCAGAAAGACGCTGTAAAATCTCATACAAGGTGGGAATTCCACCAGGGCCAGCTAAACGCAGTGATATCATGGATATTCTTGTCAAGGTTGCGCTCATGGAATCAAGGGTCATTGTTTTGCATGTAACTCCTGAGTCAGGTTTCGTGGTTTTCTCTGTAGCACACTATCTCACTATGATGGGTAATGGATATGTTTGGATTGCCACGGACTGGCTTTCATCAGTTCTAGATTCTGCTTCTCCCTTGCCATCTGAAATTAGGGAGTCTTTGCAGGGAGTTCTTGTTCTGCGTCAACACACCGCTGATTCAGATAAAAAGAGAGCATTTGCCTCTCGTTGGAACAGACTAACTGGTGGCTCCCCTGGCTTGAACTCTTATGGCCTTTATGCTTATGACTCTGTTTGGCTTGTTGCTCATGCTCTTGAAGCATTCTTTCAGCAGGGGGGCGTACTTTCTTTCTCTAATGACTCCAGGATAAACTCTACTGAAAGTGGTGGCCTCCACCTTGAAGAATTGAGCATCTTTACCAATGGACCACTCTTATTAAAGAACATTCTACGGACTAGTTTTGTTGGTTTAACAGGTCCTTTTCAGTTCAATTCTGACAGATGCCTTATTCATCCTGCCTATGATATTATCAATGTGGCTGGAACTGGGTCACGGCGTATTGGTTATTGGTCCAATTATTCTGGGTTGTCAACTCTACCTCCTGAACAGCTTTATGAGAGGGCACCTAACCGTTCTAGCCAGCAGCTCTATGGTGTTATTTGGCCAGGGGAGACACTGTCAAAACCTCGTGGATGGGTCTTCCCAAATAATGGCAAGCAATTGCGGATTGGTGTACCCGATCGAGTCAGTTTCCGTCAATTTGTATCAAAAGTTCGCGGGACAGACAATATGTTCAAAGGGTTTTGCATTGATGTATTTGTGGCTGCTGTAAACTTGTTACCTTATGCAGTTCCATATCAATTCGTTCCTTTTGGAAATGGCAGTGCAAACCCAAGCTACACAGAGCTTGTGAATTCGATCACAACAGGCGTGAGTACTCACAAGATCTGAGCTTTGAAAGAATTTTTTCACAATGTTGGTTTGCTTTGGTGGCTTATGTTTTCATGTGCTGTGACAGTTCTTTGATGCTGCTGTTGGAGATATTGCCATTGTTACCAATAGGACGACAATTGTAGATTTTACACAGCCATATGCTGCATCTGGACTTGTCGTTGTGGCCCCATTCAGGAAATTGAACACGGGTGCTTGGGCCTTCTTGCGCCCGTTCACCCCTCGCATGTGGATCGTGACTGGTGTTTTTTTCCTTGTCATTGGGATTGTTATATGGATTCTGGAGCATAGGACAAATGATGAATTTAGAGGTCCTCCTCGGCAGCAACTAATGACCATTTTGTGGTGAGTTCTTCTATAGACACTTCTTCTAACAATATGGTATTGTACACATGATCCAGCATTGATATGCCTTCGTGCGCTCTGTCCAAAATCTGTGTAAAAAGTCATTTTGAAGTTTGTTTGTTTTACAGAAGACACCTGTAGGGTTGTTGAACATGTACAGGTAAAATAAGAGATTTCGAGGAGGCTGCAGGGTTCTATTATCTGCTTAACTATTGTCGTATGAGTTCCATATGCCAAGAATTTGTCGATAATATAGGTTAGTGGGTGAATACTAGTAGACCATTCTTTAGGCTAGATATGCTGCTCTAGACTCAAGAAATCTGTCAATGAATTTACTTTTTCTTTCCTCTTGAGATGGTTGACAACATGCACGAGACAGCCAAAAGGGTTATAAAGGAAATTGATAAAGTCTTGAATTTTTGCACAAACAGGAATGATGTTACCTACTTTTTTGATAGTATTCCCATGCTTAGGGAGGTGCAGGGGTAAGATTATGTGGTGCTAAGCATGCCAACCTAGCAGACCAAATTTCTGTTCCTTTTTTCCTTTTCATTTTCTTTGTAAGGGGGAGGGGCGGTGCAGCATTTTTTCCAGTCTTTTTTCCTTGTTAAATTAGAAAATTCCACTTCTACCATGTTGTGAAGACGCTCTATCAAAATTGTCAGTGCTTGAGTTATCATGTGTTTAGCTGTGTATCCCAGAGAAATGATGTGTTTTATCTTAGTTTTTCTTCTGCAATTAGAATTGCCCAGTGGAGGATGTGATTAGATCTACTTTCAGCAAATGTCAAACTCCATCCAATATGATGTTGGATACGCATCAGATTTATCACCTATTAACCTCTTAGTTGGTGTATAACCAAATCTTTTTTCCCTGACTTGCTGATGTCTCAGGTTTAGCTTCTCAACATTATTTTTTGCCCACAGTAAGTTTCTCTGTTCCTCCAATTTTAGGTTTTATGCAATGGCACACAGCAGCATTTATTGAGCTGGCTTCACCATATATTTTGCAGGAGAGAACACTGCAAGCACTCTTGGTCGGATTGTGCTAATCATATGGCTATTTGTCGTTCTGATAATCAACTCAAGCTACACTGCAAGTTTGACTTCAATCCTCACAGTGCAGCAGCTATCTTCGCCTATTAAAGGAATAGAAAGCTTAATAAAGGGTGATGAGCCTATTGGGTTTCAAGTGGGTTCTTTTGCTGAACATTACTTGACAAAGGAGCTTGGGATATCTAGGTCTCGACTTAGGGCCCTGGGATCACCAGATGCATATGCTAAAGCACTTAAAGATGGTCCAGGGAAGGGAGGTGTGGCTGCTCTGGTTGATGAACTTCCATATGTAGAACTGTTTCTCTCATCACAATGCTCATTTAGGATTGTTGGTCCAGAATTCACCAAAAGCGGCTGGGGTTTTGTAAGTATTTTGTTTTGAGTGCTCTGCTAGATTTTTTTTCTTTCTTCCTGAAAAACTTATCTTTGGGCTCACCGATTTGTGAAGAAGATAAATTAGATAAATGGCAGAGGACTTCACTTTCCCTTAAAGTTTTTGCACTTTCGGAAGGATTTATGACTTGCCAAAATTAGGTCCTTTAGAAATTGATTAAGCAAATTTGTTCTTTTTGTTTATCCTCTGAACTTTTTGGATCTGTTAAAGGAGGAGGTTTGAAACACCTCCTTTCACTTATGTTGATATTCCAGTACAAGCGAGAACAACTTGCTGAAAAGGATTTTTGTCGCTAGAGCAGACCAAATAATTGGATAGCTGTGGAATGTTGCATATGAAAAATGGAAAATCTCAAAAAGGTTTTCTCTAAATTCTTGGTTTTCATTCTGGGAACATCCATGTTGAATCGTGCAAAAGATCCCATTGAAGTACCACTAGTGTCTAGCATCTAATGCAACCTCGACATTGCTACATCTCGAGATTCCATTGAAGTCTCTCTTGTTCCCCTTGTTTCACACACATTCTCTTTTGCATGATAGGCATTTCCTCGGGACTCTCCGCTAGCAGTTGACTTGTCAACTGCGATTTTAGCGCTCTCTGAGAATGGCGATCTCCAGAGGATCCATGACAAGTGGCTTATGCAAACTAGTTGCAGTTCAGACAGTGCCGAGATTGAATCAGACCGACTTCACCTCAAAAGTTTCTGGGGTCTCTTTCTTGTTTGTGGCATTGCTTGCTTTATTGCTCTCTTCATATACTTCCTGCAGATTTTGCACCAGTTATACCACACTGCCCCTGCCGAATCTGCTCCAGACGGTTCGAACAGCTTGCGCTCTAAGCGTGTCCAGAGATTTCTATCGCTAATGGATGAGAAGGAAGACCCTTCCAAAAGAAGTAAAAAGAGGAAAGTGGAAGGGGCGCCGTCCGAAAATGATAAAGACAGCAATCCGGACATAGACAATAGGAGGAGACAAATGGGGAATCAGGATGAGCAGCAGTCATCGGCCACCATCGCTTAATTTTTGGATCTCCTCTTAAAAATACAAATACAAGATCTTTCTCTCTAGGGATATAGATTTCTTGCTGCTTGTACGGATTTCCCTTCTTTATTTGTCGTTAACACTTTTCATACCATCTGCCCTTTGTTTCTTTAGAGTAGGAAATCTGAAAGTTGTGCCAATCAAACTGTTTATTGTCAACGATAGTGCACGATGAAGTTTTGCTGCATAGTCTTCAGCAATAAAGCGCACTCATTTCTCATCTGACCAAGATACTGCAGATATAAGATGTCAAAGCGGGACCAAACATTGTTGTTGTGCTCGGAGTCCTCAATTCGGTTCAGCATTGGACTTAGGGAGGTAATTTGAGCTGTGTATCTATAGATTCTTGGGGGAGCGATATGCTCCGTGAGATGGTAAATGAGAAAAAAAGACCCGGAAATTTTGCTCTACTGGATCAGAAAGACGCATAGTAGTGGCTCGCAAATATAATTATGTGCCAAAAAAAAGAAAAAAGAAATAGAAGCATGCACATTTCTTTTTCGGAGTTACCCAAAGTCAACTAAAAAATTGTTGTTCTATGCAAACATCGTTTGTACTTTGTTTAATCTCAGTACTAGGTATCTGGCGTCATTTGGACATACCGAAATTCCTAATGTCTGTATTATAGCAATGTGAAGGAAATCAGATTTGGATGCCGTTAGAAAGATGCACAGAGCCTTGCTAACATCATTTTTGCTCCGAGTTGCAAAGCCTGACGAAGGCAGCAAAAGTAGTAAACCTCACATTAACTCATCTTGAATTTGATTTTGAGGGCTTTTGACACGGCATGGACTGGACTCAGAGAAACTCGAATAGCGAGACTTGCAACTGATGGGTGAGTCCACCGTGAGCATTAATTACCCTTCCTGAGTCCCAATCGATGCTGTTCGAGGGGACGCAGGACGGACGCTATCAGAGAAAAATGACCAGGAGGAATTATTCCATACGCTGGCTTAATTGAGAAAAGCTATACTAGAAGACGACTCAAGAGGCATCATCCTCGATCTAATACAGCTTGCAGAGAGAAGAAATTTTTTCCATCGACAGCATTTCTGGCTCACATCGACAGAAAGTTCATAAATGCGCAAGCCATGCGAGGCGATTCCAATAGATTGCAAGCACGGATATGGATACGGCATTTCCAGCATGTGATGCTCGAGACCGTGGCCCGCCGCAAGCATGTCGACTTTGTGGTTTGGTCCGTGAGTTCATGCGCAAGTGTTCATGAGCATCATGGGGGGTTGCGAAGGGACCTCGGAATTAACTTTTGTCCAAAAGAGGGGGGAAAAGAAAAGAGGTAAAAGAACTGGAAACACGACCACCGAAAAGGACGCCAGCTAAGAGAGGTCGTGCTCGTTTGTCTCCGAACCAAAAAAGTCGCGCTTTTTGCGCAGGTCGAGGAAAAGGCGACATCACTTTCAAAGACGATATATAGAGATATAGATAGAGCCCCGCGCGATAAATTCCCACACCATTCAAAATCTCCAATCGAGTACACGCTTTGATAGTGCGTGCTTTTTCATTGACAAAAGTGCCCGACTGTCCGAGCGCGCAGGGTTGCCATTTGATTTGGTCCCTCACTGCTGAGAATACCGGCATCTTCCGTAACCTGGTCATCATCGACAAGACAAGACAATGCAGAAACCATCAGAACGTATACGGTCGAGAGCATCGGCTCGAATGGCCGTCCCCGCTTAATGTTCATGGGAACGAACGGCTGAGATTCGACTTACTGGGATCGCCGAACGTGACGAGGCCGGTGCCCTTGAAGTCGCAGTTCCAGTAGTTCCTCCCGTGCATCTGGTAGTAGGCGTTCATGGCGTAGGAGGCGTGCGCGTGCACCTTCTCCGGCGCGTAGCACTCCCCTCCCTCGTACACCTCCCTGCAGTCCACGCCCCCGGGGCCGCAGCAGAAGTCCACCACCGCCTGCAGCAACCCGTCCTCCGCGTGCGGCTTCGCCACGCACCACACCGACGGCCCCCTCGCGGCCGCGCTGCTCCCGACCGCCTTCTCTCCGAACCCCGACACTGCATACACGTCACGTCATTTCATAGACTGAGCACCAAAAATATATTCAAACAAGCAGAGTGTGGAAGATCAGAACTTGTGTACGTTGATCGATCCAATAGACTGCCAAATTTGAATTTAAACGAGCCCTAAAAACCCGTTTTTGGAGGGAAAAGATTTGAAAAGTCGTACCTCCGCCGCTGCAGAACTGGCAGCTCAGGTCCATGTCATACGCCTTCGACCCGTCGCCGTTGAACAGCCCGAAGTTCCTCTCGGAGACGCCGCCTTGCTTCTTGTTCTCGTTGAACAGCGCGAACACGAAGATCTCCACCCTCTCCTGCGCCCTCATCGGCGTCCCCCTGTTCGCCTGCGCCCTCTCTATCAGCCTCGTGTTGTACGTCCTCGCGTTCTCCGGCGTCGCCGCCCGGTCCCCGTCCTCTCCCTTCGACGGCCACCCCGACTCCGACACCGTGATCTCGATCGACCGGTTCCCGAACCCCAGCGCCCCATCGCCGACCTCACGGCGTCGATCTGCGCATCCAGCATGTTCGTGTACACGTACCCTTTCGGATCGCGGACGGTCGTCTTGTTCCCGAGCAATGCGTACTCCAGATTGACGGAGTTGGAGTTGTCGCGGTAGGCGAAGTAGGGGTAGGCGTTGATCATGAACGGAGCCCCGGTGTCGGCGAGGAACTCCACGATCGAGGTCAGGGTCGGGAGCAGAGTCATCGCGAAGGTGGCCGAGGACGGGGGGAACGACGACGCGAGAACGGCCATGCTGTGCGGCGTCGAGACCTTGATCTTGCGGTCGAGGCCGCGCGCCACCAGCGCGGCGTGCAGGTTCTGCATCGCCTGGACCAGGTCGTTGGGCTCGAGCTTGTCGTCGCCGGAGGTGAGGTACTCGTTGCCGACGGCGACGGCGACGACGGACGTGGCCGGGAGGAAGGGGGCGACGCGGGAGGCGAGCCACTCGGCCGCGGCGGAGGGGTCCTTGCTGAGGTTGGCGACGAGGCTGTTCTCGACAGCGACGACGAGGTCGATGCCGGTGTTGGAGAAGGCGTCGAGGATGTCCGGGTTGGAGTCGTAGATTTTGACCCGGTCGATGAGGGTGGACTGGAGGAGCTGCGCCACCTTTCTTGGGCGAGGGGAGGTTGTTGCCGATGGTGCCGTAGTTGACGCCGACGGCGGAGACGCCGTGGGCCGAGCCGAGGAGGAGGAGGAGGAGGAGGAGAGAGAGCGGCGGGAGGTGAGAATGGAGGCGGGGGTTCGCCATGAGAGCGAGGCTCGCGCAGGTTTCAGATGACGAGTGGGGAATGGGAACAAGTGGGAGAGTGAGAGTGGAGAAGATGATATAAAGAGCAACGCCAGTGTTACTGGCCATCGCTCGACGCGTGATTGCTGCGAAGGTGTTTTCCGTAAATGCCATCGATTATTACGGTTCGTATATTTCGTAAAAAATAAATAATTAAAAAAAATATATCCTTAAAGATCATTCTTTGTATCGTTTTAATCAATGAGTTGGAAATATTTCATTATCAATCAAAAATTTAAGTCTAAATATTCTTATGAATGATAAAAATATATTTTATTTATTTATTTTTATAAGTAACACAAATAATCATTTAAAAAATGTTTTTATACTTGTTTTTTGCAAAATGGACATGAACATAAATCACTAATAAAGTTGCATTTGGTCATCTGGATTCAAACTGTGATAGGATAAGATAAATTGGGATATGAAATCCTCTAAATATTGTCTAAATAACAAAAATATTTTATTAAATGTTTGGGATAACTTGAGATAATATTTGAATTTTCTTTTTTTTAAATTTTGCAACCTGATATAGGATTGAAAACTTGTTTTTTTGCAAAACCTAGGACTCCCTGTAAACATTATAGATATTGACAAGCCCTTCTTGACCACTGTCGTTCTCGAGTATCCTCAATTCAAATCCTCGTGACCATTGTCGTCAACAAGCATCTTTAGAAAATTGACCTTGGGAGCTTGATGACTTCCAGTAGACATGACTTATTCTGTTAAGCAAAATTTGAATAGAAGGTGAGGAAGGACTTCTTTCTAGCATTTCATCGAACATTTGATAAACGCTTTGTTCAAAGACATCATTGAATAATGGAGGATGAGATTAAGTAGAGGTGAAACTAAGAGAAGGACCGAGAGATGATCCAGTGATGATGGAAAAACTGGAAACCCAACTGAAAAAGAGAAGGAGCCATGGATGAGGTGATGAACCCTAGGGTAAGCAAAAGCATTGGCAAAGATTCTCAAGAATGTTAAGAGCGAGGGATTGTCATAGTAAATAGCCGCAGGAGCCGTGGTAAGTGCTGCCATTAGAAACACCAAGGACGGCAAATTTGATATGAACTTTCCTGATGTTTGGGAATTGTTAAGTTAATTTTTAAAATTTTATATTCTAATATTAATTTTTTTCTATCTTGGAGTGGACTAATAATATATATGTAATATAGCTTGGCCTTTAAGACTTTTGAAGAAGGTTCTGTTACTAATATATTTGTTTTGATAAATGTATTTCAATCCGGGTTTTTTTTTATTTTCCTTTTTTTTGGGTGGGGTTTCGAATGAAGGTGCGTCGCCTGCGATTTGCATGTGTTGGCAGTGAGAATTCGTCAAAAAGCAACATCAAAAGGGTCGTCCGGCGTGGGCCAGATCTCATGATCATCGGGCCGTTGATTAGGGGGACGTGATTGGCTCTGTCGCCCTCGATTGGGATCCGACCGTGTTCTCGCTCGTTTGTCGTGGCATCGCCTCGAAACGCAGTCCCAGGTTGGGTCGGGCCGGCGTTTCGTCCTCCCATGTAATAATATAATCGCCTCATTTTCTTCCCAAAAAATGCTTTGCGACAAATCTATAAATAAGCAAGAATTTTTGGCGGAACCCAACCTTATCCACAAAGATCCAATTCTCCCCAATTTCCATCCAGATTACTTTAGAATACAAATTAATTAAGTAAAAATATATTAAGAAAAAACATAGACCTTATTATTCCACTTATGTTGTCTCGATGTTCCTAAGAAAAAATTGAAATGGATTCATGCAATACATAAAGAGATCATCAGTAATCAATTAGACATGTCGATGGATATGTGATACTTACTCATACCTGTTGACCAATAAAAAGATACAGATCGATCATAGAAAAGTTAAAATACTATTAAAGAGGAAAAGAAATCTAAAGGTGCCCATCTAGAAACCATAATATTTTACATAAAGTAAATTAAAAAGCTTAGTCTTTTTACTTATTTAAACACTACTAATGTTCATCAAAAAATTAAATGGACTCATCCAACATATAAAGAGGACATTAGTAATTAATCACGTACCTTTTACATTAACAAGATATAAAAATTTAATAATTCCACTTATCAAACACTGAGGATCCTAACAGAAGTTCAAAATGGATTTGGCTATACTATTGTTATCCATGTATTATCTACAATCACATATATAAAAGAGAGTTTTTGGTCATTAGACAGTCGGATGTTGAGTATTTATTGTTGTCGAGACTCTATAATGATATATCCATACGTACTTACTATATATTTCAAGTGAATTTTGTAAAATAAATAAGGCCTGACAAGTATTGAATAGCTTCTCATCAATAATTTTCACTTATACATTTAATTTCGCAACCCCTCACTTAGCTGTAATCCCTACATATAATTTTAATGTATACAGTACAGATTTATATTTACGTAATGGTGTAACCGTAGCTCGGGGGTAAAGACATAGTAATGTCCTAATCTCCCATGTTTTTCCCTATTTAATCGAAGAAAAGGTTCACGGTTGATATACCACGCGGTGAAGATGAAGAAACATGGTCACCTGCTCACACGCAAAATAGCATTGGTACTAGAAAAGAAGAAGTGCGGGAGCTGGATTCGCACGTTGAGAAGGAGAAAGGTTTCACGATTAAAGTCACAAGGATGAGAAAAGGTCAGGCGAAGGTTAGACAGGAACAGATTCAGGATTGCCTGAGTTGATGAGCCGTTTGCCCCCATGCACGAGACATGGGCTCCAGGGTCCCATCTTCCTGTCCTCCTGTAACAGAAAATGTGCTAAGGACAAGGTAAAGATTCAACACCACGCTGTCTATTGATGCAAATCCTCGATTCATTCTTCCCAGTCGAGTACCGGCAGGATCAAATGGCAACCAAGCCACCTCCCAAACTGAGTGTCTAGACTGGGAATCTAAACTAGATTTAAACAATAAACCGACAGATATGCTTGGTTATATACTCAGGTGTCCACCACAAATTTCCGGCTTGTTCATGTCCCTGGTCGGGGTCCTGGCTTGGGTTGGAACACGATTAAATAATCAAAGTAAGCTTGTATTTTAAGTGTTGCAATCATAGAAAACAGGGAACAATGTCTGCAATAAGCGTAAAGAGTAGCGTAAAGAGTAGTTGGCTTGGAAGGGGAAGAAGCACTGCTAGAAACCTCAATGACTTGAGCCACAGAAAATGCAACGGTGAGTTACCAACTACTCGTTGCTCTTGAACTAATTGTCTTTGAAAATTGAAAGACTGTTTTCATTATGAAATGAGGAACGGCCATCATGTAGAAGCTTCCACCTCATCAGAAGTAACAACTGCACCGTTCGGTGTTTCTTCTGGCTGGAGTTGAGCTGAGACGTCATCGATAGCAGAGTTCAGCTGCGCAATCTTCTGTGCCAGAACTTTCCTCGTTTTCTACAAAACATATGACGTTCCCAGAAGGGTATCTTAATGATGGACTCACAGCATTCTCATCAAACATATTAAGAATAAGAGATATATTGCCGAGACTTGTGCAACAAAGAAGCAGGCTATTAGCAGAGAATCCAGTAACTGATGGCGGAGCTCACCTCTAAAGCTTTGTCTTCATCATAAATGAATTTCGGTAGTTTCTTCATTAATTCCTTTCTGTCAGTTCCAGCTAATGCCGTGCTGATCTACACATAGAAGAAGATTCTAATGAAAAGTTTGCTCTGGCTTTTAATATCCAGTGGAAGAACGTGTTTATTGCTAAAAGTGCCACAATATAAACTTTTACAAAACATGAAATGCATATATATTATAAGTTTCATGTTGGCATAATCATGTCTGTAATGAGTTTGTATGCTCTGCAGTAATGAAATCATCGAGGAGAAACCCAGAATTGCCTATTTCACTATCAACATCATGTGCTCACAAATTACAGAGTTCAATTTTCCATGAAATTAAGTAGAGTTCTGTGCAAAAGGATGGTTATATTAGTTTCAGAAAGTGTCACCTGAGGTGCATACACACAACCAAGTGTGCCCATTATAATTCCTCCAAGAACAAAGCCACCAATGAAAATGCCGGTGCTGCCGGACTGTCCAGCATCTCTATTACTGACCAGCAAAGGACAAAAAGTTAGAAAATTACTCTCTCGTGCCATAACCTTTCAGTCCCATCTTTGGAAAAGGTTGTTTCGGCGCGAAAGAGTTACCATTTACCACGTGCCTATTTAAAATTTTAAAGCGAAAGAATTCACAGGAAAAGTCATAGATATATAGTACGTAGCTAAGTACAACAAGTTCAGAATAATTTTAGATTCGTGGCCTTTTGACGAGCACCTAAAGTGCACATATTACTTCACGTGCGTTATCAACACCCATATTCTCAGGGGTTCTTGTGTATATTGATCCAATACTCATCAGGTGACATCAAATGGCTACGCAACATTGCTGGACTCCAACAAGCAATCGTTGACCAAAGGAGAGAAACTGAGAATAGGGAGCATAAAGTTGCAGGAAGCCAGGAATCATAATCATACCTAGCCTGAACAGTGACTTTCCTAGAAGTGCAGACTTTCACTTTGCCCGCATAATTCGTAGCGAACGATAGATTCTTGCAGCCTAGTCCTCCAAGAAATTGGCCTGGTGTCTTCACAGATGTCCCTACCAAAAACAAATCAGGAACATGCTATTTAAAGACGGCAAGGACGACCGTGTATAAGAGCTTTACAACAGAACCGAGAGCGTTATCCATCGACGACAAAACAACAAACACTCGACATTCAAACACAAATTAGCAAGCGTATGACCACTACCCACCATTTGTCTGACCGACAACACAAATTAGCAAGCGCAAAGATGGTCCATCCATCTTGAAGGAGCACGATTCATCTACAACTATTTCCCAGTCAAGAATTCCAACGACTACAGCAATCTCGCAGAGGAGCCACGTCCGAGCAGATCGTTTTGAATCAATGGAAACAACAACGGCGGTGACGCGACCGAGGGAGCACGAGGATGAATTGCCGTTCCAAAAGGCACTCGTTATTAGACCAGATGATCAGCGACCTCGAGGACGTCGGAGGTTGAAGAAGTTCAGAGGGACGAAATGGAAAAGAAGACTTACCGAACGAGGAGCCGTCCGCAGGTTTGCCCATTGGCCTCGACGGGCACGAGAGTGCAGCCATTGGTGCGCGGGCGCGGCTGAGGATGTTTGCCTGTGTCTACTCAGAGAGAGAGAGAGAGAGAGGGAGAGAGTTCAGCTCAGTCAAGACGAGATCAAAGAAGAGAGAGAGAGAGAGAGAGAGAGAGAGAGAGAGGATCTCCGTTTCGATGAGTTCGATGTGCAAACCGGCGGAACGACCTTCGTTTCCTTCATTTTCACCGGTCATTTGGGGCCCCACGCTAGAAGGGCAAAGAGCTTCGTTTTCGTGATTTCTTTTCTCCTTTAATTCGTTTTACCAAAAATAAATTATTTGATTTTTTCAAAAAAGATTGCTTTATGTCCCCCTCCCCCAAACAAAACGGCTGAAGGAAAACATCTAGATATTGCCGATAATAAAAATATTTTTTATTAACTAAGCGAGATCATTTTTAATAAAATAATTTCTAATTTATTTATTTTCCACACCAAGTATAAATGCTAATTTTTTTTTTGAAAATTTTGAGAAAAAGAGAAGTGATTTTGAGTGTAATATTTTTCAAAAAACTTGTATCTTTTCAATAATAAGAAAGGGCAAGTGCTTGTATAGTAAGATGATTTTCAACAAGATTTCCATTTTTAACATGTTTTCTAATTTGTGAAAAAAAAAATACTTACCTGTTTTTATTTTTGGCCGGTCAGGTGTATTCCTCGACTTTGGATCTCTCTCTCTCCCTGCTTATAAACTATTTATAGCATTCTCCTCGAGTAAAATGAAAAATAGTTCAATTCTCGGGTCTTGAATCAGTTCATGCTTTGATAAACTATTTTTATTCCATTTGATTCTGACATTCTCCTCGCAGACCAGACAAAAACGAGCATAAAAATGAAAAATAGTTCAATTCTTCCTTCGCCCGATCGAAAATTCGAAACCAGCACACCATCCCTCTCGCCCTCTCAAGTTCCCATCTCTCTCGTTTTGCTTCGCGACGGGGAAAGACTCCGAGTCCATCAATCTCTCCCAGTCGGATGCAAGCGTCGGTATAGAGAGAACTCAGGCCATGGCGGGTGCTGCAGGAGACCAGTCGCTGCGAGATTCGCCGACATGGGCGATGGCCATCGTGTGCGCGGTCTTCATCATCATATCCGTTTTCATCGAACAATGCATTCATTTTCTGGCCAAGGTAGTGCTCCCATTATTAGAACTGCATAAGAAATTTCTTTACTGTGTTTTCATGTAATTCTCGTTCTGTGATGATGGCAGTGGTTCCAGAAGAACCAGAAGAAGGCCATGATGGAAGCCTTGGAGAAAATTAAAGCCGGTATATCATCGTTCTTTCAATAGAGATTTGAATACGTATACCATGCTTGACTACGAACTCATCGTGTTCGAGACCAACGAGCTTTGATAATTTGGACGCGCAGAGCTTATGCTGCTAGGCTTCATATCTCTAGTACTCACCGTGAGTACGGGCCTGCTTTCAAAGATATGCATCCCCGAAAGTTATGGCGAAACCATGCTTCCGTGCAAGTCCGATCACAAGAACAAGGACGACGACGATCATGACCCCGACCATGATCATGACCGGAGAAAGCTTCTTTCCCTTGCCACGGACAGGATGTGGCACCGATCTCTAGCGGCTTCCGCCTCAGATGATTACTGCTCCAAGCACGTACGACCTCCTCCCAAGCTAATGATAATACCCTCTTGACAGCTTGTGGTCACTGTTCTGTTCTGTCCTTGTTCTTTAAGACATTGAATTCTGATGGGATTTGAAAACAGGGGAAGATATCGTTGATCTCTCAGTCGGGGCTGCATCAGCTGCACATCTTCGTTTTTGTCCTGGCCGTCTTTCACGTTCTGTACAGCGTCGTCACAATGGCACTAGCAAGGGCCAAAGTGAGTCTCTTCTTCCTTCATTACAAGTTCATAAGAACGATGCGTTTATTCTTGCTGCATCCATGGTTTATACGAGTTTTAACTGTTATGGGTTTATTTTTATGATATGAGGCTCGGATTTTCACTATTGTATGGCGGCGGCGTAATTTATATTGTGGCCTAAGATCAAGCGCAATAGGCACATGGTCGTTGTCTAACACTAGGGAACAATATGAACTTCATTAGATAGGACAGTAATTGAATGCCTGATGCACTTTATCTTGGATCCATCTAAATATTTCCATACATGGAGTATAAAATGTTAAGCTTTTTAAACTTATATTTACTATCAAAGTTTCTTTGCCAAGCTACATGAAACAGATTTCCAGAAGATTTTATCTATTGTACATCCTTATTTATTACCTTAAATAAATTTGGATGTCGATCCTCTTAATTTAGGGACAATATAACCAATTTGTATACGTACTTGGCACAAAGTCTTCATCCTATATGAGTGCAAGGGCAACGACAACCCTTGCTACAGTCACTGTTGTTGCCTTGTCTTGATTAGCCCATAAACTTCTTGGGCCCAATAAAGCCCGCAAATGAACCGGTCGATGGATCAATGTTGTGAATGGGCTGGGTCGGATCATAGCCCATTTCTCATTGGTGCAAGTGCAACCAGAGTCCTCAAAAGGTTTAACTTGAACGATTTCACACAAGTCCTCATGGAATTTGGTTTGGAACGTTGATCAGATGAAGAAGTGGAAGGCTTGGGAAGCAGAAAGCTCATCTCTGGAATACAAATACACTAACGGTTATTGATCCTAACTAAATCCTCTTCCTTTTGAGCGAATCCAAAATTATAATGTCACCATCAAATGATAATGGCCGATTCCGTTATGATTTTCAGATCCAGAGAGATTTCGATTCACTCATCAAACTTCTTTTGTGAGGCGTCACTCCGGCTTCTCGAAAGTCCCGGGGATCAAATGGATCGTAAGTCTTGCGTCATCTTCTATACATATGTCATCGTCCTTAAATTTAACTTCTTTTGCATTGCAAACTGCGACAGTTTTGTTCAACATAATCATATTTATCAGCTTGGATTAGTCAATTTGGGCCTCGCTGTTCATGATTGATCCTCAAATCCTCAAATTTTTGCCAGGTTGCTTTCTTTAGGCAATTTTTCGGATCGGTATTGAAGGTCGACTACTTGACGATGCGCCATGGCTTCATCAACGTGAGTTTGGAGTGGGGAAATTTTACTAAAGTCCTTGCCATTTCGTGTGCATGAAAATAGTCTTCATGCGTCGTTGCTGAACTTTTTATCGTTCGCAATTGAAATGAGAAATCAGACTTATCGTTTGCCTTCTGTTGGAAACTAAGTGCAGGCCCATCTGGCTCCTAACAGCGAATTCAATTTTCACAAGTACATCAAGAGGTCCATGGAAGATGATTTCAAGGCCGTCGTGGGAATCAGGTGCTTCTTCTCTCGGGTTAAGAAGACTGAAATGTTACTATTGCAGCAGTGACATGCGCTGACATTTTGATCCGAATCTGATTCTCCATTTCAATTTTCGTGTTCGACGTTGCAGCTTCCCACTGTGGATCTTCGCTATTTTGTTCCTGCTGCTTAACGTATACAGTGAGTATATACAGGCTCTAGATCGCAAGCTTTTGCAATGAATCCTTTTTTGTCTTCTTCATCTTGTGAAATGGATCTTGTTTTGTGAATCTTTTCAGAATTGTACGCGCTCACCTGGCTAACGTTGGCTCCACTTCTCGTAAGTTCATGCATACCCCACTTCTTTTTTCGCTTCAGCTATGAGAAAAAAAGATTATTGGGTCGATCTCGCCTCGAACATTAAAACTTTGGTCGGAGAAAAATTATATTTTATGATCCTGATTCTTATTAATTCACCTCTCGAATGTATGCGAGACCCTTTGGTACTTCATGAACGTACGAATCAATCAACTGCGACAATCTTCTGTGCACGTGTTTACAAGTTCCGATGCATTTCATGCATTGTGATCAGTTAGCCGCATGGCACATACTGAGGTATCACAATGCTTTTCTTCTCCTTCCTTCGGTTTTTTGGCGGGTCGCCAGATAATTCTTTCTGTGGGCACGAAACTTCAAGTGATCATAATGGAAATGGCTCAAGATATCCAGGACAGGACCAGCGTAGTCAAAGGAGCTCCAGTTGTTGAGCCGCACGACAGGTTCTTCTGGTTTAATCGGCCTCAGTGGGTTCTTCTCTTGATCCATTTCACTTTATTCCAGGTACGTAGCACTGTGTTTTATGCTAGGGAAGTAACTGGCATTGCCCCGTTAGCAAAAGCATCTCATCCCTTTTCGTTTCAATTCATCCTCAAACTCTAAACATCCGACTCCAATCATCTTTCGATCATTGCAGAATGCCTTCCAGATTGCATTTTTCTTGTGGACATGGGTATGAAATGTTTCTCACCATCTGATTCCATTTACCAATTCTTTTTTTCGGTTTTTCCATCAGTAGCGTTTTAAATGATTACCCCTGATTCGGAAACTATGGTGCAATACATGATGCTAATGAACATCGCAACATCGATTGATGCAGTCGGAGTTCGGGTGGAGATCATGCTTCCATGAGAACGTTGGAGTTACTTTGAGCAGGGTTCTTCTTGGGCTGGCACTTCAGTTCTTGTGCAGCTACATCACTTTCCCTCTCTATGCTTTAGTCACCCATGTGAGTTCTCTACCATGAAACCTTTCTTATGGACATCCATGTCCTTTTCTCGTCCTCTTCCTTAGGTGAGAATTTGCAGATAATATGGAAAGAAGAGGTTGATTACATGTGGTTTCAACTGTCTAAACACCTAACCACACCTTAATGCACCGGCCTTAAATTTTTAGACGGGTTGACGACGGTCCAACGCGGATCAAATAGAGGCCATTTTCTTTTCTTTTTTCGACTTTGATTGCAAATTAAGGAAGGCAATCCATGCTCACACAGATGGGGTCACACATGAAGAAGGCAATCTTCGAGGAGCAAATGGCCAGGGCCCTAAAGAATTGGCACAAGGAAGCTAAAGAGAGGAGCAGGCAGCTCAAGAAGGTTGGGCTCGGAGGAGATAGCTCCTCCCTATCATCACCATCTTCGCCACCGTCAGCCATGGGTCACGCTACATCACCATTGCAGTTGCTCAAGCACCAAGCTAGGAACGGCGAAAGCCTCCCCATCTCGCCGGAGTCCGATCCCCCGTCATCTTCATCAGATAAGAATCGGCTCTCGAGTCCACAGGCACAAATGAATAAGCCCACGAGAGAGACCCACCAAACAAGCACCAATGCAAAGTCGCGTTGCATCGAGTTGTCCTTTTCGTCGAGCCTAATAATTAGATCTTCTTTGTTCGTAATCTGTATGATTAGATAAGGTTTGTCATTTGATTTTTAATTCATTGCAATCCACGAAAATGTTCGATTCCATCATTTTTATTGATAGTGTAATTTCTACTTAAGAATCAACATCCTTCAAATTCATATATTTAAATATTTATTTATTAATTATGTACGCACCTATAAGATATTAATTGATGTATTGGGAAGGACGGAAACATGCAAAACAAATCCAGCGATATCTCTGATGGCAGCAGAAGGATCTTACTGCGAATTTTCAATTTTACGGACAGAGACCACGGCAGAGACAAAATAAGCAAAAAAGATTCCAAATCGAGAAAATGCTGCCATATTCAAATGGAATCTGGGGGGCCCACTCCTCCAACGAGACATCTTTATCATGAAATCGTCTGCTCTCGAGGGGCTCAAGTTTTTAATATTCAGATAAAGACAAGACGGAAAATAAGAAAAGAAAAAAGAGGTTTTGATTTTTAATTTCTTAATTTAAAAAGTCCACGGTGAATTAAGACAGGGGGGGCCTGGGAAAACAATTTTTTTTTTTAAAATTTTCCGAGGCAGCTCACTTGAGCTCTGCACCTACCCCCCTTCCCATCAAGTCAAAGGCCAGTAGATCTCGTTTTATTTAGGCCGAAAAATTAATTAATATCCACCCCGACAATTTTGACCCCGTTTTCACAAAAAAGCCATCTTTTGTTTTTCCCGTCATGTCGTTTTCCGAGACGTTTAACCGTTTCCAATGCGACCTACGTTAAAAAAGACTCGCAATTCGACAATTCCCTCGAGCTAATTATGAAAATACTAAATCCAATCTGATCTCCCCGATGTATGCATAACGAACTTCTATGTCTGAATTTTTCCGATTTACCCTTTCCCGTGTTCTAATTGCGTAAATAAACTACAAGGGTCGAAATAAAAAAATGGAAAAGTGAAAGAGAGAGAGAGAGTGTGCATGAAAACAGGAGCACATGAGCTGAATTTGTACGTGGGGAATCTGATCATGACCATTCGACCAAAGCACGATACCAAGATAATACTTACCTCCAAAAATGTCGCAATCGCCCCCCATCGGCTTTCTTTTACTCTGGAGGCAAAACGGAATTTGATGAGAGCCAGTCATAATCCGTGGTCCCAAAAACAAGAAATTTCGTGGTATTTTGCATGAACTTTTTGAATAGTAGTTTATTTGTTGGACAGTACTATCGAGACAATTAATTGAAAAGGAAATTTCGTATTTGGAATAAATCAACTTTAAATGCACAATTTTTGCACTCATGCTAGATGTGTTATAATCAGTTTAAAAATATGAATATTCGTGTTACTCTAAAAAAATTAAGAGGGTGTTTGTTTCATAGAAAATAATTAACTTGAAAAGTATTTTTTTAAAACGATCGTTTGTATCTCTTATTAAAATTAATAAATAATAAAAATCATCATACATATAAATACTAAGTCATAAATTAGTATCTATAATAAAAATAATTTTTATTGATTAATTTTAAATGAAATTAAAGAAATTTTTTTAAAAGATTAACTTTTAAATATTTATTTTTTATGAAATAAACATAATTTAAGTGTAAATTTTCTACGAAGCGAAAACTTTAGGGCCGGCTCCTTAACGTGGAACCGTCCCTCCGACGATAAAAAAAACTGTAAAACCTCACTGGGGCGCCCGAAAATTGAAAAAAATAAAAACTAGAAAAGCGTTTGGAGAAATGAATTTTTTTTGGGCGAAAGGAAATTCATTTATTAAATAAAATTATTAAAATTAAACGAAATATGGTCCAACACTATTCTATTTCTTTCTCTTCACTCCCTCTCCGTTTTCTCTGCTTCTTCTTCTTCTTCTTCTTCTTCTTCCGAGGCTCTGTGATCGGAACTCGAACTCCCGCACTCCAAGCCCTAACTTTTCTCTCTCTCTCTCTCTCGTCGGAGTGGCCCGTATCACCGAGTCGCTACTCGAGTTTGAGTCTGAATCGGCGCCTTCCTTAATACAAACCCTCGGAACTTCCCTTCCTCCTCGTCCGCCTCCTTCTGGTGCCGCTGATAGGTGTAGAAAGGAAGTTCGGTCGCGAAACACTCGCCGGAGCCTCCGATGTCGGACCGCATTGTCTCGCCACGGTGACCTCGAGCGCCCGGACGCTCCTGATTGGCGACCTCCGACCCGGTTTTGGCCATGTCGTCTAGGCGTCACGGCTGGGAACTCCCCGCTCACCCCTTCCAGGTAACTGCATTCCCGTGCATCCCGCGTTCGCTCGACGGCTTGTGCCAGTGAGCAATTGCATATGGCGTTTGCTCGTTTGGCGTTTCGTCGTGTGTGGAGTTTTTGCTTTTTCATGGGTCAGTGAATACTGTGGACCGAATTACGGTTTCCTCGTCAATCTATTTGGATAGACCATTGTACTGGCATGGGTGGTGATCGTGGTTTTCTCCTTGTTTTCTGGAGCTGGATCTGGTCACTGCGTAGACGCTTTACGACTTTGGTTTAAAGCGTGCAGCTTTGCGTAACTGTTCAAAGTCAAAAATTTTAGATTGCTTTTTTTTTTTTTTTTGATTTTTTTTTGGATTTGAATCTTTCTTTACGAGATGGAGCACCACGGTAATTCCTACATGAAATTCCGTGTTCCCCAATCAGAAAATCTTAAACAGTTTCGCAAGCCGTACGAACCATTTCCACGAACCTCCTTTTGCCTGAATGTTTTTCGTTTAATTTATGAGAATTGGGTTCGATTTTGAATCCGGCTAAATTCCCTGAAGAAGAGCTTTTTATGTTAAGCTGATGTCATCGTAGCGTCGATAATCTTTAGAAAAGGCTGAAATTTCATTATGCGTTCCGATAACCAGAGTCATTATTTTACCATGCTCAACTCATCTTTATCGATGTTCGCAGGTGGTGGCTATAACAGTGTTTTTCTTGCTATCTGTGGCATTTTATGCCTTCTTTGCTCCCTTTCTTGGAAAGGACTTGTACGAATATGTTGCACTCGGTGTTTATTCATTGTTGGTAGGTGCATCTGGACTCTTTTTTCCCTGTTTCGTGTGAATGTGCTGCTGCCTATGTATTTCACGGTTATAAGATTTTTCTTATAGGATCTCTCTGTATTTATACTGTATGCCCGGTGCACTGCCATCAATCCTGCTGATCCTGGGATTTTGGTTGAAGTTGACAGAACTTCAGCATACAAATCGCATACTGGAACTGATTTAGCTGGTTGGTATAGATTTCATTGTTTTATTACTGTTATTGTGATCCAGTGAAGAACTTGCCCATTAAGCTTTTATTATACTAATTGATGTTTCTCTGAATTTTCTTTCCAATCTGTCCTTTTCTTTTTCTGGATCAACTTAGTGCACAAGAATGTTTCCAGGGTTATTTTTTACTTTGGTCTCTGCTAGAGGCTGAATAATGAGTCACTCAATTTGCTGGTGTGAGAAACACTACGTGCAATTGGTCTTGCATACCTTCTCTTAGATGAACTTCATACATGACCAGGAAATACTGTTTCAGTGGAAGAGCCTGGCAAAGCAGGTCTGAGGAATGGAGAAAAATCCGGTAGTCATGATGCAAGTTGCTATTCGATGTTGGGGGGATTTTTCTGTGGCTTCCTTTTCAAGGAAGATTGCTGCAATGATGAAGATCATTTGGAGGAACAAACTGGAGATGAGGATGCTTTATTTTGCACTTTATGCAATGCTGAGGTAAAGTCCTGGAACCTGGTGCATGGCTCCACCAGCTCATGGTTACTATTAAATGTGGAGCTGGCTAGGTACTAGGAAGACATGTTGTGGGGTTCCTATAATAGAAAACTTATGCATTGGTGCAACATATTGGAGGCTGATATAATTAAAATGCAGAATTCCACACAGAGTTGGTATCCCTGCCTCTATAGAGTTTGTGGTACTTGAATTAGTTGTTTAGCTATGGCCTCATTTTCTAGTTGGAAATCTTATAGGACTTTTCAGTCTCTTTGGAGTCTTTTGATGATCATGCAGGTAGATAAAGAATCTTGAATTTGGAACTAGTAGGGCGGTCTGCTCTCCTTGTTTGCTTGTTTGTCTTGTTACATGACAAATTCGGAAGTGGAATGTGTATATTGACTGACACAATTATGATGGAAAATTCATGAGCAACAGCATTTCACTGAATAAAAACATATGCTGGCCTCTATAAACAATTTATATGCTCGATCCCATTGGGCAGGAAAGGCCCAGTTATTGCCGTTGTTTTATTGTGCTTAACCCAGCAAAGATAGATGGGTACTTCTTCAGACATTTCATTGCTGTTCCATTTTTCATACAAAAGTGCATAGTCCCACGTGATTCACTATTTTCTGTTCATATGAATAGTATTTCAATCTGTTTGTTGAGTCCTATTGGTGATTTTACCCTGCTTTGTGCGGTTCATTCTGAAAGAAGAATGACAAATGACTTAATCCAGAGCTTGGATTTTGTTTCTCACAGGTACGCAAGTTCAGCAAACACTGCAGAAGCTGTGCCAAATGTGTTGATGGATTTGATCATCATTGTCGAGTAAGTTCCGTGTGCTCATGAATGGCCTAATGGTGATTAACATCTATAGTTTCCATGGATGTATAAATGAAGGGATGGCTCTAAAAGAATATTAGCAATGGTGATGTAGAGAAAACCCCTAACAAGCTGTCCTAGTTGGAGAACTAAAAGATCGCAAAAAGAACAAAAGCAGGGCTAAATTATAGTTGAATTGAAGCTGGAACAGAGAAAACATTCTAGGGTTATAAAGACCAATGATGTTTACTGAATGAAGAAAAACTGATGACAAAGAGACTTAAAGACCAGTATATACTAGGCTTACAGAAGGAAGACAATCTCAGCCCTTTATCTATAGCAAGAACTTCTAAATTCAACAGCTGGAGCTCATCAAGAATCACGTGATTGGCATGTGACTATTTATTAACCTAAAGCATAATAGAAGATTTAATAGTACAGAAAAGACCTAGTATAATAGAAAATGAATTAGGGTCCTGCATCAAATAGGATCAAGTCCCTTAATGCTGCATTTGTTACCATCATTTGCACTTGTGTTTTGGAATGTTATGCTTATGTTACCTTTTATCCATTGGGGACTGTCTGACTGTATTCACCTTCTTTTCCAGTGGTTGAATAATTGTGTGGGAAGGAAAAATTATGTCACTTTTGTGTGTCTCATGGCTGTAAGCCTTATTTGGGTGAGTTTTCGTTCATTGCCAACTGTCCATAATGTCAATTTACCTACAAACATATTTCCTTAAATACATTTCTTAAATGGACTGATGCATTTGCTTGTGCCTTTATCTCCATCAGCTTGTCGTTGAATTTGGTGTGGGAGTTGCTGTCATTGTCCGGTGCTTTGTTGATAAAAGAGGCACTGAAGATCAGTTAATTGACAAGCTTGGAGTTGGATTCACACGGATTCCCTTTGTCATTGTGGTGGTATGTTGTTTGCTTTCATTTACCTCTTCATTTTAATAGCATAAATATGGCTATATGTGTGAAAAAGTGGGTATCACTTGGTCAGTTGACTGACTCTCTCATGCTCTTCATGCATTATTGTTTATTTGAATCACACAGAATTCTTTAGGTCGCACTTTATATACATGCTTTGGTTGAGTCATATCAGAGACTCTCTATTGTACTATTCTGCTGCTCACGATCCTGAAATTGAGGATGACCTCTGAGCAACTTGCTTTACTCAACACAATTAATTATGGAGATGATATTGCTTTATCACGGGTTCTTTCCTTGCAGACCCTATGCACTGCTGTTTCTTGTCTGGCCACTGTCCCTCTTGGAGAGCTATTCTTCTTCCACATGATTTTAATTAGAAAGGTTTGGCAATGAACTATGCCTCTTCCTTCATTAAAAATAAATAAAAATGCTATGCCTCCTCTTAGCCTGCATTTTTTTAATATGCGTTTTAGTATACTTATTTATTTTATGCAGGGTATAACGACATATGAGTATGTAGTTGCAATGAGAACACAGAGTGAAGCACCTGGACCATCTGTAGGAGGTGATCTGCAAAGTTTTCCATCTTCCCCAACCGGTTCAGCTGTAACTGCTGTTAGTGGAAGAAGCTCTCTTGGAAAGGGCCTGCAATATAGAGGTGCTTGGTGTACTCCTCCAAGAATTTTCATGGATAACCAGGTACAAGTTGTTCAGTATGCAGATGCACTTAAAGCAGTTAATGAACAACAATTTTTGGGCTTGCCTGGTGGAATTTAGAAAAACATGTGTACTAGGAGAGAACTTCAATTTAAAGCTAATATTGTGACCAAATTGGTTTTCCCTATATACATAAATAATAGAATTTCAAAAGCATTCTGTCTGGTACAAAAAATAAATGGGAAGTTAGATCTAAGATTGGGTTAAATGTAAAATGCTGCTTTCTATGCACCTGCGTGTATGCAGCTGGCTAGAATCTTTGTTATGGACCAAGCTGACTGTTTGGGCTGAATGTGTTTCCCATTGTTTCATTGAGCAGGATGAAATCATTCCACACCTGGAGCCAGGACGCCTCCCCTCGACAGTTGATCCAGACGCTACACAACCTTCAGACAAGGGGAGAAAGATGCCCCAGCGACCTGTTCGCATAAGTGCGTGGAAGCTTGCAAAGTTAGACTCTAAGGAGGCAATTGAAGCAGGTGCTAAAGCGAGAGCATCTTCGTCCGTTCTACGTCCCGTAAGTTCTCAACATCATCCATATGATGCAGACCACTTATCCAGCAGCAACATAAGTGGAAGAAGTAGCCCGGTCAGTTCTGACTTAGGGTTTCACAATAGAAATGCTAGAGCAGGGACATCACGAGTTAAAAGTCCATATCCACCGAGTCGGACTAGTCGGGAAGATACCGAAACCTGTGGTCACAGCCTTAGCAACATGAGCAGTCCTCACCTCTCTAATCTTACTACTTCTCCTTTGGACAATCGAATTGCGAACCGAGATCACTTCAACCCAATGTATCAGTCATCGGCATGCCAGTCTCCATGGTCCATTAAACAAAGTGAAGGAAATGAAAATTCTTTCCACGGGAATGTGCCCCAAAATCCTGGCAGGAAAAACTCGGGTGCAGCTGAGAGCACTAAATCTTCAGTGTTTTGGGATCAAGAAGCAGGGCGGTTCGTATCATCATCCAGAGGTGTCGGGTCATCGCAGATACCAGGGACAGAGCTTCTATACACTGGTCAATCCATATTCTTCAGCAGCCCTCTCGTGAATGAACAACCAAACAGAGGAACGGGGAGTGGGATTGTGGCTGCTAACCGGGAAAGAGGGTCGACATCAAATTATTATCAGCAGGGTAGATCGCAGAGGGGTGGTCAACTACCCGTCTTTCTTCCGAGTGATCACCAACGATCGTCTCAGTTCCCTTAAACGTTCAGACGGGCACCTTGTTTGAGCGTAGATTTAGAGCAGACACATTATCTTCGAGTCCATTCCATTTCCATGTGTAGGTTTTAGGTGATTAGTTGGTCAATGTACTTAATTGCTTGAAATGCTCTCTCTCATCCATTCCTTTAAAAGCTACATTTTCCCTTTCAAGCTTCTACGGGTACATATCTTCGATTGACAAAGCTATCTCGAATTCGTAAGACTTCATTCTAAATTTTGGAGTTCCAAGTTGACTGATTTGATGAAAATGATCTTTTATCCATTGTGATAATAACATAAATAGTTTTTAAACTTTGGCTAATATGTAATGTAATCTTTGAATTTTGAATTTGTTCAATTTGGTTCTTGCACTTTAGTCTAATGTGTAATGTAGTTCATGAACTTTCAATTTATTTATTTAATGTGATCCCTCAATAATATTGAATATTTTCATATAAGTTAAGGACTAAATTGAATACGTATTAAAAGTTTAAGGATCAAATTGAACAAATTAAAAGTTTATGAACGACATTACAAATTTGACTGAAATTTAGAGATCACATTTAATAAATTAAAGTTTAGAGATTGCACGTCAAGGGAAATTTTGTGAACCACTTGTGTTATTTTCCCTTCTCTTTTAAATGGTGTATGGCCTTGCTATTGAAATTATCTCATCACCCATTTAAAGGATCACAAGAAGTTGGAAATCTTAGCATTTACAAGGAAAATGACAAACACAGTTAAATAGGAACTGTTTTAGCAGTTCTTATTTTGTGATATAACTTGCTATACCAAGAGGGGTAAAAAATATAAAAATTTAAGAGTTAATATCACGAAAAACCTCAAATTAATAGATTTATAATAAATTTAACTTTCGTTTTGTGACAGGTATATTAATATATGATTTTTCGTAGTATTAAATCAATTTAATGGAAACTAATGTAAGGTAAATATATCATGGATGTATCAATTTAGGATAAATTTATAAGAGGTATATTAGTTTGGAGTTTATTTTGGTAGTAATGATGAACATTATCTTATTTTATAGATATAAAGGAGCAATATCGCAACATCCCAACCAAGTCGTTGTAGTATAGTGGTGAGTATTCCCGCCTGTCACGCGGGTGACCCGGGTTCGATCCCCGGCAACGGCGATTTATGTTTTTGTCATTTGTTGTTACTTTGTTTCATCTTCCACTCGAAATTTCTTTTTTCGATTTCGTTCGCGCTTAGAAATTCAAGCGCGTTTGATTGGGGGCGGTGGCCCCCTTTCCATGAATTGTCACTACACCGTCTCATTCTCTTCTGCAACATGAATGTAGAAGGAGGTTTAGTTAAACACGGTTGTGTCTCGGAGGTTTTCTGTTTTTGCATGGACTGTCCTTTTTATTCCCAGCTAAAGTTTCTTGTACATTGTTAGAGGAAACCAGAATCAGATTATTCTTTAATAATCTTTCCCTCCACTGCTCATGGTTGCCGATTGATGTTCGTCACGCCTTAGTGCATTCGTCTCAAAAATAATAAGGCAATGTCTTTCACCCCACGCAAGTAACGATTTGCTTCTTCACTTCCATGATATTCTTTGAGACTCCAGTTTGAAGGGCTTTTTACCCATTTTGCGTTTTTCGCAAGAAAGACAACCCTTTTTATAATCTTAATGATTGAAAGAAAAAACAGTGTGTATGTGGCTATCCTATAATTGGACACGATGTAACCAATTCCCTATTAACACTCCTGCGTTTGTGGTGGCAAACTCGAAATTATTCTGTGAGAATCGGGTCATTCTTGATGAACAAACGCTGAATGAGTCTCTCCGTACATCCCCTGCTTGAATACCGTTATGAGAGAGAGAGAAATCTCCATTAGTCCAATGTCCTTGGGAGGAAAGAAAAGAACAAAAGAGATGGGGGAAATAAGTTGGTTTTTGTGATTTCAGCAAATTCCTGGAATTCGTTTCGCTTCTTCTAATTCGCATGCTGCCGCCGAAACTTTGAATGAATGTGACTACTACCCTTTTTGTTCTTCTTCTTGAAGAGATCGATCAGTATTAGAGTTGGATGATACAAGTTTCGTTTGGGCTAATTTAGAAATGGCCGGAGGCGGCACGACCGCCGGTTCGAGGGAGCTCGATGAGACGCCAACATGGGCTGTCTCGGCTGTTTGTGCTGGCATCGTCGTGATTTCCATCTTATTGGAGAAGGTTCTTCATTCTGTAGCAACGGTAATGGATGGAACTCAATTCTTGCTTGAACGTTTTTGGCATGTTCACGTGATATGCATCTTTTCCGTTCCCTTGCATTCTTGCGGTTCCATTGGATTGCGGGCATAGAAAGAGGGTCAAACACCTTTTTAATAAAGCTAGCCGACATCGCCTTCTGTGATATTCAAAGTATGTCAAGTGGATTTTGGTTTAATGATGTGCTTTATTCGTGAATTGGGCAGAAACAAGATGTCATAGATTCGGACATCTAAATTTACTTCTGATCTAACCTTTCTTCTCTTCCTGAGCTTTGTCTGCCTTCTTATCGCTGTTTTCCTTATGGTTCACATTAGTAACTTATGTTCTGCATCCAATAGATATTTCGTGAAAAGCGCAAGGCGGCCATGTTAGAAGCTCTTGAGAAGCTGAAAGGAGGTGAGGCAACTGCTTCGACATTATGCTTTTAGGCTTTCCGCTTGTACACCCGTATATGTTAAACGTTTTTCCTCCTTCAATTTGGAGAAATTGCTTGTGCAGCCACTTAATCTGGTTTTAATGCTGCAGAACTCATGGTTCTGGGCTTTATTTCGCTACTATTGACTTTTGGGCAAAACTACATAGCTAAAGTCTGCATTCCAGAACGCGCGGCAGGTACGATGTTACCCTGCCCCCTTGCTCGCTCTAGTCAACTTGGAGACAATGCAGCTGGTGAGCATGGAGGAGGAGGGGGAGAAGAAGCAGAAGCAGGAGAAGGAGGAGGCGGCGGTGGTGAACGTCACCGCCGGCTCCTCTGGTATGCGCATAGGATCTTAGCGGATGACAGTGGAGGCGCAGGTTGTAAAGCAGTAAGTATGATTTGCTAATAGTGCTTTGAGGGTTGGTATTCAAATATTTGCAGTGTGTAGCTTTCTCGCCAAACTACAAAGTATGAGTGTGCCGAAACATAATTGGCAAAAGTAAGGAGGCGGGGCAATCACACGTTATAATTTGGTTCATTGGAAGGTTGATCATTTGAAACTGGAACAAACATGATTTTTAAGGAAAGTGTATTACAGAACAGGGATGAGTACATGATGGTCCTTTGTTGTGGACTTTGTCATCATCATTCATCTCATTTAATGACCTATCATCTATATAAACTTTTTGGCCAATATTTGAGGACCATTTCTTAAAATTCTGGATGGTACACTGTTTTGGCGCATGTTCAAGTGCTTTTCTTTTAATTTTCGGATGCGAGTCACTTTCATCATGCCCCTAACCTAGTTAGTAAATAAAGTACTCGAGTCACTGCACTGGTTTTACTCCTGAGCGATTTGCCTCTCCGGTCTGTCACAGGTATGACAGCCCTAGCGCTCCATTTCCATGGAAAACTCTAGTTCTTTTCTGCAAAAGTATGTTCTGGAAATGGTTGTTTCTAAATTGTGATCAGTCTTTCAGTTGTGTCTTTGTGACCTATGCAGATTGCTAGATCTTAAAATACAACTTGATTACTATATGCACAAACTTTTCTCCTAGATCTTTACTAATATAGTTGTCTTACTGTAGGGGTACGTGTCGATGGTCTCCGTCCATGCGTTGCATCAGTTACACATTTTCATTTTCTTTCTAGCAGTGTTCCACGTTCTATATAGCGCAATCACCATGACACTCGGAAGATTGAAGGTGATAAAAGAATCTGATAATTCACAATTTAGTCCACTCTCTAAACTCTCAACAATCCTAAGGAGCGAATGTGAATAATTCAATGCAGATTCGTGGATGGAAGGAGTGGGAGCGGGAGACAATGACCGATTTTGAATTCTTGAATGGTATGAAAGTGCACTTGGGTTATTGTTCCTAATGTGGATCTGTAATCTCGCCTGATTGAAAGCATAAACTCGTGTACACTTATATAGCTGTGGGTTTTTCCCCATAGAATCATCAAAGCGTTCTTTGTTTGGGGCTGAATAATGGAGGTCTTTTCTTGCTTTTCCAGATCCTTCAAGGTTTAGGCTCACCCATGAGACGTCGTTTGTAAGAGAACACAGTCACTTGGGGAACAGGACACCGTTTCTCTTTTATATCGTAAGTGATTTTTGCAACACTTTCTCTTTCCTATTTGAGTTTTTCTATCCACAAAAGTTTGATATGGGTGTATTGGTCTTGACAATAGTTCTGGAGAGTTACTGAAAGATCATCTTGTACAGGTCTGTTTTTTCAGGCAATTTTTCCGGGCAGTTTGCAAGGCTGACTACTTGACCATGAGACATGGATTTGTTAGCGTAAGTTCCCCCGAAAATCATTTCAGTTCATATTTCCCTCGTGAATTCTTTATTATCTTCTAACAGGTTCATTTAACACCGGGGAGCAAATTCGATTTTCAAAAGTACATTAAAAGGTCACTAGAAGATGACTTCAAAGTAGTGGTGGGAATCAGGTAATGCATCAGAATGACTATATCTTTGAACAAGGTCTATCGCTGCATATGCTTCAGCAAGTCTTCATATTATTCTCGCTGTCTGACCTATTTCTTCCGTTGTTTTGACAGTCCGCTTCTGTGGGCTTCTGTGGTGATTTTCCTACTTCTAAATGTGCATGGTATGGTTCTCTCAATCAAATTAAATTTAGCGTTACTATAAATTTGTGCTTCTGTTTAGTCTGTAAGTTAAGGAGTTCGTTCGTAACCATTCGACACTCTCCAGGTTGGCAAGCTATGTTTTGGCTGTCTATTCTACCTGTAGTGGTAAGAAGATTTTTGGCAGTAAATGTTTTAGTTTTGTTTGACTATCGGAAGAAGCCTTGCATTTCTTTTGTTTCGCTATGTTTGAGATATCATTTCTGTACTTTATTGAAGGTGATCTTAGCTGTCGGGACGAAATTGCAATCTATCATAACACGGATGGCTCTTGAGATCCAAGAGAGACACGCTGTAGTTCAAGGGATACCCCTCGTACAAGTCTCCGACCGGCATTTTTGGTTTGGTTGGCCTCAGTTAGTGCTATATTTAATCCATTTTGTCCTATTTCAGGTAATAAATTCTCCTTTGTTTGGAAGTTGGTATTATTGGACAGTAGAGATCGAGTTAAACAAGTTTTTAGATCCTACCTACTCACTTGCACATCTGCAATGGGCATAGTAGCTTTCTTAGCGGACAGCAGCATGTCGTGATGTTATTGTATAGTTCCTGTTCTCGTTAGCCTTTCATTTCTTTAATATTATGCTTTGTGGGGACTTCCTCACTAGTTTGTACATTCTGTGCAGAACGCATTCGAGATTACCTACTTCTTTTGGATTTGGGTAACAAATGAACTCCGATTTCTAATCAATGGATTCATTCATTTTGTGAGTTGGTTTTTCTAAAATCTTCCTCTTGATGCAGTATGAATTCGGTCTGAAATCCTGTTTTCATGACAATTTTACCCTTGTCCTGGTAAGGGTTGCACTGGGGTAAGCCATCATACTTTTGTATATGATTTCCACCTTAGTTTGTAAGAATCAAGTTGTTCCAAAAGTATTCTTTCGAGCTTACTATGTAATCTGCATGAAAATGATTGAACAATGAACGATAGCTTTAATCTCTCAGGGTTGGAGTCCAAATTCTCTGCAGTTATAGCACACTCCCCCTATATGCTCTTGTCACTCAGGTACGCGAATGCTGCCACATCCCTTCATATCAACTGATGCTAGCTAATATTTTTAGGATATGTTTACAGTAGACACAAGACAAAAAGCAAAGTAAGGAGAGTTTTAGGAGTCAGGAAATAGTCTCACCTCGTCTAAAATGCAAAGGGTTGCGTGCTTGCCATAATCTCTGCCATATATTGCATTAATAAGACAACAACATTGCTAATCATGTACACATTTTCCCCCTCATTTGGGAATATCAGATGGGATCGACCATGAAGAGATCAATCTTTGACGAACAAACTTCGAAGGCTCTGAAACAATGGCACAAGAATGCCTTAAAGAAGAAGACTGATGGAAAAGCAGAACTTCCCACTAGGACTCTGGGTGGAAGCCCTGGAGACTCGCCCGAGCATTCACCTACGCATGCACAACAACCTCATCCTAGAAAGATCCGTCCCTCAGATAATGACACGCGGTCTCTCGACAACAATGCAGCAAGCATCACAGCTAGCGTGGATGTTCCTGGGGATCGCAATCCACAAAATAATGACAAAGGCTTTCCGTTCGGTCAGCATGATCTACTATCTGGTCCTTAAATCATATAATTAGCTTCGACAGTCGCAAGTTTCTCCTACAAACTGTGAGTATGCTGAGAATCGTCTCGCCATGATGCCTCCAAAGTCGAAAGTGGATGTTTGTAGGGGTTGTGGGGTGTCCTTGTTTCTTGATTAGGAACTGTTTATCCTGCAAACCGATAAAAGGGAAGTCAGTGCCATCATCTGTCGAGCCACACGCCTTCTTTCTGCATCGGCTTAAGTACTTTCCGAAGCAAAAAAAGACCCAGGAACCGAATCTTGTAGGTAATATTCTCAAAATTTGTGTCCAATTGTCGAATGGTTTGAAGGGCACCAAGTTCTGCTCCCTAGTCCGCACCTGATTGTGCTTAGTCATTTTACTTGCAACTGTGTTGGAAATTGGATTATCTTGCTTTCCGATGACTTGATCAGACTGTAAAACCTGTAAATTGCATTACTTGATGGTTGAGTATATATTCGTGTGACTCCAATTTATGTGTCATTCCTATATACCTCACTTGTCATACATGTAGATTATTGTGTGCTTATCTACATTGAGTCCAGTTATGCTCGTTATTTCGTCACTAGCGTGATTGCATGCGATACATTATATTTAGTCCTCACAGTTTAAAATGAAGGGGTATTGATGCCGTGATAGATTATCTTGCCAACTTCTCAAGAATCAAGAAACTCGGTAGATAATACTGCAGCAAATGTTTATCGGAATAGAAAGCTTGCGCGACAATTTCAGCATAGGTCTAGGAATTGACGAGGTACATATTTTGTCTATGAGATTTACGAGTGAGTTAATTTTATTATGCATTTAACAATTTTAAGAAAGGTACTTCAAAAGATTTATAAATAGGAGGGATAATAACATAAGTGATCCATGAACTTTAACCCAATATGTAATGTGGCCCCTAAACTTTTAATTTGTTCAATATAATCCTTAAACTTTTAGTACATGTTTAATTTAATCGCTTAATTGTATGAAAATATTTAACATCAAATATACTCTAGGCCCTAAATTGAATATGAACAAAAAAATCTATGGACTATATTAAATAATTTAAGTAAAGTTTAAGAACGACATTACACATTAGTTTAAAGTTCAAAAACTATATCTAACACATTAAAAATTAAAGAGCTAAATCGCATATTGGGACAAAGTTCAAGCCATCTGTATCATTTTCTCTAATAATAATCTAATAAAAAAAGTGCTGTTCAAATGATCTGAAGCGGTTAGGAGTTGGAAATGAATAAACAAAAGAGAATGGCCAGAGAAAAATCCTCAAGATGCTTTGTATTTTGCCAGTGTCAAATTAAACCAAAAGGAAAAGTCTTGGACTTAAGAGAAAGGAAGAACGAAAAAGGCTATTATAAAAGGTGAGGGGATTGAACCCGACGTGAATCGAACACGCAACCTTCTGATCTGGAGTCAGACGCGCTACCATTGCGCCACGGATCCACGGTTGAAAGTCATCCCACATAAATTCTATATACTTGAAGGGATAATCTGGCTACCATTTCGCTCCCTTTGCAGTCGAAAATCAAGAACCCTAAAGAGCTCTCGCTCCCCCTAACCGCGAGCATGACGCCTTCTCAGACCCATCTTCCCTCTCGCCATGCCCTACCCAGCATGTCGTCACTCTGGTCTCTTCGCGTTCCTTCCGCCTCTCTTCAGGTGACGTCAACGTCGCCCCGTTCCGTGGGTTTCTTTGGCATCGTTTTCTCTTGTTCCAAATTTCTTTCTTCCCAGATGAGTTTCTTGACTGCGCGTGGGTTCGTGTTGTGCAGCCTTACGTTTGCGCCTTGAAGCACCGGGTCTTCTCGAATCTGAGAACGGAGTTCGGGTCGAACCGTGAGAATGTGAGGTGGAATGTGGTTCGATCTAACGGAAGGTTCGTGCTGAGAGCGGTTGCGGATCCAGTGAGCTCTAGCGAACCCAATTCTGATCAAGAAGAGGTCGTTAAGTCAGAGGGAGGAGACCCATTTGCTAAATTCCATGGCATTGTCACTTCTTTGCCACCGGTTGTCTACGTGGTAATCTCTCATTGGGGGTTGCTTTCAGTGCTAAAGGAAGAAGCGTCAATGAACGCATGGGAAAAAATGAAATTTTTCAGTGTTTGCACTTGTTAGAGCTCTACAATGCTGTTTGTTATTATTGTAAAGCTTTCTCGTTTATGTGGTAAATGATCAATCTGAAATGTTGGGTTTGTCTCCACTGGTCGTTGGAACTTGAATTGGGTTTACCTGTGTGGGAACCGTCTAAAGTAGGCGATGTTTGGTGGTAGGATTGGCTTAATTTAGTGAGTTTGCTTGTTCTGTTAAGAGAGTTCAGGCGTTCAATCTAATTGCTTTGCGGGTGTTTTTTGCCCATCAGATGAAAAGCAAGTCTCATGCTGGATATGCTTTTGGGTTATGTGTTGCGACTGCATTCGTGTTTGTTGTTGTGAGAGTCTTTGCAGCAAGGCGGGCAAACCATAATCGCTCTGGCTCCGTAGCTGATCTTGTGAGACGTGGGCAGTTGAGATCTGATAGAAGAGGCATGTATGATTACTAATCCTCTAATTCCTTTTCCTGGCACATCTTTTTTGGTGCATTGATCTCTGGATTGAGTTTGTCTCTGTAACATTTGGTTTGCTTTTCGTTTCATCAACACTTGTTTTAACATACCCTGTGATTTTCATCACAGTTCAAGGCCTCTCAAGTATGATGATCCATTTAACAACCCACTTGTCAAAGTTGGTAAGAGAAACTCAACGCTGGAGATGTGCGGAAAGGTTTATCGGTTGGCTCCAGTTACACTTACTAAGGAGCAACAGGCAATCCATAAGAAGAGAAGGTCACGGGCTTATCAGTGGAAGAGGCCCACCATGTTTCTGAAAGAAGGTGATATGATACCTCCTGATGTCGATCCTGATACAGTGAGGTGGATTCCTGCGAATCATCCTTTTGCAACCACTGCCAGTGACATAGATGAAGATTTGGCACAAACTAATGTGTATCAGAAGCATGGTGTTCCCTTCCGCATAAAAGCTGAACATGAGGAACTGCAAAGGAAACTGGAAGCTCTTCAGATGGTAACCACTATTTCTCCATGTCAATCAGTTAGCTGTTCTGTTGTTGATAATAGACTTCCTTATTTGCATATGGCAAATGATCATCTTCAGTTCATGTTCTTGGTTTTATGTTCTGCCTGCTTTAAACACCAGTACGTATTCAAAAGTGTGATTCTTGTCATTCTATTAAGCTCACTTCTTGTGTCCACGCTAAAAATGACTAAAATTTAATCAGTCTCATGGGAAAATTGGATTTTCCAAAAAATGGTTTAAGTGTCAAATCTTGACAATTCTTAAGTCTTTTGTGTTTTTTGTAACATATTTTTATTTCTTTAGTGGATTTTCTGGATTCTTGTTTTGTTGGATCTTCTTCTTGTGCTGTGTCCAATCTACATACTGCAGATCAAGATAAGCCTACATATATGACTTCACTCATTCATAAGTAGAATGAGCTGCCTCTGGGGTTTCTATACACCATCTTGTTTGATGTATTTTTTTACTTGTGATTGTTGCAGGACCAGAAACTTGATAAACTTGTAATTGATCGGAAAAACGCCCAGGATTTTGAAAGACCATATAAGTTTCAAGCATCGCCACTAGACGGTGAGCAAAGTGGCTCACATAATCAATCATCAAATTCTTCCGAATCAGAGCACTCGTCTTCAAGTTCTTCTATCAGCCAATCATCCGCTGAGGAAATTCAAAAGCAGTAGGCTTTTTTTTAAGGGTCTCTCCGCTTTCATATTTTACGGAGAAGGTGCTAAGGGTTAGGAAAAGAAGAGAAACGTAAGCTGGTTGTAAATTCAATGGTTTTGTATCAACGTAAATATCCTTACATCGATGTGAAGTTTTGCATTAATGGGGAATGCTCTCTCTCTCTCTCTCTGCCGCGTCACCTTTTTTTTTTCGTGAAATGAGATGCGCATGAAAATGCGCCGTCCTAAATTGGTATCTCCGCTTTCATGGTCATCTTCACTCGTGTCAAATCATGAATTGTTTAGTTATGCACACCGTGATAACATTGCTATTCCTTTTGCCCAGAGGTTTGGCATGATGTGGATACACTAGTTTGAAGGAACAAGACAGCCCTTTGATGGCACTCAGGGCACATACGATTATCGTTGGTATTGTCTTTGCAAGTAAAGGACGCGCCAAAAATTTGCGCTATACGCATTACAATACAAAACAAGAAGTTCATAACAAATACGTCGAGTAACCTTGAAACCATCGCATACCCTACTCTCAAGGTAGTAATGATTTCCTAAATTCTCTGATGAGGGCTCCTTCAGAACGTAAAAGAGCGGTACATACAGACGAGAGGCTAATTACTCCGAATCACTCATTATTTGCAGTAGCTCTTTGCTTCGCTCCGACGGAGAAGAACTCGGTGATGACTTCAAGAGGCATGCCTTTGGTTTCCGGAACTTTCAAAAAGATAAAGACCCAAGATATGACGCACACAACGGCATAAATGCCGAAGATGCCGGCTAAGCCGATCGAATCGAGCAGCACAGGCAGCGTATCGGTCACAATGATGTCCCCCAACCAGAAGACTAATGCACATATCGTGACGCAGAGACCGCGCACCCTTGTGGGGAATATCTCAGAGCACAGGATGTTTGGAATAGGACCGTAAGCTGTCATGAAGGAGCAGAAGTAGACCACCACACAAATGGTTGCAATTAAGGAGCTGGCCACCGAGCTCGAACCGATCAGTTCGACGGTTACTAATACCGCAAGAGTCACAATGAGCACCGGGATCGTAGTCAAAAGGAGCATCCTGCATCAAGGAAACTGATTGATTGAAACACCTCCGAGAATAAAGAGGTGAAAAGTTGGAACATCTACATATTATATGAAATTACAGAATAACGTAGATATGCCATCATGTCCAGTTTCCTGTTCCTCCAAAATCGGGGTGAGAGAGAGAGAGAGAGAGAGAGATGTTTACCTTCTTCCGGAGGAATCCACAAGCCTCATGCCCACAGCTATACATGGTAGCATTAAGAAGGTTGTGAATGCACTAATAAGAAATGACGCGGACTCTGAGCCGAGCCCTAGGTCTGAAAGAAGATCCTCAACGCCAGCCTCTTCAAGAATTTGAGGAGTGTAATAGAGAACTCCATTTATTCCAGAAAACTGTATATAAGCGTGTTAGCAATGCTTCAATGTCAAATTCATGATCCCATTTATACACGACTTGCTAAAACAAGAAAAGCTTTGGCTTGTCATAATTTGCCAATAAGGAAGGACCAAATATGAAGATCCAGACAAATCATAGGGTCATTTACTTGATCCCAGAACTGGACCAAACAATGGAAGATGGATGCCTACAGACTACTGCAAACATAGAGAATGCATATTACCAATGGGTTAATGACTCCATGTCCCCATAATAAGAAGGCTTAACATAGCGCAGATTACATAAATCGATGGTGTGAAGAAAATTCTCATGAGAAACCTTTGTTGAGGTCTATTGTTACCTAAATGAGAGACCAAAAAAAATAGCAGCAAGCAATGGACCTAAATGAAACCACACGATACCTGTTGAAGTAGTTGTATTCCCATCCCAACAAATAATGCATGCTTCACTCCTGGTTCAAGAAGAGCGGTCCAAATTGGACCCTTCGAGGCGGTTTCAGAGGGATGAACCATGGCTGGTCCTAGTGGATGCTGATCAATAAGTTCCTTTGAATACAGAGCAGGCTGGCTAACTAAAGCAGCAGCTGGGACAAATTCATCTTCAGCAGGGACATCAACCCCAGGAAGTGAAACAAGGGAACCACGTCTGGACCCCGGAACTCCCTCCTCGTGCAAATAGATTCTCTTAAATCCTCCCTCTTTTTTCCCATCCTCACCTTCTCTTTCGGTCCATTTCCATGCCAACTGCCAGCCACCACCAATCCCGGTGCTTCCGACCTGCTCCCCTGTTCCTTGCATCAAACTACTATGGCGCCTCATGCTCAAAATACTACCATGTGAAGCAGGAGGGCCCATTTCCTTCTCAATGCTTGTTGTTTGGCGTGAGATCAGTGGACTGTGCAAATTCTCATCAGAATCCCCTCCGCCAGCCTCAGAAGTGTAATCCTCGCCTTCTTCCCTTTGCACATTTTCTTCGTCCCACTCCTCATCTTTGACATGAGGGTCTGCTGTTGTACTGAACATGCTGCCAAAATTAGGGAAAAGCATACTTTTCATGCTTCCTGTCTCGGGAAGCTTTTCATGGACACTGCCAAAGAGAGTAACTAGAGGGTCCATAAGAGGCACGCTTGGGTTCGTCATGGTTCCCTGGCGGGAGATGAGGGCAAGAGAACTCTGTCCAGGCACAGGTCTAGCAACCCAGGAGAGACCTTCTTCAGGTCCATATAATTTGATCCTGCCTTTTTCAGAGGTTGGCTCCTGCTCATCAGCTTCATCAGCCGGACCTATCATGTATTCTTCTATGGATGTTTCACCACCAATTCCAAGACCTTCCACTAATAGAGCCAGCTCACCTGCACAACATTTCAGCAACATTTATGAACAAAAGAAGTCACGATATTCCTCTCATCAGGGAACAGCAGATACAACAGAAACACTGATCTCCAAACGATTCAGCCCAGGAAAGGAGGGCATGCAAATGTCAGAATGTCTATATATCGGCCAGGCTGATTAATTTATAAATCTTTTGTGATGCTTCTTTATCTACTCTAGAATTGACTTCATCGGCATGAAAAGCTTATTTCCACTAAATGCATCTAATGTTGCAGAACATCCACATGCATAAAGGCTAGATGTGCAGGTCACATTATAGCAATCACGCATCACCAGTGCCTAAGGCATGGCCTGTCATGGTGCCATGAATTACTCATAGACAAGTCATTTTTAAGAGTAATGGGAGGCTGAATTGAAGATGAAAGCTATTGAATAGCTGACTCGATGAGAAACCATGAGGATTCATCTTCAACCCTCCCACTGCAATGAAATTCCCCATTCGCGACAATGTTATCACTTGATCCCAGAGAACACATTTTGAATTGTCTACATGTCCTTAAAAACAGGACAATTTGTGCCCATGATGAGAAGGGGCTGGCCAACTAGGCAGACTAAATGCAAGCTTCTACAAGCCTCAGTTGTACCATTATTGGAAATGCTTATTTCTTATTTTTATTAATCAGCCAAAATGAGTTCAGCCAGCATACAAGCTGCAGCCGCTCATTCATGCCTTGAGAATCATACAAAACCAATCAAATCAATGAGACTCTGGTACTATCTATAAAAAACAAACCTTATGAATCTAGAACAATGATCTTTATTAAGCTTAGAAAGCAAGAACACAGAGATGAACCTGAAACATCTTCCCTCCCACGTAGTCTCTGGAGAACATGTTTTGCTTCAGTCATCTTCCCTTTACTTACGAGCCACCGTGGGGACTCGGGCAAGAAAAAAACCGTGAACACAAAATAGATAACTGATGGAATCGAAAGAACCCCGAGCATTATTCTCCAGCTAGGTGAAGCTGACAGAGACATCCCAAATATCATACAGTACGACAAAAACATGCCACCTGAACCCGTGAACTGTGGAAGAGTATTTAGCAATCCCCTAGTATCAGCTGGGGCAGTCTCAGATATATACAATGGGACGAGAGTAACAGCAAGACCGATTCCAAATCCATCTAACAATCTTCCCAAGCATAACACATAGACATTGGGGGACCATAGCATCACCAAGCCACCAACGAAATACAGAAGCGATGACATGATAAGCATGGGGCGGCGACCAAGCCAATCTGATATGGGTCCTGAGCATGTAGTTATGACCGTGGCTCCAATCAACGACATAGCCACAACGAGGCCCTCTACTGTTGAATCCAAATCAAGGTCTTCTTTTATGTAAACTATAGCTCCTGTAGGATAACGCCAAGAAGAATAAAGAAAAGGAAAATTTTGTCGGTTCAAATGCCAATAGACAACATACAGTACCCCATAAATTTACATTCTTGTGAGAACTACTGCTAACTTCAGAGGATCTTCGTAAATTCTGAGTAAAATAATTCAACATTCATCCTGCAAAATAAATTGTGAGTACCTGCAATGGTGGCATTGTCCCATCCTTGAAGAAAATTACCAATTGTTGCAGCAAGGGCCACGAAGACAGCTCCTTTCATTTTATCAGCCACAAAATCAAGTACTTAAAACTCGAATTCGGCTCAGCAGAGACAAGAATCAGTGTTCTCCGATGCTCACGAATCAATCAATCATAGTTACCCTTTCACAGGCCAAGAGTTAAATGATTGCTAACTCTTAACGAATTTTAGGCTTCATTGTACAGTATCCCAGCAGACAAGTAATAGATGAAAACGGCAAGACTGAGATTAAAGAGATAATTAAGGTAATTCCTGTCTCCTTTGTATGAACTGAAAGAGCAAACTTGGTTGGCAACCATTCATTCCACAAACTCCTGCAACTAAACCCACTTCAGAAAATCCGCCATGTAACCGCTCACGCCTGTTTCAGCTCACCAGATGATCATCTCTCCGCTCAAGCCTTATCAGCTTGCACAACATAAAGTTAAAAGAGCCTCAATTCCTCAAGAGCAGAGTGCTGCAGAGCCAGAAACACCGAGGAACTCAAGAACAAGAGGGAAAGAGAATTACGCAGGAGAACGATGACTTTACACTCATCGAAAGCCGGAGCAACTGCAATGCGGAAACACCGTGAGACTTCGAATATGGTGAAGAACGTTCTTCAAGCACGTCAAGGAAAAGCGAAAAACGGCCCAAGGTCACCACGCTAATCTGATGCCTCCGAATGGTCCCAGCCATCGAGAACGATCGAAGTGGTTTATCTGTCGTTTCCCTTTTCCCTGTACTGCAGTTCGAGTAGAGTAATTTCCAATGGTCCAGAAAAAAAAAAGAAAAAAAAAAGCAAATCTTGTGTACGTGCTCTGTGTTTACTCGACACGTCGAGGTCCATCACCGCCCCAAGGGAAGAAGACAACTTTTCTTGTGTTTTTTTTACTCCGATGTTTTTCCTAGTTAGAAACTTAGAAAGGGTCCTTTCCGTGTCTGTCCAATTGTGTCCACTCACGTGGCATAATTGTCCTTTGCTTGCGTACATAGCTAGATTTGCCAAATCTTAACCCTCTTCCTTTCGGAAATTTCCCCCTTAATCTCCGATCGCCGCCACAAATTTTGTGAATTTCACGTAGATGCACGTGGAACTCACAAATGAACGAGCATAACACTTAGATATTTGGGTTCGGAGAAAAAATACCTCTTTTTTCTTTTTTTTCCATCGACATTTTTCAAGAAATTCCCTAATACTTTATAAGATACGAAGAACACCTACGTATTCATCCGATGAAAGTAAAAATATCTGATCTCTAGAGGATATGGCATTCTAATATGTATGAAGTGTCTTTCCCTTTTCACTTTTTAATTTTCTTTATTCAAATCTTACAATACAGATGATCGAAGTTTTTAATGCGAAATGCACAAAATCTTTCAAAATATGCATATAAACTAAATGATGTTTTGAACTTCAATGAAGAGGTATTCAAAACAAACATACTAAGTTATCAATTATTGAAAAGTCACAATTAATTATAATAATCAAAGGGTTTTTCTATTTCTCCAATTCAAGCCGGTTGAAACTACTTTAATTTCATTTTTAATTGGTGAATTACAAATTATGAATATCACCAAATATAAATTTAACTAAAATACCAATAAGAACAATATTGACGATTGTAACTCCCTATTTAGAAGGGTGATCCAAGGGTTTTTACTAGGAATAAAACCCTAGGTCTGGGGTAAAATCGTCCTCACGAAAGTTCTTGCAACTAGCAAGACCGTTGACCTGCAGGTATGGAACTACGCCAACCCCAGCAAGAGGTGGCCCTTCCATGTGGAATTATTGATCCGTCACGCGATCATCGGTCCAGCTGCTTCGTCTCGTCTGTTCAACCGGTGGTTGGTGCCATTTTAGTCCACGATCTAATCTTCTCCCCACACGAAGAGTTTCCCCTTTCAATCGATTCGCTTCGTGTTCCGTCCGTCTCTCGGGTAGTTTGATCTCTTACTGTAAAATGGAAAAGACATGCTTCACCGTGCAATTATTGGACCAAACTGAGGCTTTTGTGATCGCGCTTTAGCCAAAAGCTCAATCTTACCATTCAACGATCTGTTCCCATCTAGAGCAAAAGAGAGAAATGACGTCAAATCCACGTCCTTTTGCTCTTTTTTCTTTGTCGTCCCTAACACTAACACACGAGATGAATTACTGCATTGATTTCTCCAAAAATGTCACGTCAATTAAATCACACCTTCTTTTCAGTTACTTAACCAACAAAAAGTCTTTGTGAGATAGTAGTCCTCGACCCATTTGACTCACGGAGAGGGGTCCGTGAATACTTTTCTTTCCTTCTAATTTAAAAATACATTTGAATTTTACATTTTGAAGTTCAAATGAAATATTTAGATCTATGTCATTTATAGAGGGGTTTATCTTCCCGTGAATTCAGATTTTACAGAATTGATTTGAGATTTTCTAGACAATAATTGCATTGACCGATGCTTTCAAGTGCAATGAATGGGAGACTCTTGGACATCAATTGGGAAGCCCCAAAAGCCCTGAACGCATTTACCAGCTTAATTAGATAATCATCGTCTGGTCCTCCCAGCATAAGACCAGCTTTGATTGACAGTTATGGCGAAAAGAAATTTATCTATGTTGCATCACTTTCTTGTAGCCAGGGGAATCGTATCTGGTGCAAAAGCCGCCACGCACTCGCCTCTCGATCCTGGCGCCGTCCACGTAGAGAACGTCCACTCGATTTTTGCGATATTCGGTATATGTCCGATTCTCCTCTCTCTGTTTCCTCTTCCTCAAGATCTTTTCCTTACTTTAGGACCCCACGGAACATTGTATACCCATGTACAAATTGCAAATCCAGCTTCATACATGGGCTGGCGATTCGTGTTCACTCGCCAAACTCGAGTTGCATCGAATGCGAAAACATCGTACTGTATACGTCATTGGGTGGGCTAAAAGTGTTGTCTTTAAAGATTTTATAAATCCTGGCCAATATCTGCTGGGATCAACGTCTCGTGTCAATTTCTGAGATTGCCCACCGACGGGTTAAGTACAGGCTTATGACATAGTGACTGTATCTCATGGATCAAGAAAATGGCATTAAGAATCAAACTTGCTCGTTCTGTCCCATCTACTCATACATAAGGTTTGCAGCAAAAAATTATTGTTTCACGTTCGACGGTTTTGACTCTGTAGCCGGACCTGGACAGTGCTCTAGCTTGCATAGTTGGGGTCTGGGTTTATTAGCTAGGAACATAATGGTGGGTGGGTCGTGCGCTTGTGCTGATTTTGGTCGAATAGGTAGGAGGACAAGGTGTTCGAGAAAATGAGCCAAAGAGACTCTGTTTTCTAGAGTTGATGACACCACATGATGCTTATACAATGGGAAACCCATGGTTTCTAGAGGAAAATATATTTATTTTCACTGGCCGGGTTTGGCAGTTGTGTTGTCAACAAGTTAAGATTTCTCTCTAGTGGACTCAAGTTCCAGCAGTGTTAGTTTTCGGTTTATAGAAATTTCCCGTCCTCATGGCCGCCCCAATCATGCATTTCATTTTGGTTTGCACTTGCAGATGTCTTCCTTTCAGTAAAGGAAGGCAGTTTAAAAGTTTTTCTGGAGGTGATCAATGCACAGTCGTGGAGATGGCGGCTAAATTGCAATTTGGGATCATATTGCTTTCCTCTGTGATAAATTGTACTCTGTCATGAATTGGAATTCTTTATGGGTTATAGATAAGGTGTATGCGCCTCTTATGCAGGAGGCCCAGTATCCTAAAGATCGTCAGCTGGAGAATAGCTTCAATGATCTGGTCAAAATCTCTTATTTGGCATTATTCCATCTTTAATCTAAGTACAAATGTAAGGTTGCTTATTTGGCAGGACAAGTGAACCAACCTTACTAATGTCTTATGCACAATCCACCTATCTTCGTGAGTATACATTTGCCTTCCTAGACATGGATCTTGTCCAAGAAACTAAGGAAACAATTCTCTTTAAAAATAACAAAGTTGTCACTTGGCAAACTTCACATCTGGATTCCGCATTGATTTGAGCCACATATCGGCCATTACTCTCGAGGAGATGCTCCACAACATAGCTTGGCTCTTGGATGATGTGTGCTTCATCTTTTTGCCGGGCTTTCCAAACCCGTAGGCCACCAACCACTGCATGGCTGTTAGCCTCTGCTTCTCACTATCCCACATGTTCTTCTTTCCTCCTGTCTTCGCCATCAACCCTCCCACATGTAAACTTGTCACTTTGTATCTGCTTTCTTCAGCATCCTTTTTCCCTCCAACTTCTGCTTCTATGGCATGAATTAGCACCACCATGGGGCCTCCAACGGCCTCATACCGCCGCAAAGGATCACGCAACTGAACAATTACTGCTAGTGTTATTGATGTTGAAGATGCAGATCCATCGGACTTCACCCAGTCCTCGAGAGGGACAGCAGATGCCAGGGGATGTTGATCGCCATAAAGCGGAGAGACGTCGAACGGGGCTTCATCCTCTGCCATTTCAGCTTGAATCTTCAGAGCATCAATCGTCATGGATTCGATCTTTTGCATGGAGAAGGCCAGGATCTCCTCCACGGCAAGTGGATTCTCATTCACATTCCAAAGCCCTGTCGAGATTCTCTCTTTCCTTCCTGTGCTCATAGCGGTAGCCATGGCCTTCACTGCAGCAATTGTTCGTGCGGCACTGGAGGTGGCAACTTCCTTATTCCGGCCTTGGATGATCGCGGAAGCTATACCCTCAAAGGCTATCTGCTCTGCCGTCTTTCCAATGAGCTCATCCATGGGCATTAAGGACATAAATTGAGAGGTCAGTTCATCAGTGCTCATGGCCGCCATCCTTTGGAATAATTCAAAGCCGCTCACTGAATTTTGCGATTCAAGAACCAATGGCTTTGACATCTGCATTGCTAACTTGGGAGTGTCTCTTCTTGCAACTGCTACATCAAGGGGATTCATGGCGGCTAGGTAACCTCCATTCCTTGTTTGAACTACACAGCCCAAGCCTTTTCCAAGATCCGGGAGGTACACTTTGGACTCTGACTCCGAAGCATCATCGGCTCCCTCAAGCTGCAGCGGAGGAATTTCTGGTAAGCTCAGCCTATGTTCATTTTGTTCTTCAGCCTCAAGCATCTGAAGAAACTCCTTCGTTACCGTTTCTTCCTCCGCGTCCAATCTCTGTGACTCAGTCTCTGTTTCATCCCCTATCTTCAGCACCTTATCTTCTGCTATCATGGATTCAAGTGCTTTTATCTGCTGAGCAATTGAGTCGAGTTCAGTTAATCTGGAGAAATGCAACTGGTCATGTACAACTTCCTTAACAACCTCGCTCGATGCTGATCTTTCTTCGCTGGTTTTTTCGGATTCTGCACCCCTAGTATCTTCCTTGTCCTGTATCTCAACTCCTTTGTCCACGACTTCGAAGTCGGGCATATCAAGATCTTCCATCTTTGCTTCGGGTTCTTCAGATTTCTGCACTGAGGAGGAAGTCAAAGGAGCTGGGGCCGGCTCGTCAAGATTCAGATCATCCATTCCTTGAATTTCGTCAATCTTCCCTACTTGGGAAGGAGTCCAAGCTTCAGAACGGCTCTGCATCCTTGGGCTTGGTATGCTGAAAGATGTCTTTGACTGCTTGCGACCAAAAGAAGACGAGAAGTTCTTCGACTTATCTGCTTTCGATCCTTCGGCCTGACTGTAAATTCCAATTCCTCCATCCTTTTCCATTATCTGGAATCCTAATTTCAAAACAAGCTCCCCTCCTTTGGCCTTACCTGATAGATTGAAGCTCATGTCCCATTGCCTCACCCGAGTGCCTCCGTAATTCTTCTCCACGGATTCCTGAATCAGTTGACTCAGATCAACTGAGCTCCTGCCGAAATCAAGCTCTTTGGCGTCGACCGCGAACATGTATATCCAAAACGGACGGGGCTCAAATTTTAACTGCTTTGCATTGCCAGGAGTGCAGTACACATGACACTTTACAAACAGAGTCTCTTCGAAATCGGCAGCTCCCTGTGAGACCCGAGACGGCATTGTGTGGACCGCTCCCTCCTTGGTCTCTTTCTTCCTAACGCAGACCGAGAGGCGCAGCCCATTCATTGATGCCGGGAGGCCTTGTGCAGTGACCACTTCCACAGAAAATAAGCAGCCCACTTTCTGCATACCAATGTGCGACAGAGCTCTAATTGGTTTCCAGCTCCAAATCCCTTTCTTCTCAGCCGAGCCCGGCTTATCATCCACCTTCTTCAACTCTCTCTGAGTCGAAACTCTGGCTTGATCCTTCTGATCGTCGCCACCGACATCATCAAGCTTCGGTCTCGAGCGCCAGGGCGACAGGGACATGCGCCTCGACCGTGGCCGTGCCCCTGGCTTATCCTCGACCTTCTCGGGGGGGACATCGTCGGGGGCAGGGATCGAGGGGACCGAAGTCCTGGGGAGCACGAGGGAGGCGGTTCGGCGAGTCGCCAAGGTGTGGGACTGGTAAAGGGATTGGCTGAGCGTCTCTAGCTCCTCCAGCAGTTGGGTACTGGAGTTTCTCCTGTCCAATTGTTCTGCTGCCATCGGAGCATGTAAGGAAGGGGGAGATGAGAAGGTGGCAGGGGCTGCAAAAGACGGGTCTGGATTGTGGAACGGTATGGACGACGATGGGGTCGTTAGAGGTTGGAACAAGGGGGTGACAAGATAAGATGAGCTTATGTGGCTTAGAGGCCGTGAGGTGGAGAACAATATGGCTGATCAATGTGGGCAATGCTGGGCCGCGAGAGCCAGGCGACTTCGTATTCGGGGTGTGGTGGGGAACGTGTGAAGGATAAGGGGAGAGCGTGTTTTGTCCGGTCGATGCATATGAGTAGAAAGAGACGGCCGTAGGAAAGAGAAAGATGAAGAGGAGGAAGAGAAATGAGGTCCCGGAGAATTTAATAGCGGTTGTTTCTGGTGTGGGTCACCGCCTTCCAGTTCATGCAGTTTCCCAAAGAAACCTACCATGCCAATGCCCCGCTTCTAACCTTCTTCCCCTCTCACGTTCTCTCTCTCTCTCTCTCTCATGAGAATGGTGTTTCCAGTCCCTGATGGATCGAAGATCTTTTGGGACAAGTCCGAAATGAAAAGGTTATTTTTTCAATTGATGACAGTCTCTTTTCCAGGTTTTTACAACATATGCATCCATTGCTTTTTGCTCACGTGATGAAACGGATTAAGATGAATTGATTGAGATATTAATTATAAGTTAGACACAAAAGAATTATAAATCCAAAAAGGTCTTTCAAGATTGCAATAACAAATATCGATTATGCATCTAGTGTGATTCGGCTTATTCAAATTAAAATTCTATTACTTCAAAATCAAAGAATGATGCATCCAACCCACAATCGACAATCATTCAAACTCAATTTTTTGAGTGGTGCAATCAACACTTGAAATCGATGATTCCAGAGACATACAAGGATGGCCCTTGATTAAAGAAGGGTGTTGAACAAGTTGACACACGCTAAATTAGGTCTTCCCCTCGCAAAAATAACAAATTAAAACCCAAAAGAAAATAAAACCTCCTTCCATGGCATATAAGTAGCTTGACACAAGATCACAAGCATTTCTCAAAACTAAAGCGGCCGACCTCAAATCTGAGAGAAAGAAGATGATGAGTTCTAGTGGCAGCGAGCAAATGACTCGATCTCCTGAAAAGAAGGGAGAAAATAAAGCATCATTGGAAGGGCTTCGCTTGGAAAGCAGTCCCTATGTGAAGTACACGGATTTGGAGGACTACAAGAACAAAGCTTAGGGCACCCAAGGCCACCTCGAGCCCAAGCCTGGCCGGGGCAGTGGCGGCACCGATGCTCCCACGCTCTCCGGGAGCAGCCTCCCCAGCAACCAACGTCTTGGAGATTGAGGTGGTCAATAAACACATTTCATCTAAAATATTTAGAATGTAGCCTTGGCCACTTGCCATGCATGGTTGCTCGTGCTTGCGTTAAATATTAGGGATAGGAGACAGCCCCAACCATCCCATATAGGATGATTTAGCACCTTCCACAATTCGAATTCTCAGCTCTGATCAACGCCTATGGTCGAATTCATCGAGTTCGTACTACTAGCAATAGTTTGTAATTTTTCTAGACAGCCCAAAAGCCTATTTAGTTTATACGAACGTGTTATTGTCATTTTCCATCATGAATTGCTAGCAAGAAGGAAACTTCCTCTTTGATCGAATCGTTTCTCTGATAAAGACAATGGGAACGAGCTGAGGTAGGATTATGTCTTTGGTAAGAGATTTAGGCATCAAAAGAGACTCGAAAGTTTGGGAGATTTCTCTAAAATTAGTTGCGGTGCCCTTCTGGGCCGAGATTAAGGGACTTTCCTTTTGGGTTGGGTTTTAGGAGACATTTGGACTTCGAAATTTTCGTTTTGTTTACTTTGGGCCTGTTATAGGAGGAGGTTGTGGTCCTCCCTCTGCTTTGGTTGCATTCAAATTCATGGAATCACCCCAAAAGAAGAAAATCTATACTTTTGACATTCGCAAATTATTTATAAAAGAAGAAGAAGAAGAAAAGAGTACAATAGAACAAGCTCAATTGCTCTATAATGTTCTCAAGTGTCTTTTATATCTGATATCGAATCGCTTCTTGGTCTTACCGCATGTACGAGATTATTGTATCAAATCATCATTAAAGTTTATTGGGGTTCGACCGGGTTCCCCAAAAAATTCATGCATCACGTAAGATTATTGGAAAACGAGCCGGCAAAGAGAGAAATCTTTGAACCGATTCGGGGAAACAAGTGGGTAGTTTTTGGGAACTCAAACACTGACTGCAGCGCGTTCTGGGGTGTTGCTCCACGCCCGGAGTTGCGAAGGAAAGATCCGACTCGTTGCGGGAGCAGACAACAGAGCATGGGGGAGCACAGGGGGTTAAGAGCCCTGGTAGCTCAGGAATTCAATACAGGACTCTGATTTTGATGTCCATCAATTTCTCTCGCTTTTCTCAATATTATCCAAGACGGATGAAAATTTTGAGGGAGCCTTTTTGAATTTCTTCTCTAAAATTTTTAAGGAAATGAATATATATTTCGATATTCAAATGTCGTGGAGGAGAAATTAAACGCGAGATTAGAAGTTTTTATCACCTTATATTGTTTTGTAGATTGAGAAGCAAGAATACCCCGAGGGGTTGTAGGTTAATTTCCTACCAATAGGGGCTCTCCACTGCCCCCATGAAAATGGTCTACAAGGTTCATAACTACTCATCGTACTAGTACTACAGGACGATTACCAAGCCAACATTTAAAGGTAATTTTAATGTGGCCAATTTCCTTGCCTTAGTAATCACTTTTCGCTAACTCACTGGAGAGACGTACAACTCCTAATGTCTAAAGGAGGACTTCCAATGGTTGGAAAAGACTCAATGCTAGGGTTGTTGTGATTTGGGAAATCTCAAATGAGTGTTATCCTGAAGTGTATATGGTCATGTGCAATTCAGATTAACAAGGGCATGGGTGAGGGCATGTTGTCTCTCGCCAGCGGTTGGTTAGGGTCATTGGTCAAAATAAGGAAACTAATAAAAATAATTAAAAAATGTCTATGTCAAAGTCGATCGTGCCACGAAAGATAGTTGTGGTCCATGTTTGCAATTTTCAACATAAATTACTCGGATGAATTGAATTGATATCAATGTGAAAAAGTTTAAAACTAAATTTACCATTTTTTTTGGGTCAAAAAAGATAGCTAAGTTTCATTACATCACTTAGCATCGTGATGACAAAAAACACAAGCCTTGAAAACAATGAGGTCCCATAAAGTACTAGGAGTATTAGTAAGCCAGTTTCTAGAAAGGAATTTAAATCTATAAACTTTAGCTATCCATTCTGCAACTTTATTTGCTTCTCTCGAGCAATGGACTAATTTAAGGTTTTGAAATTGGGCTAGCTCTACTTTGTAGGCCTAGGTAATAGCGTCCTCTCAGGAAGCCTCTTCTTGATCTGTCACCGGTTTTTACCACGATTAAGTTGTCTGACTCCATCCTTAAGTTCAAAGAAACGTTCTCTTTAGATATCTACATGCCTCCAGTAATGCTAGGGTTTCAGTTTGGCTTGCTGAAGTAGCATGAACCCTTTTTGCGAACCCATCCACCACTCTTCTAGTTTGGTCTCTGCATATGCAAGCCATGCTCCCTTCAGATTTGCCTTCCTCAAATGATCCATCTATGTTCACCTTCGGTTCATTTTCTTTCGGCGGCTTCCAAACCACAGGTAAAAACCCTTCTTCCCTCGTCAATCTTTTGCTTCCTGGGTTCCATCGCTCAAAACTTTTCCAATTTCCGACGGCAGATTCCACCACCTGTGACGAATTTGGAACGCGTCTTCTGAAAACGAAGTGATTTCTAGCCTTCCACAGTTCCAAACCAGCAGCTCCGACGAAGGTGAATTTTCTTTTTTCGTGACTTGATTCAACAGCCAAGTTTCAAATCGACCAAGCCCCAGATTTGATATTTTAACTAGCAGATCCGAGTGTTGCCAAATGTCGTTCGTTCATTTGCACAATAGAAAAATATGTTCGACAGATTCAGGGCTTTGCCAGCAAAGAGGACACAACAGTTCTGGTACAATCTACCTTTTCGGCAAATTCTCTGTAGCCGGGATCGCATTATGGCATAGGCTCCGTAAAAAAGTTTTAATTTTTTGATGTGTAGTCCGTAGCTCTCTTGGGTATTGATAAGAAAATGATGGCTGAATTTTGTGCTGCTTTGTGTTTGATTCCTAAATCTGATTGTATGCGTTCTTTACATTGTATTGACCAATTGAAGGGCTTAAGATTGAATTGATATTAACACGATAGGTTTATAATTTATTTATTTTTGTATTTTTTCCTATAAGGAAAACCCATGGAATGAGAGCAAATAAAAAAAAAGTAATTGACCTCCAAAACATGAAAAGCAAATGCCTTTCAAATTAGGTAGCAATGGACCAAGAACATTCCTCAGGCTGAATCATGTAATTTTAAGAACCTTTACTATTTTATGTTTTTAGCCTGGAATCTAGAAAACGGAGAGTATAGGTATTATGATCGTGGCAAAGTAACCCCCTCGTTTTCCCCTTTTTCTCACTTCAATTCTCTTTCATATGTTCCTTGCGAAATCCTTCCTGATTACACTTAGCCAAGAAAGCATTGAAATATCGTAAGTTGGTAAAGCATAGATCAGCCTCGTTAGTTCTCCAAAAAGGACTACATGACTACCAAATGATGGTTGCGTCGTATTGTGCAGCCCCTCCCCATCGCGTCTTTCTTCCAAAGAGTGTTCGGATTGGTACTTTGGGAACTACGAGTCTCCACCAATGCCGTCCATCGCTGCACATGGCATGCACAGGTGGGGTCCCTTGCCCCGGTGCTCGATCATAATTAAGTCTCTACGTCATCCCGTTTACAGAAAAAAGAACTTCTCCAATCTCATCCACTGGCGTCACATCAAAAATACCTGCAAATATATTCACCCACATGAAAGAAATTCACCAGGAACCGATGGCGTACTTTCGAAAAAAATCAAAGAACTGCACACTGCTACCAACTCCTAAAAGCTAAAATCTCCCACCATCAGTACGTGTGACAGGAAATCTCCGAAATCTACAAAGATTATGTGCATGATGTGCAATGGTGGACCAATGTGACCCGATGGCAGTTTTTGCATTTCGCAGCAGAACAGTACAAAGGAACACACGCATAAAGTTTGAGGTTTCCCCAGACCACGATCGCGCAATTCCCTTTTCTGATTACAACTATGAATATTCTAAAACTACATAAATTACATCATATGAGAGGGAGAGAGAGAAAGAGAGAGAGTACAGTGGCTAAAGAAAAACTGGAGTTCTCTCTCTCCCCCTCAAGGATCCAACGGCCAGGATTCTCTGATGTCTGGATCCGCCAGCATCTGAAAGGACGGCCCGACCCTGTTGAAAGTCATTGTTGACGTGGACATCTCATGATGAACAGTGTGGCCATGAGGCGCATTATTATTATTTGGAACAGAAGACGTGGTTGTCGGGTGAGTGTCCATCTCGAAAAGCACGGGGTTTTGATGATTTTGATGAAATGGGACAAGGTGAATCTTGTCCACAACACTGTGCAAGCCATCGGCATCATCACCATCATCAACATTTAGCTGGAAATGGGAAAAGTTGGTCTCTATCTTGCACTGGTTGAGCACAGTAGGGCGTTGGTGTTCCTTCAAATTAGTAGCTGAGAAAAGGTCTTGATGTGAGAGGAGGGACTTGAAGAGCATCGATGATGGCGAGACTAGTGATGGGGCGACGATGATGTTTTTGGTGTCTGTGTTGTTGTACGAGTCTTTGTGGGTGGTGGAGGTGGTGGTGGTGGTGATTGTGGGTGAAAATGAGGGTGCCTGAAGATCAGGCATTAGAGGGACAAATGGGTTGTTCATTAGGGTTTTGAGATCAGCATCTCTTTGGTGAATCAGAAAAGGTTGGGTTTGGTTTTGGTAAGCATTGGCCTGAGATTGTTGCTCCAGTAGATGATTTGGCGGTGGCGTCGATGTAATTGGGGTTTCAAGAAGCTGAGGCAAAGAACCAGTGCTCGGGGGTGAACAAGCTTCAAGCATGTAATTTTGGCCTTGGAAGAGCAGGCTCTTCTTCTCCACTGTCTTGTGGAATATCCTGCATATGACCCATTCATCCTGCCAGAAAGGGAACAAAACCACTTCCTACTTCATAAGTTAATTCGTATCATACGAATACAAATTGTCAATGAAGAATCTCATTTGCTTCCCCACCATTCTTACAAGGTAACTTTCCCAAATATGAGCAATATAACGTTTAACATGAGACTGGACCATTCTTAAAACTTGCATGCGAAACTGAGTTATCCTCTCTAATTGAAATATGCTGGTACCGACTCCTTTCTCATGACTGCCCGGGCCATAGAAAAATGCAATGGTGTTTTCGGTTCCCGCATCAACAAAACTTCGTCTCGTTAATTATATTCTGTCAAAACTCTTTAAGATATTGCATAGTGAAAATCTTCCTTAACCTAGGGTAAAAGAAACAACAGAAGATTTGTCCCTGTGGTTCTGTGAAAACCAAGACCCATCATATCAAAATCCAAAATCCCCTAGTGGGGGGGGGGGTTGGAGATTGTGAAACCCATCAGTTCATGGTTCATTATACATCCACATAACAAGTCAACCCAGAAAAGGACAAACATAGAAAGAGCCATAAAAATCGTAACTTGATCCACACGGCCGCACGTGCGAGGAGGGGGAGGGGGCTGTCGTACCTTGCACGTGTGACGGCAAGAGAAGTGGCCGTCGAGGCGGTACTCGTGCATGACCCACTTGGTCTTCTCGCCGCGGGGGGCTCGGCCTCTGTAGAAGACGAGCGTCTTCTTCATGCCGAGGAGTGCCCCGGTGGCGGCGCTGTGGACCTCCCTGTCCTTTCCCGTGGCTTTCCAGTAGCCGGCGCCAGTGGCACGGTTCGTCCGGAGCCCCGTCGGGTACTTGCGGTCTCGCAGGCTGAAGAAGTACCACTCTCTCTCCCCCATCTTTGCCACCTCTGTCAGGTCGAGTGTTCACGAAATATTGAGAGGCCCGAACATTCAATATTATGACAAAAGCAAATAGGTTCGCACTTCACACTGACATCGATACCGTGAGTGATAGAACAAATTGTGATAGCGGATCACTTTCTGAAGCATGAATTATCGGAACGAAAATAAGCAAAACTCTTGGCATTTCTAGTAATGTAAATAAATTTAGTGGCGCGACACTAAATTTGGCCTAAAAAAGTTGCCCAACAATAAGTTATTTGGTGCCTGAACATGATTACTACATATTCATCCAGAGTTTGTGGAGACTTTCTTGGATGCCTTGGAACGTTAGTGCAGCATTCTCTCTTTATCTCTCGCAGTGGTGATAATGTTAGTAGCTAAGGCGCACATGAGAAAGAGGAATCGAGTGCATAAATGAGGAAGAAAGCGGAGATATTTTTCCTGCCAAAAGTTAATTTTCATCTTCAGGCTTCAAGAATTACACAAATTCACTGAGTGGAAGCTAGTGGTTTGAACGATAGAGCAAAGCAAAAAATCTCACGTGTGTGGAAATGCTGACTTAATCTTCCAGGGGTTTATTGCAAGTAAAAACTACTAACTTTTTATTTGCATGAGGATGCATGCTGAAACCTAATAGCAAATTAAGAGGGACCGCAATTACTGCTGTAGGAACATCTCTAGTGCATAACCCTGACGAAATTAATGCCGTAGCATGGTGTTTCGTGCGTACATTGGCTTCTTTCGTTTTTCTAGGCGCAAACTGCGTTCCCTTTTAAGCTCTCTCTGATCCCAGGTATATACCACGACCTGCTTATACTGATGACTCTACCAGACTACTGACGACAGACATTTTGCGTCTGAGGAGCAGCTAACAAAATTACCCATCTCTAGCGCAGACTTCAGGTACAGATCATATCTAAAAATGCTTGATTTTTTGGTTTCCCTAGGTAAGCTAACCCAAAGAGCTGAGAGGGAAAAGCAGACAATAGGTATGTATGAATGCATGTATGTATGTAAGTACCAGGGAGGTCCCAGGGCTCGCATCGGTTGAGGTCGACCTCGGCGATGTCGAGGCCAGAGAAAGCGCCATTGAAGACCTTGGAAGCCAAGTAGAAAGTGATGAGCTCTTCGTCAGTGGGGTGGAACCTGAAACCTGGCGGTAGCCCTTGCTCGCTCCCTTCTTCTCCGCTCAGCTCACACAGCAAATCCTCCATTCCCAGCATACCGACTCTGTGTGCGTGCGCGTATGAGAGAGAGAGAGAGAGAGAGAGAGAGATTCTTGGATGAATGAATGAAGGGAAAAGGATGGTGTGTTTCTCGGGGAGTTATATAGGCAGAAGCACTGAAATCTAAGGGGAAGATGAAAGGGAAGGGTTTTACAACGCATGATGTAATAGCTAGGTAAAAGAAAATTAAAATTGATCGTTCTCAATATTAAAAATTTCTAGACGAGTGTGCATATATAGTATAAATTAAATCTGGACTGTTAAAAATAATTAATTCCATGTGAGTTTCATAAAAATATCACAAGATTTGACGGTCCAACTTTGTTTTAATACTTGTGCTAGCCTATATTGAACAATTTCTCTTTATGACAATGTCAATATTTAGGGTTAAGTTTCTTCTTTTTCTTTTGTTTTTTGAGGGTGAAATTAACAACATAGATAATATGATGAAGGAAGGAGAAGGAAAAAAGGAAATAAAAGAAAGTAAAAGAGACAGCGATTTTAACCTTATTAATATCAAATTTTGTCAAAACAAAGTGATCGACGTTGCATTGAATTGATCACAAAGGCTCGATATATTTTTTGTATGATCGTTAGTTTAAAAATGATATGGGTCACAATTACAATGTCTCTCATTTAAAGTTGTCTTAAAAATCACACTCGCTATCATGCAGATAACACCTTACAAATACATGCGTTTTGGACTGGTGGTTCACCTACTTTGTTGTCTGTAATAAATTCCAAGATGATTGAAAAAGTTATTTTTCCTGTTTCAGGAAGACTTTTCTAATGCCATGTGAAACTTCCGTACTAAAGAGACAAAAAAAAAATGTATTCATGAAGGAAAACGAGTTATGTGATAGGGGGAGGATAAGATGCAGTAAATGCAAACATGCGTGGTCTTGAAGACCGCATTTCCTCTCCAAATTCTCATTCTCTACAAAACCCAAAAACCATATATTTCTGACAAAAAAACGAAAAGAAAAAGTCTGGTCATTTATATATTGTTTATAGTCATTCACGAGATTGCCGGATCTTTGAGCGCTTCTGCAAGGTCTCTTCTCATTTGGTGGATGTAACACCAATTGATTGTTTATGGTCTGGGGCTAGTTGTAAAGCTTGCAGGAAATCATTCTTCTCTGGGAAATATCGTTCATTCTACCTCTATCCTTCATCCCAGCAATTCCACTGTTGAGAGGCGAAGCGCACGATAAGCTAATGTCCGTCTGTTCCTTTGTATATGCTGGTCAAATTGGGCGCTTGGCTTGAGGTATAATCGGAGAGTAAGAGTGGTAAATAACCCACGAAAGATAGGCAAAAAGGAGAAAAAAAAACGGACGAGAAAATAAGAACAAGAAGTAGAAAGCGTGTCAGACCACACCAATATTAATTATATATAATTGGTAAGATCGGCGTTATGATTTATTCTTTGGAAAAGGGTTTTGCAAGCAAAGTATAACCACATAAATCATTAAATTTTCACCTTCTACCAAGTTTGTCTTGTGTACAAAATTAGAACTTGTCATTGGCTGATTAGTTCACCGAGTAAATTTTCTTTAAGATGAATAATTTCACTTGAAAAATTTACTGGCAGTACAATAAAAAAGGAGAAGATTAATTTTTACGAAAATGGTATATTTTATTTGTGAGAAATGTAAACATTCAAAAGGTTTTTTTTAAAATTTTGGGGTAAACATCAACGATCAAAAAGGAAATTATGTGAAACGATGTTAATTTTCAAAAAGGGGCAAATTACCATTGAAGGAAATAATTGCACGTTAGAGGGAGGCTTACGTGCATGTCTGTATGCATCTGACCTTTTCCTGTGCGCCATTAATATCAGAATCTGATTCCGCCGGCGTTGCACGTATGGTTGATCATCACTTAATAATTGCAAAAGCTTCTTGCTTCAACAGCGACTTGACGAAGTAAAAAGAAAACGATAAAAACGACTGCAAGAATCTTAGCCCCTCGATTATCTCTCTCTCTCTCTCTCTCTCTCTCTCTTTTTTCCCTCTCTTTTTGGGTATTTTTCCATCATCCCCTGTTTCGAAAATATTATAAAATATATAGGTTTTGCATATTGCATCAGCCTACAAACCCTAGCTTTCTGCAAGTGAGAACAACAAGCGTCTCCCTCCCCCTACTGCAGGCAATAAATTTTCACTAGTCTCGAGACCTGCCGCGTCCATCGCCGGTTCAGCAGCAGCGCTTTCATTTTGTTTATTTTGTCCGCTCGTTCGATTTGCTAATTTGCATGGAGTTAGTTAAGGGTTCGCAGACGAACGCGATTACGTATCACGCAATTGATCAGAATCTCATTAGTCATTGCTGGACCTGTTGCATCTTTCGTACCCGTTACTGCTTTTCGAGCGTGTTACTGTGCGTCCTCTCGCAGATTTGTCATTTGCAGCCGAGATTTCTCTCGTTAGAACGCGACGGACGCGGTGTAATTGTTAGTGGAAAGTTGCTCTTTCTTTGTGCTGATTTGGGATTATCAATGGCAACAACTCGAAATGAGATTGAATACACATATGAGAATTGCTGCTTCCAACGGTTCAAGTAAGATCGAGGGAAACGAGAACAAGGCATGAATTCCAAGGACTTTGAAGAATTAAAAGGGTGTGTCAAGTTATAAAATGAGATAGGCGTTATATTTTAATCGCTTACACTTTTAGAACAAACGGTTGCGTATTCAATTTCAACATTTTGAATTTAACTATTCATATCAATTTTCACATTTTTGTGAATTGTTTTCTTTATATGACTTTAAGTTAAAATATCATTCTCCAAAGATAATTGTCTTGTTGGTTTGCGCATATCTTACTTTAATAGCATTAAATTTTAGAAGGGGCAATTGTGCTCAATGTTTTTGAGCTAATCGACTCGTTGGATGTTATGCTCGACATTAGACAAGCATGCATTAACACTAGAATGATCTAAGGAGACAATCTTGACATGTGCCGAAATCTCATTGCATGCTCTAGAATCCTCTCGTTCTAAGGAGAGTAAATGTGCTCAATTTAGGTCCCCCGAAATATCCTAGCACGATGTGTGTGGTCCCCATCCATTAGGTCATATCACGTGGATTAGTTATTGGTCAAGGGATCCCATTTAATGCAATATGGGTCACAATCTCGTTTTATTTGAACCCCCAAGAATCGATTAACATCCAATCTCTTCCCTGCAAGGAAACTCAAAAAAGAATCGTGTGGATCGCGACCGCACAACTAGTCATCGAATGTTAATGATAGCTCATAAACTTCTGCACAAGAACCGAGGGTGTATGATGATCCTTACAAGCCGAAGTGCAGGCTGATTTCTTAGCAAAGATAACCCAATAATTTACCATTCTCATATCCTAATTATAGCAAAAAAAACTAAAAATGTTCCGGAGAATGGACAACAGCAGTATAGATTTCCTAGGTCAGTAGCGTCGGGGTGTGCTGCAACAATAAATACAAAACCATAATAATTAGTCCTATGCACCCTACGGTTGCATGTCGGAATTATTCACAATGTACCACCGATCCAGCCACGGCATCGACGACCGGGGACATCGCGGTCCCAGCAGCCGTCGAAACTTTGATTTCACTTCGTCATTATTGGTACGTATGTGACGATTTAAATGCCCTTTGGGCGTAGCTAGCTAGAAGAGCCCCTTGCTGACCGATTAATTCGCACCCGTCCGTTTCTCGTCGTCCCATCCCGGTTCCGTAATAATGCGCAGCCTTGTGGGACATGATGCGTGCAGATTGATAGTGGAATTCGTAGTTTTGAAACTACGGATTAGCTGACGCCTTTGCACGTACTACCAAAGCTAGATCGTTATGGATTATTGTTGTCTAAGAGGCATTGACACTTTTCGGGAGCATTCGTGTTGTGTCGGACAATTCGACACGTGTTTGACACCCTCGAATACTCGATCAACACGTGAAAAAATCTGACACCTGATAAACTTTTATCGACGCACGCTGTGTGGAATTATGAGATGTGATTTCAACATGCAAAATGTCAATTTTAAATTATAGGTCAAAATGTAAATATGTGAATAAATACAAATGATGAATGGGAAAGATGAAAACCCTAATCTTCTATTTTCTTTTTGATTCTCGGTCTAGTGACGCACAATTCATCCACTCAAGTTAATTTTTTCCTTTTTTCTTCCAACACGCTTTGACACAAGAGTCTAGAATGTGGATTTCATTTTTTCAAGTTTTATGGATTATTGAAATTAAGTTGAATTTGTTAAATTGAAATAATGAAATGATGTTAACAAATGGTGGATTAATGTTTTTAGTGTAAATTCATTATATACTCTTTTTATTATTTATTTATTTATGAATTTAAATCAAATTAATTTGATTAAAATAATTATAAAAATTATAATTTATCATGAATATATTTAATAAACAACGTGTCAAAATTCTCTTATTTTTTGAAAGACGGTGTGTTAGTATGTCGTGTCATGTGTTGTATGTTTGTGTCAGTGCTACTTAGATTGTTGTTATTATTCCCTTCACAATATGCCTTATATAGCATAGTGCATTTGTGGAAGGCCACTTTTTTATCTTGGTGTTTTAAATATGTAAATGATAATCAGTTTATTTTTGGCATAAATTTATGGTCATATTTCTATTTCTATTCTCTCGATGATATTATATATATATTTATATATATATATGCGTTTGATAACATTACAAAGTTTTTCTTACCGGAGCAAAAATTCATCTAATAACGACGTAAATTTCTCCCTTTACACTCTTTTCCACAACCGACATTGGCTCAAGGGGGGTAATGGGAGGTGAGGGTGAGTGATGAGAAAATTTTGGACTTCTCTTTTTGTTTTAGAAATTGAAAGTAGCAGAAAATTTTTACTTCTCATTTTTGTAAATGAAATTATGTTACCAAACGGATTTATATTTCAAAAATGTTCCTAGAAACAGAAAAATAAATCTGGTTAGAAATAAAATGGTTATTACAAGTTCCCTAACCGGGGGTGTTTTTTTTTTTGACCCAATTCTACTACACCGGGTGTATCGCGACCATCGGTTCAGGGGGTCTACGCAAGAAAATCCTGCATTAATCTCTCGTTGTCTTTTCACTTCCATTTCTTGCTCCTAATGTTTTTGGATTTTATGGTGGAGGGATTCCTGGAGATGGAGAGAATCAATGAAGATGGGTGCGGTGGGTGGGTGGTAGGGTGGGACAAAGAGAGAATCAATAAATGAAGGGAGGAGGGGGCTCGTCGTCAGGGGACGTACCCGGTCGACTGTTCGTGAAGTGGCGGTACTCGAAAGAGTAGATAGTCACCGACCCCCCCCGCTCTGGTAGTCTGCTCGAGGACAACGACGTTTCATGCGTGCCTTTCTTCATCGTCCTTGCACCGAAACTAGTATAAAGACATTGGGTTCACAAGCGTGTAACCCGGAAGGGCCGATTCGCTCTAATGCACGAAAAGTTAATATAAAAAAAAGTTTAAAATTTATTATATTCATATCAATGTAATTATAAAATTTTGCAACTTAACCAGTTAAATTCTAATTTTTTTTGGACTATTTACCATTTTAGCCTATTTGATAAATTTTGACCGAAAATTACAAATATGAACACGACTGAGATTAATGTTCACAAATTTTTACAATTTTGTGGCTGGCAAGGCTGAGGGCCCCCTCAAGGGCTCTTGCTCGGCCCAAGGCAGTCTTGTCTCTGGTGGGCAGGGGCAACCCTCACTTAAGCGAAGTCAGCCATTGCTTGTAGCTGGTAGCAGGTAATCGGCCATTGGTAAAAAGAAAAGGCACAAAATAAAATAAAATAAAATTGTAAAATTTATCCATGTCAACTCCATTTGCACTACCTAAGATGTCCAGAGTCTAAACGAGTGTTTTTCTTGGCTAAAATTGGCCAAATGAATTACATTGAAAATTTATAATTAAATTGGCTCTAGTGTAATAGGTTTAGTATTTTCTATTGGAAAATACTATTTAAATTTGGGTAGAGCAATGAACTCGGACTTTGAAAATTGATATTACTTTCTTTAAGAATTTATTTATTCAAAGTAGTTGGCAAATTTTTCTACAATACAATAACGTCTTGATTGAGAATGCTAGTTAATAATTTTAATATTTCTCCGGAGTCTTTCAAGGGAAAAAATTGAGATGATAACTATAGTTTTGAAAAAAAGACTCAAAAAAACTAAAACTTGTTTATTAAAAAACTGACATATTTATTTATCCTCGACGAACAAAGATAACCCTTCAAAAAAGTTGCTAAATGAACAAAGACGTCTTTCCAAGAAAAGTTGCAAAGTGAATGATGGCATCTTTTAAAAGGTTATCTTAAAAAAACGTATAAATTCGGAATAAAAAATAATTAATAACAATTTTTTAATAAGATAAAATTCTGAACTTCATAATTTCGGAAAATACTGAATGAACAAAAATAACCTTTCGACTAATAAGATTAACAAAATAACCATACGAAATATAATAAAATAAAAATATAAACTAAGAAATAGGGGGATTAGTGTTAATTAAATCATGGGTGTGCTAAGTGCACCAACATTGCGCACCCACTCATGGATATTGTGAAGTTTAGCCTGTATACCAAACTTTTCTTTGAATAAATTAGAAAGGGTCACATTTATAAATTGTCTCATATCCTCTCACTTTTCTACATGGGACAAAAAAGAAAATCACTTTTTGTTTGTTTTACAAACAAATACCCAACATTTTTTTGTGGTATTTTGTCCAATTTAAGAGCATTTATAATCGTATTCATGTAATGCCCGAGTGATACAAGAAGGCGATTACTTTGTATTGCCCTTGATGAGTCTCAACATGCTCACAACTAGGGGTGTATAAAAAAACCGGGATCTGCCCGGACCCGTTCGGAACCGGTGGTTCCTAAAGGGACCGGTCCTGGGTCCCTGGTTTCATAGGGCGATCCGCCCCCCCACCCACCCGGACCGGGATTGATATCAATAATTATAATATATTAATTTTTATTATAAAAAATAATTTTTTTGGGTTGAAAAAAAATTAAAAATTTGAAGCCTCATGTTTAGAATTCTTATTGTTCTATTTGAAGCCCTAATTTCTTATTTGCTTAATAGCCCTTGCAATTATTATTGTCAAAGTCTTGAAGAGCACGGCAAATGTCAAGAAACCAGTTCATTAATGCATATTGAGTAGGTGCGATTGCTTATGAGACCGGTTCCATGGAATCAACACGCGGTTCTCGGATCCAAATTTTTGGAACCGATCCTTAGCAAGCGATTCCCGGTTCTAGGGTAAGAATTGCCCACTCGGATCATGCACAACCCTACTCACAGCGACGCCATGGACGTGATTGAGACCGGGCGGTTGTGATTGAGCTTGCTGTTGGACATAAAAGAACCTTGCCAAGCCCAACCAGGAGTCGTCATAGGAAACTGATTGGATCAGTCAAGCTAAAGGAGCAACGACATCTGATCCTGAGACCGTTTTTGAATGTCAAATTGACTAATGCGAGCAGGTGCAGATGCTGTTCATGTTGCTTCCTATGTTTAACCTGGGGATGAAACTGAGTGGAACTATTCGTGAATACACGGGGCTTGATTCGAAAATTATTCTAGACTGGCTTGTCTAATTTGCAGTCAAGTTCCATCTCGCCAATTCTCAATTGAACAAATCACTTGCGGGTCTAATCAAACTTGATCAGGCTTCTATTATTTTTTAAATGTTCAAGCTTTTTTAAGTTTAAGTTCAAGCTCAAGTATATATTTCATATTTCTAAATTGAGTCAAACTCAAGTGAAAATTTAAATTCCCGATCAAGAACTTGAATTTCGAGCATGGACTCTTGAGTTCTGCACTGCATTGGCCTGACTCGACTTGATTCCACCCCTCGTTAGGCCTCCTGAAGATATGGTCGAGTAATTAGAACAAGCTTTGACTAGCTCCATGATAGGCCTCGCAAGATTTGCTCATGCACTAGATAAGGCGGAGCCGACTTGCAGTTTTGAAAATAGAGGCATGTTCCTACTACCGAGTATACGGCCCGGCCAGATAGATTCCAAAAGTCAAATCGAATCATCGGCAGATCACTGGCCTCGGCATTCGCGATTAGCTACACCCTATGCTAGTCCCTTGCTTTCATAAACGTTAGAGCTTTACCTAATCAACCTAATATGGTACTAGGTAAAATTTATAAAACCACCTTCACTTTCTGTTCTGGTACCGATTCATGTGCTGAGTTTACTAAGTTCACAATATACATCTCTCGACAAAATCCCAAAGTCAGATGCATTACACACAATCAATACATGCATTATCAAAGTATTGCAATAACAGTGCTCGTATTTTCACATCGAAATGATGTATTTTCTCTAGTGAACATGTCGTGTTGTCCGCTGACCGATCTATCAAAAACGTCATCGAAACATTGGAATGAATTCGAGGCCTGAGCACAATTCATCTTTTTTCTCTTTTTTTTCCCCCGCTTGGGTAGAAAAAGGGAGGGTGCTGACCCGATCTTCAAGATGTAACATCAACGCGGGCGGGACGCACGTGTGAGGGCTGAATTTGGTTGGCTGAGGACAGCTTGCATGCACGCAAAGGGGCCCTAGTCCTAGCCACTCAGATGGTAGATCCCCTAGGTATGGGCTGGCTCCCATTCGTCGTTTTGCGGCCCTTTCCGTTGCACGAGAAGGGATACCAAAATAGGGACCGATAATAATAATTCCACGTAGGCTTCCCTGCCTCTTGCTTCGGACTCCGAACCTGAGCTGGCTTACCAAACGGATTTTAATTTTAAATCTGTTTTTGGAAAAAATAAAATATAAAAATAGAAAATACAATGATTATCATGTATATCCTAAATGACAAATACCTAATCCATAATATGTATGCATATAAGATATTATTGTTGGTATCGATGATTTTATTATCAACACTTGAAATATCTTTTTTTTTTAAAGCCATTTAATTATCAACGCTTGACAGGATAAATCCGTAGTTAGAATAACAAAAAGCTATTAATGCTTTTCTAGTAGTAATAGTAGTTATAAATAAGATAACATGGATTTGAGGCCGTCGATCAAATTGGGCGCAGTTTTACATAGGAATCATTAATTGATAATCGATATTGATGTTATATATTTATAAAATTTTGAATGAATCGATAAAAGAAATTACATTTTCGTTGAAAAATGATAGAGGGGACTAACTTTCTCACTAAAACAATGCATTCGAGACTAAAAGTTATAATCTAAAATTCATCATTCCTAAAAAGCACGTACGAGTTTGACAAGTTAAATTTTAGAACCTGCACATGTATGTGCAACGTGTCAACAGATGGTGCTCACCCGACAATTTTCTGACTGATGTTGAGCTGAAATTTGACAGAAGGGCTTGTATTTTCGCCCAGGATAGAATAAGTGTTAGAACTATAACCAAATAAATAAAAAAAACAAGTACAAAAATCGAATTCCCCAAAACCACCGGGACCAAGTGTGTTATTTCCCCCTTTTGAAGTTTATGCTTGATTTCTCTTGCTTTAATTTTTAAAGGGTATCCCACATCAGTATTAATCTATTAATGCTATATGTCCTCCTACGAGTTTTAGGAAACGGGGCACTAAAATGCACGAAAAAAAGCTGATCAGCTTTTTGTGGCTATTAATCTATCAATGCTATTCCCCCCCTTTCCTACAAGATTTAGGAAATTGCATTCCAACGATATAGTCTAATTTTTCTAATCCATTCCTCTGTATTGGGGAAGTTGAAAACCGATTTAAGTCCTTATAGAAAAGAAAACTCAATAATTGGTCGGCCCATAACTTCTGAAAAAGAGGGAAATAAGAAAAGGGGGGAAATTTTGATAAACAAAAGTGGTCCTGTTTGTCAAGAAAACCAATACCAGCATCATAATGACAATTTTCAATCTCTCATGGAGTGCGGAAAATTTTCTTTTTAAGCCCCCAATTTAATTTTGGCTTATCAGAAAGTGGTCCGATACGTGTATTTCGGGCAAATGCAAAAGAAAAAGGAAAAAAGGAAATCGCATGGAATTGATGGTGGCGAGCTGCGGATCATGTCCATCGGGGCTGGCGCCGCTGTCTCCGCCGGCGGTTGACAGAGACGGAGGAGCCATCATCATTTGGGTCCATTAAAGTGTCACTATTATTCATAGGTCATAATGCCCTCCACTCAATTTAATTCACATTTATTTTTGTTACCCTGCATCGAGGAAGCTTTCATATGCCCGTGACATTGGTATTTTCATGGGTCCACGTAAGTGTGATCGATCCTACATCAACAGATTCCTGCACGATGGATAATAATTGTAAGTGGTTTGCCTAATAAAGTTGCCAAATAGAGCGCATAATTCTATTCTCTAGAATCTTAAGCTATTAGCGAAAACATGGAAATAATTATTAAACTTTATCCACATATCGAAAAGGAATTTAATGTGATGAAATATTCTTCAGATTTAGCTCTCTTAATCAACGGAAGATTCTCATTGCATGGCGTGGTGATTTATAATGTCTTCTTCTCTTTCCAGCCATTATTTTGGTTATTAGTAGGGGAGTATAACCTAAGCTAAGCCTCACATGACAAGAGGACTAAATTTGACCATATCATTGAGGCAAAAGAAACGTGTGGTGCAGTTGCTAAGGAGAGACTATCCCATGGTAGACCCCATTCTATGCACCGCTTGTTTCATTGAGAGATTTGTCATGATGCGAGAAAAATGGGGCACTTGTCTCTAATTTGGATGTTCTGCTGGTCTATCTTCTTGATGTACAGTTTTGAAAACTATTACTCATGCATCCAATAAGTCCGAATGGATCATGATAGCGCTTGCTTGAGTTAACATTAAAAAAAGAAAAAAGAAAAATTCAAATATATTTTACAAAAATAATTTGCGTTAGCATTAGTGTTGACAGTGACACGTAAAATGACCAATATCTATATTGATGATTTTCCGGTCAAAACTAGTCCGCAAAACTACATTAATAAATTGCTTATACTTAAATTGATATAATTGAAAATTTTACGATTGAATATACAATATTATAAATATAAATTTTTTGGGACAATTCCTTTTATCTTTTCAATGTCCTTGAGAAGTATTGACCACACTCGAGCAAAGGGAGTGATGGTTTGCCAATACTTGAAAAGTACCAAATTTTTTTTTAAATCTATTATATCGGTACAAATTTAATTCTAAATATTTTAATTGAACCAATTTAGTCATAAACTTTTTCACATTAGTATCAATTTAATCTATCCGATCAATTTATACCTAAAATCGGTGATATGGACACCGATGATCCTACATGTATTATCAGTGCTGATATGGACATTTTAGAATAAATTTTAATAATTTTCAATTCTTTAATTTTTTAATTTTTTTTCCCTTTTTTCTTTGGCTTGTGGCCGATATTAGCCATGGCCAACGAGGGCGTCATGGCCCTCATCAAATCGGGCAAGGGCTTAAACCTTGCCACCCCACCCTCGCTAAGTCTAGCAAGGGCCGCCCTTTCATAGGCAATGAGGGTCGTGCCCTCACCCAGGCAATGGGGGTTGTGGGCTTGCTAGATCTAGCAAGGCCCACCCTTGCCTAGGCCACGAGGGTCTTGCCCTTGCCAGATCCGGTGAGAACCATGACACCTGGGCCTTGCTGACCCCCACATGTGGCTGGTTGCGGGTCATAGGCTAAAGAAAATGAATAGGAAAAAAAAAGGGAAAGAAAAAAAAGGAACAAAAAGGGAAAAAGGAAAGTTTTTTGAAAATAATAAAAAATCAAAAACATTATTAAAATTTTATTTTAAAATATCCACATTAGTGTGGTGATGCCACGTAGGATTGTTGATGTCCACGTTATCGATTTTTGGCCTAATTTGATTAGATAAACTGAATTAGTACCAATGTGAAAAGATTTATTACTACATTAGTTAAATTAAAAATTTTATGATTAAATTGGTATTAATACAATGGTTTTAGGACTTTTTTGGTACTTTTGCCTTGAGAATACAGTAGTGAGGCTACAATTATGGGCTCACCAGGCTCATCAATACTTGGACAGAATTCCTATTTTTCTTTGATTTTGGAGAGAGGGGAGAGAGCGCCTTGCTTCATATGCCTAGGATATCTAGATGCATATCATAATCACTCAAATTGATTTAAATGGCTTAGTCGAAAACTACTCCTTATTTTGAGCCGAGTATAACAATTTGCACGTGCGCTGAATCTCACCCTTTTCGTTGTTCTCTTAAATTGCTCACGTGATCATATCTTGATCCATTAGATCAATTGCTTTCTTTTGATTCATACATGGTGAAATCATAAATATAATCAGCAATAAAATCGTCCCCTCTGAATGTTTTTGACTAACGAAATTGACGATTGAAGTGTGGTCGTAGCCGAGAAAGTACCTTTACCCACCATTTGACTCAAAAGGAGATATAACCTCTCATGAGATGCGATTCATGGTTGAAGAGGGAGTGATTCCTCTTGAACATCCTTATCATGACGTGTGAGGTTCTGGACCTTATTGCACAAGTCACTATCGCCCGGCCCAGTTCAAGCAATCTTTTATCTCATCAGAGGCCCACCAACTCATTTTCATCAGAAATTCAACAAGGCACGATTTCTTGCTTCTCACATCACCTCTCCGTTTAGAATATAGTCCAATGCACTGGTAGCTAATTCCGAAACGATTCCCATGTTTTCCTTCACGCGATTAGTAGCTTTCTCCTCAATCCAATCCAAGTACCTACCACGATTAACTTCTCCCAAACGAACGTGGGATTAAGATGTAAGATCATATTAGGTCGATCTTCTAGAACTATGATACAAGATCTAATTGAAAGGGGTTGTCTTTTAAAATCATTACACAGTATCCCGAAAGAGAATTTGAGGACGTGATTTACATATGTAGCACTTTTTGTTAACATTCCTCTTTTTTTTTTTTTTATTCTTTTGTTCCCTGGAATAGAAAAAATAGAAAATCATTTGATAATGTTTGCTAGCATTTCTATTTTCAGGAATAGAAAATTGTTCCAGAGAATAGATTTGGAATAGAAATGAGAAGGTAAAAAAATAGCTTCTTGTTCTCGGGAACAATTTCTAGAACAAATGTTTCTTTCTTTTCTTCTTCCTCCTCTTCCGCCATCGGTCGCGGCCACTTGTGATTGCCACCGATCGTCGCCGATAGTCACTGGCTAGCGACCGCTTGCCGAAAGAAAAAGAGAACATAAATTTTATTGATTATACCAAATGCTTTCCTATTTTTTTTTATTACGGGAACATAAAATTTGTATAGTTACCAAACGCATTATTTTACTTAGAAATTGTTCCAGAGAATAGAAATAGAAAAGAACTATTTTCGAAAAGAAATTGTTTCCGGGAAAAGATATGTTACCAAATGTACTCTTAATAGTTTGATTCTTAACCATGTGCTTATTTTCTAAGGACGATGGGGATTAGGCGATCGATTAATGTGAATAGTTGCCGAAGATGTGGGCAGGGCAAGAACCATGGAGAGAGTGGATCATGTCCTGAGACATCGCTTCCATGCTAAGGATTTGTTGCAATAAGCTGGGCGTTCCCAATAGATTGCAGAGCTCTTTCGGCGAAGCACTCGGGAATGGATCAAAGATGTGACGAACAGGCCTTTAATTTTCAAACCTCTATTGACGATGCTTATTGCTGCTCTCCAATCTCTCATATTTTCTTATTCCTGTCGGATCAAACCACGAGTTGTGGTATAATTCATAATTTTAAAACCCGTCATCTTATTCGTCACTCCAGTAATGTGCAAGGCACATGGTATGTGGGAGAGAGAGTACCGCGATCTTGAGTAGATTCAAAGTCAGCTAAAAAGAACCAATCTTAAAGCGTCCGTTTTCAGGCAAACATCAGCCTCACGACAACTTTAATTGAAAGCAACCGTAGAAACGCAATCTATATATAGAGCTCATCTTCTTTCAAAGCTCATTCATCTCTCTACCTCTCTACCTCTCTACTCAAATAAACCTAAAAGACCTTAGCGAAAATGGCTGTCCTCTCTCTTTCTAGATCGATGCTACTCCTCTCCGTGTTCTCAGCGTTCGCTTTTGCTTGCTCGGCTATGGATCGTGAGTTTTCGATCGTGGGGTATGCCCAGGAAGACTTGAAATCCATTGACAAGCTGATCGAGCTCTTTGAATCGTGGATAGCGAAGCACGGGAAGCGGTACCAGAGCTTGGAGGAGAAGCTGCAGCGGTTCGAGGTGTTCAAGGAGAACCTGAAGCACATTGACGAGACGAACAAGAAGGTAACCAACTACTGGCTCGGGCTGAACGAGTTCGCAGACCTGACCCACGACGAGTTCAAGAAGATGTACTTGGGATTGAAGGCTGAGGGGAGAAGAGAGTTCTCCGGCAATGATGAGGAGTCTACCGACAAAGATGTCGTCGACTTGCCCAAGTCTGTAGATTGGAGGAAGAAAGGTGCTGTCACTCCCGTCAAGAACCAGGGTTCTTGTGGTAAGCAACGATCGATCCCTCTCGATCAATGTTATTGTCTATAACTGATTTTACCGAATCAAATATGGTGGTATCAAATATTTACTATTTAACTTCGCTCCTTGAAAACTATATATCGTTCGCACTAAAGTAACTAATACAAGAAAAAGGAGCACGAGTGGAGTTCTTGATCGTGTGTCCACAAATGTAGGGAGTTGCTGGGCGTTTTCGACTGTAGCTGCAGTCGAGGGCATAAATCAGATAGTCACGGGGAACTTGACTTCACTCTCCGAGCAAGAGCTCATCGACTGCGACACAACCTACAACAATGGGTGCAATGGGGGTCTCATGGACTATGCATTCTCTTACATCATCTCAAATGGCGGGCTTCACCAGGAAGAGGACTATCCTTACATCATGGAAGAAGGAACCTGTGAGATGACCAAGGTAAAGAGAGCATAGCTACATATTACACTTCGAGCAAAACCAACTATATGTACGAGAATGAAAATGAGTTGCCTTGTACTGAATATGCAAAATGGTTTTGGATCCCAGATGCATTTTAGTGCTTAAGATTAATATATAGCCCGACTGACGATGGTCTTGTTTCGTTCTGTCTTTTTTCCTTCTCGGCCATCCATTTTAGGACCAATCACAGGTGGTAACTATCACTGGCTACAAGGACGTGCCGGTGAACAATGAACAGAGCCTCTTGAAGGCACTCGCCAACCAGCCACTCAGCGTTGCCATCGAAGCCTCGGGCAGGGACTTCCAGTTTTACAGCGGAGTAAGTCTGTCGGTTACATAAAGAGACAGCAGGCTCAATTCCTTTGTTTTATCTACAGTCCTTGGGAAATATTACTGCACAAATTCATTCTATCATTCACGGGACAGATTTAACCAATGACGTTCAGAAAAGCATGTGGACTAACGTATGTTCGTTTAACCGGAGTCCGACTCGCTGTTTATTGAACTGCAATCACTTCGGTGGGACTAAAACAAGTTTAACCAAATGGACGTTCTCAATTCTAACGGACGTTACTGTTTCTTCGTTTGTTTTTGGTGTCGCAGGGTGTTTTTGATGGGCATTGTGGGACTGAGCTAGATCATGGAGTTGCGGCAGTCGGATATGGATCATCCAAGGGCTTGGACTACATCATAGTGAAGAACTCCTGGGGACCGAAGTGGGGAGAGAAGGGTTACATCCGGATGAAGAGGAACCCCGGCAAACCTGAAGGGATGTGCGGAATCAACAAGATGGCTTCTTATCCCACCAAGGCCAAGTGATGATGCACACCGTATTTGAATTTCCTCAAACAATGTCTTTTATGTTCTGAAATTGCATTTTTCTATTCGGGCGGTGCTTGTTATGTTGTATTCAGACCGGCCATGCTGTCAGTATTGGAATGATCATGTTTGATGACGATTTGATTGTTTCTTGGGCAAGTTCATGGAGGTAGAGCTTAAAAAAAGTAAATAAATTAATAAATGCACATGCCATTGCCGCCCCCATGATTGCGCTGCATTTTATACAAAAATTACCATATCCGTAAATCGAGTGTATTTAGTTCATGATGACATTTTACTTTTCCGTGAAGTACTCACTCGACAGCAACTCTGTGAATCTGTCTTTGAATACAACTAAAAATAAGGAAAAAGGGACGGTACAAAATTTATATTTCTACTGTTAGCACACCAAAGGAACCACATATGACACTAAACTTTTTCCGACCTAATTATTATGTACATAAGAGACGATACCAGGACACAGGAGTATAGATTTGGAACGATGTATGTCGTGTGTTGTGTGTGTTGGATTTGATCCATTGTTTATCAAAGAGAGAGATTGACTTTCATGCAGCATCAACTCCATCGCTAGTACTCGAACGCGACCTAACACCATTATATCCGAAACACCTCAATATGCCCATCTCCTCACCATCCTCTTCCTTCTCATTCTCTTCCAACGATCTCCCTGCGGTTTCTGTAGTGAAAAAGTAGGTCATCACCGTCCCCACTATGCAAACCCCGCCCAAAATTATCAGCGACACCGTCATCCCGATCGCCTTCGGATACCCATCCTTCTTCTGATTGTGCGACGCCCACAGAAACCCTATCGCCCCGATGATCGCCCCAACCTTCCCGGCAGCCCCTGAGATCCCGTGGCACGTTGATCGGAACCTCGCGGGGAAGAGCTCAGCCGGCACGATGAACGTGGTCGTGTTGGGCCCGAAATTGGCGAAGAAGAAGGTGAGCCCGTATAGGATCATGAAGCCCTTGTTGGTGTGCTTGTCCCAATACTTATAGTAGGGAACGCCGAGGGCGACGTAGACTAGGGCCATGCAGAGGAACCCCATCATCTGGAGCTTCACCCGCCCCACCCGGTCGATGAAGTACACGGTGGCCCAATAGCCCGGGATCGTCGAGCAGGCAGCGACGATGGCCTGGAGCTTCGCGACTTCGAAGGCGGCATCGTAGGCAGTGCGCGCCTGCGTCTGATTGGGGAGGAAGCGTTTGTAGATCTGGGACTGGAAGAGGTTGCTGCTGTAGAAGACGATGTCCAATAGGAACCACGTGCACGCGCACGAGAAGAGGTCGCGGCCGTGGCGGCGGAGGAACTGCCTGGAGAAGAGCCGGTAGGAGGGCGGTGGGGACGAGGTGAGGGGCTGATTTTCCGCGATTTGGCTGAGCGACACGTCCATCACTCTCTCCATGTCCTTGGCTGCTTGGAGTACGTTTTTTTCTACTAGGGCCGTGTATCTGATACAAGAGAATAGGATGAAACGTTATGGACATATACATTAGAGCATGATGCCTTCCACGTCGTCTACGGTTTTGATTTTTTGAAAAAATAAAAGAGAAATCGACGAGACTATTCAACGTCAAATACACAAACTCATCTCAGCCGAGAATTCTTTATCCGCGCTTTCCTTCCTTTTCATGGCCACTCCAGTTCGTGCTGTCTCTAACAGATACGACGAAGCTGTCTCTTTACCAACAGTTTCGCTTTGACTTAGGACTCGCAGCCAATTTTGAAGGCAACTATAACATGGTACGACCTCTCGTTAGGTTGCCAAGTGACTTCATCATGGAATTTTTTACGAAGGTTGTCACTTGTCATGTCATGGGATGGAGACCGAAGGAAAGTTGACTCGCAGGCCCTCTCGCCTGCTTCGCTTATTCTATTCAAAATTTTTTTTCGCGATGGAAAAATATATTTCAGGGACGATTTACTCTGACGCGAATTTAAAATGCTAAGAACTACTAGAAGCAACAATTGTAAAGACTCGACTCTATTTTAGCCCCCCGCGAAAACGAGAAATGCCAAAATTAGCACGGTCGAAGATCCTAGAACTGACTAGCCAAATTTTACTCAAGCTCTTGCTAATAATAAAAAGACAAGAATACTCTAGGACCACAAATGATAGGAAAGTGACTCATACTTGTGAACCAACATTCTGGAATCCCTGACCAGCGAACCGTTTCTTGATCAAAGACACCGACGCGTTGATTAAGATATATCCTAGGAAAATCAAAGCCAGTATTTTCTCAGGAACTTAGTTAAAAGCGTGACCAAGCGTTGTGATGACCGAACGCGAATCACGCGTGCATAGTCACGAAGCTCCTAATAGGTCAAGAAAACATGCCGGGGGATAAGTCAAATGACCCGGTAAAAACTAATCTTTTCGTTGCTAAGCCCTTTGTTTTTTTCTTAGTAAAAAGTACCAAAGTCAGCGGACTCCAGATTCAAGTCAAGCCCCTGCCAAGAACGTGAATATCGATCTGGACAGTTTTTTAAAAGCCACGAGACTCGCGACGATCTTGGCCCTACCTAAGTTGACCCGTGCCTATGGCCGTGGATCACACCATTTACTGCTATTAGTGCACAAGACCTATATAGTCCTTCGACATCATATGATGCTATGTTCGGATGTATTAGTTTATGCAATAGGGAGAGACCAATATAGTCATCACAAGCGATTTAGGATTTCTACATGACCGAACCGCACTGGCCACTGCTCGACCTTCAAAACCAATTGACCCATAGCATACCAAAGCTTTGGAAAAAGAGAGAAGATCATTGATTTCGTTCGTCGACCCGGCTTAAAATGAAACCTGTCGTCGGTTTCTCGAACGAACTTCGAGCCCTTGAAACCAGACCAGACTGGCTGTTTCGGCTCGGTGGTCACAGTCAAGTTCCAAGTTCAAACTTGCTTACAAGTTAAGTATTTTCTTGGAAGTGTTATAGAAATATAGTGGACAGAACAAATGAATGCATGTAATGCATATTATTGCGCATTAATGAGCTCAGGAATGACCTAAAATGAACGTCTCATCTGTAGTATAAAGTAATTAAATTGCGGTAACTGAGCAACCTCGAAGTAATCCGAGTCCCTATTTAGCTAATAAGACTTCAAGCAAATTCAACCAAAAAAAAAAAAAAAAACTATGGAACACAATGGTCCGTGAGATAATAAATGAATGGACAGAATTCTGAAGAGGCAAGAGGACGTGAGTTACCTGGCAGTTTCGGGCATCGTCATCCGCCAGTAAAACGTCATGGCCGCCGGGACGGCGCCGAGCATCAGTATCAGTCGCCATGCGATGTCGGCCTCCGGAGGCATCTTGTCATTTGGCGCCAGATGCCCCGATGCCCGGCCGAACGCCTTGCACACGACCATCGTCACCACGGAACTCGCCAGGATGCCGAACCCCTGCATCGAGAACACCGCCGCGATGAACGCGCCGCGCGTCCGCTTGTTCGCGAACTCGGACATGATGGTGGCGGAGAGAGGGTAGTCCCCGCCGATCCCCACCCCGAGCACGAACCGGAAGAACCCAAGGCTGCCCAGCACGCACCTGCGCGTGGTGCAGATGGAGAACCCGCAACCGATGGAACCCAGGACCATGAGGAGGAGGGCGAGGCCGTAGACGCGCCGCCGGCCGATGAGGTCGCCGTAGCGGCCGAACACGACGTTGCCGATGACGGTGCCGAGGAGGGCGATGGCGACCATGGTGGAGGCGACGGGGGCCGGGATATGGGACTGGTCGGGGTAGTAAATGCGGCCGATGAGGATCATGATGGGCTGGATGCAGAAGAGGTCGTAGGCGTCGGTGAAGAGGCCCATGCCGGCGATGATGATGGCCTTGAAGTGGTAGTACTGGGTCCTCGCGGCGTCCAGCGCGGACAGTACTTTCAACGCCATCGTTCAGATACAGGGAGAGAGAGAGACAGAGAGGGTAAGTGGAGATGAGGATGGGCGGAGATATAAGACAGTGAATCGGGAGGGTTGCAGAGCAGTTTCGTTGACCTTGACGGATTCCTTTCTTTTTTTTCTGGGGAAGGAGGAGGGGGAGGGGTGGTTGATGGTGATGGAAGAGAAGGGAAGGGAAGAGGAGAGGAGGGGGATTGGCGGAGGCTTTGGGAGTCTGCACGAAGGAGGCCCAGGATTCCCCTAGATATGCGAATCTGGTCCGCCTCCCTCGTCCTCGTCGTCGTCGTCAAGGGCTGGAATTCTTATTTAAAACGCGATTTGGGGTTTTGTTTTCCTGCTTATTCTTGACACTTTCTCCGGCGTTGAAATTTAATTCAAAATTCCATTTTTTTTTTGCCGAACTCCCACTTTGGGAAGAGAGAGAGAGAGTTTGAAAGTTCTTCGCTGCGCTGCACTCGGCTAAGACGACGAAGGTCGCTGGCTCTGATACAGTTCCGTACTGGGAGGGGGTTCTTCCTCGAACGGAACGAGACATCTCGCCCGCCACGTGTCCCAATCCCCTCACGGGTGCCGAGTCAGCAGATGACGGCACGCTCGCGTCACCCCAATCCTTCTCTCTCGAGCGTTGTGTCATGTCACATGTACCCTTAGGAAAGGTGGATAAGATGCCTCTCACCTTTCTCTATTCCCATCTCTCCCGATTTCTGGAATTCGACGTCCACCCGTCGGAAATTCACCCCTCCAAATTCTATCATTTCGTACGAACAACAATATAATTCAATGGTCATCGCCAGTATTATTCAAATCACCTTTTTGTTTTTCCCACTTTTGCCGTTGTTACCTAACGAGGAATGACGCGCTCGGGAAAGGCCGACGGGTGATTCTCTCTCTCTCTCTCTCAAGCGATGGTGGCTCCCCGAGCAATTGATAAATCGATTGATTGTCTCTGCACACGGACCGACGAAGCGTGGCCGTGGGACCTGACGGGGCCGGATCAACTCCCATAAGGAGATTCATGCCCAACCATCATCATCATCATCGTCATCATCATCATAATTACCATTATTATTAGTATTGTTTTGGGATTTTATTTTCTATTTAATGTAGGAGGAGAGTACGGTCCAGTCGGACTCGTACATTGTCATCTGTATCTTGCAAGGGAAATATTGTAAACCTGGTCAAGGGTTCAAAACTTGGAATATACCAAAGAAATGCATCTAACCACGTTCTGCAGTTCCTATAAATTAATGTAGATGTGGTTCGCTGGAAATTCAGATGGCAATTTCAATATCCTATTTTTATGTCCCTACATTCTTATGTTTCGTCACTAAGTGTATCATTATTGTTTTCGAAATTTGATTCGATGCACTAATAGAAAAGTAATTTGATTTGTACGGATAATATGTGTCATCGTATTCGAATGAAAAGTCAAATTCAATAATTGCCTTCTTTGCTATTTGTTGGCATAGTTTAAACTTCGACAATTATTTTTATCGTCTTAACCATATACGTAGGTATCAAATACCTCAGCGTCTGATGCTGGTCCCCCCCTCCCTGCACCTTCTCTCTCCCTCTTTTGGGTTTCAACTTAATTTGCCCTTTTGCTAAAGGGGAAGAATTTGACCTAAATCTCTCTTACTTTGTTCTCTCAATTTAGATCTAGATCTGAGAATTGTACTCTCCTGATCTTAGAGTTTGTTTGTTTTGCGGAAAACCTATTCCTCATTTTTTGGTATTTGGTTCATTTAGAAAAATGAGTCAATGGTAAATATATTTTTACCAAAGCTTACATTCAGGGAAATTAGTTCTTCTTTGAAAGAAATAGAAAACATTTTCCAAAACGTTTTCTTATTTTTAGGGTCCTTGATCAATGAAACGTTTATTTTAATATATGTATTTTTAAAAAAATTGATATAATAATAATAATAGTAATAATTCTTTTTTTTTTTTTTTTTCTCATTCTTCCTTTGCTAGCTACATGCCTTGGCAACGACCGATAGCCCGGCGATTGGCCATGACGTGGGTTGGAGAGCTTGAGGCTTGACTAATCCAAGTGAGCTTGTAGCTCAGCTAAGACTAGTGAGCTCGGGCTTCGCCAAGGCCAGCAAGCTCGAGCTTGTCTGATGGTCACAATGGGAGGAAGGGGAAAAAGAAAAGAAAAAGAAAAAAAAAGAAAAATAAATAAAAACAGTTTTAAAAAATAAAAATGCAAATACAAATAATTGATTTTTTTAAAAATAAAATATTAAAAAAAATCGATTTTTTTTTGCCTATGATAAAATTATGGGGTCGAAATCATTTTTCAATATGATCCTAACATTAGGAAATATTTTTGATCATGTATCACCAAATAAAATGAAAACATTTTTCTTTATAATTGGGTTTTCCATGAAATAAACGTATCCTTAGATTTGAAATTTTTTCTCTCCCAATTTAGTTTTAGATGTACTTTGTCTTTAGCTTCAAAGGCATTTATAGCAGTTTTGATGTTAGATTCATGGTCGTTCCAACATGTTTTTGTTAAAAACACTGGTGTTTTGTATTAAAGGATTGACTCACCTATGTGTCAGATCTGAGCTTATGTAATATGATTTTGTTGTCTTCGTATGATGATAGTGTTGGGGAAGCCAAACTTAGATGCACACAGTTAAAATACAAAACCGTAGTTACAAATGGAGATCTCAATATGTACACATCATTGATAATGACGTATGATATGGTGATCGGTTTGTCAAATCTTTTGCTTTGATTCAATCATAGATCAATTCTTGATGAACGAGATATGATTCTATCTAGACCATATATTAAAGGAAGATCCATTGCCCTGAAGAAGAAGAGAGTTCCCGTTATCTCTGCAATGGCATGGAAATTGTGCTGGAGAAACTTGAGGTGCTGTTCTTCAGTCAAAATCCGAGCGAGTGGTCAACCCAAAAAAAAGAAAGAAAGAGAGGGAGAAGTGAGAGCTCGTCTTTGAACGTGAGAATCGAAATCTTCAAACTCATTGCCCCCTCTTTCCACGGGTTTCTTCCCACCATTGACCATGGAAAAACTCAAAACTCAAAGAGGCCGAACTTCGACTGGACTGAGATGGCAGGAAGAGGGGCCCTTATTCTCCTACATACGACAATTCGAGTTGTTATTTTGTTCACTGCAAGTGTGGAGATCTTTCCGAGGAGCCATCAGCCATCCCGCCCATGTAAGTGCACGGCCGAACCTCAATTTCAGAAATGTGTTTCAGAGGTGGTTTGGCGAGGCACTTTTGGCAGGAATATCAGCTACCAAAAAAGAGGGGTGTTGCAACTTTGGCAAAGCGTTGGGCACAATTTCATGCTATTACAACTTACGAAATTTTTAAAAAATCGCCTTGCTAAATTATAAAGTGCTGTAGTTTCGAAGTAGGTAAGATCGATATGTATATAACTATAGCTATTTTATAAGAGCTTGGGAGTTTGCATGGGGCCTCGACCTTGATTACCCATAGAGCTTTAGCTATCTTGGACGGAATGATTATATACAACAATATGCCACGAATAAAATTGAAGACCTTGTAATGGGCAAATCGAGTCAAAATTGTTGAGGGCCAGCAAGATTTTATCTCAATGGTCAATTCCAACCCAATTGATACAAGAAGTGTGGGCCAATCCCAACCATCAAATCAAATTAGATTGTCCCAATTTTGAAAGTGCAGTATGGGCATACCTACCATCATCGAGGCACAAACACAAAGGGTGTGTTTGTTTGAGTGAATGGATTTTTCTCAAATTAATTTTCTAGATCTTCACGTGTTTGGTTTGCTGAAAATGATCAATAAATGGAAAATTATTTATAGCTAAAGAGAACATGCATGCTTAAAGTTACTTTTATAAATTCCCTAACATGAAAATGGGAGAATATGTTTTAGAAATTTTCCTAAAAATTATTTTCCATTATCATGAAGTTTTCCATGAAATAAACACACAAGAAATTCATAATTGATTGTCCTAATGACCATGTCTTATTAGGAGGAAAGAAAATAAAAGCATAACCCTGGTCTCAATTGTTCAACACAAGACTTCCTTCACCAACCTGTCCAAATTCAGGGAAGATGACCCCTGTTCACCGACCGCTTCTTCGGCCATCTTCTTCCACTCCATGGCCTTGCTTCTCATCTTCTTCCCAACCTCTCCATCCATCAACTCCCTCACCAGCCTCTCCAGTTCGTCCCTCTTCACGCCACCACCAATCTCCAACCCGGCCTCCCACTCGTCGCATATGTACTTGCTGTTCGTCTGTTGGTCTGCGAAGCACGGCCAGCACAGCATTGGCACTCCGGCCGACAGGCTCTCGATGCACGAGTTCCACCCGCAGTGCGTCAAGAACCCCCCGACCGAGGGGTGGCTCAGCACTTTCTCCTGCGGGCACCACCCCGAGACAAAACCTCTCTCCTTCGTCTCCTCGATGAACTCGGCAGGAAGGATTGCGGTGTCTCCATTCACGAGGTCGGGCCTCAAAATCCACAAGAAACACTGCTTACTATTGGCCAGGCCAATCGCGAACTCCACCAACTGTTCGTGCGTGATGAAGGCAATACTCCCGAAGTTGATATAAATCACGGAGTTGGGCTTCTTGGACTCCAGCCAGTGAAGGCACTCGTTGTGTTCTTCCCAGAGATTGCCCTTGATATGCTCGGATACGAATGTCTGGTCTCGACGGGCTCGATCAATGAGCTGGTGGAGCGGGCCGACCGGATAAATCCTAGGGATCCGCGAGGCGAGAGTGCGCAGCACGTCTGGCTCGAGTGCTTCGAAGGTGTGGATGATGGTCGATGTGGCTTCGCTCGCTTTCTCAACGACTTCCATGGTGAAGTCGAAAATCATGTTGCCATTAGTGAGTCTAACGAAGTTGGGCATGTTGCGCACCCTCATGTTCTTCATCCCGGGGATCCAATCGATTGGGGTGTTTGCATATGCGTCCGTTAGGCTAGATTCGTCTGCATGATTATTCACGCAAGATCACAAATTTAGGAATAGTTTTTTATTCTTAGTATCGGTAAAAACTAAAAATAGTTGCCGGCTATTCGGTTTCCAATAACTTGTGAGGTCCTTACTTGACGTTACATTTTACTAAATTTTATTTTTCATTCTTATGAACACTTTAAATTTATCAACTTCTATATGGATTTAACAATATTTATTTGATTGACCTAGTAATTTTTTTTTTCAGAATACATTATTATATAATTTTGGGTTACCAACTTTTCACATGCTGACATTTATTATTTAATTATTTAATTTAGAAATTTTTGTTTCGCTTTCCAACTTTTCTTTGTCTCTGTTAGGAGCGGCTTAGATTTATTAGCTTTATATGAATTTGTCAATATTTCTTTGTGTGACTTCCAAATTTTTTTCCAATTGGATTACCAATTAATATTTGTTTTCAAGTCCTTTTTTTTTTTGGTCAAGAAAAAACTTTCCATTACTCTAGGGTGAGCCCAATTAAGTCCTATTTGAATTGCTTACAAAAGTTTATCTGATTTTTTTTTTATCATCTTACCAACTTTTCTATCGAGTTAACAATTTTGTCTACCTTACTTGCCAACCGGTTAAATTTACCAACTCTCCATACAAAGTACCAATTTGAGTCGGAGTGATTATAAAAAAAGGTTGGCAATTATATAAAAGAGTTATTACGATGATTTCAAGGAAAAAAAAAGTCACCGATCACTATTGTTATCAAAAGTTCTGATACTTACTAATACTTAATGAAATTTATCAATACCACTTCAAAAAAAGAGGTGGGGGCGAACTATCAGAAAACTATAGAAATCCTCATCTTTTCGACACGGAATAATAGAAATTTGCATTTACCTTTGGATAATGTAAAACCCTTTGCCTTGAGGGTGCGAAGGTGCATAAGCCCCATCAGGGCACAACCCGATATAGTCCACAGGTGCACGAGCGGAACCCCAAATTTCGCGGCAGCGGGGTTCGTCGCGAACGCCATGAAACCGTCCGACACGATGCGCGTTACAGGAGGGAAGCTGGAATCCGAAGCCAGATTCGACAGGAGGTCGCACAACGGGCCGACCAAGTATTTCCTCGTCGCGTCGCACAGGGCCTCCACATCCTGCGTCGCGTCTGCATCGATTGGAGGAATCCCATCCGGGATTGCCAGAAACCGGAAGCCGCTCAAGGTTCCGTCCGTGGGCTCGAGGGCCCGAGTCCGGATGAGCCGTCGGTGGTTGAACTCGGTGTTGACGAAGGAGATGTGGAAGCCCTTGTGGTGGAGGAGCTTCGCTAGCTTGAGCATGGCTCCGATGTGGCTCTGTGACGGGAATGGAACGCAGACCACGTGTCGCTTCTGGCCTCGCTCGAATTCGTTCGAACCCATTCGTGTTGTCCCGCTGCTCACTAAGCTCTCGCAACCCTACTGAAAGTGTGTTTGGAACTCGTCAGAGAATGAGTCCTCAAAATGATTTTAAGGTGATTCAACTTTGGTTTGGGATTTGATGAATATAAATACAAACATTTATTTGGCCACATCTCCGCCCACCTAGTACTGTACTGGTTTCAATAATATCACTTTTAAAATCTTATGTCCCGATCATGTGAAAGTGTGTTTCCTTAAAAAAATATTTATGTTGCGTGATTTTGTTAACATGACAACATCAAATCAATTAAGTTATTTGTTTTCCAGATCCATATGTTTACTCTTATTATAATAATAATAATTCCCATAGGGTAGGCTTTGCTGAATAAAAGATGGGTTCGGGCATATGGCTCCATGTTGTGAATTAGATCCCTCCGGCCATGCAATGCTACTTATTTTGTGGGTCGCTTTGCTAGGATGAAACTCACAATTTCATTGGGCCAATGACTAATCAAGAGCTCTTGAATTGTGAAAGATTCATTTAGATAAAATCCGAATTAAGCCTGTCATAAAAAGGAAATAAGGGTAATCAAGAAATATTAATAACTTTGTTAAGGATAACAAAGCATGACTCATTCAAATTCAAATGCTATAAATACGGATGCTATCTTAGAGTTAGAGGATAAAGGGGAAATCATACTCAAACTTGAGTGTAAATTTTGCATACTTGCAAGCGATAGTGTCTTGATTCGTGTTTCATATTTATCTTTAATATTTAATAAATTCCCTGTCTCTTTGGGGGAGTAAGTGGCCTGGTAGGAAGTATCGCACGTTGGCGAGGCGGATTAGCCGATGGCCGATAGACACAGGCCCAACGTGTAATCTCCAGCACTTCTTATGTTGGCGCACGTGCAACACGTGACGTCTCATTCCCACGCGGACACCACATGATTAACGAGTTACTTTTGTCCCAAAGATTACCATTTGCGAAATATCAATCATTCAACGCGTTAAGTCAATACCAAATGCCACGCCGTAATAAAAATAGTTAAATAGGTCAGAATAAATGTAGGTTGAACTTTTGGAAAGATCGAGTACCCTCACGATTAAGATGGTACTCCGACACACAAAATCTTTATCAAAACCTACCGATTTTAAATATTATAAAAAATCCAAAATTATGTCATTGAGACAATTTTACACTAAACTTTTTTTTTGCCATAAAAAACTCCAAATTATATCATTTGGGATAAATTTATCTTGAATTTTTTCTTATGCTACAAAAAACTCTAAACTATACCATTTGAGATATATTTACCCCAATACTCTTTAGTTGAAGGACATTTTTGTCTTTTTCCCTCATTTCTTCCCTTTGTCGGCCATGGCAGAGGGAAGTTGGCAAGGGCTACCCTCGCTAGTAGTGGGGTTGGGCAAGGGTGGCCCTTGCCTTGGGCAGGTAGGGCGAGGGTGGCCATTGGCTTGGATAGGCGAAGCGACCCTCGCCCTAGTCGGTGAGGGTTGCCCCTATCAGATCCGGTGAGGGTGGCCCTCGCCCTAGGTAAGCGAGGGCGACCCTCCCCTAAATTGGCGAGGGTCGAACTCACCGACGGGGGGCATCTCTCGCTTGAGTTGGGCCAGGCGAGGGATGCCCTTGTTGGCTTCCTTTTGTCATGGCTGATAGAGGGAAGAGAGGAGGAATAAAAAGAAGAAGGAAAAAAGACGAAAACGCCCTTCGGCCAAAGAATTTGGGGGTAAATATATCTCAAGTAGCATAATTTGGGAATTTTGTGGTATAAAAAAAGTTCAGGATAAATTTGTCTAAAGTGATATAGTTTGAGGTTTTTGGTGGCATAAAAAAAGTTTAGGGTAAAATTGTCTAAAATGGCATAGTTTGGAGTTTTTAATGACAATAAAAAATTTCAGGATAAAATTGTCCAAAATGTCATAATTTGGAGTTTTTTGTAATATTTTTCTAAAAAAAAATCATATATATATTTTTATGTCGATGTCATATGGACGTGATTTGTTACCCACATTTATTTATTTTATTATACCTATATGGGAGCGATTATCATATTTATAACGTTCCAACTAAAGATATGAATGGAGGAAGTTTTCTCCGACTAAAGGCGTAGCTCCTAAGGAAATATCTATATTGCGGACGTTGATGTTGAGCTTAATTGAGCCAACAGTGGATTGGGCTTAGTCTAAAAGAAGAGACATGTCTAATCCGATCCGAATCAAATTTTCAAAGAAAAGTTTGAAATTCTGACACTAGCAGTAGTTTCTTATTAAAAAAACAAGCATGTCATTTCTCAAAAAGAAAGGAATCGTATTTTTAAAAATCCTTGATTGAAAGAGAGTTTTTTTTTAAATATTATAAATGGGGATACCACTCGTACGTTTTTTTAATGCGGGCAGATGATGCCAATATTTTTGTATCCCAATCAGAGCTATTTTACCAACCAGGATGAAGGAAAACATACTGTTTTATTTTAATTAAATTTGTATGTGCTTGATGTTCCTGCTCATAACTTCACTAATTAGAGGACTGAATTAAAGAACGACTTTGTCTTTAGTCAGAAACTTCTTCTTGAATCAGAAGTGAAAGAAAACATAAGGCATGAAGAGAAATACCAAATTACACTAATTAGATAAAATCTCATCCATCAACTTATCCAGATTTACGGAAGATGACCCTTTTTCACCAACTGCTTCTTCTGCCATCTTCGTCCACTCCATGGCCTTGCTTCTCATTTTCTCCCCCACCTCTCCTTCCATCAACTCCATCACAAGCCTCTCCACTTGATCTCTCTTCGCGTTACCATCGATCTCCAACCCAACCCCCAAATTATCACATGTGTCTGCAATTCGTATGTTGGTCTCCAAAGCACGGCCAACGCAGCATTGGCACTTCGGCCAATAGGCTCTCGATGGTTGAATTTCAGCCAGTGTGTCAAAGAACCCTCCAATTGAAGTGTGATACAGCACTCTCGCTTGTGGGCACCACCCAAATAAGAAGCCCCTCTCTCTGGTTTCCTCAACAAACTCTGCTGGAAGAGCTGTGGCGTTTTCATTCGTCGTGTTAGGCCTCAACATCCACAAGAACCAACAATTGCTATTAGCCAGTCCCATCACAAATTCAACCATCTGTTGGGGCATTATGAATGCTGTACTCCCAAAGTTTACAAAAATCACGGACTTGGGCTCTCTCGAGTCCAACCAGTGGAGGCACTTGTTGTGCTCTTCCAAGAGATTGCACTCGATGTTCTGCGAGACGAAAGATTCTTCTCTAGCAATTCAATCGATCATTAAGTGAGGTGGTCTGACTGTGTAAATCCTAGGGAGCATTGAGGAAAGGGCACATAATACTTCTGGCTCAAGTGCCCTGAATGTGTGGATGATGGTTGCCATAGCGTCATTGGTCCTATTGACGGCATTAGTGGTGAAGTTGAACAAGGTCTTGTTGGAGCCGGTGATTCAAAAGTTGTTGGCAATGTCACGTAGCCTAATGTTTTTCATTCCTGGAATCCAGTCGATGGGGGTGTCCCAATACCCATTCATCAATCCCACCCCTAATACCTGTTCATCAATTGGGATTCATCCGCATGCATGCATATTCATGTAAAGTCATCAAATGGTAAAAAATTAGTTACGGTGATTTTTCCTCCTTTTTGAATGCAGTCTAAGAGACAAATATTATAAAATGCAAGTCTTGGAGATATAGTCCATACATTTGCGCCCTTCTCATGCGTCCCAATTTACCAGAAAAATAAATCTGTTTTTTAAGCACGGAAAAATGAAAATTTCCATTTACCTTTGGGTGGTGTTAAACCCTTTGCCTTGAGAAAGTGAAGGTGCTTCAACCCATCAGGACACAGCCAGATACAGTCCACAAGTGTACGAGAGGAACCCTAAATTTTGTAGCGGCTGGGTTTGTTGCGAATGTCATGAAACCATCCGACACAATGCACGTTGCAGGAGGGATACTTGAATCCAAAGCCAGATTCGTCATGAGATCGCATAACGGACTGGCTAAGTATTTCCTTATCGCGTCACACAAAGAATTTAAGTTTTGCATTGCATCTGCATCTGATGGAGGAAGCCCATCTGGGATCGCCAGAAACCGAAAGCCTCTCAAGGTTCCATTTGCAAGCTCGCCTTGGGCTCGGATGAGCTGCCGGTGGTTGAACTCGGTGTTGACAAAGGAGATGTGAAAGCCCTTGTAGTGGAGGAGTTTCGCTAGCTTAAGCATGGCTACGATGTGGCTCAGTGTTGGGAATGGGATGCGAACGGCATGTTGTTTATGGCCTGGTTCGAATTCGTTCGAACCCTCGCTAGTCACTGCCCTCTCGCACCCAACTGAAAGTGTTTGAAATTTGTTAGAGAATGATGATTCAGGGAATCTAAGGTGATTTCTTAGGGGTAAGGGGATTCAGGGTTGATCCGCATTCTAGATTCACCTATCCTGGACACTATCTTTGTATACTTGGAACCCGGAACTTATGGGACAAGCCGGTTCTAGAGTCAACCCGGGAACCGACTAGGGACAAACTCACTTAGACTTTGTTTGTGCATTTTGTCAAACACGTGGTAAGCAGCTTCATGAAAGGGTTATTATTCAAAGCAAACGAGAGATAAACGTCCATTTTATGGACAAATATGTTAACATACCAAGAATCAGCAAAGTAACATCAATCTTTATCAGAGTTTAAACTGAGAAATTGCCAGATTAAAAACATTTACGTAAAGGAGAGAACACAAAGAACACCAACAGCCCAAAGGACCTAATGAATTTTGAGAAGTCTCCTAAAATGTCTTACAAAGGCAAAAAGAAAAAAAATCAATGCTACCTGATCAAGAGTCCAAAGCTAACAAATCGCAATCAGAAACAAGACCAACCTGCCAAAGAAAACCATTCATGTGCATTCTTCACGGGAATCTAATGAACAATTCATTACAGGGAACGGATGGCGTAGAATGAGCAACCAATCTTGGAAGACAGATCAACATAGTACCCAAAAAGCAGACACATGGTAGGGTCTCAACGGCGAGAACTCGGGTGTTGTTGGTGATGTTGAAGGCGTCCTCGAGGGGGATGTCGAAATCGACCCTCACGAACATCCTGCCTCCTTCGGAGATTCGACGCTTTTCTTCGTCGCCATTTATGCAGATCAGAATTCCTAAACACGCAAGGCCCAGTCAAAGACCGAAGAAGACACTGGCAAGCGTACTGATCGAGCAAGCTAAAGGGAGTGTGGAGTTAGTGACGGAAAACCTCAACAGTGAACTAAGGTACGGTAAGAAGGACAAGTGGGAGAGGAGATCAAGCAGAGACAACTGGCAAGAGCCTCTGTCATTGTCAACATCATTTCCACTAATCATCGTCAAACAGTCGAGATCGAGCCGCAAGAGTGAAAATCCGAGAGAGTGGAGAAAATATTCAGTGGTTTGCAAGCACCACGTCATCGGGTGATGTGGCGCGCATTTTTTACTCTTGTCCAATAACAAGTTGACACGTGTCTGATGAGGTGGATTAAAAAAAATAAAGTTTTGATTTTTATCTTCTTCCTCCACCACCGAGCAGCCCTGCTCCAGCCACCATCTCCGGCCACCATCTCCACCCCTTCCGGCGTTGCTTGCGGTCCTTCCTCCTCCATCACAGAGCACCACCTCTCCAGTCACCATCTCCACCGCTTCCGGTGGCGCTTGTGGTTAGTCCCGATTACACCTCCGTCGTCGCTCGCTGTCGGCTCCAATGTTGCTCATCCAGATCTGGCGCCTCTCTCCGTCGTCGTTACCGACAGAGTCGCCATGGACCTCGCCTTCAAGGCTCGCGGCCATGGATGAGCTCCCATTTGAAAGTTCGCAGTCTTCTTGCTCGCCTCCATCAAGGGTCTTCGCCAGATCTGGAAGTTCTCCGTCATCCTTGCTCGTCCACGGCCGGTGCCATGGCTTGGAGCCAGATCTGTCGCGGCCATGGCTTCACAGACGAGGCTGGCCCTCACCATATCTGGGCGAGAGACGGCCTCGCCAAGGTTTGTTCCATCTTTCCTCACCAGATCTGGGCAAGTGAAGCCATGGACGAAGGACGCGATGCCAGATCTGGAGGTTGGGGAAAAATTGAAAAAGACGGAGCTCGATGCCTAAACGCGTTCGACCACAGATGGCCAGATCTGGCGATCTGGAGAGCGACGCCAGCGGAGTTGATGGCAGCCATGGACGAAGGACGCGATGCCAGATCTGGAGGTTGGAGAAAAACAGAAAAAAAGGGAGCTCGAGAGGCTACTGGGGTCGACCCCGAGCAGCGCTGTAAGGGTTCCTCCATCATCCATGGCCGCTTGCTTGTCCATGGCTCCGAGATGCCTCATTCACAGATCTGGTCACCGCGAATCGTCCATGACCGCGAGCATTGATGGCAAGCTCCAAATCTCGTCCATGGACAAAGCGGAGGACTCGAGGATGGAGGCTGTCCGACGATCGTGCTCGGGTGGTGGCTGTCATGGTGGAGGAAAAAAACGAAGTTTTAAGTTTTTTTTTTTAATTCCACATCATCGAGTGTCAGTTATTATTGGGATCACATAAACTTTTCTCGAGGGTTGGAGAGAGGGATCACATAAACTTAGGGTTTCTAGCTTTTGCTTTGTTTAATGATTCTTGATTTACACAAATATATGCGTTTGGCTCATATTTAACATACAAGATAAATATAAAATACTCTAGATTGATACATCTATGATAAATTTATTTTTGGATAATAAAAAATTCCATACTGATATACTTGCGATATATTTATCCTTCATTAACTTACGTTATGTTGAGTTGTATGAACTTCATGGAAATCCATATTAAATTATGGTAAAATTATCACAAGTATATCGATTTGAGATTTTTGGTAAAATTAATTTAAAATAAATTTATCACAATTATATTAATTTAATATTTTTCGTGATATTAACCCAAAAATATATATTGGCCACATCTTTATCCTCATTTTCTACGTGGATGTCCAAACATGATGTCGGTTTCCAATAATGTGATTTCAATTAGTTTCACTCCTGTTAGAATCTTTAGTCCTGTTAAAACGAAGATATGCATTCTTAAATAATAGTTATATTATTTTCTGTGTTGACGTGATATAATTGAATCGATTGAGTAATTTCGAATTCAAAATAATTACTTGTTAAGTCCACACCGCGAGTTTGATCCCTTGTGAGCGCTACCGATTCTTGGGGCCGCCTGATCGGGCGAAACCCACGACTTAATTGGGCCATGAAGCAGAAAAGAGCTCATGGATCTCAAGGGATTAATAAGGCAAAATCTGGACCAAGCCCGTCATAAAACAGAAAAAAATAGTAACAATTAAAAAACTCTATTACTCAATGACTCATTTTAATCATCTCACCTCACATAAGTGTCTTATGCTGCATATTTATCTTTAATATGTAATGTTCCCTGTTCTTGAGGAGTGGGTGTCCTGGTAGAGAGTATTGCATATTAACCAATGGCTGATAGATATAGTCCCAACGTGTAATTTCAGTGCTTCACGGGGAATTACATTCATTTAATTAATGTTGTGCGTGTGTGATTACTATTTTCTCACCTACTAATTATATGTCTGACTGGAGAAAGTTCCCCCTATTATAAATTATTAACACCATAGCCACTAATGAAAGATCTCTTGAAAACGAGAATCATAAAGAAAAATATCTAATACTGTTTGTCATAACAATTTTTTTAAGAAAGCGATAACAACTTTAATAATGACCAAATCAATAAGTAATCGCAGCATATGGACCAGAAAATGCTCGACTATTTAGGGATGTAATCGCAGCATCGCTTTCGCAGGTACAAGGAATCTAGCCTAGTGCAGAAGTGGTGCAACTCAATTATGTAATTGTGGCGATGTCTCATTCAAAGAGAGCAACACGATATTGACTATTGATGAATAATACCTAATCGGTGCATTGAATTGAAATTAAGTTACAAGATTGAAGTTAATCATAACTCGACGCGATGAACTAAAGCTAGAGACCTAAAATAGGTATATCCATGCTTGCCTGGCTAGATGACCAAAGAGGGCTATTAGAGAGAAATTTCATCGTTTCCTCATGTCGGAGTTTGCTATAGTAGTAATAACGTGTCGCCCTCCCGTTCTTCGGCGTAGCCCCATCCGACGGAGGGGGCGCTGAAGCCAATGGAGGTAGGGGTGTCAAAAAGGCCCGAGCCGACCCGGCCCGACCCTAAACTTAGGGTATTTTCCGATACCGGCTCCATACTCGGACTCGACCCAAAAATACCCTAAATTTAGGGTCGGGTCGGGTCAAAACGGGTCACGCACAAGCCTTTTTGACATCGGTACCATCCGTGCGTTTTGGTCCTCATCTGTTGAGAGAAAATGGTAAAGTAGGATAAAATAAGCAAAAGAAAAGAAGTAATCATCTCTCTATGCGTTTTGTCTTTCAACTCTCTAGATTTTTTGAGCTAAACAAGAAATTGAAACCAAACTTGTAAAGGGTCACGCTCTAGCTTGATCCAACCTGACCCGACCCGACCTATTGACACCCCTAGCTAACACAGAGACGGTGATGGATCACGTCACCGTTTGTAACTGTGATAATAACGTGTCGTCCTCTTGTTCTTTGGTGTTGTCCCTTTGAGGGAGGAGCGCCGGATCCAATGGAGGGGCTGAACGAGATGGGGCCACCGCCGTTCTTGAAGAAGACATTCGAGATGGTGGAGGACCGGAGACGGACTCCGTGGTGTCGTGAAGAAGATTCCGGGAAGTGTACAGATCGAGCAAGCTGAACAGAGTGGAGCTAGTGACGGAGGACCTCCCCAGTGAACGAAGATACGGTGAGGAGAACAAGTGGGGAAGGAGATCAAGCCGAGACTAGACAACTAAGAGCCTCTGTCGTTGTCAAGAAGATCATTTCTACTAATCATCATCAAACTGTCGAGATGGAGCCGCAAGAGTGAAAATCTGAGAGAATGAGGCAGGAGAGGCTGTGATGAGAGAAGAAATTGAGAGAGGGATTGTATGCCTAGGTTTTAACTCTTGCTTGGTTGAATGATTCCTGATCTACATAAATATATATGTTCGGCCCCATCTTTAAAGGCCTAATACCTTTAAAAAAATCTCAACCGTGGATGTAGTTTCAATTTTATCCTAAATTTTTTTTGTCCCATATAAATCCCGAACTTTACATTTAATTCTAATTCTATCCAAAACTTTTTTTTTCCATGAAAAACCCCTAACTTTAGGTCTTGTACAAATTCTTCCATCCTGTCCCAACTTTATTGTAGAATCATTAAAAACCTCTTTTTTTTTTAACTTGAATCACAAATTTGCTCCCGTTAACCTTTTGTCTAAATTTTCTCATTGACAATTGTAAGATGAAAAACTCCCAACCACAAGTTATTCGAGTATCTCGAGTCAAATGTATTTGGCATGAGCTTTTCGATTGTGAGAGATATAACACTTCCAAGCAAAATTGAAGATCCGAGGGAGATGGAAGGAAGACTCTTAAGAGCAACAGTAATTGAAAAAAGTCAACCATAATTACTTTAGTTTTTACCCAAATTTGAGATCCAAGAAGACTTATTTGGGTCGATATGGAAATTAATCTCCAAAAGATGTTTTCTTGGATCTAAAATTTGGAGAAAAATGATAGCAAAGATGTGAAATGCCACGTAAGATCACTGAAAATGATTTTGGGCCGAGGGTTAATGGGGTGGACTGTGGGATTAATTAGACAAATTGTTGTAATAAATAATGTAAACAGATGTACAGCTTGCAATACATGATTTAAGATATACAGACAGCAACAAGAGTTGGCTGAGTTTTAGGACAAATTGTATACTCAGTCAATCAAGTGGATCCAACTTTTAAAAAGTTTTTGTCGAAATCTATTGATTTAAGAAAAGGATCGTTTGACCAGAAAAAATAAACAAAAAAGGAAAGGATCGATCTTATTCCTTTTTCATTAAAACTTTCATTTAATCAATGTTATATGTGTGTAATTACTATATTTGTCACCTACTAATTAAAAGTCTGAGACTCTGAGCGGGAGGAGGCTTTCCCCTATTAAAAATTAGAACATCATAGGCCTTGATGAAATATCTAAATTACGTGACTAGAGGTTGGTGTTGGTCGAGCCTGTGGTCGATCGGACTTAGTCGGAAAGAAGAGCCGACATGTTTATTCCTTCCACCTCGAATTTTCAAGAAGTTCGAAGCCCTAGCACTCTCGTGGTATTTTTTTGTTTAAAACTAACAAATGTGCCTTTATCGAAAACCCGAGAAAATGTCACATCTTTCTTCGTCCCTAGATGAAATCAAAGAGCTTCTACAAGAATTTCAAGAAGGAACGGAGGGAAGAGACAAAGGATTTCTCAGGCAGCGAGCGGTGATTTTCAGCGGTGAGAATCGCTGTTCCTCGATCTCCATCGGATATTCACCCTCTTGAAGCTCTAGATATCGTTCGTCGTGGACCGTGCTCCTATCTGTGCCGCTGGAGATTTTCTGAGCATTGGTGTTTCCGAACGTTGTCATCGACCGAGTGTTGTTGCTCATCGCTGTCACCGAGCGAGCCTCCTTCCCCGACTTGATCCAGTGTTGATTCTTATTGTTTCTCGTGGCCTGCTAACCATTTAAGCTCTCCTCTTTTTTGCCTTATTTTGCTCTGTTCTTGTGGAGTTTTGTAGACCGAGTTCAATTGATCAACTCGTGAGCAAAATAGACGGTCTTGTGACGGTTTGTGCTGACTTAGAGGTTGATATACCGTGTTTAGGCTAAAATTTGCGTTGAATTCGAATCTGAAAATTGTATTCAAAGCGCACATCACCTGTTCGACGATTTCTTCATCGGATTTTTCCCTATTCGTTTTATGTCATGCTGTTGCGGTTCCTTGTGCTGGTCATCGATGAACGTTGAGCTGGAGTCGTCAATCTCAGTCTTCGTTTTCCGGTGATGCCTTCGACCGAGACTTTCACTGCGTTACTCTTCTATGCTCTTTTTTTAAAGGTATACATATGGTGGGCTGAAATGGCTACTTTAAGGGAGGAATCGATGACCGATTGCAGACGGATGTAGTTCCGCTATTGGAAATTATCGCAGATAATGGGCCAGTGACGGTTGGAGTGAAAAGACCGGTGGAGTTACCACGGTGAAGGCCGGTGACGCTGGTGGCCGACGTTGAGCCTGATACATTTCCGGCGAGAGCTCATCTGAAAAAGACGAAGCTCTCGGTGAAGAGAGCCAACTCAGAAAGAAAATAGAAAAATAAAAGAAAAAGAAAATAAATAAGAAACGAAAATATGGGTTGGGCATCAACAAGGCTGGGCTGGGCTGGGAGTGTATGAGCTGAGAATGGTTTAGGCTTAGATTGATCAGGGGAAATTTGGGCTTTGAGCTGTTGCAGTAGCCCAAACCCATGAGACCGTGTCCATATTCGGTCTGGCCCAAAGGCCAGCCCGAATCTTTGATCCGACCCGAACCCAGGGTTCGGGTCAGACCCACATTCGGATCGGGTCCCGGTCCTCCCTTTTTTTAATTATTAAAAAAATTCTGAAAATTAAAAACATGTAGGGAATAGTTTAAAGATAAGACTTTGATTAGTTTGTTATATTTTTAGCGTTAATGTTAGTTTAGAATTAGTTTTAGATTCCTCAAGATAGCATATACATGGTTTAGGGAAAAATTATTCAAAAAGTGATAAATCTACTTTATGATAACTAATTCAATCTTAAACTTCTTAATGATTTGTCAAACTAGGTCTAAACTTTTTAGCAAATTGCTTATGTAATAGCCCAGTCAACGTCGCCGTTTTATGTGGTGAGGATGGTGCTGATGTATACAATTTTTTTAATTTTTTTAAAAATTTCTGATTTATTTATTTTTGTCTTTTTACAAGGGGTTGTTGGTCTTGGGAGAGGGCCAGCGACCTCCCTTGGATAGTGGGTGAGAGTCGTGGCCTTCATTGGATTTGGCAAGAGCTCACTAGCCCTCGCTATGGTCAACAAGGGCGTCATGAGGCCTTGCGGCCCTCACATGCGCTCTCTCTTGTGGTGAGGGTTGGGACATCCTTGCCTGCCCTCTTTCGATTAGCGAGGGTCGTGACACCCTTGCCTCACTAGATTTGGCGAGGGTTTGTGAACCCTCACCAAGGCTATCGTGGGCCACAACGAGGGTGCAACGGCCCTCGCTTGCCCTAATTATGGCCGGTGAGGGCTATGACACCCCTACCTCACTAAATCTAGCGAGGGCTTGTGAGCCCTTACCTGCCATTGGTGATGGTGTTGCGACCCTTTTGCCTAAGGGCTACCAACCTTGCTGGCGCTTACTTAGTGGTTGTCGGAGGTTGCTTGCCCTTAGCTAGTAGTCAGGCCTCGGCCTTGTGCAAAAAGAGAAATAAAAGAAAAAGATAATTTTTTTTGATTTTTTAAATTTAAAAAATTATCCACATCAGTATTAGTTGTGCTACATAGGAAAATTGGCATTGACTTGGCTGTCACATTAATGATATATAGTCAAAATTAGCCAAAAGGACTAAATTGACAATTCATTAAAATTTTTAGACAAGTTTGGCAAATCGTTTACATGTTTAAGATTAAATTAGGATAATCGAAAGGTTTATGATTGAATTAGTAAATTGTCAAGGGGTTTAAGATTGAATTAATCATTGTATAATAGGTTTAGGATTTTTTGAATAATTCTTTCTATGCTTTAGGGTTTTTGGACATTTTAGTTTATCTTAGTTTTAGAATGTGAAATAGACAAGAAATTGGACCGATTTGATTCGTCCTCCTGGCCTTAACAGCAGTTCGGTGCATGTTCTTTGTGACAAACATTGGATTTCCATTTTCGCATTCCAATTCGATATTTTTTTTTACTTGAATGTTTACATTCTGCACTTTCAATACATTCAATACATTGATTGTTCTCTTTCTAGAGCATAGTTAGGTTATTTCTTTAGGGTCATAAAAAACACCAATAAAAACATTGCATGGACACCTAGTGGGGCAAGCACCTTAGGACTCATAATTGGTAAAAAAATTGCATAAACACTTTAGTTGACAAATATTCAAGTTTAGGTACCGAAAAAATACTGGTTAGATAACTATTGTAAGTAAGTCTCCAAATTTAAAAAACTTATATTGCTTAGGAAGTGAGGTATACTTTCATGTCTTACTTGATTTATAGCCAACTCCATTAGGCTAGTAGCGACCTATAGAAAACATTAAATTGGTAATAATTAAAACTGATCCAATGTAATGTGAGGTATGGATTTGAGAGAACGCATGCTTTTGATCATGAACTTTATGGATAGTCTCTAATATAATGTGTTTGAGCCATCTTTTCAATAAATTATTACGATGTTTTTTGAATAAATACCTCTAAATTTATTCTTGAAGCATATCATGGGACCTTTGCATAGGTTGCGGCAATTATGTCAATAGAATTGCATGCCGATAAGAGCTATTTTCACCGACCAGGATGGAAAACACACTCTTCCATTTCATTTCAGTTGTATAACTCAATTTAACTAAAGAAGTCACTTCAATTAGAAATGGAGGAAACATAGCGCATAAAAAAAACACAAATTAAACTACTTAGACAAAACCTCGTCCAATAACTTTTCCAAATTCATGGAAGATGACCCTTTTTCACCAACTGCTTCTTCTGCCATCTTCCTCCAATCCATGGCCTTACTTCTCATTTTCTTCCCCACCTCTCCTTCCATCAACTCCCTCACAAGCCTCTCCACTTCATCTCTCTTCACATTACCATCCATCTCCAACCCAACTCCCCAATCATCACATATACACTTACAATTTGTCGGTTGGTCCCCAAAGGACGGCCAACACAGCATCGGAACTCCGGCTGACAAGCTCTCGATAGTCGAGTTCCAGCCACAGTGTGTTAAGAAACCTCCAATTGAAGGGTGGCATAATACTCTCTCTTGTGGGCACCACCCAGATAAAAAGCCTCTCTCTCTTGTTTCCTCAACAAACTCTCCAGGAAGAGTCGCTTTGTCTCCATTCACTGCATCAGGCCTCAAGATCCACAAGAAACACTGATTGCTATTAGCCAATCCCATTGCAAATTCAACCAACTGTTGGTGCGTCATGAATGCTATACTCCCAAAGTTCACGTAGATCACGGACCTGGGTTCCTTCGAGTCCAACCAGTGGAGGCACTCATTGTTCTCTTTCAATAGATTGCACTCAATGTGCTTTGAGGCAAACGATTTTTCTCGAGTGATTCGATCGATCATTAAGTGGAGTGGTCCGATTGCATAAACTCTAGGGGATCATTGAGGAAAGGGCGTGTAGCACATCTAGCTCAAGTGCCTCGAAGGTGTGGACAATGGTTGCTGTGGCGTTGCCGGTCTTGTTGCTGGTGTCAGCTGTAAAGTTGAACAAGGTGTCATCGGAGCCAGTGATTCGGAAGTGGTGAGGGATGTCGCGTAGCCTCATGTTTTTCATTCCTGGGATCCAGTCGATAGGGGTGTTCCCATGGCCGTTCATCAATTGGGATTCATCTGCATGCACACGTATTTAGGGAATCTCATCAAAAAACAACAAATCTAATTAAGGTGACTTTTTCTCATTTTTAATCTAAGTCACATCTGACATACATGGCAAGTCTGGGAGGTTCGGAGAAAATTACTAAAATTTTTTTAACCTTATTATATGGATGCTAATTTAGTCCCGAACCATTCAATTATTTCAATTTAATTTTAAATATTTTGACGATTTTCCAATGTAATTCTTTTGGCTAATCTTGGGCAAAAGTCACTAACGAGAACATTAGCCATTTTATGTGGCATGGCCAACATTGATGTGAATAATTTTTTACAAATTTTTCTTTTCTTTATCAATTTTTTTTTTTAAAATGGGCAGGTGACTCTTGCTAGCACTAGGCGTGGGCTATGAAGCCCTGGACCAATGTTGCCTAGGCTATAAACTAGCAAAGGGAGATAAGATAAATAAAAGAAAAGAAGGAAATAAAAGAGAAAAAAAAAACAAATTATCATTTTTTTTAAATAAATTGCATAAATTGTCTACTCAACACCAGTTGTACCATTAGGACAAACGGCATCCGCTTTAGTGATATCTGGCCAATTTTGGCCATAAGTATTATATTGACAAATTGTTAAAAGTTCATGACTAAATATATTAAATTGAAAGTTTTAGAATTGAATTGGTATTCATATAATTAAAATTAAGATCTTTGTGATAATTATCCGCGAAGATTTAATCCATCGATTTGTGCTCTTCATATGTCATCAAAGTCATTCATGTAATGGCAGACGATCTGACTGAAAAATTAACTTCCAGGAGAATGGAATAATATGAAAATTTTTGTCAATAGTAATGGTATGATGAATGCATAAGGTAAGTGAACTCTTCGAAAAATGCAATACCAATAACGATAAAACCCATGCAAGGGGCATTTAGGACCCACGTATGACGAATTATGATTTGACCGTTCTTATCGAAGGCAACGATTCCTCATACATCTGTGGAGCAAAATACAAATAGCTTGCGAGCCTGAGTCGAAAACTCAAACGTGTTTTACCTGAGAGTGGGCGGTTTTCCCTTCCCTCATGCAAGACCTTTTTCTAAAAGAACCAGGGCTCTCCTTCGCTCAAACGTGTTTTACCTGTTTTTTTCTACCAGCCGCCATGAGGGCAGAACCGGATATAGAGAACAAGTGTATGAGTGGAATCCCAAATTTCGAAGCCGCAGGACTCGTCGTAAACGTCATGAAACCGTCCGAGACGATGCAAGTCACCGGAGGGACGCTCGGGTTCGAGCCCAGGCTCGAAACGAGATCGCTGAAGGGGCCGACCATATAGTTCCTCACAGAGTCGCTGAGCTTTGAGACGTCCTGTATCGCGTCCGCGTTTGAAGGGGGAAGACCATCCGGGATTGTCAGGAACTGAAAGTCGCTCACCGTTCCGTTCTCGAACTCGGGACCTTGGGCCCTGGCGAGCCGCTGTTGGTTGAACTCGGTGTTGACAAGGAGATGTGGAAGCCTTTGTGATGGAGGAGCTTCGCTAGCTTGAGCATGGCGCCGATGTGGCTTTGTGCAGGGCTTGGAATGCAAACCGCGTGTGGCTTTGTGGCCGATTCTAATCCAGCGGAACCCATCTGCTTCTTCTCACCGGAGGATGATGATGATTCGAACGACCTTTTAAAATGAGTTCAACTTGGCTTTGGTTTAACTATCATTGAGTGGAGCTTCCCTCCTTATATAACCTTCGTCAACTTTTTTTGTTCACATTTAGTTTGATTTCATCTCTTTGTTTGTTCCCACCACCCCAACCCACCCTAATTAAGGTAATGTATGATTTAACTAATACGTCTGATATTCTTATTTTTCCAGTCAATGTATATATATATATATTACATTGTCAAGTCCATTAAGTATTCTCGTTCAAAACCAATGCATTTGTTTTTATTTTATGGAGTGACTTGCAAGTGATACCATATTCATATATCACATGATCGATTCTACTTTGGATTTTTCGATGAGATAAATTATCAATAGCACTTAAATGATTGATTTTTTAAATTTGTGACTTTTAAATGAGCAAAAATAAAATAAAATAAAGCACTGGAGCGAGTGTTGTATCGAAGTTATAATACTTTATCGTTCTTACTCCCATATAATCTAATTGCTCCACATATCTCTCACTGAAACTTTTAGCATGATTAATATTGAATAGATAGACCATGTTCAATCCAGCTACAACAATATGTTATATCTAGTTGCAATACGCTAATATGAAAATTCATTAAAATCTTATAATTAGTCGAGAAGCGACTTGATTAATCAGTCGGTGGAAGGGGCCAGCGATCATTGAGGCAAGAGCCGTAGTACGTCTGTCTCGAGTGCTTCGGAAGGGTGGATGATGGTCCCCGTGGCCCGGGCTATGAACTTGATAACGGCATCGGAAGTTGGGCCAAGTCACCGGAGCCTCACGTTTCTCTTTCTTGGGATGCAGACGATAAGGGGTCCCCATAGCCGTCTGCATGCCAGCGGATCACATGTTACACAGGTACCCTATTTTGGTTTCTTATGCGGAATAAGAGCGTGTGTAATTCATTCGTCGCACGGTCCACCTCCGCTGCCATTGATACTACTAGTTTAAGTTTAAAGCATTGATCGATCATCGAAATCAATAATGATGGATGAAGCTCCTCTAAAACAAGATTACGTGTGGCTGTGTGTTTAATATTAGTTTCATTATAGTAATCCGATGACGTTTTGCTCATTGAAATAACAAATTTCATCTCATGTTGACCCAAAGATACCATGAAATCAAGTAAGCTTCTGTCGCATTCCTAGACAAATAGGAGTTTATCGTCATCGATGCATAGGAACCAGAAAACACTCGACTATTTAGGGATGTAATTGCTGCATCGCTTTCGTGGGTAAGGAATCTTGCATAATGCAGAAGGGGTGCAACTCAGTTACGCAACTGCAGCAATGTCTCATTCAAAGACAGCAACATGATATTGACTATTGATGAGTAAACCCTAATCGGTGCATTAAAATTGATTTATAAGATTGAAATTAATTGTAGCTTGGCGCAAAAAACTAAAGATGAAGACCTAAAATAGGTATACACAATGCTTGCCCGGCCAGATGACCAAAGAGGGCTATTAGAGAGAAATTTCATCGTTTCCTTGTGTTAGATTTTCCAACGGTGGTAATAACGTGTCGTCCTCCCATTCTTCGGCGCCCCCATCCGACGGAGAGGCTGCCGAAGCCGATGGAGGGGATGAACGAGGTGGAGCCACTGCCATTCTCGAAGAAGACATTCGAGATGGTGGAGGAACCCATTTGTTTCTTCTCACTAGAGGATGATGATGACTCCGATGACATTTCAAGACGAGTTCAACTCGGCTTTGGTTTAACAATCATCGAGTTGAGCTTCCCTCCTTATGACTTTGTCAACCTTTTTTGTTCTTATTTTGTGCGTACGTTTACAAGTATGGCACCACATTATAAGTTGTCACATTTAGTTTGTTTTCGTCTCCTTGTTTCTCTTGTCCCCAATTAAAGAAAGATAATCGGGCAATGTATGTTTTAGTTGATGCACTGGCCATGATATCTTCGAATGCATTCACCTATTTTTCAGTTAATATATCTGTATTGATATGATTTCATCAGGCCGATTAAATATGCTCATTACAGTCTACTTATATCTCTTATCAAGAGATTGTAAGTGATATTACGTCAGTATATCATATAATCTGAACCATTCATGTTGGATTTTTTTTCTTAATTGACACCTGATTGGCTATTTTGTTGGGGTAGAAGTAATCTGCATTGGTGTTGCAAATTTGCCGATGGCTAATCGATATAAGTCGACCTCGCAATATTCAATAGGGATGACTCATTCCACAAAGACCACACGACTATGTAACAAGCCAATTTGATCCCTGGAAAATGACATCAGTTCACCAACTCATTTCAAAAGCCACGCGGATTGAAGTAGCATTGTAAGAAACCCAAAATCTAGTAACTGACGCCAAATTCTCGATCGCACATCATTTCTCCTTGGCGACATTTGGAGACACCAACGAAATTACATGAGCCCTTTAATTTTTTTTACCTCTTTTCAATTGATTATTATTCTATAGTAATAAAGTACCCGTGCGAGACATATTAGAGAAGTCGCATGTGGAAATTTAGTATATTACTAGAGTAGATAACATATAATCTAATCACTTTATATCTCATCGACAAATTTTTAGCTGACATGAAAATTCATATTCAAATGAGTTACTATATAATTAGTGAAGCTAACATGAAAATTCATTAAAATCTTGTAATTAGTCAAGAAGCGATCGGATTAATTTGTCGGTGGAAGGGGCCAGTGATCATTGAGGCAAGAGCGCATGGTACATCTGGCTGCAGTGCTTCGGAAGGGTGGATGATGGTCACCGTGGCCCCCACTGTGAACTTGATGACCACATCGGAAGAACCACTGATTCTACAGAAGTTGGGCTAAGTCACCGGACCCTCACATTTATCTTTCTTGGGATGCAGTCGATAAAGGATGTCCCCAAAGCGGTCTGAAGGCATGTGGATCACAAGTTACAGGTACCCTATTTTGGTTTCTTATGCGGCATAAGAGCATGGGAAATTCATTCGTCGCACTATCTACCTCTGCTGCCATTGTTATGAGTAGTTTAAGTTTGAAGCATTGATCAATCATCGAAATCAAATCATGATGGATATCGCTCTTCTAAAAAAAATTACGTCCGCCTGTGTATTTAATATTCATTCCATTATAGTAATCCGATGATGTTTTGCTCATTTGAAGTAACAAATTTCTTCTCATATCGACTTAGTTCCATAACAAATAGGCATTTTTTGTCATCGATGCAAAGTAATTAGAAAACGCTCAACTATCTAGTGATGTACTCGCAATATCGCTTTCATGGGAAGCAAATCAACAGATCTTGCACAGTGCAGGAGGGGCTGCAACTCAGTTCTGCAACTGCAGCGACGTCGCATTCAAAGAAAGCCACATGATGTTGACTATTGATGAGTAATCCCTAATTGGTCTGCTAAAATTGATTTACAAGATTGAACTTAATTATAACTTGACATGACAAACTATAGATAGAGTCCTAAAATAGGTATCTACAAATGCTTACCCGACCAGATGACTCTGGAAAGCTATCAAAGAGAAATTTTCTCGTTATCACACGCCTGCCATTTGCAACAATGATAATAACATGTCCTCTTCCTGTTCTTCGACATCGCCCCGCAGAAGCCGATGGAGGGGCTGAACGAAGTGGGGTCATTGCTATTCTTGAAGAAGACCGTTAGTGTGGTGTAGAATAATAATATATCGTAGTTGATTCATAATTCATCAACTTAAATTTTTGAATGAAGGTGGGTCCAATTAAATATATTAACATACTCAAATTTAGATTTTCTTTTGGTGGTCTCCTCGGGCGAAAGGTATTGAGCTTATGCTATTCAATCTTAACAAATCGGTATAGGAGCCAATGGTTTGTTCTTGTATTTGATGGATGAAGTTAGGCATAATTTCTGAGCGGTAGGCATGGTGGTGAAATAATGTAGGCCTAGTGGCAAGACTTTGTATCTTGATGTACAATGATACCTAAATTAAGGGGAAGTTTACATGTGAGAGAGAGATTATTAAGATGCATATGTGAGTTACATTAAATAAATCTCACATTGAAGAATTTGTATGAAGTAGAGCTTGGCGGTCTCCTTGAGCAAAAGGCATTTGGTTTATGCTGTTTAGTCTTAACAAATTGGTATCCAAGTCAATGGTTTGTTCTTGTGTTTGGTGGATGAAGTTAGGCATAATTTCTAGGCCGTAGGCATTGTGGTGAAACAATGCTAGGCTTGATGGCAAGATTTCATATTTTGATGCATAATGATACCTAGATTAAAGGAGAGCTCATATGTGAGAGGAAATTTTTAGGATGCACGTATGAGTTGCGTTAAAGAAATCCCATATCTAAGAATCCGTATAATGTAGAGCAGTTAATATATCACAGTTGACTTAAAATTCATTAATTTAAATTTTTGAGTAAATGTATATCCAATTGGATATATTAACCTGCTCGAATATAGTCTCTCTTTTGGTAGTCTGTTTGAGGGAAAGGTATTGGGCTTAACAAAGACATTTGAGATGGCGGAGGACCGAAGGACTCCGTGTCAAGCAGCTATATGATCAGGGTGGCTTTGTGGTTCAGGACCAGCACAAGTTCTCGAAGAACCTCTAGCCCAAATACTTCAAGCACTAGTTCTTTTTAGGCTTCATTCGCCGGCTCAATGGTGATGTGACCTCTGCTTCACTCTTTTTCTGAGGACGGGTCATTATCCCTCACATGACCACAATCGACCGGGCCATCGTCCATCAAAACCAAGACTAACCTTCCCATTGATTGTTGCCCCTGCTTAGGAAGTGTTGAGACTCTCTAGGAGTCTCGATGTCGTGTTAGGTATTTTAACACATGTCTGATATGCTTTGACACTTGGTTAATAGGTGTCGGATTTCGACACCTAGTCAACTCTCCTAGTACTATTCGACACTTGAGTTTGGAATTTCGACACGCGAGTTCGAAATTCCGACATGTGATTTCAACAAGCACATGGTTAATTTTAAAAATTTTCAATAGATAAGTGGTCACAATGTAAAAACGTAAAAAAATAAAAATAAATGGGGAAAGAAGAAACGCATAATTTTTTCTTTTCTTCATACTCTCATTTCTCATGACACATAATTCACCCCTCAAGATATTTTTTCTCTTCTCTTTTGACATGTTCTGGTACACAAGTCTAAAATATGGATCGCTTGTTTTCTGTCTTTGCAAGTTTTGTGAAATACTAAAATGGAGTTAAATTTGTCAAATTGAAATAATAAATGATATTAATAAATGATGGACTAATATTTTTAATGTAAAATAATTCTAGGCTCTTTTTTATTGTTTATTTATTTATGAATTTGAATCAAATTAATTCTATATATAAATATATACATTTAATATATAACATGTTGAAATTCTGTATTTTTTGAAAATAATGTGCCAACGTGTTGCGCATTAGTATTGATGCTACTTAGGCCCATGCTTCTATTTCAGGCTCTTTCTTGCGAAAAACTCAGACGAAACCGAAGGGCACGGAACGCTAGAGCCGACACTGGCCTCCACCACCATTTTCAGCTAGCTATTACTGAAGAAAATAAAAGTGCTGTTGGCATTTTTTTTTTTTTTTCGAGGTTGAGGGGTGAGGATTGAGCTGGGAGTGTGACATGTAGTGTGAGACCATAGAGAAGTTTGATGCGAAGCCGGCCATTCACACGGTCCCGTTCGAGAAAATATTAGGCACTGCGTTAGTCCCATGGGAAAGATTGCAGAAGAAGATGGTCTGTTAGGAGAGGTTTTGAGTAAAAATAATTCATAATTTCTCTTTCAAGCAGAGCTTGGAAAAGGTTAACATGCCGGATCTAAGTCCAATAAATGGATATGTCGTGTAGAAAATGTTCCGATCCAAAGTGATTCATCTTACCCGTTTAGACTCATTTATATGAAATACAAATTTAGTGATTCATACTCGACCGCACCTGACTCGAGATTCATTTTAAGCAATTTTTCTCTTTATATTATTGTCTTTGGATAATGGCTCCTCCATGGATCGGCTCATTGAGTTAGTGAGCAAGACCGGGAGTCTAGGAGGTGTGAAGATTCTGGTGAAAGTCCGGCCCATGCTATCTTTATATCATGAAGCGGTCCATTTGTTTCTTCTCACTAGACGATGACGACGACTCAAATGACTTTTAAGATGAGTCCAACTCAGCTTTGGTTTAACAATCATTTAGTTGAGCTTCCTTCAATAAGTTGTCGTATTTAGTTTGATTTCTATTTTCCTTTATAAACTCTTTTTCAATAATTTTTTATTTTTTATTTTTAAAATAGATTATTAAATTATTTTTTTCTTTATTTTGTGTTCTCTCCTTTCGACCTGGCCACACGGCCATGCCTCAAGCTCACCTTGCTAGCAAGGCTTGAGGCTTGCCTACCTCTGGCGAGCTCGCATGATCACCTCACTTGCAAGGTGAGCTCAAGGCAATGAGGCTCGAGCCTCGTAGATTAGCATTGCGAGTTATGCAGCTTCAATTCGGAAAGTAGTTTAACTACTAGGAGGAAGAAGAAGCACAACGCCATTCAAAAGCTGAGTGAGGGAGATCGACCAATTAGGGCAAGCGATTGACTTTATTCTACTTTAAAAAGGAGGGATTCGATTGTTTTGAAGGGAGCAAAGAGAGGCAAGCACGAGGGCGCTGGGTTCGTGAAGCGAGGGAAGAGAGGATTACAGTTTTTTATTTTGAAAATGGGTAAATTTGGAAATAATTTTCCGTCTTGTGATGCTCAAGCTTCGCTGATTTAGCAAGTTCGGCTCGCTTGTCGTTGGTCACTAGCCGTTGCCGTGGCCGACAACCAGCCAAAAAAGAAAAACGGCAAAAAGAAAGACAGAAAAATAAAGAAAAATAAAAAATCGATTTTATTAAAAAATAACAAAAAATTCGAATTTATGAAAAAATAAAAAAATCTAAAAATAAAAGAAAGAAGTGAGGACTAATGGAGAGTGTAAGATAAGAGAGAGTGAACGCGGAAAATGTTTTCCACTTTTCAAAAGTGGAAAATATTTTCCTTTACTTTAGAAGATTTTTTTTCCTTTATGGAAAATGTTTTCCCCAATGAATTTATTTTCCGTGAAACGAACATTGGAAAATCCGGAAAACATTTTCCTGTAAGTTATTTTCCGTGAAACGAACAGTGCGCTTAGTTTGATTTCATCTCCTTGTTTCTTTTTCCCCCCAATTAAATTAAAATAACATCCATAAATATTAGGTGATAATTGTTTTAGGTGACATATATATCATTGTCGCAACCTCCCCAAGTGCCCTTCATGTGCACACGTGGAGGCTAATGTTTGGCTATGCATAGGTTTAGCCTAGGCTCTCCAAACCGCACTAATTTGCGATTTATGATTCGAATTTTTAACCAACAAGTCATTTTCATTTAGGAGTCACTATTAATCGATTTGGGGTGGGTTCTTTAGAAACTCAAAGAAAATATATGGAAAAATATTTTACTCTTTACAACTAGATAAACTAGGATCGGAGATTTAATTAGACTATTTATTTTTTTAAAATATCAAATAAAGCATTTATGCAGCATTTTATACCAATCACGAGTTTCAATTCCTAACTAGGTTGAGGAATGGCAATCTATGCATCATAAGATCGTGATTGGAATAAACTAAATGTGCAAATAGCAATTTGAAATTTGCTTCCAGGAAGTTGAACACTTTTTTTGTTTGTTTTCTTTTGAAGAATTTTCACATATTTTAAGGGAAAATTACTCAAACACTGTTTTTGTAAGCTTTTTCTGAATTTTTGAAATAAAAAAATATTTTTTGGATGGTCTAATTTTTATATTAAAATAATAATATAATATAATATTATTAAAAACGGAACCTGGGTCGGATATCCAAATCTGACCTAGGTTTGGAATGACCCTAGTGCGCGGCCTGGGCTCCATGGCATTGAGCCCTTGGTTGGGCTGAGTCGGACAAGTGGGCCCAGTTAGCCTGGCCCGATGGGAAATTCATGAAATGAACAAAGCCCACATGTTGTATAAAAATTGAGTTTGGCCCAAAAACAAGGAAAGCAAGCCTAATCCATAGGTAGACCCGTCAAATGGGTGGGTCGGGTAGGGTTTGGATTGGGTTGAAAATGGTTTGACCCATGTTGACCCATTTAATCCGTTTTAACCCATATTCATATAATGTATATCCAACCCAATCCATACCCGACCTGACCCGTATTGCTAAAAACTATTATTATTATAGAGAAACTCAAACTCACTCTAAGCTTTATGCTAAATGAATAAAACTTCAAATCAAATTTTAAAAATTAAAAAATAGTAAAATAAAATAAAAAATGTAAAAAACCTATAAATTGAAATATTTTAAAAGAATTTCACCAATTAAATATATCTTTGTAAAAAACCTATAAATTGAGATGGGATGAATGTGAGTGGCGAAGTGTCGCGGTCACTATAAGTCACTACCACTCATCGAACTTGACGATGATTTAAAGAAAAAAAAATACATTTTACAATCGGGTTAAAAAGAGTAAAAAATATGTCAAAAATGGGTCGAAAATGACTCATACGTTCTATAGTTGGGTTAAAAATGGGTCGAAAATATATCACACATTCTGACCCATTAAGATAGAACATGACTTACAAAATGGATACATGACCCATTTTGACGTCCCTACTCGCCGGTAAACATCATGAAACCATCCAAGACAATGCAAGTCACCGAAGGGGGGTCGGATCATGGTCGGATCATGTGCAGGCTCGAAACGAGGTTGCCGAAGGGGCCAACCCATAGCTTCTCGCGGAGTTGCAGAGCATTGGCATGTTGTGCGTCGCATCCGCGTCCGAAGGGGGAAGACCATCGGGGGTTGTTAGGAACCGAAAGTTGCTCAGAGTTCCGCTCGCGAACTCGAGGCCTTGGGCTCTGGCGAGTCGTCGGTGGTTGAACTCGGTGTTGCCGAAGGAGATGTGGAAACCCTTGTGATGGAGGAGCTTTGCTAGCTTGAGCATGGCCCCCAAGTGGCTTTGTTCAGGGCTCGGAATGCAAACCGCGTGTAGATTTGTGGCCCATTCGAATCCCGCGGAACCCATTTGTTTCTTCTCAATAAAGGATGATGGTGACTCGAACGACCTTTTCAGATGAGTTCAACTCGGCTTTACAATCATCGAGTCGTGCTTCCTTCCTTGTGTAACTCCGTCGACTTTTTTGTCCATATTTTGTGCGTAAATTTCCAAGTACGGCATCAATATAAGTTGTCGTATTTAGTTTGATTTCATCTCCTTGTTCCTTTTGCCCCCAAATTAAATAAGGATCACATGCACATATAATAGGTAATGTTTTTTTTAGGCGACGCATATATTGTCATGAATAATTATTGTCATTTCCAATTAATGTAAACATATCCATATTATATTGCCAACATTCTCGTTTACCAAATTTCTTCTGGAATGACTTGTAAGTGATACCGGTTTAGTATATCATGTGATTTACCTTACATATTAGGTTCTTTCTTTAATCGATACCCAATTGTCTATTTTGTGGGGGTAGAAATATCTCATATTGGTGTGGAGATTTAGCCAATGGCTGATCGATATAAGTTGACCATGCAATATTCAATCGTGACGACTCATTCTACATGGATCATATTACTAAGATTTCGTTTATTTCGTGAAAAATAAATGATTTGGTGAAACACATTCCTAAAATCAATCGCTTATATCACCTACAAAAATGAATGAATGAAAAATATTTTCTTCACATGTAGAAATATTTTCCAAAATTATTTATTTTCTGTGAAACAAATGAAACCTAAAATTATAAAGCCAATTTTGTCCCCATTCAAATGATCTATCTTATCTGTTCATTGAGCGACCTTCAAAAGCAACGCCGAAGATAATGCCCATCCTTTTGCACACCAATGAGAGCTATTTCCACCAACCAGAACGGAAAACACACTCTTCCATTTTATTTCAATCGCATAATTCAATCAACTAAAGGGCTTGGCTTTACTACAATCAGAAAGGGAGGAAACATAGCGCATAAAGAAAAATATCGAATTACACTATTTAGACAAAACCTCGTCCAGCAACTTGTCCAAATTCATGGAAGATGACCCTTTTTCACCGGCTGCTTCTTCTGCCTTCTTCTTCCACTCCATGGCCTTGCGTCTCACTTTCTTCCCCACCTCTCCTTCCATCAACTCCCTCACAAGCCTCTCCACTTCATCTCTCTTCACATTACCGTCCATCTCCAACCCAACCCCCCAATCACCACATATATACTTGCAATTCATCGGTTGGTCTGCGAAGCATGGCCAACACAGCATCGGAACTCCAGCCGACAAGCTCTCGATGGTTGAGTTCCAGCCACAATGTGTCAAGAAACCTCCGATTGAAGGGTGACACAACACTCTCTCTTGCGGGCACCACCCAGATAAAAAACCTCTCTCTCTTGTTTCCTCAACAAACTCTCTAGGAAGAGTCACTGTGTCTCCATTCACTGCATCAGGCCTCAAGACCCATAAGAAACATTGATTGCTATTAGCCAGTCCCATCGCAAATTCAACCAACTGTTGGTGCGTCATGAACGCTATACTCCCAAAATTCACATAGATCACGGACTTGGGCTCCTTTGAGTCCAACCACTGGAGGCACTCATTGTGCTCTTCTAGAAGATTGCAATCAATGTGCTTGGAGGCGAACGATTTTTCTTGAGCAATTCGATCGATCATTAGGTGGAGTGGTCCGATAGCATAAACCCTTGGGATCATTGAGGAGAGGGCTTGTAGCACATCCGGTTCAAGCGCCTCGAAGGTGTGGACAATGGTCGCTGTGGCATCACTGGTCCTATCGCCAATGTTGGCGCTGGAGTTGAACAAGGTGTTGTCGGAGCCAGTTATTCGGAAGAAGTGAGGCATGTCGCGCAGCCTCGTGTTTTTGATTCCCGAGATCCAGTCGATAGGGGTGTTCCCGTACCCATTCATCAATTGGGATTCATCTGCATCCATGCATATCCATGCAAAATCATCAAATAGCAACAAATCTAATTACGGTGACTTTTTCTCATTTTTGAATGCATTCTAAGTCACAAATTACATTCAATGCATGCCTTCGAAATTTAGGCAAAATTACCAAAAAGTCCTATATATATATATTCTATAAATGCCAATTTAGACCTAAACTTTTAAATTTGACCAATTTAGTCTATAATCTTTTAAATGATATGCCATTGTAGTTCTCCTAGCCAATTTTGGCCAAAAATCATTTATATGGACACCGACTATCCTACGTATAAAGACCTATACTAATGAGAACAATTTTTAAAATTTTTTAAAAATTTCTAAATTTGTTTTATTTTTTCTTTATTTTTTTTTCAATTCATTGTGGGTTGACGACTGTCGCTACCACTACGAGGACCACAACAAGGGGTGGCAGTCCCTCACCAAATCTAGGTGAGTTGAGAGCATCATAGCCCTTGCTTGTGGCTGGCAACCCCCGCCGACAGAGGAAAATAAGAAAAGAAATAAAGAAAATTAAAGAAAAGAAGAAAAAGAATTCAGAAATTTTTATAAAAACTACGTAAATTGTTCATGTCAGTATCGGTTGTACCACGTAGGGCATTTAGTGTCAACATCAGCAATTTCTGGCCAAAATTAATTTGAAAAAATATATTAGCGAATCATTACAAGGTTTACTATATTGATCAAATTAAAATGTTCAGAATTAAATTGACACGCGTACAATATATTTAGGCTTTTTCTAAAGTTATTTCCAATTACCTAATCCATCAATCTGCACTCTTCATGTGTGATCAAAGGATTCATATAATGGTAGATGATTTGACAGAAAAATTAATTTCCAGGAGAATGAAATAATATGTAATTACTCGTCAAGTGAAGTATAATAGTATGATGAATGCATGAAGTAAGTGAACTCCTCGGAAAATGCAATGCCGGTAACAATAAAACCTATACAAGGGGAATTTAATAGAAACTCAAACGTATTTTACCCGTGAGTGGTGCGAGGCCTTTTTCAAGCAGGGCTCGCAATTGTTTCAGCGCCATGAGGGCAGAACCGGGTATAGGGAACAAGTGTATGAGCGGAATCCCATATTTCAAAGCCACGGGACTCGTCGCAAACGTCATGAAACCATCCGAGACAATGCAAGTCACCGGAGGGACACTAGGGTCCGAGCCCAGGCTCGATATGAGATCGCCGATGGGGCCAGCTATATACTCTGTCATTGCGTCGTTGAGCTTCTTGAAGTCCTGTCTTGCGTCTGCATCCGAAGGAGGAAGACCATCTGGGATCGTCAGAAACTGAAAGTCGCTCAGCATTCCTTTCGCAAACTCAGGACCTTGGGCCTTGGCGAGCCGCCCGTGGTTGAACTCGGTGTTGACGAAGGAGATGTGGAAGCCCTTGTGATGGAGGAGCTTTGCTAGCTTGAGCATGGCGCCGATGTGGCTTTGCCCAGGGCAGGGAATGCAAACTGCATGTCCGAAGTAACCCATCTGTTTCTTCTCACTAGACGGTGATGACTCCAATGACATTTCGAGATGAGTTGAACTCGGCTTGGTTTAACAATCCCAGAGTTGAGGTTCTCTCCTTATATAACTTCGTCAACTTTTTGTCCTTACTTTGTGCGTAAATATCCAAGCATGGCCTCCCATTATAAGTTGTCAAATTTAGTTTGATTTCCACTCCTTGTTTCTTTTTCCCCAAGGCAAGATATGATTTAAGTAATACGTTCTACCTTTCATATAAAAGATAATTTTTATTGATATTCGATTGACTATTTTTATGGGTAGAAATTTTTTATGTTGACGCTGATACTTTGCCTCCTTCCATAAGGACCATAAGACTTGAGTAACAAGCCAATTTGGTAGCCCACCTATTAGTTCCCGCCGAATAAAATAACATTGTAAGAAATCCCGGATCTTACTAATTGATAAAAAATTGTTGACCGCACATCATTTTCTCCTGGGCAGCATATGGAGATATCAATAAAATGACCAAAGCCCCTTTATCGTTTGTACCTTTACTCACTCGACTAGTTAATACCTAGTATTAAGTTACCCTCATGAGAGATATTAGAGAAGTTTACCATGGACAATTTGTTACGTTACCGGAATAGATAATATATAATTTAATAACTCCATACCTCATTGGCTCGAACTTCAATCATGATTACAGCAATATTGAATGAATAAATCGTGTTTGAACAAGCTGCAATAGTATTGGATATAGTTGCAATATACTAATATGAAGATTCATTATAATCTTGTAATTAGTTGAGAAGCGACCCGATTAATCCATAGGTGGAAGAGGCCAATTGCATAAACCTTGGGGACCATTGAGGCTAGAGTACGTGGAATGTCTGCCTTGAGGGCTATAGAAGGGTGGATGATGGTCCTTATGGCCTCAGTTGTGGACTTGATAATGGCATCTTAGCAGCCATCGATTCTATGGATATTGGGCAAGTTATGAAGGCCTCACATTTCTCTTTCTTGGGATGCAATCTATAAAGGGAGAATTATAAAAAAAATCAAATTTTTTGTGCCAATTCTGTTATAAACCTTTTGTAATTGTGCCAGTGAAGTCCATTCCATCAATTTTTTATGCCGGCATTGATGTGTACTTTTATTAATATTTTATATATTTTGTTTTCCGTTATTTGTTTTTTTGTTCTTTTTTTGGTAATTTTTCCGTAGATGAGGGCGTCCCCATAGCGGTCCGCATGCATGCGGATCCCAAGTTAGTGCTATCCTAATTTGGATTCTTAATGCGCCGTGAGAGGACGTGCAGTTCATTTGTCACGAGACCCTCCTCCGCGGCCATTGACATGAGCAGTTTACAGTTCGAAACATGTCTTCTCACGCTCTGACTGTTCAGGGATGTATTCGCATCATCGCCTTTCGTGGGTAGCAAGCAAACAATTCTTGCATAATGCACGGGGCGGCGGCGACTCAGTCAATGCAACTGCGGCACTGCGCGTCTCTCTCGTTCAATGAGAAACGCATGTTGTTGACTATTGACTTGGGCGATGTCTCTCTCGTTCAAAGAGAAACGCATGTTGTTGACAATTGACGAGTAAAACCCAAATCCGGATGCTAAAGTCGTTTTACAAGATCAACTTAGTTAAAGCTTGCCGCGGCAAACCAAAGATTAGAAACCTAAAGTGGGTTATATACAATGCTTGCTCAAACAGATAACTAGAGAGAGCTATCGGAGAGAAATTTCATCGTTTTTCTAGACTTTCACGTGACCTATAACTAGAGCTGACTGCATGTTGGAAGATCAACACCTGTATTCTGCAAAAGTTGCCATATTTTCGTCGATTCCTAATTGCTCGGAACTTCATCTAACTAGTCTTGTACTTAGTGGATTACAGACATGGATAACGTTCATCACTTGAAATTCACTGATTGAAAGCATGGTTTAAGGAAAACCATGGACGGAGGACAGATGACATAGCCAATGCTAAGTAACCTTCTATTTAAGATAATGGGCGTCATTCGAGTTGAAAATGGTATTTGTTATATTACTCGAAATGATGTCATCAATGTGGATTTATGTGAGAAAAATAATATGCATGAGATCACGATAGAAGATATATTCATATTTATTAAATTGTCCCTTGGAGTTTATGCCAGATTTTATTGAAAGTGAATCCAAAGTCTATCATGTAGATCTATTCTCCGATTAAAAGAAAATATAAGATTGTAATATTTGTTAATTATAATGTGAGTACACATTGTTTTAAATTAAGTCAAATTGCAACTTATTGCAACGGAATTCTAACTATTATATTTATGCAGTATATTCTCTTTGCAGAAGAACGTAAATAACACAATAGATGAGAGAGAAGGAAAAAATGATACACCAAAACTTATTACGTGGAAAACCTAAGATGAGGAAAACTAGGGGATGCAGATCCAAGAACTGCTTAAATATAATCAAAAGATAACAATTAACACTAACAATATTTCTCTCACAATAAATCCTCACAACTATCACAAAACATATCCTCTCTTAATGAAGTTTCAAGATCTATCAAGTTTACACAATCTCACTCGAAAAACTCTTAAGAACTCTCATATCTATCCACATTGTTGTAGATAGGGGTGATTGGTTCCTGATTCCCAATTTTGGTTACTAGTTCCCGAAATTTGGAATCGGGGACTAGACCGGTTCGTCCTAGAACCGAGAACCTAACCGGTTTAATAGAACCGATCACTTTTTTTTCCACTAATTGATGCTATATCTTACGAAGAAATTAAAAGAAAAAAAAAGCCTATTACTTTTATATTTTTGAAGAAATAATAATAAAAAGTATATGTAGTTGTTCTGGTCCTGGTTCTACCTTGGAACAAGGAATTTGATCATTTAGACACCCATTCCACTTTTAGGAATTGGGAATCGAACCCAACCGAGTAGTTCGAGCGGTCCATTTGACACACCGCTAGTTGAAGACTCACGTGATCTCTATAGGGTATTTCTCTAGTGTACTAAGAAAAACATCCACCTAAGCCCTTCTATTTATAGCGGTAGATCTACGTCCAAGTTAAGATTCCTCCCTAATTGATTGACAATCGCCTTCCAATTAGAAATCTCCCAGATTGATTGGAATTCTTTTGATTTGAGAATCACCAAAATCGATTCTATCCTCATATTCTTCCTAAAATAAAACTTCTTATTTAAATCTCTTCATTTTTAGCATCCTATGCCTTTTTCCTATTAGGCATTTTTTATGAGCAATTATCAGGATATTACAGATCGACTTCCGAACACGTTGAGCTTCACAGACGAGGAAGCACAGAGACAGTGATGGACCAAGCGGCCGTTTGCGACAAAGGTATCCTCACGTGTCGTCCCCCTGTTCTTCGGCATTCGGAGGGGGCGCTGAAGCCGATGGAGGGGCTGAACGAGGTGGGGCCACCGCTGTTCTACCTTGGAGAAAACATTCGAGATGGCGGAGGACTGGAGACGGACTCCGCGGTGTCGTGGAGCGAAGATCGGGATGGCTTCGTGGTTGGGAACAAGGACGAGTTCTCGAAGGAACTGTTGCCCAAATTCTTCAAGCACTAGAACTTTTCTAGCTTCATTCGCCAGTTCTCGAAGGACTACTCGTCCAAAAGAGTTTGTTGGTATTTTTCGGTTTTCGGTTAAGGGATGAGGATTGAGCTAGGAGTGTGATTGTAACAATGGCATGTAGCGTGAGACCCTTTTTACTGTCATTTCCAACATTAATTTTATCTGTTACCTGTGAGTAGCGTAAGACCATTTTCCCTGAGGGCTCGTAATTATTTCCGTGCCATTAGGGCAGAACCAGATATAATGGGAAAAATTATTGAAAAAGTATTAAACTTATTGCAATTGTTATAATTTAATCATAAATTAATTTTTTTGGTCAATTGAATCCTAAACCTTTCGCAACTATGTCAGGTTAGTCCATTCGGCCAAATTTGGCTAGCCGATGCTGACGTGGCCATGCGGCCCCATCAACGACTTTTTTTTAGTAATATTTTTTTATTTTTTATTTTGAATTTTTTAATACTTTTTTATTTATTTTTTCCTCCCTCATCTTTCCTCTCCTCCCTCCTTCTTCCCTTGCTCCAATGACCAGTCAGAGGGAAGAGCTAGCTGGTCATCGGCCTAAGGCGGTTAGGCAAGCTTGCCTCGCCCTTGCCCTCGCCCTCGCCAATTGATTGGAGAGGCAAACCCTTGCTAGATCTAGTTAGGGCTTGTCCCACCAATGATTGGGCAAGCTCACTTGGTTGTTTCCATTTGGGGACCAACCAGCCCTCCCCTATGGCCTATTGACTAGATGGTTGTCGGAGTAAAGGAAGAAGGAGGGAGGTGGAAAAAAAATGAAAAAAGAAAAAGAAATTAATACAATTCAAAAATTCAAAAAAATAAAATATTAATAAAAAATAGTCACCGGTGCCATTCAATGGTAATGTCAATGTCGGATGGACTGAGCTAGCACAATTGCAAAATTTTTAGGATCAATTGATAAAAAAATAAGTTTATGATTAAATCGGCACAATTACGAAAGGTTTATGACTTTTTTAGTGATTTTCTCAATATAATGAACAAGTGTACGAGAGGAATCCCATATCTCGAAGTTGTGGGACTTGTGGTGAACATCTTGAAACCGTCCAAGACAATGCAAGTCACCAAAGGGAGGATTAGATCATGCGCAAGCTCAAAATGAGATCGTTGAGGGCATCGACTATGTAGCTCCTCGCGGAGTTGCAAAGCATCAGCATGTCTTGCGTCGCATCTACGTCCAAAGGAGGAAGACCATCAGGGATTGTTAGGAATTGAAAGTCGTTTGGCGTTGCGGTCGTGAACTCAGGCCTCGGGCTCTGGCAAGCTGTTAATGGTTAAACTCGATGTTGACAAAAGGAGATGTGGAAGCCCTAGTGATGGAGGAGGGGGAAAGTACCATAAAAGTCCTAAATCTATTACATATGTATCAATTCAATTCTAAACTTTTCAATCAGACTAATTTAGTCCTAAACCTTTACACATTGGTACCAATTCAATCCATCCAACCAATTTTGACTAACTAGTGCTAACGTGGATGCTGGCTGGCACTAATCATGTAGCCAATGCTAACGTGGCAATTTTAAAGTATTTTTTTCAATTTTTTTACTAATTTTTTTTCTTTTACCTTTTCCTTTCCTTCTTTTCTCTTCTTTCCCCCTTGGGATTCCTTTCCACGTAGCCACCGGTGAGGCTCTAGTGAGGCTTAGGGCCTCACCCACCATTAGGCGAGGGCTGAAGCCCACCCATGGCTGGCTACCGGCAAATGTTACAATCCTTGCCCTCCCTCAGGGCTGCAGGTGAGGCTGCTTCATCCAAATCAAGATCTAGCCTTGCCCAGATTTGGATGAAGCCGCCTTGCCGCCATGGCCTTGCCGCGGGCAAAACGGCCATGCCCGTGGCTAGCCAGGCTATGGCAGCATTCACTAAGACCTAGGCAAAGGCTGCCGTGGCCTTGCCAGCCATGGGTGAGGCCGCCTTCACCCGGGACAAGGCTGGCCTTGCCTAGATCTGGGTGAAGCCGTCTCGCCCGAGATCTTGGGCGAAGACCACGACCCTCGCTAGTGGCCGATGAGGGTTCCCAGCCCTTGCTCAGTGGCTGGCGAGGCGTCGAGACTCACCGGAGCCTCCCTAGCGGTTGTGTGGAGAGGAAGTCCAAGGAAGAAGAAGAGAAAAAAAGAAAAGGAAAAAGAAAAAGAAAAAAATTAATAAAAATTTTTTTAAAATTGCCACGTCAATGTTGACTAGTCGACTGGCGTCCATGTCAGCACCCGCCAACCAAAAATGATCGGATGGACTAAATTGGTCCAATTGAAAAGTTTGGGATTGGATTTGTATCAATATACGAAAGTTGATGACTAAATTGGTCCAATTAAAAAGTTTATGACTAAATTAGTACTAATGCAATAAATTTTAAATTTTTTTGATACTTTTTCTGATGGAGGACTTTGCTGGCTTGAGCATGGCCCCGATGTGGCTTTGTGGCGGTTTTGAAGCAAGCGAAACCCATTTGTTTCTTCTCACTAGAGGATGATGATGACTCAAATGACTTTTCAAGATGAGTTCAACTCGGCTTTGGTTTAACAATCATTGAGTTGAGCTTCCTTTCTTAAAAAACAAGTTGTCGTATTTAGTATGATTTCATCCCCTCACTTCTTTTGCCCCCAGTTAAATAGAGATAACATACATAAATATTAGGCAATGTTTGTTTTACGTGATGCATATTATCGTCAAATCCTGAATAATTATTCTTATTTCCAAGTAATGTAAACATATCCATATTATATTGTCAAGCCGATTAAATATTCTCATTTACAAACTATGCATGTTTCTTCTTGAGTGACTTGTAAGTGATACCGATACCATTTTAGTATATCACATAATTTACCTTACAAACTAGATTCTTTCTTTAATCAATTTCCGATTGTCTATTTTGGGGGTAGAAATATGCCATATTGGCGTGGATAATTAGCCAATGGCCGATTGATATAAGTTGACCATGCAATATTCAATAGGGATGACTCATTCTACATGGATTATATGACTAAGGCTTCATTTATTTCATGAAAAATGAATGATTTGACAAAATATTTTCTCAAAAGCAATTGCTTATATCCCTTACAAAAATGAATAAATGAAAAATATTTTCTTTGCACTCGAAAATATTACGTGAAGAAAATATTTTTCAAATTATTTATTTTTTGCAAAATAAAAGGAATGTAAGGCTCCGTTCATTTTATGGAATTGGTTGGGGAAAACATTTTCCATAAAGGGAAAAATTTTTTCTAAAATGAGGGAAAATATTTTCCACTTTTCGATTAAGGAAAAATATTTTCCACACTTACTCTCTCTTATCTCACACCCCTACTAGTCCCCACTTCTTTCCTTTTTTATGTTTTCTTTTCTAAAAAATTCAAATTTTTTTACTTTATTTTTCTTTGTTTTATGTTTTATTCTTTTTTTTTTTTTTTATCTTTCTTTTCTTTGTTTCCTCTCCTTCCCTGGCTAGTTGCTAGCCATGATGACTAGCCACAGAGCTTGCCCTGCTAGAGATGGGCATGCTTAGGCTCGCCGCTCGCCAGATTGGCAAGTGACGAGCCTGAGCTCACCTATGGCTGGTCGCCGACAATCGGCCAAGGAAGAAGAAAAAACAAGGAAAAAAGGAAAGTAAAGAAAAAAAATATCATCGATTTAAAAAAAAATTAAAAATCGATTTTAATAAATAAAATAATAATAAAATTATTGACAAAAGAGTGTATAGATGAATTTCTCTATTGAATAGGGGAAAATATTTTCCACTACATTTTCAGATTTCACTTGAACATCGGAAAATAATTATATTTTTCCGGGAAATAGTTTTTTGGAAAATATTTTCTGAAAATATCACATTTTGTCATGAAATGAACAGAGTCATAAAAAGCCAATTTTTCGCCCATGCAAATGACCTATCTGTTCACTAAGTGATCTTCAAAAGCCATGACGAAGATAATGCCCAATCGCCTTGCACACCAATAAGAGCTATTTCCACCAACCAGAACGGTAAACACCATCTTCCATTTTATTTTAATCGTATAATTCAATCAATTAAAGGACTTTACTACAATCAGAAACGGAGGAAACATAGCGCATAAAGAAAAATATCGAATTACACTATTTAGACAAAACCTCGTCCAGCAACTTGTCCAAATTCATGGAAGATGACCCTTTTTCACCGGCTGCTTCTTCTGCCTTCTTCTTCCACTCCATGGCCTTGCGTCTCACTTTCTTCCCCACCTCTCCTTCCATCAACTCCCTCACAAGCCTCTCCACTTCATCTCTCTTCACATTACCGTCCATCTCCAACCCAACCCCCCAATCATCACATATATACTTGCAATTCATCGGTTGGTCTGCGAAGCATGGCCAACACAGCATCGGAACTCCAGCCGACAAGCTCTCGATGGTTGAGTTCCAGCCACAATGTGTCAAGAAACCTCCTATTGAAGGGTGACACAAGACTCTCTCTTGCGGGCACCACCCAGATAAAAAACCTCTCTCTTGTTTCCTCAACAAACTCTCTAGGAAGAGTCACTGTGTCTCCATTCACTGCATTAGGCCTCAAGACCCATAAGAAACACTGATTGCTATTAGCCAGTCCTATTGCAAATTGAATCAACTGTTGGTGCGTCATGAACGCTATACTCCCAAAATTCACATAAATCACGGACTTGGGCTCCTTCGAGTCCAACCATTGGAGGCACTCATTGTGCTCTTCTAGTAGATTGCAATCAATGTGCTTGGAGGTGAACGATTTTTCTTGAGCAATTCGATTGATCATTAGGTGGAGTGGTCCGATAGCATAAATCCTTGGGATCATTGAGGAGAGGGCTTGTAGCACATCCGGCTCAAGCGCCTCGAAGGTGTGGACAATGGTCGTTGTGGCATCATTGGTCCTATCGCTAGTGTCGGCGGTTAAGTTGAACAAGGTGTCATCGGAGCCAATGATTCGGAAGAAGTGAGGCATGTCGCGCAGCCTCAAGTTTTTGATTCCCGGGATCCAGTCGATAGGGGTGTTCCCGTACCCATTCATCAATTGGCATTCATCTGCATGCGTGCATATCCATGCAAGATCATCAAACGGCAACAAATCTAATTACGGTGACTTTTTCTCATTTGTGAATGCATTCTAAGTCACAAATCACAAACAATGCATGTCTTCAGGATTTAGGAAAATTACCAAAAGTCCTAAATATATTCTTTGAATGCCAATATAGACCTAAACATTTTGATTTGGCCAATTTAGTCTAAAATCATTAAATGATATGCCAATGTAGTTCTCCTAGCCAAAACAAAAAACATTTGTATGGACACCGACCATTCTACGTATAACGACCTATACTAATTACGTGCTGGTTGTATCACGTAGGACATCTAGCGTCCACGTTGGCGATTTTTGGCCAAAATTAGCTTGAAATATTATATTAACAAATCATTGAAAGATTCAATATATTTACCAAATTAAAATGTTTAGAATTGAATTGACATCCGTGCAATATATTTAGGGTTTTTTTAGAAATTATCCCCAATGACCTAATCATCAATTTGCGCTCTTCATGTGTGATCAAAGGCATTCATATAATGGTGGATGATCTGACTGAAAATTAATTTCCAGGAGAATGAAATAATATGTAATTCCTCGTCAAGTGAAGTATAATAGTATGATGAATGCATGAAGTAAGTGAACTCTTCGGAAAATGCAATGCCGGTAACGATAAAACCTATCAGAGGGGAATTTGATAGAAGCTCAAACGTGTTTTACCTGTGAGTGGTGCAAGACCGTTTTCTGCCAGGGCTCGCAATTGTTTCCCCGCCATGAGGGCAGAACCGGGCATAGGGAACAAGTGTATGAGCGGAATCCCAAATTTCGAAGCCACGGGACTCGTCACGAACGTCATGCCCTTGTCCGAGACAATGCAAGTCACCGGAGGGTCACTAGGGTTGGAGCCCAGGCTCGATACGAGATTGCCGATGGGGCCGGCCATATAGTTCCTCATCGAGTTGCTGAGCTTCTCAAAGTCCTGTATCGCGTCCGCGTCCGAAGGAGGAAGACCATCCGGGATCGTCAGGAACTGAAAGTCGCTCAGCATTCCTTTTGCAAATTTGGGGCCTTGGGCCCTGGCGAGCCGCCGGTGGTTGAACTCGGTGTTGACGAAGGAGATGTGGAAGCCCTTATGATGGAGGAGCTTTGCTAGCTTGAGCATGGCACTGATGTGGCTTTGTGCAGGGCAGGGAATGCAAACTGCGTGTGGCTTTGTGGCGGATTCGAATCCAGCGGAACCCATTTGTTTCTTCTCACGAGAGGATGATGATTCCAATGACATTTCAAGATGGGTTGAACTCGGCTTTGGTTTAACGATCACAGAGTTGAGCTTCCCTCCTTATATAACTTCGTAAACTTTTTGTCCTTATTTTGTACGTAAATTTCCAAGCATGGCCTCCCATTATAGGTTGTCAAATTTAGTTTGATTTCCACTCCTTGTTTCTTTTTCCCCAAGGCAATATATTATTTAAGTAATACGTTCTACCTTTCATATAAAATATTATTTTTATTGATATTCAATTGACTATTTTGTATGGGTAGAAATATTCCATGTTGGCGTTGAGACTTAACCTCCTTCCATGGGGACCACAGGACTTGAGTAACAAGCTAATTTGGTCCCTCACGTATCAGTCCATTCCTGCCGAATAAAATAACATTATAAGAAATGCTGGATCTTACTAATTGACAAAAAATTGTTGACCGCACATCATTTTCTCCTTGGCGCATATGGAGATATCAATAAAATGACCTAAGCCCTTTTATCATGTCTTCCTCTACTCAATTGATTGATTAATATATAGTATTAAGGTACCCACGTGAGAGATATTAGAGAGTCCTGTGAGGTGAATTTGGTATATTATTAGAGCAGGTAATATATAATTTAATTGCTCCATCCTCATTGACTCGAACTTTTATCATGATTGTATGTATATTGAATGGATACATCATGTTTGAATGAGCTATAATAGTTTAATATCTAGTTGTAATATGATGAGATGAAGATTCATTAAAACCTTATAATTAGCTTAGAAGCGACCTGATTAATCAGTAGGTGAAGAAGGCCAATTACATAAATCTTGGGGACCTTTGAGGCGAGAGCACGTGGTAAGTTTGCCTCAAGGGCTACATAAGGGAGGACGGTGGGCCCGTGGCCTCAACTGCAGACTTGATAACGGCATCGGAGGAGCCACTGATTCTATGGAAGTTGGGCAAACAACCGGAGCCTTTGCTACCATTGACATGAGCAGTCTTAGTTTGAAATGTTGACTAATCGTGGGCCCGTTTAATTCTAAGTCTATGATCGACGACTTTAATTCTCGGGCCCCAGACGGCCGGACTTTAATTCTCAATCTGGTACGGTCATACTTAAATTCTCGCCCTGGCACGTTCTCGGACGGGCGACTTTAATTCCTGAAGTCGGCAGACTCTAAGACACCTCAAGCTTTATCTTCCTCCCGAAGCTAGACTTTAAAGCCTAAGTCTTTCGAGTTCTTTTCCTTCAAGAGTTTAGTAGAATCTCATTTGTAAAATGTTTTGTAGACATCAAAACTAGGAGTTTCCTCAACAATCTCTCCCCTTTTTGATGATGACAAAACATTTCATTCATATGGCTTCTCCCGTTCTCGCACGAGAATTAGAGCCTATTTCCAAATATCCTGCACAACTTATAAGAATAAATTATATCAACCCCGTATAGATAATACGGCAAAGAACATAACCTCATTTCAACAAAGGTAATAAGCATATAAGAAAATATTATCAGACATTATAGTATCATGCATTAACATCATAATGACTAACCATCAAAAGCCATATTACTCTTCCCCTTTTGTCAATCTTCAAAAAGAATTAGTCAGCCTCAAAATGGTTTCTAAGACAAGATATCTTTTAAGAGGTTTTCTTGTTCGGGGTCCGAACAAGGGTGAAATCCTCCATATTCATTGATCGGCGCCTTCTCAAGAGTTGCCCGGTCTGTTTGGAAGGAGGTTTCCATTTCAATCCGATCCTTGATCTCGGTTAGAAGTGCCAAGATCTTCGACTTTGTTTCTCGCCGCTTCGGTTCGACATGATGCTTTCTTCTTCTTCTTCTTCAACCTTTCGTCTCCAAGCAACGTGATCATCTTCATGTCATAGCCATTGTGGGAAGAGTTTTAGTGCTGAATTTATCAAAAGTATGTCTATTTTTAGATGCTCAAAATCCTTGTCACTAAAGCTCCATAGAGACACCGTCCGATACATGTTTGCCATGAGGCTTTTGGACTAATAATCTCTTAGTTCTTGCAGTGTTAGAAGAGGATAAGTGATTGTGGCCCTTACTTTGAAGAAACTTACAAACCTCTATGGCCTCTCATAGGGTTTTCAAACGTAAGGGTTAAAAGAAGTCCGACTTTAGACGTTTTATAACCCCCCGATGAACAAATTTCAAAGCAGATTAAAATGGCCTTAAGAATATTCAATAAACATATGCCAAAAATATACAAATCAATCATGCGGATAAAGGAACTTACCAAAGATTGACCAAGAATTAAAGGAAATAACATACCTTCCCAAAATACCATAATTTCCTTTTTCAATAGACTCTGACTTTGTCCTGCTATAGGGGGTTAATAATATTTAATCTCTCACATATAGAATCGAATGTACCTTTGTCATCTTTGTGAAGATATTAGCTAATTGATTCTTAGAATCAATAAATTCCACATATATATCTCCATTTTGCACATGGTCTCTAATAAAAGTATGTTTGATTTCAATGCGCTTTCTCGAATGTAGAATTGGATTCTTGGTGAGGTTTATAGCACTCAGATTATCACATCTTATTTCAAAGCAAGCTTCTTCCTTTCCATAATCCAATAGTTGCCGTTTCATCCATAAAACTGTGAGCAGCAGCTTTCAAGAGCAACATATTCTGCCTATGTCAGAAGACCATGATACCAACATTTGTCCAAGTAATCGGCATGTTCATGTACTCTTCTCTACTTTACATCCTGCTAAGTCAGCATCCGAGTAGCCAATCGTGAACCACGGACCCGCAGATGGATAAGTAGCTATGTACTTATTACGACTCTTGGATCTCGTTGAAAACGAGCACATACACATACACCGTATATAATGTCTGGTCCGGATGCGAAGATGATCCAATCATACTTCTATAAGATTTCATCAACTTTCTTTCCCGATTCATCCCGATTTTAATGGAAGTTGACATTGAGTTTCGGGTCTTCTTGCGCTTTTCCATTCCAAACTTCTTAACCAAATCTTTGGAATATTTCTCTTGATGAATGAATGTTCCTCGTTTTGATTGATTAATCTGAAGTCCTAGGAAAAAAGTAAGTTCTCCCATCATGCTCATCTCGAATTCCTCCTACATAGACTTTGAGAAGTTCTTGCACAAACTTTCATTAGAAGAACCAAAAATAATATCATCTACATAAATTTGTACTAAAAGGATGTCCTTACACGCTTTCTTGATAAATAAAGTTGTATCAACCATACCTTTCTTGAAGTTGTTGTCAATAAGAACTTACTTTCAGTCGTTCATACCAGCTCAGGTGCTTGTTTCTTCCCATCGGCCTTTTTCGCGTGATCTCGGCTTTCTTGTTTCCCTCAAACCCAGGTGGTTGTTCCACATAGACTTCTTCCTTGATGAACCCATTTAGAAAGGCGCTCTTTACATCCATTTGAAATAGTTTGGAATTCGATAATGGCAAGTAAAAAAGTCCATTGCTTCTAATCTTGCAACCGGAGCATGATCATGTCTATTCCCTCGTTGGAATAACCTTTTAAAGTCTTGCCTTATTTCTCGTGACTTTTCCAAGTTCATTTACTTTGTTTACAAGACCCATTTGGTACCATAATTGTCCGTCCTTTTGGTTTAGGAACTAATTCCCATACATCGCTCCTCTGCAGCCTCTATCCAGCTTTCATTTTCCAGAGCTTCATTAATACCTTTGTTCAATTTCAGAAATAAGTGCAACAATACCGTATCCTTTTTGTTCCTTGATCTGGTTTGAATCCCTTCGTTGATATTTCCGATCACAAGCTCTTTGGGGTGACAACCATGCTTCCAGTTGTTCGAACTTCAACATTATCGAGAATCTTCATGGATGCAGAAATATTAGGCTGAATTGATTCTTCTTCATGAATTCCTTCTTTGACTATTTCCCGAGAAGATTACGCTTGTTGAAACCTCGATCTTTCTGAACATCTCGCGGAATGCACCGTAACACTTTGTTTTGGAAACTCGCCCCTGCGTAAACTTTACATTCATGGATTTTCCACTGCCTCGAGTGCTTTTAAACACTAAAGTTTGAATAGCCCGTAAAAATGCCTTCATCTCGACCTTTCTTCAAACTTACTAGGTTGACGATTAACATTTTTAAGAATATAGCAAGGACAACAAAAAAAACTGTATGAAACAATAGGTTTTCTTTCTTTCAAAATCTCATGAGTTTTCTCAAGTATGTGTCTAGAAAAATTCTATTAATAATATGACAAGAAGTAGAAACTGCTTCGCCCGTAATCGAGTTGCCACCTTGCTTTCTATAAGCAATGTTTCCGCCATTTCCTGCGAGATCTATTCTTTCTCTCCACAACTCCATTTTGTTCTCGAGTGTAGTGGAGATGAAAAAGTATGCTGTATACCATTTTTATCACAAAAGTCTGAAAAAATCTTGATTCTCAAATTCTCTCCCATGATCTCATACTTGAAATAGAGTAACCTTTTTCATTTTGAACCAACTGCAGACTTGATAACGGCATCGGAGAAGCCACTGATTCTATGGAAGTTGGGCAAACAACCGGAGCCTTTGCTACCATTGACATGAGCAGTCTTAGTTTGAAATGTTGACTAATCGTAAAAATTAATAGTGATGGGATTACGTCGGCTGTGTATTTGATATTAGTTCCGTTATAGTATCCGATGATATTTTTTGCTCGTTTGAAACAGCATATTTCTTCTCGCACTCTGACTGTTTAGGGATGGATTCGCATCATTGCCTTTCGTGCGTAACAAGTAAACGATTCTTGCATAATGCAGAGGGGGGAGCGACTGAGTCAACGCAACTGCGGTGATGTCTCTCTCATTCAAAGAGAGGCTCGTGATGTTTGACTATTGACGAGTAAACCCTAAAGTTGATTTACAAGATTGATTTAATTACTGTAGCTTGACGCGGAAAAGTATAGTTTATAAACCTAAAGTGGGTTATATATGATGCTTGGCCAACCAAATGATTCAAGAGAGCCATCGGAGAGAAATTTCATCGTTTTTCTAGATTTTCACGTAACCTATGACTATAATTGGTTGCAAGTTGGAAGATTTGTTGTAGGAAGATCAATACCTATATTCTCCAAAAGTAGCACAGAGACGGTGACGGATCAAGTGGCCGTTTGCAACAAAGGTATTCTCACGTGTCGTCCCCCTGTTCTTCGGCATTTGGAGGGGACGCTGAAGCCGATGGAGGGGCCGAACGAGGTGGGGCCATCGCTGTTCTTGAAGAAAACATTCGAGATGGCGGAGGACTGGAGACGGGCTCCGTGGCGTCGTGGAGCGAAGATCGGGATAGCTTCGTGGTTGGGAACAAGCACGAGTTCTCGAAGGAACTGTTGCCCAAATACTTCTAGCTTCATTCGCCAGTTCTCGAAGGACTACTCGTCCAAAAGAGTTTGTTGGCATTTTTTTTGTTTTCGTTTAAGGGGTGAGGGTTGAGCTGCGAGTCTGAGTGTAAAAATGGCATGTAGCGTGAGACTATAGGAAAATTTGATGCAAAGTCGGAGAGTCACGAGAAAATTATTTAAAAAGTCTTAAATTTATTGTATTTTTATCAATTCAGTCATAAATCTTGTAATCGTGTTAATTAAGTCTCAGATAATTTTTATGTTTTGCCAATCTATCTAGTCAATTTGCCTAGAAATCGCTAATGTGAATGTTGATCGTCCTACACGGCATAATTAGTACTAACGTGGAAAATTTTAATAATGAAAAATTATTATTATTTTATTTTATTTTTTTACAACTCTAGCCTGCAAGGTTGCCAGCCATAGGTAATAGCCTCTTCGCCTTAGCCCATATCAAGGTGAGGTCAAATCCCTCACCGACCACAGTTGTAGAAAAGAAAAGAGGGAAAAATGGAAAAAGAAAAAAAATTACTTAAAATTATCCACATCAACATTAAATTGGAGAAAGAACAATAGGTTTAATTCAATTTTTCCGAGAGTCAAAGACACTATCGAGAAAATACTAGGTATTGCAGTAGTCACATGGGAAAGATTGCAGCTGGACGTGATTTTGTGAGGAAAGGATGTGAATAAAAATATTTTGCAATTTCTCCTTTACGTAGAGCCATAGGAAAAGGTCAACAGGTTGGCTTTAGGTCTATCAAATGGGTAAGCTAGGTTGAAAATAATTCGACCCAAGATGACTTATCTGATGCATTTATGTGCAATATAAATTTAGTGATCCATACTCAACCCGACTCGATTGGGATCCATTCTAAGAAATTTCTCATTAAATTGTGGTCTTTGAAGAATGGGCTACTCCATGGATTGACTTGTTGAGTAAGTGAGGGAGCTTCGGTCTGGTTATGGATTGGGGTGTGAAGGTTGTGGTGAAAGTCTAGCTCGGGCTATCTGTACATCATGAAATGGGTTTGGGCTTTGGTTTTTGATTTAATATTGATGATGAATTATAATGTACTAGGCTTGATGAGACAATGAGTCGGTCTATTTATGACGTATGTGTCGCTCGGTGTCGAGCTCAAGTATGTCTCCGCTCATGGGTTTAGTTCATTCGCCATGTCTGGGAAAGATGAAGTGGGTATCTACTTTTTCGACACCACAAGGGAACTACAACCTTCAAAGCCCAACAACACAACCATCGCAAACCAGTACATTGCAAATTCAGAATTCAAGAAACAAAACTCAAAATCTTTCCCCAAACATGCTCGAGGGCCTGACATCCTGCACAAAGCCGGATTAAGAATAAATTGCAAAACGAAATCAATGTCGCAAAAAGCTAAAAAAACCCTATTCAAAGAACAAAAATTCAGAAAAGCCACAAAAACTTCAACCCACAAATAAAAGGAATCCAAAAGGTAGAAACAGCGATGGATGCTCAAACAGCCACAAAATCATAACTTTCTAGAAATTGATCGAGAAAACCGCCTCAACGACGCATCTGCAACCATCACAGAAGGGCCACGAGGAGCTCTGGACGTCCTCCACAACTGAGTAGAGGGGGAAGACGATGTCGCCGCTGGGATCATTGCAGAAGAAAGTCTTCTATTGAGGAAAACATAGCAAACAGAAAAACATCACGTTACACTATTTAGACAAGACCTCGTCCAGCAACTTGTCCAAATTCATGGAAGATGACCCTTTTTCACTGGCTGCTTCTTCTGCCATCTTCTTCCACTCCATGGCCTTGCGTCTCATTTTCTTGCCCACCTCTCCTTCCATCAACTCCCTCACAAGCCTCTCCACTTCATCTCTCTTCACATTACCATCCATCTCCAAACCAACCCCCCAATCATCACATATATACTTGCAATTCGTTGGTTGGTCTCCAAAGCACGGCCAACATAGCATAGGAATTCCAGCCGACAAGCTTTCGATGGTCGAGTTCCAGCCACAGTGTGTCAAGAACCCTCCGATTGAAGGGTGGCACAAGACTCTCTCTTGCGGGCACCACCCAGATAAAAAGCCTCTCTCTCTTGTTTCCTCAACAAACTCTTCTGGAAGAGTCGTTGTGTCTCCATTCACTAAATCAGGCCTCAAGACCCACAAGAAACATTGATTGCTACTAGCTAGTCCCATCGCAAATTCAACCAATTGTTGATGCATCATAAACGCTATACTCCCAAAATTCACATAGATCACGGACTTGGGTTCCTTCGAGTCCAACCAGTGGAGGCACTCGTTGTGCTCTTCCAATAGATTGCACTCAATGTGCTTCGAGGCGAATGATTTTTCTCGAGCAATTCGATCGATCATTAGGTGGAGTGGTCCAACCGCATAAACCCTCGGGATCATTGAGGAGAGGGCGTGTAGCACATCCGGCTCAAGCGCCTCGAAGGTGTGGACAATGGTCGCCGTGGCGTCATTGGTCTTGTGGCAGGTGTCAGCGATGAAGTTCAGTAAGGCATCACCAAAGTCGGAGATTCTGAAGAAGTGAGGCATATCGCGCAGTCTCATGTTTTTCATTCCCGGGATCCAGTTGATGGGGGTGTTCCCATACCTATTCATCAATTGGGATTCGTCTGGAATCATGCATATCCATGCACAATCATCAAATGGAAACAAATCTAAGTCACAAATAGCATACAATGCAAGTCTTCAAAATTTATGGAAAGTTACCAAAAAAAAGTCAAACATTTTAATTGGCTAATTTAGTTCAAAATTTTTTGATGATTTGTCAATGTAGTTCTGTAGGTGAATTTTGGAAAAAAAAAATCACCGATGTAAACGTCAACTATCCTACGTGGAACGGCTTATACAAACATGGACAATTTTTTAAATTTTTTAAAAAAATCTCTAAATTTATTTTATTTTCTTTCTTTCTTTCTTTCGTTCATTGTGGGCCTACGACCCTCACTGGTACCACGAGGGCCATGGAGCCATTGTTGACCACAACAACGGGTCATGGTCCCTCACCATATTTGGGCCAGGTAAGGGCATCATAGCCCTTGCTTGTGGCAGAGGGAAATAAGAGAAAAAAAGAACGAAATTTTTTGGCAATGTTTCTAAAAATTGTATTATTGTTCATCTTTGCACTAACTATTCTATGTAAGATAGTTGGCATTCAACTCAGCGATTACTAGCGCTGGAAGTACTACGTTAGTAAATCGGTAAAAAAATTATTATACTAATCAAATTAAAATATTTAGAACTGAATTGATATTCATATAATATATTTTAGTTTTTTTTAAAAATTATCCCTGGAGAATTAATCCATTGATTTGCGCTGTTCATGTGTGATCAAAGGCATTCGTATAAATATAATGGTAGATGACATGGCCGAAAAATTAATTTCCAGGAGAATGGAATAATATGTAATTCCTCTTCAAGTGAAGTCTGATAGTAATAGTATGAGGAATGCATGAAGTAAGTGAACTATTCAGAAAATGAAAGTCCAACGACGATCAAACCTATGCAAGGGGAATTTAATAGAAACTCAAACGTGTTTTACCTGTGAGTGGTGCAAGACCGTTTTCTCCTAGGGCTCGCAATTGTTTCACCGCCATGAGGGCACAACCGGGTATAGTGAACAAGTGTACGAGTGGAATCCCGAATTTCGAAGCCACAGGACTTGTCGTAAACGTCATGAAACCGTCCGAGACGATGCACGTCACCGGAGGGACGCTCGGATTCGCGCCCAGGCTTGAAACGAGATCGCCGAAGGGGCCGACCATGTAATTCCTCGCGGAGTCGCAGAGCATCGAGACGTCCTGTATCGCATCTACGTCCGAAGGGGGAAGACCATCCGATATCGTCAGGAACTGAAAGTCGTTCAGCATTGCGTTCATGAACTGGGGGCCTCGGGCCCTGGCGAGCCGCCGGTGGTTGAACTCAGTGTTGACGAAGGAGATGTGGAAGCCCTTGTGATGGAGGAGCTTTGCCAGCTTGAGCATGCCCCCGATGTGGCTTTGTGCGGGGAGGGGAATGCAAACTGCATGTGGCTTTGTAGCCGATTCGAATCCAGCGGAATCCATTTGCTTCTTCTCACGAGAGGATGATAAGTTCAACTCGGCTTTGGTTTAAGTATCATTGAGTTGGGCTTCCCTCCTTATATAACTTCGTCAACTTTTTGTCCTTATTTTGTACGTAAATTTCCAAGTATGGCGTCACATTACAAGTTGCCAAATTTAGTTTGATTTCCATCTCTTTGTTACTTTTTCCCCAAGGCAATATATGATTTAAGTAATACGTTCTACCTTTCATATAAAAGATTATTTTTATTGATATTCGATTGACTATTTTGTATTGGTAGAAATATTCCATGTTGGTGTTGAGAGTTAGCCTCCTTCCATAGGGACCATAGGACTTGAGTAACAAGCCAATTTGGTCCCCCACGTGTCAGTTCCCACCGAATAAAATAACATTGTAAGAAATCCCGGATCTTACTAATTGACCAAAAATTGTTGACCGCACATAATTTTCTCCTGGGCGGCATATGGAGACATCAATAAAATGACCTAAGCCCTTTTATTGTGTCTACCTCTCCTCGATTGATTGATTAATATATAGTATTAAGGTAACCGTGTGAGAGATATTATAGAGTCCTGTGAGGCGAATTTTGTATATTATTAGAGCATATAATATATAATTTAATTGCTCCATAACACATTGACTTGAACTTTTATCATGATCGTATCAATATTGAATGGATAAACCATGTTGGAATGAGCTATAACAGTATAATATTTTGTTGTATTATGATGAGATGAAGATTTATTAAAATCTTATAATTAGCAGAGAAGCGACCTGATTAATCAATAGGTGTAGAAGGCTAATTGCATAAATCTTAGGGACTTTTGAGACGAGAGCACATGGTAAGTTTGCCTCAAGGGCTACATAAGGGCGGACGGTGGGCCCCGTGGCCTCAACTGCGGACTTGATAACGGCATGGGAGGAGCCACTGATTCTATGGAAGTTGGGCAAACAACCGGAGCCTTTGCTACCATTGACATGAGCAGTCTTAGTTTGAAACATTGACTAATCGTAAAAATTAATAGTGATGGGATTACGTTGGCTGTGTATTTGATATTAGTCCCGTTATAGTATCCGATGATATTTTTTGCTCGTTTGAAACAATATATTTCTTCTCGCGCTCTGACTGTTTAGGGATGTACTCGCAGCATTGCCTTACGTGGGTAGCAAGTACACGATTCTTGCATAATGCAGAGGGGGGAGTGACTCAGTCAATGAAACTGCGGCGATGTCTCTGTTATTCAAAGAGAGCCTCGTGATGTTAGAATATTGACAAGTAAACCCTAAAGCAGATTTACAAGATTGATTTAATTATTATAGCTTGACACGACAAAGTATGGTTTAGAAACCTAAAGTGGATTATATACAATGCTTGCCCAGTCAAATGATTCGAGAGAGCCATCGGAAAGACATTTCATCGTTTTTCTAGATTTTCACCTAACCTATGACTATAATTGGCGCAAGTTGGAAGATTTGTTATTGGAAGATCAATACCTATATTCTGCGAAAGGTGCCATATTTTCGTCTATTCCTAATTGCACGGAACTTCATCTAACTAGTCTTCTGCTTAGTGGGTTACCTATATGGATAGTGTTCATCACTTGAAATTCACCGATTGGAAGCATGGTTTAAGGAAAACCATGGGCAGAGGTCAGACAATATAGCTAATGCTAAGTAACCTATTATTTAACATAATAGGGTGTGATTCGAGTCTAGAATTTTATTTATCATATTACTCAAAATGATGTAGTCTAGGTAGATTTCTGCAAGAGAAATAATATGCATAAGATCATGTTAGAAGATATATTCATATTTATTAAACTGTCCCTTTGAAGTTTACGCCGGATTTTATTGAAAAGTGGATTCAAAGTCTACCACGTAGATCTATTCTCCGATTAAAAGAAAATATAAGAATGTAATATTTGTTGATTATAATGTGAGTACACATTGTTTTAAATTAAGTCGAATCGCAACTGAACTCCAAGGGAACTCCAACCTTCAAAGCCGAACAACACACCCATCGCAAACCAGTACATGGCAAATTCAGAATTCAAGAAACAAAACTCAAAATCTTTCCCCAAACATGCTCGATGGCCAGACATCCTCCACAAAGCCGGACCATGAATAAATTGCAAAACGAAATCAATGTCGCAAAAAGCTCAAAAAACCCTATTCAAAGAACAAGAATTCAGGAAAGTCACAAAAACTTTAACCCACAAATAAAAGGAAACCAAAAGGTAGAAACCACGATGGATGCTCAAACAGCCACAAAATGATAGCTTTCTAGAAATTGATCGAGAAAACCGACTCAACGACGCATCTGCAACCATCACAGATGGGCCACGAGGAGCTCTGGATGTCCTCCACAACTGAGTAGAGGGGGAAGACGACGTCGCTGCTGGGATCATTGCAGAAGAAAGTCTTCTATTGAGGAAAACATAGCGCATACAGAAAAACATCACATTACACTATTTAGACAAAACCTCGTCCAGCAACTTGTCCAAATTCATGGAAGATGACCCTTTTTCACCGGCTGCTTCTTCTGCCATCTTCTTCCACTCCATGGCCTTGCGTCTCATTTTCTTGCCCACCTCTCCTTCCATCAACTCCCTCACAAGCCTCTCCACGTCATCTCTCTTCACATTACCATCCATCTCCAACCCAACCCCCCAATCATCACATATAGACTTGCAATTCGTCGGTTGGTCTCCGAAGCACGGCCAACACAGCATAGGAACTCCAGCCGACAAGCTCTCGATGGTGGAGTTCCAGCCACAGTGAGTCAAGAAACCTCCGATTGAAGGGTGATCCAGTACTTTCTCTTGCGGGCACCATCCGGACAAAAAACCTCTCTCTCTTGTTTCCTCAACAAACTCTTCAGGAAGAGTCGTTGTGTCTCCGGTTACTGAGTCATGCCTCAAGACCCATAGGAAACACTGATTGCTATTAGCCAATCCCATCGCAAATTCAACCAATTGTTGGTGCGTCATGAATGCTATACTCCCAAAGTTCAGATAGATCACAGACTTGGGCTCCTTCGAGTCCAACCAACGGAGGCACTCGTCGTGCTCTTCCAATAGATTGCACTCAATGTGTTTCGAGGAAAATGATTTTTCTCGAGCAATTCGATCGATCATCAGGTGGAGTGGTCCAACCGCATAAACCCTCGGGATCATTGAGGAGAGGGCATGTAGCACATCCGGCTCGAGCGCCTCGAAGGTGTGGACAATGGTCGCCGTGGCGTCATTGGTCTTGTGGCAAGTGTCAGCCATGAAGTTTAGTAAGGCGTCATCAGAGTCGGGGATTCGGAAGAAGTGAGGCATATCGCGCAGTCTCATGTTTTTCATTCCCGGGATCCAGTTGATGGGGGTGTTCCCATACCCATTCATCAATTGGGATTCGTCTGCAATCATGCATATCCATGCACAATCATCAAATGGAAACAAATCTAAGTCACAAATAGCATACAATGCAAGTCTTCAAAATTTATGGAAAGTTACCAAAAAATGTCAAACATTTTAATTTGGCTAATTTAATTCAATTATTTTTTGATGATTTGTCAATATAGTTTTGCTGGTGAATTTTGGAAAAAAAAATCACCCATGTAAACGTCAACTATCCTACGTGGAACGGCTTATACTAACATGGACAATTTTTTAAATTTTTTTTAAAAATCTCTAAATTTTTTTAATTTTTCTTTCTAATTTATTTTATTTTCTTTCTTTCTTTCTTTCTTTCATTGTGGGCCTACGGCCCTCATTGGTACCATGAGGGCCACGGAGCCATTGTTGACCACAACAATGGGTCACGGTCCCTCACCATATTTGGGCCAGGTAAGGGCATCGTAGCCCTTGCCTGTGGTAGAGGGAAATAAGATAAAAAAAAGAATGAAAAAATTTGGAAATGTTTCTAAAAATTGTGTTATTGTTCATCTTTGCACTAACTATTCTATGTAAGACAATTGGCATTCAACTCAGTGATTACTAGCACTGGAAGTACTACATTAGTAAATTGGTAAAGAATTTATTATATTAATCAAATTAAAATATTTAGAATTAAATTGACATCCATATAATATATTTAGTTTTTTTTTTTAAATTATCCCTGGAGAATTAATCCATTGATTTGCGCTGTTCATGTGTGATCAAAGGCATTCGTATAAATATAATGGTAGATGACATGGCCGAAAAATTAATTTCCAGGAGAATGGAATAATATGTAATTCCTCTTCAAGTGAAGTCTGATAGTAATAGTATGATGAATGCATGAAGTAAGTGAACTATTCAGAAAATGAAAGTCCAACGACGATCAAACCTATGCAAGGGGAATTTAATAGAAACTCAAACGTGTTTTACCTGTGAGTGGTGCAAGACCGTTTTCTCCTAGGGCTCGCAATTGTTTCACCGCCATGAGGGCACAACCGGGTATAGTGAACAAGTGTACGAGTGGAATCCCGAATTTCGAAGCCACAGGACTTGTCGTCAACGTCATGAAACCATCCGAGACGATGCACGTCACCGGAGGGACGCTCGGGTTCGCGCCCAGGCTTGAAACGAGATCGCCGAAGGGGCCGACCATGTAATTCCTCGCGGAGTCGCAAAGCATCGAGATGTCCTGTATCGCATCTGCGTCCGAAGGGGGAAGACCATCCGATATCGTCAGGAACTGAAAGTCGTTCAGCATTGCGTTCATGAACTGGGGCCTCGGCCCTGGCGAGCCGCCGGTGGTTGAACTCAGTGTTGACGAAGGAGATGTGGAAGCCCTTGTGATGGAGGAGCTTTGCCAGCTTGAGCATGCCCCCGATGTGGCTTTGTGCAGGGCTGGGAATGCAAACCGCGTGTGGCTTTGTAGCCGATTCGAATCCAGCGGAATCCATTTGCTTCTTCTCACTAGAGGATGATGATGACTCGAAGGACTTTTTAAGATAAGTTCAACTCGGCTTTGGTTTAACTATCATTGTGTTGAGCTTCCCTTCTTATATAACTTCGTCTACTTTTGTCCTCACATTTAGTTTGATTTTTCAGCGAGGATCAGGAGATTGGATCTAACCATAAGGGTATCCATGGGCAAAAGAACACTAGGAGTATCATAACTTTCATATAGTGCTCAATTTGGTGCTAAAACTTTTTTTTTTCGCTCACTTAAATGTCATAAGTTTAAGAAAAACGTTTACTTGAGTGCCACTTCCGATTTTTCCCTCGGAAAAGCTGACGTGGTTGCCGGTGAACAATATTTAAATATTTTTATATTTTTATTAATTTTTTGCTTTTTTTTTTTTTTTTTAAGGGCCATCGTTGACCTTCTCTAGCCGTGGAACCCTTGCCCAGATTGGGCTAGGCCCCCTCGTTGTCGGCCGTGAAGGCCTTGGATGAGGCCATGATGACCTCCCCCGCAACTGCCAAGGGCCCTTGCCCAGATCTTGCCTGCAAAGGCCTTGGGCAAGGCTGCCACGGCCTCGCCGGCCTCACCTAAAGCTTTCGCGACTGACGGCGAGGGTTCGGCGACTAGCAAGGGTTAACGGTGGCCCTCGTTGGCCCTAGAAAAAAAAAATCCAAAAAATCCAAAAATATTGTTTATCGGAGGCCACATCAGCTTTTTTGACAGGCAAATTGAAAGTGGTACTTAAGTGAGCAAAAAAAAAAATTATATCAAAGTGAGCGCCATACAAAAGTTATGGCACTCTTAGTGTTTTTCACGTGATATTACTGGCATAAAATCTACGACTGTATTAAAAAGAGCACGCAGTGAAAATCCTAATAATCTCCTCCTTATTATCAATTAATGTATATGTATCTATATTATATCGTCAAGTCTCAAATGGCTTGCAAGTGATACCGTGTTCATATATCACACGATCTGCCTTTCGTACTAGATTTTTTATTTTTTAAGTTGATATTTGACCGGCTATTTTGGAGGGTAGAAATATTCCATATTGACATCGAGAGTTAGCCTCCTTCCACGGTGACCATGACTTGTATTCAAAGCCAATTTTTAGCCTTCTTCCACGATGGCCATGACTTGTATAACAAGCCAATTTGGTCCCCCCGAGTCATATTCAAAAGCCACATTCAAAAGCCACGTTGAATGAAATAACAATGTAAGAATCTTCAAATCTTACTAATTAACAATGTTGACCGGACATCATTTTCTCCTAGGCGGCATATGGAGATATCACTAAAATGACATAACCCCTTTTATCGTGTCCACCTCTACTCAATTGATTGATTGATACCTAGTATTAAGGTGCCCGTGTGAGAGATATTTGAGAAGTCTTTAGAGTTTAATATAGCACTAGAGAAGATAATATATAATTAATTGTTCCGTATCTCATTGACTCAAACTTATCATGATTGTAACAATATCGAACAAATAGATCATGTTCAAACGAGCTACTATAGTATATTATATCTAGTTGCAATATGCTAATATTAAGATTCATTAAAATCTTGTAATTAGCAAAGAAGCGACCTAATTAATTAGTAGGTGGAGGAGGCCAATTGCATAAACCTTAGGAAACATTGAGGTGAGAGCGCATGGCACGTCTGCCTCGAGGACTACAGAAGGCTGGATGATGGTCCCCGTGGCCTCAAATGTAGACATGATAATGGCATCGTAACAATCATTGATCGTATGAAAGTTGGGCAAGTCACGAAAAGTCAAGATAAGTATCAAAAAAGTCATAAACCTATTACATTGTATCGATTCGGGTATAAAATTTTCAATAGGATTTAGTCTTAAACTTTTTTATATCGATACTAATTCAATCTATCCGACCACTCTAATCGGGAAATTAGAATCCGATTGTCTCATGTGACACAGCCAACGTTGATGGCGATAATTTAGTAAGAGCTACAAGTTATTCATAGCCTTGTCCCGTTGCATTTGCACGAAGCACTGCTTCGAGCCTCTAGCATTGATGTAATCTTCTTAATTAGCGAAACCTTCTTGGATGGCGATGCAGCTCTCACTCTTAGGACCACCGGCCCTAATTCCACACGCTCTACACCTCCAAAACGACGCTGCACCCTTTGTCCCCCTCGTCATCCATTGCTGCGAAGTGCCTCACACCTCCCGTGACGTAGTCCATTCTCCCGCTCACCTCGACGTTTTCTCCTGCAAAATTCTTCCCACTCACGCCATTACTGTCGCCTACAGGTCACCGAAACTGATTCGAGGCTCGCAGGGCCTCGTCCTCCCCCAAACAAGGCGTGATGAGGCCGCCCCTTGGCCTAGGCATGGGTCAGAATCATCGGCGCTTACCCTTAAATAAAAAATAAATAAATAGAAAGGACAAAAAGAAATACAAATTAAAGAAAAAATTATTAAATTATGTCAATATCAACGCCAATCGACTCTGGCCAAAATTAATAAGATTGATTGAATATACCAATATAAAATTATTTTAGGACTAAGTCGATCTAATTAAAATGTTTAGAATTAAGTTAATATCAATGTTAAGAGTTTACAAAAAAAAATCGATACTTCTCCCACGAAAGGGTCGCATCTCTCTTTCTTGGAACGCAATCTGATAAGCATCCGCATGCGTGTGGAATTGCGGATGCAAGTTAGAGGAGTCAAAATTGGACCTCTTACAACGGCGTAAGAGCACGTGTAATCCATTTTTTTTTTTAACTTGGTAATCCATTTGACAAGAGCAGCTTTAGTTTGAAATATTGACCGATCGTCGAAATCAATAATGACGGATATGGCTTGTCTAAAACAAGATTACGTTGGCTGTGTATTTAGTATTAGTTTCGTTACTGTATCCGATGATATTTTCTCTCTTTTGAAGCGACAAATTTCTTCTCACGGTCGACTGTTTATGGAGGTATTCGCAACATCGCTTTCGTGGGTAGCAAGTGAAGGATTCTTGCATGCGGCGATGTCTCTCCCATTCATAGGGAAACGCGCGATATTGACTATTGACGAGTAAAATCCTAATCTGCCCACCAAAGTTGACTTGCTAGACGCGACAAATTATAGATTAGAAACCTAAAATGGGTATATACAATGCTTGCCCAAACATATGATTAGAGGGAGCCGTCTCGGAGAAATTTCTTCGTTTTTCTAGAAAACCTTTGACTATTCCTGATTGCACCAGTATTCTCCGAAAGGTGCAATATTTTCGTCGATTCCTAATTGCACAGAACTTCATCTAACTAGTCTTATGCTTAGTGGGTTAACGATATGGATAATCTTCATCGTTTGTGATCCACCGAATTGGAAGCATGGTTTAAGGAAAACCATTGCCGGAGGACAATATAGCCAAGGACTTTGTTAATATAATAATCTTTTGGCTACTATGAAAATAATGACTTGTTAGGAGTAACAAATTCTTAAAAAAATGAATTTCATAATAACTTATAAGTATTTGTGATTTGGTTTTTTGTGGTCCGGCCACACTTTTATTCTCATAGTAAATTAAAAACTATCACCGAATCATTTCTCTATAGTCAATGCTAAGGGCACAAATAATAACCATTTTATTCTAGAAATAAAATTTTCTATTTCTATTCTTTGGATGAGTTTCGAAGCAAAAATACCCATTAGAAAATCACACAAAATTTATATTCCCAAAATATAAATTTGTTTAATAACAACATAATTTCTCCCTCCGCGTGGTGGCAAGAGCCAGCAGTAAACAACAGTCGAACAGCTAGAGGAAGATGACCAACGAGTGGTGGTAAGCGACTAGCGGTCAATGTCCAATAGCAGGCGATAATGGGTGTATAGTTGGCTTGTCGCAAGAGCGATGAAAATAGTTTTTATTTGTCACTGTTGTTCCGGAAATAGAAAATATAAATCTTTTATTTTTCATTTATATTTCAAATCTAATTCTTGAATAAAAATTTGTTCCAGAAATAAATAAATAAAATAAAATTATATTACCAAACGGATTTCTATTTAAAACTTGTTCTCGATAATAAAATACAGAAAAACAAAGATACAATGCCCTAAATAACTTTTTTTTTAAGATACCAGCATGTCATTCGAGTCTAAAACTATATTTTTTATATTAATCAAAATGATGTAGTCAATGTGGATTTTCGCAAGGAAACAATACGCAAAGATCACAAAAGAAAATATAATCATATTTATTAAATTGCCCCTTGGAGTTTACGCCATATTTCAAAGTCCATCATAGATCTATCCTCTGATTAAAAGAAAATATAAGATTGTAACAATTGTTAATTATAATGTAAGTACATGCAACTTTTCGACACATTTCTTCACAGACAAAGCGCAAAGACAGTGATGGATCGCATGGCCGTTTGCAACAAATGGTAAAAATGCATTGTCCTCCTGTTCTTCGGCATGCGGAGGGGGCGCCGAAGCTGATCGAGGGCTGAACAAGGTGGGGCCACCGCCGTTCTTGAAGAAGACAATTCGAGATGGCGGGGGACTGGAGATTGGACTCGGTGGTGGTGTCGTGGAGCGATGATCAGGATAGCTTCGTGGCTGGGGGCCGGCACGAGTTCTCGAAGGACCTCTTGCCCGAGTACTCCGAGCGCTAAAAGTTGTTGGCATTTTATTGCCCAAAAGAGTGGTTGGCATTTTATTGCTTTCGGTTAAGCGGCGAGGATTGAGCTGGGAGGGCGAGTGTAACGATGGCCTGTAGCCATGTAGCGTGAGACCTTAGGAAAATTTGGTGCGAGGTCGAAGAGGGACGAGAAAATTGTTGTTTTTTCTTTTTTTTTTTTATCAATTCAATCCCAAATTTTTTTTTTATTGTGTTAATTGAATCCCAAACATTTTTACATTTCGCAATAAGTTTGTCCGACTAATTTTGACTGAAAATTATTTATGAGGATGCCGGCCGTCCAACGTGACACACCTAGTACTAATGTGGATAATTTTTAATAATATTTTAATATTTTTTCACATTTTTTCTTTTCTTCTCTCTTTTTTTGTTTTTTTTTTTTACAACTCTAACTGGCGAAGTCACAAGCCACAGGTGAGGGCCTCCATGCCCTCACCTAGATCAAGGCAAGGGCCCAACGACCTCGCTGGCCAAAGTTGTAAAAAAAACAAAGAGAATTAAAATATAAAAAAATTTGAAAAAAATTATTAAAAATTGTCCACATCAATACTATCGTGTCATGTAGAACAATTAGCATTTACGTCAGCACTAATGGGGACAATTGTTAATAATATTTTAATTTTTTTTCAATCTTTTTCTTTTTTGCCTTTTTTTTTTCTTCTTTTTGTTTTTTTTTATAACTTTGGCTAGCAAGGTAGCAGGTCATTAGTGAGGACCTCCATGCCCTCGCCTAGATCAAGATGAGGGCCTGCCGACCTCACCAGCCAAGTTGTAAAAAGAAGAAGAAAAGAAAGTAAAATATAAAAAAATCATTACAAATTGTCCACGTCAATGTTGGTCGTGTTACATAGGATAGCTGGCATCTACCTCAACAATTTCTGATCAGAATTGGTCGAATGCACTCAATTGACAATTCATAAAAAGATTTATAACTAAATTAGCACAAATAAGCCTAGGACAACTATCTCAGAGTGGCATAGTTCCTATCGAGAAAATATTAGGTATTGTAGTAGTCCCATGGGAAGGATTGTAGCAGAAGATGGTTTTGTGAGGAAAGTTTTTGAATAAAAATAATTTGCAAGTCCTCCTTTGTGCAGAGCTATAGAAAAAGGTCAATATGTTAGTTTAAACATGTTTTAAGCCTATCAAACGAGTAAGTCGGGTTGAAACTAATCCAACCCAAATTGACTCATTTGACTCATTTATACTCAACCCGACCGATCGAGATCCATTTCTATCAATTTTTCTCTTTAGATTGTGGTCTTTGAAGATTGGGCTGCTCTATGGATTGGCTTGTTGAGTTAGCGAGGGAGCTCCGAGTCTAGTTATGGGCGGGGGTGTGAAGGCTGTTGTGAAAGTCTAACCCAAGCTATCTGTATAACATGATATGGGTTTTGGGCTTTGGTTTTTGGTTTAATATTGATGATGAATTATAACGTATTGGACTTGATGAGACGATGAATCGGTCCATATATGTCGTACGTGTCCCTCAGTGTCGAGCTTAAGTTTGTCTCCGCGCATGGGTTTAGTTCGTTCGCCATCTCTGGGAATGAAGAAGCGAGATCTCTTCTTTCGACACCACAGGGGGACTCCAACCTTCGAAGCCCAACAACGCACCCATCGCAAACCAGTAAATTGCAAATTCAAAAATCAAGAAACAAAAATCTTTCCCAAAACATATTCGAGGCCCTGAAGTCCTCCACAAAGCCAGACCGAGAATAAATTGCAAAACTAAATCAATGTCGCAAAAAGCTCAAAAAACCCTATTCAAAGAACAAGAATTCAGAAAAACCACAAAAACTTCAATTCACAAATAAAAGGTATCCAAAAGGTAGAAACCGCTATCAATGCTCAAACAGCCACAAAATGATAACTTTCTAGAAATTGATCAGATTTATTTTTATTTAAATTTATCCACAAGCCATTATCACAGAAAGTCTTCTATTGAGGAAAACATAGCGCATACAGAAAAATATCACATTTCACTATTTAGACAAAACCTCGTCCAGCAACTTGTCCAAATTCATGAAAGATGATCCTTTTTCACCGGCTGCTTCTTCTGCCATTTTCTTCCATTCCATGGCCTTGCGTCTCATTTTCTTCCCCACCTCTCCTTCCATCAACTCCCTCACAAGCCTCTCCACTTCATCTCTCTTCACGTTACCATCCATCTCCAACCCAACCCCCCCAATCATCACATATAGACTTGCAATTCGTCAGTTGGTCTCCGAAGCACGGCCAACACAGCATAGGAACTCCAGCCGACAAGCTCTCGATGGTGGAGTTCCAGCCACAGTGAGTCAAGAAACCTCCGATTGAAGGGTGGTCCAGTACTTTCTCTTGCGGGCACCACCCGGACAAAAAGCCTCTCTCTCTTGTTTTCTCAACAAACTCTTCAGGAAGAATCTTTGTGTCTCCGGTCACTGAGTCATGCCTCAAGACCCACAGGAAAAACTGATTGCTATTAGCCAATCCCATCGCAAATTCAACCAATTGTTGATGCGTCATGAATGCTATACTTCCAAAGTTCAGATACATCACAGACTTGGGCTCCTTCGAGTCCAACCAGCGGAGGCACTCGTCATGCTCTTCCAATAGATTGCACTCAATGTGTTTCGAGGCAAATGATTTTTCTCGAGTGATTCGATTAATCATCAGGTGGAGTGGTCCAACCGCATAAACCCTCGGGATCATTGAGGAGAGAGCGTGTAGCACATCCGACTCAAGCGCCTCGAAGGTGTGGACAATGGTTGCCGTGGCGTCATTGGTCTTCTGGCAGGTGTCGGCCATAAAGTTCAGTAAGGAGTCATCAGAGCCGGAGATTCGGAAGAAGTGAGGCAAGTCGCGCATCCTCATGTTTTTCATTCCCGGGATCCAATCGATAGGGGTGTTCCCATATCCATTCATCAATTGGGATTCATCTGCATGCATGCATGTCCAAGCAAAATCATCAAATGGCAACAAATCTAATCATGGTCAAAAAATGCAAGACCAATAACGATGAAACTCTTGAAAGGGCAATTTAATAGAAACTCGAACGTGTTTTACCTGAGAGTGGTGCAAGACCGTTTTCTCCCAGGGCTCGCAATTGTTTCCCCACCATCAGGGCACAACCGGGTATAGTGAACAAGTGTATGAGTGGAAGCCCAAATTTCGAAGCCACAGGACTCGTCGTAAACGTCATGAAACCGTCCGAGACGATGCACGTCACCGGAGGGACGCTCGGGTTCGAGCCCAGGCTCGAAACGAGATCGCCGAAGGGGCCGACCATATAGTTCTTCGCAGAGTCGCAGATCATCGGGACGTCCTGTACGGCATCCTCGTCCGAAGGGGGAAGACCATCCGGGATCGTCAGGAACTGAAAGTCGCTCAGCATTCCATTCGTGAACTCGAGGCCTCGAGCCCTGGCGAGCCGCCGGTGGTTGAACTCGTTGTTGACGAAGGAGATGTGGAAGCCCTTGTGATGGAGGAGCTTTGCTAGCTTGAGCATGGCACTGATGTGGCTTTGTGCGGGGATGGGAATGCAAATTGCATGTGGCTTTCTCGCCGATTCGAATTCAGCGGAATCCATTTGTTTCTTCTCACTAGAGGATGACGATGACTCAAATGGCTTTTTTAAGACGAGCTCAACTTGGCTTTGGTTTAACAATCATTGAGTTGAGCTTCCCTCCTTATATAACTTCGTCTACTTCTGTCCTCACATTTAGTTTGATTTTTCCGCAAGGATCAGGAGATTGGATCTAACCGTGAGGGTATTACTGACATAAAATCTACGACTGTATTAAAAAAAGCATGCAGTGAAAGTCCTAGTAATTTCCTCCTTATTATCAATTAATGTATATGTATCCTTATTATATTGTCAAGTCTCAAATGACTTGCAAGTGATACTGTGTTCATATATCACATTTCGTACTAGATTTTTTTTTTTTTGATATCCGATTGGCTATTTTGGAGGGTAGAAATATTCCATATTGACTTTGAGAGTTAGCCTCCTTCCACGGTGACCATGACTTGTATAACAAGCCAATTTGGTCCCCCTGAGTCATATTCAAAAGCTACGTCGAATGAAATAACATTGTAAGAATCGTCAAATCTTACTAATTAACAATGTTGACCGGACATCATTTTCTCCTAGGCGGCATATGGAGATATCAATAAAATGACATAAGCCCTTTTCTTGTGTCCACCTCTACTCAATTGATTGATTGATACCTAGTATTAAGGTGCCCGTGTGAGAGATATTAGAGAAGTCTTAGAGTTTAATATATAGCACTAGAGAAGATAATAATATATAATTAATTGTTCTATATCTCATTGACTCAAACTTATCGTGATTGTAACAATATCAAACAAATAGACCATGTTCAAACGAGCTAAGATAGTATATTATATCTAGTTGCAATATGCTAATATTAAGATTCATTAAAATCTTGTAATTAGCGGAGAAGCGACCTAATTAATTAGTAGGTGGAGGAGGCCAATTGCATAAACCTTAGGAAACATTGAGGTGAGAGCGCATGGCATGTCTACCTCAAGGACTACGGAAGGCTGGACAATGGTCCCGGTGGCCTCGAATGTAGACATGATAATGGCATCGTAATAGCCATTAATTGTATGAAAGTTGGGCAAGTCACGAAAAGTCAGGATAAGTATTAAAAAAGTCATAAACCTATTATATTGTATCGATTCGGTTATAAAATTTTCAATTGGACCAATTTCGTCTTAAACTTTTTTATATCGATACTAATTCAATCTATCCGGCCACTCTAATCGGGAAATTACTTAATAGAATCTGATTGTCTTATGTGACATAACTAACACTGACGTGGATAATTTAGTAAGGGCTACAAGTTATCCATAGCCTTGTCCTGTTGCATTTGCACGAAGCACTGCTTCGAGCCTCTAGCATTGATGTAATCTTCTTAATCAGCGAAACCTTCTTGGATGGCGATGCAGCTCTCACTCTTAGGACCACCGGCCCAGACTCCACACGCTCTACACCTCCAAAACGACGCTGCACCTTTTGTCCCCTTCGTCCTCCGCCTCAAGCAAGGAGAAACCACCATTGCCGCGAAGTGCCTCACACCTCCCGTGACGTAGTCCATTCTCCCGCTCACCTCGACGTTTTCTCCTGCAAAATTCTTCCCACTCGCACCATTACTGTCGCCTAAAGGTCACCGGAACTGATTCGAGGCTCGCAGGGCCTCGTCCTCCCCCAAACAAGGCGCGATGAGCCCGCCCCTTGGCCTAGGCATGGGTCGGCCTCACAGGCGCTCGCCCTTAAACAAAAAAAAAAGGACAAAAATAAATACAAATTAAAGAAAAATTTATTAAATTATGTTCATATCAGCACCAATCGATTCTGGCCAAAATTGATCATATGGATTGAATATACCAGTATTAAAATATTTTAGGACTAAATTGATCTAATTGAAAAATTTAGAATTAAGAGTTAAAAAAAAAATTGATACTTCTCCCACAAAAGCATCACATCTCTCTTTCTTGGGACGCGCTCTGAGAAGCGTCCGCGTGCATGTGGAATTGCAGATGCAAGTTAACGAGTCAAAATTGGACACTTACTGCGGCCTAAGAGCACGTGTAATCCTTTTTTTTTTTTACTTGGTAATCCATTTGACAATAGCAGCTTTAGTTTGAAACATTGACCGATCGTCGAAATCAATAATGACTGATATGGCTTGTCTAAAACAAGATTACGTCGGCTGTGTATTTAGTATTAGTTTTGTTATTGTATCGGATGATATTTTCTCTCTCTTGAAGCGACAATTTCTTCTCACGGTCGACTGTTTATGGAGGTATTCGCAACATCGCTTTCGTGGGTAGCAAGTGAAGGATTCTTGCATGAAGCAGCAATGTCTCTCCCATTCAGAGGGAAACGCGTGATATTGACTAATGACGAGTAAAATCCTAATCCACCCGCCAAAGTTAACTTGCTAGACGCGACAAATTATAGATTAGAAACCTAAAATGGGTATATACAATGCTTGCCCAAACATATGATTAGAGGAAGCCGTCATGGAGAAATTGACGTGCAGACCCCTGGAATGCCAAAATTTGGCATGAGAGAATGCCTAAGTGCCAAAAGTTACAAAATGTACACTTGAATACTAAAATCGGAGCAAAAAAAATGATCGGTTAAGTGTCAATGGCGAGAAAATCCGGCTAAAATGTATCCGTGGCATTTTCCGACAACAAACTTTACTGAGGTGGCGATTATTAAAAAAAAAAAAACACACATGTGGCCTATGAAATTTTTCCGTCATGGACTTAAAAAATACACATGGACTCGCGGCTTGGCCAAGCTAAACGACGTCATTTTTCCTTGTGCTAAACGACATCGTTTAGCTTGCTTTAGCAAAACACATCGACCAATTCCCTTAGCCGGCCACCTCTACGCTCACTCTTGTCTTCATCGTTGTTCATCTTCTCAAGGGCACTTTGTCACCCGCCATCGTTGCTCGCCGTTGTTCACTCACCGTCGTTCGCTCGCTAAGGTTTGTCCTTTTCTCTTCCTATGGTATGAAATTAGGGCTCAGAATCGTATATTAAAGTGCCAATGGAAAATTTGGGGCTCGCTATGAAATGTGGGGTTCGACCAGGAAATGTAAGGCTCGGATGGTACTGTGATGGACAATTTAGGTCTCGAGATGTAGTGTTAGAGTAATTCAAGGATTCGCATTGGCAATTTAAAGCTCGGTTGGGAAAAAATTAGGGCTGGTATGCTAATGTGATGTGTGATTTAAGGCTCAAATATGGTATTGTGATATGTGATGGTATTTTTAGGGCTCCATTAGATATTATGATGTGTGAGGGTATTTTTAAGGTTTTGATGGATATTTTGTGATGTGCGAGAGTGATTTCTAGGGCTTAAAGTGGTTGTTATAAAGACCTCTGGTTATTTTGTAATCGAAATGGGTGTCGTGGGGGAGTTGTCCTTGTTGTGGGGACCTCTATTTATTGGTCATTTTATAATCAAAGTGACTGTCATGGAATGTTCTTTTCTTTTCTTTAATAAAGTGTATGAAAGTGTGGGGACCTCCGTATGCAATTACAATTATCTATTGTCTTTTGCTGATGTGATCCCAAAAAGTTAATTATTTTCTTTTTTCCTTGCTTATAGAAATGACTTGTGATGATGATTATGTTGATGTCATTGTTTGCTACGGAGGGGACTTTGTCATTGGGGAGGACGAGTGGAAGTATGATGGGGGAATGAGGGCACTATTTTTGTCGAAGTACAAAAGGCATCTTATATTATGTTTGTTAGGGCTATAATGACATATTTGCCTTGCAAAATATATGAGTTGCTATATTGTGTTCCTGGGAAGGGTTTGAGAAATGGTTTGAGAAGCTTAGAAAATGATAATGGATTTAGAGATGTTTTGTACCATTATCTTCATGATAAATAAGCGAAAGTATACGTTGAGTACAATAGTGAGTCTGAGGATGAAGATAATGATGGAGAGAGCACCAAAGTAGGAGAAGGGGGAGATGGTAGAGATGAATGACAGCAGGATAGCTAGGAAAGTTGTGATGATACATGTGATGTCACAATTACTGGATTAGATTGGGAAGTAGCTCAATCCAGTGATGATGATGATGAAGGGTTGGTTGTTAAAAATTTCTTAAGTGATGAGGACGACAAGGAACTTGCATAATCAAGGAAAAAGAAAATGGACTTTTTGACCAATAAGTTTGCAGCTTTGCAAGTAGCTGAAGAAGCTCCAAACAGGGCTAAAAGCCCTGTAGATGCTAGTATTGCTGGTCAAGAGACTAATTATGAAGAAAGCGTTGAAAATGCTACTTTCGAGGACGAGCTTGAAAAAGATGAACAAGATGTGCATAGAAGCAAAAGTAGGTTCCTTCTCATGATCCGTCTTTTGCTTTTCCTTCTTTGCCAATAGGTATGAAATTCCAAGATGTCAAATAATTTGGGGAAGCTATACTAAAGCACTCCATTGTTGAATAAATGAATGTTGACTTCATTAGAAACACTAAGGTCTTTGTAAGAACTAAGTGTTCACGGCAAAATTGTCCATGAAAATCTACGATGCGTTTGTTAAAAGGAGTGAATCCTTCTAGATTAGGTCTTTCCAAGAGGAACACACTTGTTCTATTAATTTTCAAAACAAAAGGGTAACAAGTGCATGGCTATCGAAGCACTTTTTCGATCTATCAAATTGATGCCCAAGATGAAGAGTACGCGGTTCAAATAGTTGGTGACGAGTGTACGATTGGCTTGTAGAAAAGAAAGTTAAATGATGAGAAGAGTTTTTATTTCTCACTTTTGTTTTAGAAATATAAAATTATAATTTTTTATTTTTTATTTATATTCCAAATCTAATTTTGGAATAACGTTTTCTTCCAGAAATAAAAAAAAATGAAATTGCTTACCAAATGGATTTCTATTTAAAATATGTCCTAAGTAACTTTTTTTTTAAGATACCGGCACGTCATTCGAGTCTAAAACTATATTTTTTGTATTAATCGAAATGATGTAGTCAATGCGGATTTTTTCAAGGAAAACAATACGCAAAGAGCACAAAAGAAAATATAATCATATTTATTAAATTGTCCCTTGGAGTTTACGCCATATTTCAAAGTCCATCATAGATCTATCCTCTGATTAAAAGAAAATATAAGATTGTAACAATTGTTAATTATAATGTAAGTACATGCAACTTTTCAACACATTTCATCACAGACAAAGCGCAAAGACTGATGGATCGCATGGCCGTTTGCAACAAATGGTAAAAATGCATTGTCCTCCTGTTCTTCGGCATGCGGAGGGGGCGCCGAAGCTGATCGAGGGCTGAACAAGGTGGGGCCACCGCCGTTCTTGAAGAAGACAATTCGAGATGGCGGGGGACTGGAGATTGGACTCGGTGGTGGTGTCGTGGAGCGATGATCAGGATAGCTTCGTGGCTGGGGGCCGGCACGAGTTCTCGAAGGACCACTTGCCCGAGTACTCCGAGCGCTAAAAGTTGTTGGCATTTTATTGCCCAAAAGAGTGGTTGGCATTTTATTGCTTTCGGTTAAGCAGCGAGGATTGAGCTGGGAGGGCGAGTGTAACGATGGCCTGTAGCCATGTAGCGTGAGACCTTAGGAAAATTTGATGCGAGGTCGAAGAAGGACGAGAAAATTGTTGGTTTCTTCTTTTTTTTTTATCAATTCAATCCCAAATATTATTTTTCATTGTGTTAATTGAATCCCAAACATTTTTACATTTCGCAATTAAGTCTGTCCGACTAATTTTGACCGAAAATTATTTATGAGGATGCCGGCCGTCCAATGTGACACACCCAGTACTGATGTGGATAATTTTTAATAATATTTTAATATTTTTTCACATTTTTTCTTTTCTTCTCTCTTTTTTTTGCTTTTTTTTTTTACAACTCTAACTGGCGAAGTCACAAGCCACAGGTGAGGGCCCGGAGGCCCTCACCCAAATCAAGGCAAGGGCCCAACGACCTCGCTGGCCAAAGTTGTAAAAAAAACAAAGAGAATTAAAATATAAAAAAGTTTGAAAAAAATTATTAAAAATTGTCAACATCAATACTATCGTGTCATGTAGAACAGTTAGCATTTACGTTAGCACTAATGTGGACAATTGTTAATAATATTTTAATTTTTTTTCAATCTTTTTCTTTTTCCTTTTTTCTTTTCTTCTTTTTGTTTTTTTTACGACTCTGGCTAGCAAGGTAGCAGGTCATTAGTGAGGACCTCCGTGCCCTCACCTAGATCAAGATGCGGGCCTGCCGACCTCACCAGCCAAGTTGTAAAAAGAAGAAGAAAAGAAAGTAAAATATAAAAAAATTATTATAAATTGTCCACGTCAATGTTGGTCGTGTTACATAGGATAGTTGGCATCTACCTCAACAATTTCTGATCAAAATTTGTCGAATGCACTCAATTGATAATTCATAAACATTTATAACTAAATTAGCACAAATAAGCTTAGGACAACTATCTCGGAGTGGCATAGTTCCTATTGAGAAAATATTAGGTATTGTAGTAGTCCCATGGGAAGGATTGTAGCAAAAGATGGTTTTGTGAGGAAAGTTTTTGAATAAAAATAATTTGCAATTCCTCCTTTGTGTAGAGCTATAGAAAAATTGTCAATATGTTAGTTTAAACATGTTTTAAGCCTGTCAAACGAGTAAGTCAGGTTGAAACTAATCCAACCCAAATTGACTCATTTGACTCATTATATGCAATATAAATTTAGTGATCTATACTCAACCCGACCAATCGAGATCCATTTCTATCAATTTTTCTCTTTAGATTGTGGTCTTTGAAGATTGGGCTGCTCTATGGATTGGCTTGTTGAGTTAGCGAGGGAGCTCCGAGTCTAGTTATGGGCGGGGGTGTGAAGGCTGTTGTGAAAGTCTAACCCAAGCTATCTGTATAACATGATATGGGTTTTGGGCTTTGGTTTTTGGTTTAATATTGATGATGAATTATAACGTATTGGACTTGATGAGAAGATGAATCGGTCCATTTATGTCGTACGTGTCCCTCAGTGTCGAGCTCAAATATGTCTCCGCGCATGGGTTTAGTTCGTTCGCCATCTCTGGGAATGAAGAAGCGGGATCTCTTCTTTCGACACCACAGGGGGACTCCAACCTTCGAAGCCCAACAACGCACCCATCGCAAACCAGTAAATTGCAAATCCAAAAATCAAGAAACAAAAATCTTTCCCAAAACATATTCGAGGCCCTGAAGTCCTCCACAAAGCCAGACCGAGAATAAATTGCAAAACTAAATCAATGTCGCAAAAAGCTCAAAAAACCCTATTCAAAGAACAAGAATTCAGAAAAACCACAAAAACTTCAATTCACAAATAAAAGGTATCCAAAAGGTAGAAACCGCTATCAATGCTCAAACAGCCACAAAATGATAACTTTCTAGAAATTGATCAGATTTATTTTTATTTAAATTTATCCACGAGCCATTATCACAGAAAGTCTTCTATTGAGGAAAACATAGCGCATACAGAAAAATATCACATTTCACTATTTAGACAAAACCTCGTCCAGCAACTTGTCCAAATTCATGAAAGATGATCCTTTTTCACCGGCTGCTTCTTCTGCCATTTTCTTCCATTCCATGGCCCTGCGTCTCATTTTCTTCCCCACCTCTCCTTCCATCAACTCCCTCACAAGCCTCTCCACTTCATCTCTCTTCACGTTACCATCCATCTCCAACCCAACCCCCCAATCATCACATATAGACTTGCAATTCGTCAGTTGGTCTCCGAAGCACGGCCAACACAGCATAGGAACTCCAGCCGACAAGCTCTCGATGGTGGAGTTCCAGCCACAGTGAGTCAAGAAACCTCCGATTGAAGGGTGGTCCAGTACTTTCTCTTGCGGGCACCACCCGGACAAAAAACCTCTCTCTCTTGTTTCCTCAACAAACTCTTCAGGAAGAATCTTTGTGTCTCCGGTCACTGAGTCATGCCTCAAGACCCACAGGAAACACTGATTGCTATTAGCCAATCCCATCGCAAATTCAACCAACTGTTGATGCGTCATGAATGCTATACTTCCAAAGTTCAGATAGATCACAGACTTGGGCTCCTTTGAATCCAACCAGCGGAGGCACTCGTCGTGCTCTTCCAATAGATTGCACTCAATGTGTTTCGAGGCAAATGATTTTTCTCGAGCGATTCGGTTAATCATCAGGTGGAGTGGTCCAACCGCATAAACCCTCGGGATCATTGAGGAGAGAGCGTGTAGCACATCCGACTCAAGCGCCTCGAAGGTGTGGACAATGGTTGCCGTGGCATCATTGGTCTTCTGGCAGGTGTCGGCCATAAAGTTCAGTAAGGAGTCATCAGAGCCGGAGATTCGGAAGAAGTGAGGCAAGTCGCGCATCCTCATGTTTTTCATTCCCGGGATCCAATCGATAGGGGTGTTCCCATATCCATTCATCAATTGGGATTCATCTGCATGCATGCATGTCCAAGCAAAATCATCAAATGGCAACAAATCTAATCATGGTCAAAAAATGCAAGACCAATAACGATGAAACTCTTGAAAGGGCAATTTAATAGAAACTCGAACGTGTTTTACCTGAGAGTGGTGCAAGACCGTTTTCTCCCAGGGCTCGCAGTTGTTTCCCCACCATCAGGGCACAACCGGGTATAGTGAACAAGTGTATGAGTGGAAGCCCAAATTTCGAAGCCACAGGACTCGTCGTAAACGTCATGAAACCGTCCGAGACGATGCACGTCACCGGAGGGACGCTCGGGTTCGAGCCCAGGCTCGAAATGAGATCACCGAAGGGGCCGACCATATAGTTCTTCGCAGAGTCGCAGAGCATCGGGACGTCCTGTACGGCATCCTCGTCCGAAGGGGGAAGACCATCCGGGATCGCCAGGAACTGAAAGTCGCTCAGCATTCCGTTCGTGAACTCGAGGCCTCGAGCCCTGGCAAGCCGCCGGTGGTTGAACTCGTTGTTGACGAAGGAGATGTGGAAGCCCTTGTGATGGAGGAGCTTTGCTAGCTTGAGCATGGCACTGATGTGGCTTTGTGCGGGGATGGGAATGCAAATTGCATGTGGCTTTCTCGCCGATTCGAATTCGAAGGAATCCATTTGTTTCTTCTCACTAGAGGATGACGATGACTCAAATGGCTTTTTTAAGATGAGCTCAACTTGGCTTGGTTCAATGATCACTGAGTCGAGCTTCCCTCCTTATATAACCTAGTCGACTTTTTTGTCCTTACTTTGTGCATTTCTTATCGAGTGACTTGTAAGTGATGCCGTGTTAGTACAACCCACGACCAACCTTATATACTAAATTATTTTTTTAATTCATATTTGATTGACTATTTTGTAGGGGTAGAAATATTCCATATTGGCGTTAAAAATTAATCTCCTTCCACCGGAACCAAATGACTTGTATAACAAGCCAATTTGGTCCCACCAAGTAACATTCAAAAGCCACGCCAAATGAAATAACATTGCAAGAATCCCCAAATTTTACTAATTGACAAAAAATTGTTGACCACACATCATTTTCTCCTAGGCGGCATATGGAGATGTCAATAAAATGACATAAGCCCTTTTATCGTTTCCACCTCTACTTAATTGATTAATTAACACCTTTTATTAAGCCACCCGTGTGAGAGAGATTAGAGAAGTCCCATGTGGAGATTTCAGTTATTACCGGAAAGATAATATATAATTAATTAATCCATACTTCTTTTTTTTTGGTCGAAATCCATACTTCATTTACTCAAAATTTTATCATAATTGTTACAATATTGAATGGATAGACCATGTTCAAACAAGATATAATAATATATCATATCTAGTTGCAATATGCTAATGTGAAAATTCATCAAAATCTTGTAATTAGTTAAGAAGAGATCCGATTAATCAGTTGGTGGAGAAGGCCAATTGCATAAACCTTAAGGAACATTGAGGCGGGAGCACATGATATGTCTGCCTCGAGGACTACGAAAGGCTGGATGATGGTTCCCATGGCCTCGACTGCGGACTTGATAACAGCATCATAGCAGCAACTAATTCTATGAAAGTTGGGCAAGTCACAAAAGCCAGGAGAAGTACCCAAAAAAATCTAAGTATATTGCATTCACATCAATTCAGCCATAAAATTTTTAATTAGACCCAATTAGTCCTAAACCTTTTTCATATCGATATCAATTCAATCTATCTGACCAATTTAATACGGGAATTGCTTATTAGAACGCCGGCCATATTATCTGGCACAACCAACACTGATGTGGACAACTTAACAAGTGCTACAAGTTATTCATGGCATTGTTATGCTGCATTTGCATGAAGCACAGCTCCGAGCCTCTAGCATCGATGTAATCTTCTTAATTAGTGAAACCTTCTTGGACAACGACGCAGCTCTCAATCTTAGGACCACTGGCCCTAACTCCACACACTCTACACATCCAAAACGACGTTGCACCCTTTCGTCCCCCTTGTCCACCGCCTTGAGCGAGCAGAAACTGCCATTGCCATGAAGTGCCACGCACCTCCCATGACGCAGTCCATTCTCCCACTCACCTCAACATTTTCTTCTGCAAAGTGCTTCCCACTCACACCATTACCTTCGCCCAGAGGTTGCCGAAACCAATTCGAGGTTCACCAGTCCTCGCCTTCACCCAGGCAAGGCACAATGAGGCTACCCCCTAGTCCAGGCAAGATTAAGCCTCACCGCTGAAAAGAAAAAGGAAAGCAAAAGAAGAAAGGAATAAAAATAAATAAATACAAATTAAAGAAAAAAATTATTAAAATATTTTCACATTAACGTTAGCCGACTCTGGCCTACGGACCAAATTGATACCGGTATAAAAAATTTAAAATTAAATTGATTTAATTTGAATGGTCTAAATTAAAATGATATTAACACGATGAATTTATGATTTTTTTTTTAACTTTTCCCCATCGGAGCGTCACATTTCTCCTGCTTGGATGCCCTCTGATAAGCGACCACATGCGTGCGGAATTGCGGATCCCAAGGTAGAGACATCAAAATTGAATTCTTACGGCGGCGTGGGACACGTGTAATTATTTGACAAGAGCAGGCTTAGTTTAAAACATTGACCGATCGTGGAAATCATTAACGATGGATATGGCTTGTCTAAAACAAGATTACGTCGGCTGGGTATTCCGTATAAGTTACGTTACTGTGTACGAAAATACTTTCTCTCGTTAGAAGCGACAAATTTCTTCTCACGCTCGGCTGTTTATGGAGGAATTCGCAACATCGCTTCAGTGGGTAGCAAGTAGAAAATTCTCGCATAGTGCAGCAACGACTCTTCCATTCAAAGAGAAACGAGTAATGTTGACTGTGGACTTGACTATTGACAAGTAAAACCCTAATCGGCACGCTAAGGTTGATTTGCCAGACGCGACAAACTGTAGACTAGAAACCTAAAAGGGGTATATACAATGCTTCCCCAAACAGATGATTAGAGGGAGCCGTCACAAAGAAATTTCTTCATTTTTCTAAACTGTCACGTGGCGCTATGACTGTAATGGACTGCAAGTTGGAAGATTTGTTGTTGGAAGATCAATACCTACATTCTGCGAATGGTGCCGTATTTTCGTCTATTCCTAATTGCACGGAACTTCATCTGACTAGTCTTCTGCTTAGTGGGTTCCCGATATGAACAGTGTTCATCACTTGAAATTCACTGATCAGAAGCATGATTAAAGGAAACCCATGGACAGAGGACAATATAACCAAGGGCTTTGTTAGCATATTAGCCTTTGGGCTACTGTAATAATAACAGCTCATTCTAAACAACAAATTCTTAAGGAAGTTAACGCTGTAATAATTTATAATTATTTGTAATTTGATTTTTTCATACTAGACTATTATTCTCGTGATAAATTAAAAACGATTCCATAATCATTTTTCTATAGCTAATGTTAAGGACGTTAATTATAACCATTATGTTCTAAAAATCAATTTATGACCAAAAGTATTTTTCTATTTTTATTCCTTGGATGTGTTGAGAAAAATATGCATTTGATAACCACATAAAACTCTTATTTCCATAATTAATTTTTTTTTTGATAATGACATAAAATGTTTCCCTCTTGAGTGGTGGCAAGAGGAGGCACCGGATAGCGAGTGGGCGACTAGCCAAAGGTAGGTGACCGACCGATGGTAGCCGGCAATTGACGGCCAATGTCTGATGGCAAGTTGTGACAATGGGCAATCGGCATATAGCAAGAGCAAGTGATTTCTTACTTTTGTTCCAGAAATAGAAATTTAGAAAAATTTTAAATCTCATTTATATTCCAAATCTAATTCTAAAATAAAAATTTGTTCTAGAAATAGAAAAATAAAATTGCGTAACTGTCGTGACCTAAAATTTCTGAAAATAATATATATTATAGGTTTAGGGATATTGTTAATTTCGAGCCAACGTGCCTTCATTAACTTGGGTTCTCCCAAGCCCATACCCCGCGCGACGTGGGATATCGTGAAAGTCTTCTAATGAGGAGTCGCCACTAGCCTATTGGGGTCGGCTAGAAACCAAGTAAGGCATGGGAGCGTGCCTCACTTTCTACGCAACCAGAGAATCTAGGGTTGGAGACTTGATTACGTTAGTCACGCGATTAACGCCCTTTCGGTACCTAACTCGATTGTGTATTAGTGAGATCTCGGCAATGTATTCGAGGAAACTAAGGTCTGTCATAACTGTTCTAAGGTAAGGAAACAGTATCCAAGATATCATTGCAAAACAAGGTGCATGAATGACCTAATATCGTAAACCAAGAAAACCTATTGTAGAGCCATAATGGCTTATTCAATTTTGTTCCTTTTCTTTTTTTTTTAGGGTTTTCTAATTTTTTTGAATTTTTCTGAATTTTTTATATTTTTTAATTTTTAAATATTTTTAAATATTTTTTGGATTTTCCGAAATTAAACAAAACAAGCTTTTAAGATTTTTGAAAATTTTTGGCTTTTCTGGAATTTAAAAAAAATTATTAATATTTTTTGGAATTTTCTAAATGTTTCTATTTTTTTTGGAATTTTGAAAATATTCGATTTTTTTATTTATTAAAAGGTAATTCGGACCGGGTTGGGAAACCCGGCCCTACTAAACCGACCCGGACCCTATCGGTCCGGGCTGGACTAAAGAAACCGGGCTGGCCGAACGGCCCGGTAATTTTTTTTAAATGGCCCATTAATTAACAAAAACAGAAATTAAAACAACCCATTTCTATTTCTATTTTCAGCCCAATAAAAAACCCGGCCCGTGACAAATTCGACCCAACCGAAGCGGGCCTGCGGCGAAGCCCATCTCATTGGCCCCATCCTATTTTTGGCCTTTTTGTTTTTCTTTAATCTTTTTCTTTTATTTTTTTATTCATTTCTTTGGTCTTCTTCTTCTTCACGCCTGCATGCCTCCCCATGCACGCCCGACGTCCCTCACCTGCATTTTTTTTTACTCCTCTTTTTGTTTTGATTCGAAAGACCTTCGATTCCAACCGAAACTACCATGGTTCCTCTCTCCTCACCGAGACACCGCCCTTTTGCCAGCCACTCACCCCTGTCGACATCGGCCACCTATTCCGGCAACCCCTAAACCATTCCCCGGAGCCCCGCAAAATCTCGTCTATCCGAAAATACTCGAATATTTCGTAATAGCCACATAAAACACAATGAATCTGGGCAAAGGAAACAGGGTTTAACAAACGTTGGGGTTAAAATGATTCAGTCTTGCATTAAAACACAAACTGGCTTTTAGATCTTCTTTAAAGCATTTTGTCGAACATGTAGTGTGCATGACTAAAACAAGGGGTTCACAACTCGAGCCAAGCTCCAACCGGGCCTAGGCTTCTGACTAAGCATGCCAGCACACTGAGAAACATTTATGGAGGGACGACAGGGGCCGGGGCTCCCACGACTGGTCGGCGCGAGCTCCGGCCCGCGACTTCGTCAATAACGAACAGGGATGCTCGGGGGAGGCCTACCTGGCTCAGCTTGAGGCCGCCGGCTGAGGAGCCGTCGGACGGAGCTCGCGCACGGCCGAGGCGTCAGCTGAAGCTCTCTCGCTCTTCCTCAGTCACTGCCTCGCTCGGACTCTCGGTCCTTCTCTCTCCGCCTCGTTTTGCTCACTCTCAGGCTCTCTCGGCTGAGCCCGAAAGCAAGCCTCCTTCCCTTGGTTTCTCGGCCCCCCCTGGTTTGTTCTGTCCAACCCTCTTCTTGCGTTTCTTTCTTTGTCTTCGAGAACGCCCTGGACACCCGAAGATTTGCTTGCGGAAAGAAGGGACGTCGGAAATAAGGTCTCGGGCGCGGCCAAGCTGCTTGCTCACTCTCTACTCCCGGTTTCACTCTCTAATCTCCCTCATGACTTCCTTTCCTCGAGCTCTCAGTTGAAGAACTCTACCGAGAAGCTCTCCTTCTCGTCCTCTCTCTCTCTCCGTCTCGCCCCTCTCAGATCCCCCTTTTTTTTTTAGAACCCCCCTCGGCTTTTCTTCTCGTGCTTCTTTTCTCCCGGTCTCTTTTTCTCTTCTTTTGTTTTCAGGGAGCCGTTGCCGCGCGATGGTGAAGGATAGAAAAAGAAAAGAAAGGCGTGAGCTGGGCCGAAAAGGGAAGAAGAAAGGCGGGCCAGGCCCGCGCGGGGAAGGGAGAGAAGAAGAGAAAGGGGCCGGGCAGGCCCAGCCCTAGCCCGGACCCACATTTTTTTTATTAATATTTTTTAGAAATTAATATGTATTTATATAAGCAAAGTAAATTGACATTTAAAAAAAAATAGACCCAAAAAATCGGGGTGTCAACAGTAACCAAGCGGATTTTTATTCCAAACATATTCCCGAAAATTAAAAAAATAAAAAATAAAATGATTATCATGCACACTTTGAGTAACTTTTTATTTAAGATACCGATGCCTCGTTCAAATCTAAAATTGTATTTTTATATTATTCGAAATGATGTAGTCAATGGGGATTTCCGCAAGATAAATGATATGCATGAGATCATAACAAAAGATATATTCATATTAATTAAATTGTCCTTTGGAGTTTACGCCGGATTTTATCCAAAGTGGATACAATATCGGTCGTGTAGATCTATTCTCCGATTAAAAGAAAATATAAGATTGGAATATTTGTTAATAATAATATAAGTACACTTAACATTTCGACACATCTCTTCATAGACGAAGAAGGATAGAGAAAGTAGTGGATCACGTGGTCGTCCGCAGCAATGGTAACAAAGTGTCTTCCTCCTGTTCTTTGGCATGCGGAAGGCGCCGAATCCGATGGAGGGGCTAAACAAGGTGGGGCCACTGCCATCCTTGGAGAAGACATTCGAGGCGGCCGAGGACTGAAGATGGACCCCGTGGTGGTGTCGTGGAGCGATGATCGCGATAGCTTTAATAGAGACGATTTGTAATAATATTTTAATTTTTTTCAAATTTGTTTTTCTTCTCTTGCTTTTTTTTTCTTCTCGCACAGCTGAGGGCCCAACAAGTGAGGATCTCCACACCCTTGGCCAAATCAAGCCGAGGGCTCGAAGCCCTTGTTGGCCAGAGTTGTGAAAAAGAAAAAAGAAAAGTAAAGTATGAAAAAATTCAAATAAATATTATAAAAATTATCTACGTTAACATCGATTGTGTCACGTAGGATGGTCAATGTCAATATCGATGATTTCTTTTCAAAATTTGCCAAATACACTTGGTTGGCAAAAAGTAAAAATATTAGACTCAATTGGCATAAATAGGTTTAGAATAATTTTCTAGGAGAGTCATAGTCCCTATCAAGAAAATATTAGGTATTGCAATACTCCCACGGGCAGAAGATGGTTTTGTGAGGAAAAATTTTGAATAAAAATAATTAGGAAAAGGTTAATAGTTGCATACTCACATGATCACATTACATATTAGGGAGTAAGTTAAAATCAATACAAATAGCCTGCAAATCATTTTTTTAAATAAAATAGAAAAGGTACCGAAAGGGCATTAGAGGAATCTAGCGTAATTAAATCCCCAATCCCATACTCTCTAATTCGTAGGAGTGAAGTAATTCTCCCGTTACTTTACTTGGGTTTCTAATTGACCCACCAAAAAATAGATTAGTGGCGACTCTAATAAAAAATCACTTGCATACTAAAAACTTAAACCTTAGGTTGCGAATTGATATGGGTTTGGGAGAGCCCGAACTAAGTTTAGGCTTAGTACGGGGCTACGTCCGATGAGTCGGACTAAAGTCTCTAATAGCAGCCCGAAGCTGAATGGTTCCCCATTTTGTTAGTCACCGCCATAGCGGAGTTAGGAATACCCAAGCCTTTTGATATCATATAAAATAGAAATAACAAGAAAGATGCTATGTAATATGCTCTACCAATGTAACGTAAGTAGTGTGTTTGTAATGCTTACATCTCATGTTTCCAGTGATGTGTGTTGGGGATTATATATTTACGTATTCCTCATGATGTGCATAATTACAAGATGAAATAAATCGGGACGGCCGAGCCTGGATCATGACAAAGGGGGTAATGGAGGAGAGAAAAAAGATGTGAAAAGTGGGCTTATTATGGCCACAGAGCAATCAATAAGTGGACTTATGCATGGCCCACGTGACAAAACAAGTAAACCTAATATTTTCTCCTGCCATTGATGATGGCATATTCTGGCGGCTAGGTGCATTCTCAGATGAAGCAGCGGACCCATCGTCGTGGAATGGACCTGAGGTGGGAGGTGAAGAAGGAGGAGGTGTGTTGCGGTTGACCTGTATACTTGTGTACTGAGTGAGTTGATAATAGACTCACTAAAACCCATATGTTTTTTTCACTTTAGAACCCACTAAGGTCTGTATTTAAAATTCAAAGTGATCCATACATGATCCACTTAAATAAATTTGGCTTAAAATATGAATTTGTGACTTATTTTAATGGCCAAGATTAGACCTAGTACTATCTAGGTTCAATCTATCCAATTCAACAAAAGACTCACTTCGTACATATCATATTCTCCATGGCATGGAGCACAATGACTGGACACTATCAAATTACTTGATATTTTGTCGAGTATTGCATGTAAGTGTTGCAAATTAACGAATGTCTTATAGATATAAGCCCAATGTGTAGCCCTTCTTATGTTAGTACCCGTGCAATGATGTCTCAATCTGCACGGACCACGTGGTTCACGAGTTACATTTGTCCCAAAAATTACAACTTATGGAATATCAATCATTCAATGTGCCAAATCATACCAAATGCCATGTTGGGACAGAAGATGAATGGGGCTAGATTATATATTGTATGATATAAAACAAACAAATGGGGTTGGATTATATATTGTATGATATACAAAAGGCGGTTGACCGAACTTTAGGAAAAATTGCATACTAAGATAATCAAGTCATATGGAATATCAATCACTCAATGTGCCATATCATACCAAACACCATGTTAGGACAGTAGATGAATGGGGCTAGATTATATATTGTATCATATACAGAAGGCAATTAGCTGAACTTTAGGAAAAATTGTACACTAAGATAATCAAATTGTATAATATATTAATCACTCAATGTGCGAAATCACACCAAACGCCATGCTAGGGCAGTAGATAAATGGGTCAAATTATATATGGTATGATATACACGAGGTGGTTGGCCGAACTATAAAGAAATTTATATACTTAAATAATCAAGTCGATTGAATCCAATTTCTAAGGTAACAAGTCCTTGTTGAAATCTGCCAATTTAAGGGAAGGGTTATATTTCTTTCTTGGTTATAAGTATGAAAATCACTCACAATTATTTTTACTTAAATTTATACATGAGCAATTATCATAGAAAGTCTTCTATTAAGGAGAACATAGCGCGTACAGAAAGAAATCACATAGCACTATTTAAACAAAACCTCGTCTAGCAACTTGTCCAAATTCAGTGAAGATGACCCCTTTTCACCAACTACTTCTTCCGCCATCTTCTTCCACTCCATGGCCTTGCTTCTCATTTTCTTTCCCGTCTCCCCTTCCATCAACTCCCTCACAAGCCTCTCCACTTCATCTCTCTTCACATTGCTGCCAATCTCCAACCCAACCCCCCAATCATCACATATATACTTGCAAATCGTTGGTTGGTCTCCGAAGCTTGGCCAACACAGCATCGGAACTCCAGCCGATAAGCTCTCAATGGTCGAGTTCCAACCACAGTGCGTCAAAAACCCTCCAATTGAAGGGTGGCACAGCACTCTCTCTTGAGGGCACCACCCAGATAAAAAGCCTATCTCCTTTGTTTCCTCGACAAACTCTGTAGGAAGAATCGCGGTGTCTCCATTCACTAAGTCAGGCCTCAAAACCCACAAGAAGCACCAATTGCTCTTAGCCAATCCCATTGCAAATTCAACCAACTGTAGATGTGTCACGAATGCTATACTTCCAAAGTTTACATAGATGACGGACATGGGTTTCTTTGAGTCCAACCACTGGAGGCACTCGTCGTGCTCTTCCAAGAGATTGCACTCAATGTCCTTTGAGACAAACAACTCATCTTGAGCAATTCGATCAATCCTCAAATGGAGTGGTCCGATTGCATAAACCCTAGGGATCATTGAAGAGAGGGCACGTAGCACATCTGACTCAAGCGCCTCGAAGGTGTGGATGATGGTCGCCGTGGCATCACCTGTCCTGTTGATAGCTTCGACTGTGAAGTTGAACAAGGTATGGTCAGAACCAGCGATTCGGAAAAAGTGGGGCAAGTCACGCAGCCTCATGTTATTCATCCCTGGGATCCAGTCAATGGGGGTGTTCCCATACCCATTCATCAGTTGGGATTCATCTGCATACATGCATATCCAAGCAAAATTAGCAAATAGTAACAAATTCAATCATAGTGCTTTTCCTCTTTTCTGGATGGATACTAAGTCACAAATCACATGCTATGCAAGTCTTGGAGATATAGTCCATAGATTTGTGCTCTTCTTACGCGTTCAAAGACATGCATACCATCGCAGATGATCTAGCTGAAGAATTAATTTCCAGGAGAATGGCATAATATGCAATTCGTCATCAAGCGAAGTCTCGTAGGATGATGAATTTAAGACTATTAAGTGAACTCTTCGGAAAATGTGATTGGAATAACAAAAAAACCTATTATAGAAGGGGAATTTAAGACTATGTATGGTGTATATGGAAACTATAAAAGGAAGAATATCTCGGTTCTACTCAGGCAGGAGTTCATTAGCTCGCTTCCGCTGCATGACGAAAGACGATCCCCTGTCAGCGATTGCGGTCAAGATTATCTATACAGATGCGGAGGAGTCACAAAAAGGGAAGCTTCCCCTATTAGAGTAGGAGCCAACCGAAATATATATATATATAGTACCGTATCCGACTAATCCTTTCGGGTGTGGCAGTCTTCCATTCCACACGCGTCGGGTAATTGCCGGAGGCAGATTTCTGATCCTAGGAGCGGCCTAAAGAGAGGGACAAAGGTGGTGATGTGAACCTAGGCTTTGAGCGAGAAACTCAGAAATAATTTCCCCGTCATTTCGAACATTATTTTTACCCATTACCTGTGAGGGGTGCAAGACCGTTTTCTCCCAGGGATCGCAATTGTTTTATCGCCATGAGGGCACAACCGGGGATAGTGAACAAGTGTATGAGCGGAATCCCGAATTTCGAAGCCACAGGACTCGTCGTAAATGTCATGAAACCGTCCGAGACGATGCACGTCACTGGAGGGACGCTTGGGTCCGAGCCCAGGCTAGAAACGAGATCGCCGAAGGGGTCGACCATATAGTTCTTCGCGGAGTCGCAGAGCATCGAGATGTCCTGTATCGCGTCCGCGTCTGAAGTGGGAAGACCATCCGGGATCGTCAGGAACTGGAAGTCGCTCAGCGTTCCATTCATGAACTCGGGGCCTCGGGCTCTGGCAAGCCGCCGGTGGTTGAACTCGGTGTTGACGAAGGAGATGTGGAAGCCCTTGTGATGGAGGAGCTTTGCCAGCTTGAGCATGCCCCCGATGTGGCTTTGTGCAGCGGAGGGAATGCACACTGCGTGTGGCTTTGTGGCCGATTCGATTCCACCGGAACCCATTTGTTTCTTCTTTCTAGAGGATGATAATGACTAGAATGACTTTTGAAGATGAGCTCAACCTGGCTTGCTTTATCAATGATTGAGTCGAGCTTCCCTTCTTATATAACTTCGCCAACCGTTTTGTCCTTGTTTTGTGCGTAAATTTCCAAGTATGGCACCACATCATAAGTTGTCGTGTTTGGTTTGATTTCGTCTCCTTGTTTCTTTTGCCCCCCAATTAAATAAAGATCAAATACATGGACATTAGGTAATGTTTGTTTTAGGTGATGCATATATCGTCGATTATTGAATAATTATTTTTTCCAATTAATGTAAACATATCCTTATTATATCATCAAGCCGAGTAAGTATTCTCGTTCATAGACTGTGCATTTTTTTTCGAGTAACTTGTAAGTGATGCTATGTTAGTATATCGTGTGATTCACTTTACACGCTAGATTTTGTTTCTTTATGTGATACTCAATTGGCTATTTTCTGCGAGTAGAAAAATGCCATATTGACGTAGAGATTTAGCCAATGGCTGATCGATATAAGTCGATCAAAAATATTGACAACTCATTTCACATGGACCAATGACTAAGACTTCATTTGTTTCTCAAAAATAAATGATTTAATAAAATATTTTCTTAAAAATAATCGCTTATAAAAATAAACAAACAAAAAATGTTTTCAAAAAAATATTTTTCAAATTATTTATTTTTCATAAAATAAATAAAATTTAAATAATAAGCCAATTTTGTCCCGATGCAAATGACCTATCTGTTCACTAAGTATCTTCGAAAGCCACGCCGACTGAGGCAGCATTGTGTGAAACCACAATTCTGCTAATTGACAAAAAAAATTATTGACTGGCACCTCATTTTCTCCTGCCCGGCAATCATGCGCACTTAATTAACTTTAAGTAACTTTTACTTAAGATACCGATGCGTCATTCAAATCTAAAATTATATTTTTATATTAGTCGAAATGATGTAATCAATGGGGATTTTTGCAAAATAACTAATATGTATGAGATCAGAACAGAAGATATATTCATATTTATTAAATTGTCCTTTGGAGTTTACGCTGGATTTTATCCAAAGTGGATACAATGCCGGTTGTGTACATCTATCCTCCGATTAAAATAAAATATAAGATTGGAATATTTGTTAATTATAATATAAGTACACTCAACATTTCGACACATCTCTTCTTAGACGAAGAATTACAGAGACAGTGGTGGATAACGTGACCGTCTGCAGCAATGGTAATAACGTGTCTTCCTCCTGTTCTTTGGCATGCGAAGGGGCCGAAGCCGATGGAGGGGCTAAACAAGGTGGGGCCACTGCCATCCTTGAAGAAGACATTCGAGGCGGCGGAGGACTGGAGATGGACCCCGTGGTGGCGTCGGGGAGCGATGATCGGGATAGCTTCGTGACCGGGGACCGGCACGAGTTGTCGAAGGACCTCTTGCCCGAAAGAGTTTGGCGGCATAAGGGGTGAGGATTGAGCTGGGAGTGTGAGCGTAACAATGGCATGTAGCGTGAGACCATAGGAAAATTTGGTGTGAGGTCAGAGAGTCACGAGAAAATAGTTTAAAATATCATAGTCCTAAATCTTTTTTTGTTGCGCGTTTTAATCCAAAACATTTTTACATTTTGCCAATTGAGTTTATTTAGTCAATTTCGATAAAAAATTGTTCATATGGACATCGGTTGTTCTATGTGACATACTACACTAACATAGACAATTTATAATAATATTTTAATTTTTTTTCAAATTTTTTATTTTATATTTATTTTTTTCTTTTCTTCTTTTCTTCTCTTGATTTTTTTTTCCTCTTATAACTCTAGCTAGCAAGGTCACAGGTGAGGACCCAACAAGTGAGGACCTCCATGCCCTTGCCTAGATCAAGCCGAGGGCTTGAAGCCCTCATTGGCCAAAGTTGTAAAAAAGAAAAAGAAAAGTAAAATATGAAAATATTGAAAAAAATAATAATATAAAATTGTCCACATTAGTATCAGTTGTCTCATGTAGGACGGTCAACGTCAACATTGGCGATTTCTTATCAAAATTTGTCAAATACACTCGATTGGCAAAAAGTAAAAATATTGGACTCAATTGACATAAATAGGTTTAGGATAATTTTCTAGGAGATTCACAGTCCCTATCGAGAAAATATTAGGTATTGCAATACTCGCATGGGCAGAAGATGGTTTTGTGAGGAAAATTTTTCAATAAAAATAATTAGGAAAAGGTTAATATGTCAACTTTAAACCTATCAAACGGGTCAGTCGGGTTGAAAATAATCCAACTCAAATTGATCCATCTAACCCATTTATACGCAATATAAATTCATTTACTCAACTCAACTTGGATCCATTTCATGCAATTTTTCTCTTTAAATTATGGTCTTTGATGAATGGGCTGTACTCCATGGATTGGTTTGTTGAGTTAGCAGGGGAACTCCAGGGTCTAATTATGGGCAGGGGTGTGAAGGTAGTGGTTGAAAGTCCGACTCAGGCTATCTATATATAATGAAACTGGTTTGAGCTTTGGTTTTTGGTTTAATATTGATGATGAATTTTAATGTATTGGGCTTGGTGAGACAATGAATCGGTCCATTTAGGATGAATATGTCCCGCGGTGTCGAGCTTAGGTATGCCTCCGCTCGTGGTGGGTTTAGCTCATTCGCTATCTCTGGGAATGATGAAGTGCTATCTCCTCTGTCGACACCACAAGGGTGACTACAACCTTCAAAGCCCAACAACACACCCGTCGCAAGGCAGTACATTGCAAATTCAGAAATCAAGAAACAAAACTCAAATTCTTTCGATGGGTGTGATGTTGGGCTTTGAAGGTTGTAGTCCACAAACAAAACTCAAATTCTTTCCCCAAACATGTTCGACGGCCTGAAATCCTCCACAAAGCCTAACCAAGAATAAATTGCAAAACGAAATCAATGTCGCAAAAAGCTCAAAAAACCTTATACAAAGAACAAGAATTCAGAAAGCCACAAAGACTTCAACCCACAAACAAAAAGAATCCAAAAGGTAGAAACCGCGATCAGTGCTCAAACAGCCACCAAATTATTACTTTCTAGAAATTGATCAAGAAAACCGACTCAATGACGCTTCTGCTACCGTCGCAGAAGGGCCGCGAGGAGCTATGGACGTCCTCCTCGACGAAATAGAGGGGGAAGACAACGTCGCTGCTGGGTTCACCGTCGATGAAGCTTGTCTGCGACGCGGGGCTGCCATCGGAGAAATTATTACACCTGTTTTGCCACGTGGATTGTGCATAAATCCACTCATTGATTGTTACAGGACCATAATGGGCCCACTTTTCAAAAACTAATTTCTCGCCCTTGTTACCCTCTCTCCTTCTCCGGCACCGACGTTCACCTGTCCTCTCCCTCAGCCTGATCTCTGCGCCTCTCACCTTCGCCACCGGCAAATTCACTTCACTTGTGAACCAATCGTCTATGGTTGGCCAGTGAGATTTTTCAAAGAACCCCTTCTTCAAGCGTGGATGAGATGCTGAACGATGTTGATGACGACTATCGATGAGCGCCGGCGTGCTTATGAGTGAATCATCCATGTCTAGCCGGTGACATTGCAATCCACGGCCGCAGGCACTGTCCAAGGCCTCAAAAGGCCCAAAAAAAAGGGGGATAAAATAGTGAGAGAAGAGAGAGTCACGAAGGAGGGAGGGAGGTAAGACCCTCAATTCCGACCCCATGAAGAATGATTGTAAGGTCCGGAATGGATTGACCAAACATTATCCATGGCCTCAAAAGGCAAAAATAAAAAATAAATAAAAAGGGATAAAACAATGAGAGAAGAGAGAGTAACGAAGGAGAGAGGGACTAACATTCTCAATTTTGACCCCATTAAGAATAGTCATAAGGTCTGAATAGATCGACCAAGGACTATTAGTCATGGGATTGATCCATTCAATCAGTAAGGAATCAAGGATCGGTCATGGTTTGACCAACTAACCGGCCATAAACTAGCCGAGGCATCAGCCATGAATCGGCCATCGATCATACAAGTGGGATCGGATCATTAGTTCATAAGATGACTTTGGGATCATAAGGATTGATCATGGAATAATCATGGATTGCTACGGATTAGCAAAAGGTCATAGATCGATCCCAACCGGTTATGCCCAACTACGGATGATTCCGCCTAGCCATGCTCCGATATATAGATAATCCAACTTGATCAGATGCAAACATGTTCCGATCAAAAATGCATTATTCTCTATTAAATTCTTAGTGATCGGAAGCAAATCATGAATTGGTGATGTTCGATCATTGATCGATCACGGACCGGCCAAGAACCCATGCGATGGATCGGGGACCGACCAAAATGAGAGATAGACTTAGTGATTCCATCATTGATTCTAAGGTCCATGAGTGCCTTAACTTAATGCTAGCCATGGATAGCATTGGAGTCATCATTGAACTGATCTGTGAATCATGGACTGAGTAAGAGATTCGATCGCAAGCAAGCCCTATGATAGGCCTAAGGACCGGCTCGAGGGCCAATTCTAAACCTGAATGAACTCAACCGTGCCAACCTATAGGCTGGCTATGGTGCCAACCCTCTAGGTTGATCAACCGCACAAGGAAGCGATTTTGGGTTGCAAGGAGGCAGGATGGCCCAAACCTTTGACACATGAGAAACTATATGGTGTACCTTATGATCCCTATCTCAAGCCCAAAAGCAACTTAAACAAGTGCTTTATTGGATTAGCCATCTTCTTGAGGATATGGACAAAATAGAGAATTCTAGAGAGCCTTCGTTGAATGAGCATGATGAATCACCACATGAGGTGTCCCATTTGAAGATTTGGTTATGATGGCTTGGGATTTTACTTGGACATCAAGACGGTGAGTCAGCACACAAGTGGACTATTTAAAGTGCGATTTTAGAGACTTCTATGAAAAGCCTATAAGAATATGTGTCATTTTGGTCTATATAGGTGCCACCTCTTCAAGGAGTCTTAAATGACATTTAATGAGTCAAGCTCAGATGGCCAATAAAGAAGGAACAAGTGAACTTCAAGAGAACCCCTTTGAGCCCTAGACCACCATTTAGATAATTAGGCATGCCACTTTGCAAAGAATAGCCTTGCTTACTAAGCAAAGTAGGTGTGCCACCCTTTGAATTATAATTGATCCATTTAGAGAGGTAATGATTGGATTTTTGGCTATAAATAGGAGGAGCTCTCCTTCCTTCTCACCATTTTGCTCATCCTCATGCTCACTTCTCCTTGGACGCCTTCTCCTCTCTCTCTCTCTCTCTCTCTCTCTCTCTCTCTCTCTCTCTCTCTCTCCTTTGGTCAAGCAAAGCCATCCCTCTCTCAAGTTAATTTCTTTAGTTCTCAAGGTTCATCCAGGTAAATATAGTCTCTTACCTCTCCCTAGTGTCAACCACATCATCGTTAAACCTAGACAATTCTTTCTTGAAAAGCCATGGGTAGATTGATGGATGATGTGTATGTTCATGTGCTTGAGAGTCTTGTTCATGTGTTGAGTCCTTGCACAACCATAACAAAATCACGATTCATTGCTTATGTTCAATACAAGTCGAGGTTTGCATAGAGTCATCAAATGTGATTTGATATTGAGGTGTATTAAGTTCATGTCTTGGATTAGTGTGAGGTTCCTTTATACTTGATGTTTGAGCTAAGCCTTGAGCTTAGGTTCGTTCATAATGTCATTAGTGAGAAATTATAGGACTCACGGCACATACATGATACTTGAGTAAACCCTCATGAAGGGATATGAGTACTCAAAAGATTTAAGAAATAAGAACTGAGTTTGAGTCCCAAAAAACCTGGAAAGAACTAGGTTCAAGTCCCAAAGACTTGGCAAGACTTGGGTTCAAGTCTCGAGCATAATAATTGAATTTGCGTCCCAGAAACCAGCAAAAAGCTAGACGCGCGGATAAAGCCCAAATTGAATTGGGTTCGTGTACCAAGATGACTCCGAGAAGACTTGAGTTCGAGTCTTGAGCAAAAGAATAATCTAAATATGCATGACATGCATGAGTAAGGCATGAATGCTGATTTTTGCATATACTCATTGCATGCATTACACATTTATCAATGATCTCAAGGTTGATGTTTACATGCAAATGAGGCATAGCATACATCATTGCTATATATCCGCTTTGACACTATTTGCATGAGATGTCTTGGCTAATTTTAAGGATGAGGTGATTTGCTAGTAAGGGGAAAGAAGCTATGCTTACTGGGTTTCAAAGACTCACTCTTCTATTTTTCACAACTAACTAGACATGGCTGCAATGCGTTTTGATTGTCCTGTAAAATTAGAATGGTGTACTATAGATATCATAAATGTAGAAACCGAAATCACCTACCGCAAGCTCATGTCCACCGTGTGATTGAAGAGGGACTAGAGGAATTGGTCCCTATTCACTTCGAAGCCTAGTATAAATGGTTTGACAGAGATTGGGTCGAACCTCTTCGTGGGTTCGATGTTCCGACTAACGTCAATGACAAGGGTATGTCCGATGAGTCGGACTAAAGTCTCTAATATCAGCCCGAAGCTTAATGGTTCCCAATTTTGTTAGTCACCGCCATAGCGGAGTTAGGGATACCTGAGCCTTTTGATATCATATAAAATAGAAATAGCCAGAAAGATGCTATGTAATATATACTACCAATATAACGTAAGTAGTGTGTTTGTAATGCTTACATCACATGTTTCCAGTGATGTGTGTTGGGGATTATATATTTATGTATTCCTCATGCGTATAACTACAAGATGAAATAAATCGGGATGGCGACACGTTTGGATTGTGACAAAGGGGTAACGGAGGAGAGAGAAAAGATGTGAAAAGTGGGCTTATTAGGGCCACGCAGCAATCAACGAGTGGAATTATGCATGGCCCACATGACCAAAAAAGTGAACCTAATATTTTCTCCTGCCATTGATGATGGCATATTCTGGCGGCTAGGTGCATTTTCAGATGAAGCAGCGGACACATCGTCGTGGAATGGACCTGAGGTGGGAGGGGAAGGAGGAGGAGGTATGTTGTGGCTGACCTGTGTACTTGTGTACTGAGTGAGTTGACAATAGACTCACTAAAACCCATCTGTTTTTTCACTTTAGAACCCACTGAGTTCTATATTTAACAATCAAAGTGATTCATACATGACCCACTTAAATAAATTTGACTTAAAATATGAATTTGTGACTTATTTTAACGGCCAAGATCAGCTCTAGTACTATCTAGGTTCAATCTTTCCAATTCAACAAGAGACTCACTTCGTATGAATCATATTCTCCATGGCACAGAGCACAATGATAGGACACTACTGAATTACCTGATATTTTGTCGAGTATGGCATGTAAGTGTTGCAAATTAACAAATGTCTTATAGATATAAGCCCAATGTGTAAATGCAACCCTTCTCATGTCAGTACACGTGCAATGATGGCTCAATCCAATGATGTCTCAATCTGCATGGACCACGTGGTTCACAAGTTACATTTGTCCGAAAAAGTACACCTTATGGAATATCAATCACTCAATGTGCCAAACATACCAAATGCCATGCTGGGACTGAAGATGAATGGGGCCGGATTATATATTGTATGATATAAAGCAAATAAATGGGGCCGGATTATATACAAAAGGCGGTTGGCCGAACTTTAGGAAAAATTGTAGACTAAGATAATCGGGTCATATGGAATATCAATCACTCAATGTGCTATATCATACCAAACGCCATGCTAGGACAGCAAATGAATAAGGCCAGATTATATAATGTATGATATACATAAAGCAATTGGCTGAACTTTAGGAAAAATTGTATACTAAGATAATCAAATCGTATAATATATTAATCACTTAATGTGCCAAATCATACCAAACGCCATGCTAGGACAATAGATAAATGGGGTCAAATTATATATGGTATGATATACGATGTGGTTGGCCGAACTTTAAAGATATTTATATACTTAGATAATCAGATCGATCAGATCCAACTTCTAAGGTAACAAGTCCTTGTCGATATTTGCCAATTTAAGGGAAGGGTTATATTTCTTTCTTTGTTATAAGCATGAAAATCACTCAATTATTTTTACTTAAATTTATACATGAGCGATTATCATAGAAAGTCTTCTATTAAGGAGGACATAGCGTATACAGAAAGAAATCACATCGCACTATTTAAACAAAACCTCGTCTAGCAACTTGTCCAAATTCAGGGAAGATGACCCTTTTTCACCAACTGCTTCTTCCGCCATCCTCTTCCACTCCAAGGCCTTGCTTCTCATTTCCTTCCCCGTCTCTCCTTCCATCAACTCCCTCACAAGCCTCTCCACTTCATCTCTCTTCACATTGCTGTCAATCTCCAACCCAACCCCCCAATCATCACAGATATACTTGCAAATCGTTGGTTGGTCTCCGAAGCTTGGCCAACACAGCATCGGAACTCCAGCCGATAAGCTCTCGATGGTTGAGTTCCAGCCACAGTGCGTCAAAAACCCTCCAATTGAAGGGTGGCACAGCACTCTCTCTTGAGGGCACCACCCAGATAAAAAGCCTCTCTCCTTTGTTTCCTCAACAAACTCTCTAGGAAGAATCGCGGAGTCTCCATTCACTAAGTCAGGCCTCAAGACCCACAAGAAGCACCAATTGCTCTTAGCCAATCCCATTGCAAATTCAACCAACTGTAGATGTGTCATGAATGCTATACTTCCAAAGTTTACATAGATGACGGACATGGGCTTCTTTGAGTCCAACCATTGGAGGCAATCGTCATGCTCTTCCAAGAGATTGCACTCAATGTGCTTTGAGACAAACAACTCATCTTGAGCAATTCGATCAATCCTCAAATGGAGTGGTCCGATTGCATAAACCCTGGGGATCATTGAAGAGAGGGCGCATAGCACATCTGACTCAAGCGCCTCGAAGGTGTGGACAATGGTTGCCGTGGCATCGCTTGCCCTGTCAATAGTTTCGACTATGAAGTTGAACAAGGTGTTGTCAGAACCGGTGATTCGGAAAAAGTGGGGCAAGTCACGTAGCCTCATGTTATTCATCCCTGGGATCCAGTCAATGGGGGTGTTCCCATACCCATTCATCAGTTGGGATTCACCTGCATACATGCATATCCAAGCAAAATCAGCAAATATTAACAAATTCGATCACGGTACTTTTCCTCATTTCTGAATGGATACTAAGTCACAAATCACATGCTATGCAAGTCTTGGAGATATAGTTCATAGATTTGCGCTCTTCTTGCGCGTTCAAAGACATGCATACCATCGCAGATGATCTGGCCGAAGAATTAATTTCCAAGAGAAGCGAAGTCCCGTAGGATGATGAATTCATTAAGTGAACTCTTCGGAAAATGTGATTGGAATAACGAAAAAACCTATTATAGAAGGGGAATTTAAGACTATGTATGGTGTATATGGAAACTATAAAAGGAAGAATATCTCGGTTCTACTCAGGCAGGAGTTCATTAGCTCGCTTCCGCTGCATGACGAAATACGATCCCCTGTCAGCGATTTATCTATACAGATGGTTCCCTTATCAAGATTATCTATACAGATGCGGAGGAGTCACAAAAAGGGAAGCTTCCCCAATCAGAGTAGGAGCCAACCGATATCTATATATAGTACCGTATCCGACTAATCCTTTCGGGTGTGGCAGTCTTCCATTCCACACGCGTCGGGTAATTGCCGGAGACAGATTTCTGATCCTAGGAGCGGCCTAAAGAGAGGAATGAAGGTGGTGATGTGAACCTAGGCTTTGAGCGAGAAACTCAGAAATAATTTCCCCGTCATTTCGAACATTATTTTTATCCATTACCTGTGAGGGGTGCAAGACCGTTTTCTCCCAGGGATCGCAATTGTTTCATCGCCATGAGGGCACAACCGGGGATAGTGGACAAGTGTATGAGCGGAATCCCGAATGTCGAAGCCACAGGACTCGTCGTAAATGTCATGAAACCGTCCGAGACGATGCATGTCACTGGAGGGACGCTTGGGTCCGAACCCAGGCTAGAAACGAGATCGCCGAAGGGGTCGGCCATATAGTTCTTCGTGGAGTCGCAGATCATCGACATGTCCTGTATCGCATCCGCGTCTGAAGTGGGAAGACCATCCGGGATCGTCAGGAACTGGAAGTCGCTCAGCATTCCATTCATGAACTCGGGACCTCGGGCTCTGGCAAGCCGCCGGTGGTTAAACTCGGTGTTGACGAAGGAGATGTGAAAGCCCTTGTGATGGAGGAGCTTTGCCAGCTTGAGCATGGCCCCGATGTGGCTTTGTGCAGGGCTGGGAATGCACACCGCGTGTGGCTTTGTGGCCGATTCGATTCCACCGGAAACCATTTGTTTCTTCTTTCTAGAGGATGATAATGACTCAAATGACTTTTGAAGAGAGTTCAACCTGGCTTGGTTTATCAATCATTGAGTCGAGCTTCCCTCCTTGTATAACTTCGCCAACTTTTTTGTCCTTGTTTTGTGCCTAAATTTCCAAGTATGGCACCACATCATAAGTTGTCCTGTTTGGTTTGATTTCGTCTCCTTGTTACTTTTGCCCGCCCAATTAAACAAAGATCAAATACATGGGCATTAGGTAATGTTTGTTTTAGGTGACGCATATATCGTCGATTACTGAATAATTACTTTTTTTCCAATTAATGTAAACATGTCCTTATTATATCATCAAGCCAAGTAAGTATTCTCTTTCATAGACTATGTGCATTTCTTTTCAAGTAACTTGTAAGTGATGCTATGTTAGTATATCACGCGATCCACTTTACAAGCTAGATTTTCTTTCTTTATTTGATACTCAATTGGCTATTTTCTGTGAGTAGAAAAATGCCATATTGACATAGAGAATTAGCCAATGGTTGATCAAATACAGATTCAATCGTGCTTCAATCAAAAATGCATTATTCCCCATTAAATTCTTAGTGATCGGAAGCAAATCATGAATTGGTGATGTTCGATCATTGATCAATCACGAACCAGCCATGAACCCATGCGATGGATCGGGGACCAACCAAAATGAGAGATAGACTCAATGATTCCATCATTAATTCTAAGGTCCATGAGTGCCTTAACTTAATGCTAGCCATGGATAGCATTGAGTCATCATTGAACTAATTTGTGAATCATGGACTGAGTAAGGGATTCAATCGTGAGCAAGCCCTATGATAGGCCTAGGGACCAGCTTGAGGGCTAGTTCTAGACCTGAATGAACTCAACCATGCCGACCCACAGGCTGGCTATGGTGCCGACCCTCTAGGTCGATCAACTGCACAAGGGAGCAATTTTGGGTTGCAAGGAGGCAAGATGGCTGAACCTTTGACACATGAGAAACTATTATTCATGGTGTACCTTATGATCCCTATCTCAAGCCCAAAAGCGACTTCAACAAGTGCTTTCTTGGATTAGCCATCTTCATGAAGATATGGACAAAATAGAGAATTCTAGAGAACCTTCGTTGAATGAGCATGATGAATCACCACATGAGGTGTCCCATTTGAAGATTTGGTTATGATGGCTTGGGATTTTACTTGGACATCAAGACGGTGAGTCGACGCACAAGTGGACTGTTTAAAGTGTGATTCTAGAGACTTCTATGAAAAGCCTATAAGAATATGTGTCATTTTGGTCTATATAGGTGCCACCTCTTCAAGGAGTCTTAAATGAAATTTAATGAGTAAAGCTCAAATGGCCAATAAAGAAGGAACAAGTGAACTTCAAGAGAACCCCTTTGAGCCCTAGACCGCCATTTAGATAATTAGGCATGCCACTTTGCAAAGAATAGCCTTGCTTACTAAGCAAAGTAGGCATACCACCCTTTGAATTATAGTTGATCCATTTAGTGAGGTAATGATTGGATTTTTGGCTATAAATAGGAGGAGTTCTCCTTCCTCCTCACCATTTTGCTCATCCTCATGCTCACTTCTCCTTGGATGCCTTCTCCTCTTTCTCTCTCTCGCCTCCTCTCTCTCCTTTGGTCAAGCAAAGCCATCCCTCTCTCTCAAGTTAATTTCTTTAGTTCTCAAGGTTCATACCTCCCCCTAGTGTCAACCACATCATCGTTAAACCTAGACAATTCTTTCTTGAAAAGCCATGGGTAAATTGATGGATGATGATCTATTTTTTCCATCCCTTTTAAAAAAATTGGAATTTTCAATATTTTAATATTTTCGAATTTTTTTTTTTAAAAAAAATTTTCGAAATTTTTTTATAACTTTTCAGGTTTCTGAATTTTCCATGAAATTTCTGAAATTTCGAAATTTTTTTTTTTTTTTTTTTATTTTTTTTGGATTTTTTTATATTATATAATATTCGGGTAACGAGTCCACCGGTTAACCCGATCCGCACCGAAAACCTGACCCGGCTACCCGGATCCGACCCGATCGGACTAAAAAAAAAGGGAATTTTAACAATTTTTATTATTTTTTCTGCTGCAGCTTTCTTCCTCCCCCATGCAGCGTCTTCAACCTCCCGACGTCCCTCACCCGCGTTTCCTCTTCTTCCTCTATTTCTTTTCTTCTTCTTTTTTTTTTTATCCGAAATACCTTCAACTCCAACCGAAAACCCCACGGTTCCTCTCTCCTCACCGAGACACCACCCTTTTATCAGCCACTCATCCCCGTCGACATCGGCCACCGCCGGCCATAAGCTCCGGTGGCCGCGAAACCCTCACCGATTCGACGACACACAGGTTTTTCATACAAATCATCATGGAACGTCGAATATGAATGAATACATAATGATTCTATAGATAAAAGAGCATGAAAACATATCGGTTTTCGACTAAAAGTATGAACCCCCTTCGGTTTTCTATAAGGCATTTCATCAAACACTTGGCGGGCATGAATAAACTGAAGGGTTTCCAACTCGAACCGAACTTATACCGGGACTAGGCTTCCAACTAGACATGGCAGAATGCAAAGGAACTTCAGTGGAGGGACGACAAGGGCCGGGGCTCACGCGAATTGCTCCGCGCGAGCTCCGGCCCGACGCCTTACAAAAACCGGGTATTCCGGTGAAAAAGGTGAATAAATAAACAAACTAACCTGGTTTGTTCAGTGGTTGCGACGGGCGGCGGTTGCTAGGTGGTCCTCCGGCAAGAATAGAAGACCCTCTCGAGCCTCCCTCTCGCACTCAGATTCCTGGATCTCTCCCTTCTCTCCGTCGCTCTCCTCTCTTGGTCCTTTTTCACTTGTTTTCTCCCTGTCTTTTTTTCCAGTCAGCACACATCTCTCTCTCCATCACTCTCCTCTCTCGGTCCTCCCTTTTTCTTTTTTAGTTCCTCTCTTTTCACCTTCTTTTTCGCTGCCTTTCTGCCCTTCAACTGCAGCACGCCCGACACCTCTGCCTTGTCTTCTCTGTCAGACTCGCTGCTGCCCTCTGCTCTGCTGTTGACTTGCTGCTGCTGACTTGCTGCTGTTGCTTTTTCTGCTGACCTGCTGCTGCCTCTTTCTTGCAGGTTGCCGTTTCCACGTGCGGGAGAAGAAGGGAAGGAGAAGAAAGACGGATGGGCCGGGCCGGGCCAGGAAAGGGAAGGGAAAAAAAAGAAATGGGCTGAGCCCGTGCGAGGAAAGGGAACGGGCCACGTGGGGGGAGGCTAGGCAACCCCAGCCTTGGCCCGTCCTCTTTTTCGATTTTTTTTAATTTTCGATTTTTTAATTTATTTTTTATTTTTTTTATGATGATAAATTTCAAAACTAGTGATGCATATGGTCCTAATGTCTATATGCAATGCAATTTTAATGAAAGAAATTTTTGTTAAGGGACTAGAAACTAATCTCTAATTTTCCAATGTAATTAATAAATATTAAAATAAATCGTCAAAATTTAGGTGTCAACAAATGTGTGTGTTCATGTGCTTGAGAGTCTTATTCATGTGTTGAGTCCTTGCACAACCATAACAAAATCACGATTCATTACTTATGTTCAATACAAGTCGAGGTTCGCATAGAGTCATAAGATGTGATTCAATATTAACGTGTACTAAGTTCATGTCTTGGATTAATGCGGGGTTCCTTTATACTTGATGTTTGAGCTGAGCCTTGAGCTTAGGTTCATTCATGATGTCATTAGTGAGAAATTATAGGACTCACGGCACATACATGATACTTGAGTGCACCCTCATGAAGGGATATGAGTACTCGAAAGATTTAAGAAATGATAAGAACTGGGTTTAGTCCCAAAAAACCTGGAAAGAACTAGGTTCGAGTCCCAAAGGCTTGTCAAGACTTGGGTTAGAGTCTCAAGCATAATAATTGAATTTGCGTCCCAAAACCGGCAAAAAGCTAGACGCGCGGATAAAGCCCAAATTGAATTGAGTTCCTGTACTAAGATGGCTCCGAGAAGACTTGAGTTCAAGTCTTGAGCATAAGAATAATCTAAATATGCATGACATGCATGAGTAAGGCATGAATGCTGATTTTTGCATATACTCATTGCATGCATTACGCATTTATCAATGATCTCAAGGTTGATGTTTACATGCAAATGAGGCATAGCATACATGATTGCTATATATCCGCTTTGACACTATTTGCATGAGATGTCTTGGCTAATTTTAAGGATGAGGTGATTTGCTAGTCGGGGGAAAAAAGCTATGCTTATTGGGTTTCAAAGACTCACTCTTCTATTTTTCACAACTAACTAGACATGGCTGCAATGCGTTTTGATTGTCCTGTAAAAATAGAATGGTCTACTATAGATATCATAAATGTAGATACAGAAATCACCTACCGCAAGCTCATGTCCACCGTGTGATTGAAGAGGGACTAGAGGAATTGGTCCCTATTCACTTCGAAGCCTGGTATAGATGGTTTGACAGAGATTGGGTCGAACCTCTTCGTGGGTTCAATGTTCCGACTAACATCAATGACGGGGCTACGTCCGATGAGTCGGACTAAAGTCTTTAATATCGGCCTAAAATTTAATGGTTCCCAATTTTGTTAGTCATCGGCATAGCAGAGTTAGGAATACCCGAGCCTTTTGATATCATATGAAATAGAAATAGCCAAAAAGATGCTATGTAATATGTACTACCAATATAACGTAAGTAGTGTGTTTGTAATACTTACATCTCATGTTTCCAGTGATGTGTGTTGGGGATTATATATTTACGTATTCCTCATGCGCATAACTACAAGATGAGATAAATCGGGACAACAAGTTTGGATTGTGACAAAGGGGGTAATGGAGGAGAAAGAAACGATGTGAAAAGTGGGCTTATTAGGGCCACGCAGCAATCAACGAGTGGACTTATGCATGGCCCACGTGACGAAACAAGTGAACCTAATATTTTCTCCTGCCATTGATGATGGCATAGTCTGGCGGCTAGGTGCATTCTCAGATGAAGCAGCGGACACATCGTCGTGGAATGGACCTGAGATGGGAAGGGAAGAAGGAGGAGGAGGTGTGTTGCGGCTGACTTGTACTTGTGCACTGAGTGAGTATAATAGACTCAACTAAACCCATCTGTTTTTTCACTTTAGAACCCACTAAGGTCTGTATTTAAAATTCAAAGTGATCCATACATGACCCACTTAAATAAATTTGGCTTAAAATATGAATTTGTGACTTATTTTAACGGCCAAGATCAGCTCTAGTACTATCTAGGTTCAATCTTTCCAATTCAACAAGAGACTCACTTCGTACATATCATATTCTCCATGGCATGGAGTACAATGACAGGACACTACCGAATTACCTGATATTTTGTCAAGTATTGCATGTAAGTGTTGCAAATTAACGAATGTCTTATAGATATAGGCCCAATGTGTAAATGCAACCCTTCTGATGTCAGTACACGTGCAATGATGGCTCAATCCAATGATGTCTCAATCTGCATGGACCACATGGTTCACGAGTTACATTTGTCCCAAAAAGTACATCTTATGGAATATCAATCACTCAATGTGCCAAACATACCAAATGCCATGCTAGGACAGAAGATGAATGGGGGCGGATTATATATTGTATGATATAAAGCAAATAATTGGGGCCAGATTACATACAAAAGGCGGCTGTCGAAACTTCTGGAAAAATTGTATACTAAGATAATCAGGCCATATGGAATATCAATCACTCAATGTGCCATATCATACCAAATGCCATGCTAGGACAGCAGATGAATGGGACCATATTATATATTGTATGATATACTTAAGGCAATTGGCTGAACTTTAGGAAAAATTGTATACTAAGATAATCAAATCGTATAATGTATTAATCACTCAATGTGCCAAATCATACCAAACGCCATGTTAGGGCAGTAGATAAATGGGGTCAGATTATATATGGTATGATATACACGATGTGGTTGGCTGAACTTTAAAGAAATTTATATACTTAGATAATCAAGTTGATCGGATCCAACTTCTAAGGTAACAAGTCCTTGTCGATATTTGCCAATTTAAGGGAAGGGTTATATTTCTTTCTTTGTTATAAGCATGAAAATCACTCACAATTATTTTTACTTAAATTTATACACGAGCGATTATCATAGAAAGTCTTCTATTAAGGAGAACATAGCGTATACAGAAAGAAATCACATCGCACTATTTAAACAAAACCTCGTCTAGCAACTTGTCCAAATTCAGGGAAGATGACCCTTTTTCACCAACTGCTTCTTCCGCCATCTTCTTCCACTCCAAGGCCTTGCTTCTCATTTTCTTCCCCGTCTCACCTTCCATCAACTCCCTCACAAGCCTCTTCACTTCATCTCTCTTCACATTGCTGTCAATCTCCAACCCAACCCCCCAATCATCACATATATACTTGCAAATGGTTAGTTGGTCTCCGAACCTTGGCCAGCACAGCATCGGAACTCCAGCCGATATGCTCTCAATGGTTGAGTTCCAACTCACAGTGCGTCAAAAACCCTCCAATTGAAGGGTGGCACAGCACTCTCTCTTGAGGGCACCACCCAGATAAAAAGCCTCTCTCCTTTGTTTCCTCAACAAACTCTGTAGGAAGAATCGCGGTGTCTCCATTCACTAAGTCAGGCCTCAAGACCCACAAGAAGCACCGATTGCTCTTAGCCAATCCCATTGCAAATTCAACCAACTGTAGATGTGTCACGAATGCTACACTTCCAAAGTTTACATAGATGACGGACATGGGCTTCTTTGAGTCCAACCATTGGAGGCACTCGTCGTGCTCTTCCAAGAGATTGTACTCAATGTGCTTCGAGACAAACAACTCATCTTGCACAATTCGATCAATCCTCAAATGGAGTGGTCCGATTGCATAAACCTTGGGGATCATTGAAGAGAGGGCGCATAGCACATCTGACTCAAGTGCCTCAAAGGTGTGTCACCATGGCATCACTTGCCCTGTCAATAGTTTCAACTGTGAAGTTGAACAAGGTGTGGTTAGAACCAGGGATTCGGAAAAAGTGGGGCAAGTCACACAGCCTCATGTTATTCATCCCTGGGATCCAGTCAGTGGGGGTGTTCCCATACCCATTCATCAGTTGGGATTCATCTGCATACATGCATATCCAGGCAAAATCAGCAAATAGTAACAAATTCAATCAGAGTGTTTTTCCTCCTTTCTGAATGGATACTAAGTCACAAATCACATGCTATGCAAGTCTTGGAGATATGGTCCATAGATTCGCGCTCTTCTTACGCCTTCAAAGACATGCTTACCATCGCAAATGATCTGGCTGAAGAATTAATTTCCAGGAGAATGGCATAATATGCAATTCGTCATCAAGTGAAGTCTTGTAGGATGATGAATTTAAGACTATTAAGTGAACTCTTCAGAAAATGTGATTGGAATAACGAAGAAACCTATTATAGAAGGGGAATTTAAGACTATGTATGGTGTATATGGAAACTATAAAAGGAAGAATATCTTGGTTCTAAGGCAGGAGTTCATTAACTCGCTTCTGCTACATGACGAAATACGATCCCCTATCAGCGATTGTGGTCAAGATTATTTGTGACGGCCCAAGCGACGGTGCGTGGAGAGGAGGGATGGTGTGCGTCCGCGCACATCCGTCGTCGGACGTGCGCAGAGACATGTCTCTTGTCCCACATCACCTAGGAGAGAGTCTTGGACTAGTTTATAAGCATATGGGTTTTTTACTTGTACATACGCGTTTTAAAATCGTGCGGGCCTCAACCCAAAGCGGACAATATATGTACGTGAGCGAACCCAAAATGTTACATTATCTGTACGGATGTGGAGTAGTCACAAAAAGGGAAGCTTCCCCTATTAGAGTAGGAGCCAACCGAAATGTATCTATATATAGTACCGTATCCGACTAATCCTTTCGGGTGTGGCAGTCTTCCATTCCACACGCGTCGGGTAATTGCCGGGGACAGATTTCTGATTCTAGGAGCAGCCTAAAGAGAGGGACAAAGGTGGTGATGTGAACCTAGGCTTTGAGCGAGAAACTCAGAAATAATTTCCCCGTCATTTCGAACATTAGTTTTATCCATTACCTGTGAGGGGTGCAAGACCGTTTTCTCCCAGGGATCGCAATTGTTTCATCGCCATGAGGGCACAACCGGGGATAGTGGACAAGTGTATGAGCGGAATCCCGAATTTCGAAGCCACAGGGCTCGTCGTAAATGTCATGAAACCGTCCGAGACGATGCATGTCACTGGAGGGACGCTTGGGTCCGAACCCAGGCTAGAAACGAGATCGCCGAAGGGGTCGATCATATAGTTCTTCGTGGAGTCGCAGAGCATCGACATGTCCTGTATCGCATCCGCGTCTGAAGTGGGAAGACCATCCGGGATCGTCAGGAACTGGAAGTCGCTCAGCGTTCCATTCATGAACTCGGGATCTCGGGCTCTGGCAAGCCGCCGGTGGCTGAACTCAGTGTTGACGAAGGAGATGTGAAAGCCCTTGTGATGGAAGGAGCTTTGCTAGCTTGAGCATGGCCCCGATGTGGCTTTGTGCAGGGCCGGGAATGCACACTGCGTGTGGCTTTGTGGCCGATTCGATTCCACCGGAACCCATTTGTTTCTTCTTTCTAGAGGATGATAATGACTCGAATGACTTTTGAAGATGAGTTCAACCTGGCTTGGTTTATCAATCATTGAGTCGAGATTGAGTCTTCCCTCCTTATGTAACTTCGCCAACTTTTTTGTCCTTATTTTGGGCGTAAATTTCCAAGTATGGCACCACATCATAAGTTGTCGTGTTTGGTTTGATTTCGTCTCCTTGTTTCTTTTGCCCCCCAATTAAATAAAGATAATACACGGACATTAGGTAATGTTTGTTTTAGGTGACGCATATATCTTCGATTTTTTAATAATTAATTTTTTCCAATTAATGTAAACATATCCTTATTATATCATCAAGCCGAGTAAGTATTCTCGTCCATAGACTATGTGCATTTTTCTTCGAGTAACTTGTAAGTGATACTATGTTACTAAATCACGTGATCCACTTTACACGCTACATTTTCTTTCTTTTTTGATACTCAATTGGCTAATTTCTGCGAGTAGAAAAATGCCATATTAGCAAGAGAATTAGCCAACGGCTAATCGATATAAGTCTATCACGCAATATTCTATAGTGACAACTCATTTCACAAGGATCAATGACTAAGATTTCATTTGTTTTACGAAAAATAAATGATTTAATAAAATATTTTCTTTAAAATAATCGTTTATATCACTTACAAAAATAAATAAACGAAAAATATTTTTATCGCACACGAAAATATTTTTTAAATAATTCATTTTTCACAAAATAAATAAAATTTAAATAATAAGCCAATTTTGTCCCGATGCAAATGACCTATCTGTTCACTACGTTTCTTCAAAAGCCACGCCGAATGTTATTGAAAACATTAAGGTGTCAGTATGAGAGGTGTTGAAGAAGTCTCACATTGTATATTTGATATATTGTGGAGCATACATTATCTAGTTGCTCCATATTTAATCGGCTCAAACTTTTAACATGATTGTGGCAATATTAAATGAATAGACACTAATTCAATCAAGATAAAACAATATGCAATATCACGATGCAGTATCCCAATTAATCAAATAGTTGATTGATAACTCTATTTTTAATAGAGTATTATTGCTAATTTAGACTTGATATTTGTTAAATTTTGATGAATTTAATTTCTACTCACGTAATTTTATTTTGTATGAAATATTTTCAGATCTTTCAAGAATATTACAATATCTTTCAGAATATTTCATTTTGAAGAAAAAGTCAGTCTAAATCAGATATTTGGAGCATTTGACCATGATTGAAGATAAGGTTCAAAGAAAATCAAGGAGATAAGGAGAAATTTTTCCAAATCCTAGTAGGAGTTGATATTGACCATTTTTATTCTTTATGCATGTGATGTAATATTTAAGTTTGGTGACCTGCTTATTTATACCGCACGAGACATTTCAATCCATTTATCATATTTATACAATTAATATTTATATTTTATGGATTATTTCACATCAATAGCATAAAGATAGATATTAATCTTTAATTGCATTGATTCAAGTTGGTTATTTCTATCAATACATCGCAGGTGCCGGCCAAACGTGTCAACAAATAATAGTTGTTATTGGGTATTTAGAGAAGCGAATCATTCAATTCATGAGCTATTCGGATGTCGTGTGGATCAATCGTGTTTTCGTATATAGTTTGAAAAAAGAACTCTTGGTGTAAGGAAATGAAAGGATTACTTTGGGATAAGTACAGCCCGAATACCAAAACTTGGCACAAAGGATACTTAAGTGTCAAAAGTTATAAAATATACACTTAAGTGCCACTTTTCAAAACAAATGGATCACTTCAATGCCAAGTCGTCGGAACCCTTTTGGAAATCCTTTGTGGCAATTTTTTATTAATTTTTTTGCCTACGTGACTCGCCAGAAACTGAGTCGGCGAAAAATCAATCAAAACGACGTCGTTTTGTGCTGACGTGGATTTTAAAAATTATTAATTGAATAATATTAAATAATTATAAAATATATATTATTATAAAATCGATTTTATTAATAAAAAGGGGGGAAGGGTCTAGCAACAATGGACGAGGGTCGGACGAGGGTCGGCTGAGGTTGTCGGCTCCCAGCCAGTGGCCAACGACCTTGGCCAGCCTGCAATGAGGGTCGCGACCCTCCCCCAAATTCAGTGAGGGCCCACAGGCCCTCGCCCACCGTCGTTGACCCTTCCCGACGATGGTGGGGCGGCGAGGGCTGCACAGCCCTCACCGATCCCCTTCTTCTCATTTTTTTTTAATAAAATAGATTTTAATTTTTTTAAAATCTGATGTGGACAATTTTTTTTATTAAAATTTCCACGTATATTTTTTATTTTGAAAAAAATGCTCTGTCAGCATATGAAGTCGCCGGAAAATGGACACATGGCAATTTAGTCGGAATTTTTCGCCATCGGCACTTAACTAATCCATTTTGCTCTGATTTTAGTACTTAAGTGTACATTTTGTAACTTTTGGCATTAAGTGTCCCATTGGCACTCCAGGGGTCGATACATTGGATTACTTTTGTTGAATTTTATCTTATTAGGAAACCAATTCATTATGTATGACCTTAAATTAATATATCCAAATAATTGACTAATCCTTTTCATTTTCCGTTGTGCTTCATTTTATCAAACGTAATGTAATCCAAATAATTGACTAATCCTTTTCATTTTCCGTTGTGCTTCATTTTATCAAACGTAATGTAACGTAGTTAAAAGTAAACATTTAGGAACTCAGTGCTCACGTAAAAGAGATGAGAATGAGATGGTTTTCAACCCGCTTGAAGCCTATTCTTCCCAGCTTTCTAATTATATGTGATTTGACTTGTTTAATCGCTCTTTTGCCGGCACAAAATTTTTTGCATGGATGGGAATTTTGTTAAAATAAGATTTGGCTGCCGACCAGCATCTCGACTATGCAGTGTATCAAGGTGCTTGAAATGCTGTCCTAGTATGGCTTCTTAGCTGAGAATCTGAACCAAAAGTTTCAGATGGCCCTGTATTCTGTCCACTAGAAGTCGATTGATTTAACATCTTTGCATCTTTCAATCAAAGTCCTTTAGTTTCATCAATTCGTCCACTGTAATGGTTATTGAAGGAAATACCTTCTTCCCACTGAAAATCATAGGTAGAGAAGGCAGTATAGACGAGAAACAACTTGCACAATGTCGCACCTTCAAAAGTCTGGAACTGGGTGTGCTTTCATCGATGGTTGATCTTTGATCATCTGAAGGGATATAGGAGAGGGTGGAAAGAGATGCTAATTACCAGAATGAGGAGGGGGGACTAAAAGCTGATTCCTGGACCGGCCAAACCAAGCTATTCGAATGCTCATGTTCTGTAATGCGACTGACTGGGACAAGCTTGAGAATCAGCGATTTCTTATGGAATTTACAGTTTCACTCAATTAAAGGGATAACATGAAGACCTTTCTTCTGTTCTTGAAGTTCTCCAATTCAATTTCTGCAAATTCCTTTGTTCATTTTCTTTTGTGATACTGACAGATGCATAAAACTCTCGGGAAATATGTACTGTCCGAGGCAAACAGAAATGCCTCTCCAAGAGAGATCCACCGACAGGAGGGAATTACGCCAGTTTGACTACGGAAGAGAAGAAAGCAGTCCTGCATTTGATTGTAAAGGGGGATTCTGGAGATTCGTCGAACTCAAAACCATAATCTGGCAATCTTCCTTGCAATAAGCAATCACCGAGTCCCAGAGATGTCAACGTAGAAGACACGTTCATTAAGGAGTCGGATGGTGCAGCAGACATGTTGATGAGATGCATGACGTGTTCTCTTGTTTCTGCCAGTGCCTGGAGAAGCATCTTTAAACTAGGATCGACCGGTCTCAACTGTAACCATTGGTGAGACAGATCAAGCGATACAAGTTTCATAAAGACGAGAAATCTCATGAGGGACGACACCAGAGAGCACACAAGAAGAAAGGATGGGATGCACGCTCCGAAACCAACCTAACATGGGCAGAATGTGAGAGCGACGAAATCTTTTCCAAAGAGATTGATCCTCTGGAGATGGCAAATGGCCAAAAGGGTGCTGTTTGGCTGGATAGCCCCTCGAAGCCAGCCGCAACTAAGGTCAATTTCGATCACATTATCCAAAGTATGACAATCAATTCTATACCACGAGCAGCTACTGACACTTTCTTCCACAATATCGCCTTTGAATAAGAAGGCACTGCTCTCGCTTATGATGCATCACGAAAGAAGTAAGAAGAATTACAATCAAGGGGAAATGAGCTGCTGAATTGGAGCAAGGCATTGCTTTCGTCACTTAAGCACAAAGGTTCCGAAAATGGTGATGAGGAAGACGGGGATGAGAAGACGCAGATATTGGGCATAAGACTCCAGAGAAGAGATAGGACACTGGACACCATCCCATCTTTCACATTCACAATGCTAGATGAAGAGTACTTGAAGAGCCTATGCTGATTCTCTTCTCTGAGGATTTTCAGGTATCTTGACCATTTAAACTCCACAAGAGCAGAGTTCAGGGATCCATTAATTCGTCGGGCTCCCAGGAAATATTCATTACTGATCCTTATTTATTCAAGAATGTTCCCAAAGTTGATAATGAAGATGTCACTTCAATTTGTAAAAAAAAAAAAATGGAGCAAAGACGCGATCTCCGGCTCAAGCATTTTCTGGGCATGCCTCAAAAGTCATTTTCAGTTATGATTAAGCAAGGAGGCCACAAATGGCCCAACCACTGGGTTCTAGATGTGCAACATTGATTTTGATTATAATACAAAAGTTCCATATCTGGGAATATACAGAGATAAGACCAACATTTTTTATCAGAGGCGCTTGTTTCTTACCCCATCATTTCGGGAACCAGATGCCAACCAATCCACTCCGCATCTTATGCATTTTAAACTAAAGAGCAGATAAACTAAACCTACCGTGCCGAGCTTCATCTGATTTCGATCAGGAAATGAAGGATTTATCAATTGGGTAAGTTACCGTTCATTCTCAGACCCAGAAAAAAGTGTTCATTCTCTGCGTTCAATCACTAATCATAAAGTTCATGGGGTTCATCAAATAGCTCATGGAATCGTGACTGCTCAGCGCCACTAGAATACCATCAGAGAGCGTGACTAGTTTCCCTCTCCCTTCTCTGCTCTTTGGTGTCTCCAAAAAGACATGCGGTTGCCTTAGATAAGATAACAGACTAAGGAATCAAAGTGCGAATTTTTTTTTTCATGGATAAGGCAGCAGATTGATTAGCCTGATTACGTTCAATTTGTGGAACACAGCTTGCAGTTTTGATTCCTTTCTCATTACCAGTACGTAAGGCGTAATCCAGAAACTGAAGCTCCGAGTTTTCCACTCAAAAGCAACAAATCATACTTCAAAAATCAAATTAGCCGATAAGAATCCCCTTCCAGTATTATCATGAAACTGATTCCATAAATACATGGACCATATGACACGAGGTTCGCCGATCTCACAACAGTGAAAACTCCTAATCATAAACTCTAAGCCAATCTCTAGCATTAGGCCAACACGACAGTGAAACATGACGGGTGGCTATCTACTTAATTCACATATTCCAAACACACTTTGGAGTCCTTATTCTACGGATCTCAAGCAAGGACTTGCACTACAAGAGGTGATAGATTAGCCATCTATTTATCAGCATCCAGAGCCTACCACACGAATTAGATTAACAAGAGATTTACTTCCACGATACGATGGACATGGCTTGTGGGGTGCTGTTAGTGCACGCTCCTGTGCTCTGATTTAGTGGGCTTCCTGGGCCTCCAGAGGATTCGCTGAGAGTCCCATGAGACGGGCTGCTGGCCCCTGTAAACCCACCAGACAATGCAATCCTTGCCGTGCCTAGAAAGGGTTCTGCATGATTCGCTTTTGATTCTTTGCGACCATCGGCAATGAAACTTCCCACAATCACCTGAAATGTTGAGCACAATACACACTTCAAATGTTTGCAGCAATGGCAAACATAAACATCAGATTCAGACTATTTCCCCCATACCTCGCAACTCACACTAAGCTAAGCACAAGACGAAATTTAAGACAAAGTTATGAGATGCTAGAAAACTTGAACGTCCTGTACTCAGCTAAATTAGAAAAAAATCTCTCTTTTACCCAACATTGCCCTCCAATATCTTTTCTCAGTACATCTTTACTGTTGCTTCATCATAGATTTGGACCAGACCACATTGCAAGTTAATGAAGATTAAAGTTAAACTACTAGACTAAAATTCACTTTCCAATAATGCAAGAATATAATGATAGATTCTGATTCTAAGGTTGTGTTGACAAAAAAAGCAGCATACAAAGAGGAAAAAGAACCTGAACAGGGGAGGCAGCAGTTAGAAGACCCGCAACCCCTCCCCCTAAAACACGACCATCTGGCCCAGACAGAGATACACTTAAACCTCCAGTTCTGCTTCGGTGGCCATCACTTTCAGATAACAAAAATGAACCAGAGAGCGACAGTATTTCAAATCGCCCCTGCATTAAAAAAAATCATAAAATGAGAGAAGCTAAGTACTACAACAGATGGTTTAACAAAGCAAATGCTTTATTGCAAATACTTTTGTGCAAAAGTTCAGACAGCAGCAAAGATTTCAGAATGCAAATGCCAACAGAAAGCAATACAGAAGGCTTAAATCTGGACACGAGGATGCTGCGCAAAGAGGCTGAAGCTATAGATGAATTAAATGGCCACAATTCACCTATTTATAGCTATTCCTAAATAGGACCAAGATGTATAGAGCAAAGTTGAACTGTTTCAACCAGCATTTTCCATATGAATAATGATAGGTACACTGAGATTGATTTTGGAAGAAAAAAAATTGGATCTATAAACCAGTATGGCTGACTCCTGTTGGGCTACAACCATTTATTTAAATACAGGCCCGCGGTATGCTACATCAATCAATATACCAATTCTGTAAACCAATCTTAGTACACCTGGAGTTACTCTTTTATAATGTAAGTTTGGCCTATCATAACGACCAAACAAGAGAACTTTGTGTTGAATTATAAGACTATCAACTTCTCCTGTTCAATGATGTGGCCCACCATATTTCCTCCTCCTCAACTCTCCAGCCATTAAATGTGCTTGGTTTCAGTTCCTTGAACTGATGAGTACAATTAGATAATGTCCATCCTAATTCCCTAGTGCTCTCCATGCACCAAAAAGAATATGCAGCCAGTTGGAGTATGATCCAAATGACAGTCAATAGTTGAAACAGTTGAGTTGAAAAGGAAGAGGAAAGGAAGTATACGATTTCAACAGAATTTCAATGAACAATTCCCACAAATCAGGATCTCAGTTTTCCTCTTGGACTAACCACAGATATTATTCTTTCCTTACAGTCATTCCACTTCAAAACATATTCTGTAAAAAATAGATGAGTGATATAAAAGTAAAACTTAAAAAGAGAGACTTCCTAGTCAGAAAGAGCATTATTCGGTTTTAAATTACACTGAGGCATAATATTTTAGAAAAAGTCAAAGGGTCCAGATGCTAACAACTCATTGCTTAAAAATCTCGTTATCAACTCCAAGACCAGGAGAGGACTATATCAGTCTCACAAACCTCATAAGTTACAGTCCCACCAGATATCGCAGGTTGGCGGAGGGTCACATTCGATATGGCTCCATTAGCTGATAAAATGCAAACGGCTCGTGGACCATGTTGAGAAAACGACATTATTTTGGACGAAACATCCTGAAACACCAACTCGCTAAATCAATTTAACCATACAGAAAAATTTTGGATGTCAATAGACAGAAACTTGACAGAAAAGCAATGTAACTATCTATGGGCATTGCTTGCTTGACAGCAATGTTATTATCTTGTTCACGTGCTTGTTGTAATTTTTTGAGAGTAAGCGCATGCTGTTTGGTCACACAAACTTTAGCATATTTCTAATTATCAATTTTTGAAAGAGAACAGCTTCAACAATCCTATAAAAAAGGGAAAATGTTGCAAATATAACTCTATAGATCAATGTACATATTTCGACTCTAGTCATTAGGATCTTCCGGTATCATGTAGGTTAAAGAATTAGCTCAAAGCTAACCATTTATGTCGAACTCAACAAGAAAAATTTCAAAGCATTAGTATTAAAAGAGCAGAAGAACCAACTAGAGCACAAAGAAGACCAATTTAAATTAGAGACTAATCACAACATACTTGAATTAATTAGTTTGCTTGTGAAATAGCCAGTCTTATACACGAATGTAATTCAGTAACTTTACGAAGGTTTTATCAAATTAAACCAGAAAATATTCATGGTTTAAGTGACAATATTCCGGAATCGCTATTACAAATTTCACAGAAAAGACGCAGCCCGAGAAAACATGAAAAAAGGGCCAAAGAGAACCTCTCCAGCTTTTACAGTGATCACATGTGGTGTAAATCCAATTCCAAGCGATCCTGCAAGAAGATTTTCAATCAGTAAGTCACCTTATTCCCAGGCAAAACTATAAACAAGAAAGGTAGGTCTTTATATTCTTCATACAAAAAAAAAAGCATTTGAGAACTCTATTAATCAAAGGAGAAAAGAAATCATAAGCAAGAAAATCATAACACAAAAAGGTATATATCAATGAATAGTTCGAATATCTGGCCCAAAAATAAAAAGGACCACTCCGGACATGACTAGTTTTTAATATGCTACGCAATGAGAAATCATAAAAAGAAAAACCTCCAAATTCCCTGAATCAAAGAAACTAAGCATTGGGGGAAGAAGTCAAAATCTCCACAAAGCAAATTCCCCGACATTTAAAGTTGCAAAAATCAAAACCGTAGCATCGACTGACCTCACCAAGTAAGCACAGGAATAACATAAGGCAAGGTCCACATAAACCACAGCTAGAAAAATGGAAAATTGCAGAACAAGAAATAAGGGGTACGGAAGTCATTCAACATAAAAGATCTGAAGTCAGACCCCAACAATAGATCCCCCCAAGTTGCAGCAGATACCAGCTTGCTTTCCCTTATTTAAAGACGTATCCTAGTGAAATGGTATCCACAAACACACGCAAATGCACAGCACCATGAATCAACAACGACCAATCAGCCATTTGGTTAGCCAATCAGAAACCCAAGTTGGAAACCAGGGGAATTAGCATAAAAGAAAGGCCACATGACTTCAGACAGCTGATCGAGCACCACCAGATCAGACACCGCCTTTTTTCTCAAGAAGTTGCAAAAGTCACCCGTGAAAACGCATCTCATGTTTTCCATTTACCTAGAGTCTCCAGCTGCCGTTTCTTGTTGCTAGAACCAGGAGGCCTCCCTCTCTTCTTGAACGAATTCGGAGATGCAGGCCCCGACCCGCCACCCGCTGACGTCGGGGGAGCCACTACAGAAACCGGGTGCGGCGAGGAGAACCCCCCACCAGGCGGCGCCACCGTGCTCGCCGGGGCCGCCGGCGTGAGGCCCAACGCAATCGTGCCGTCCGGCCCGTACTTCCTGGGCCTTCCTCTCTTTTTCTTCGCAGGCTCCGCGCCGACGTTCATGTTGATCCCGTGGGGCAGCGTGGCCGCAGGACCGCCTCCGTCCGCCGAGACGGCTTCCGCTGGGCCGCCGTTCCCGGCGGCGGCAGAGTGGGGCTTGTAGGAGGGTGACGTGGCGGTGGCGGGCTTGTATACAGCAGTCCCATCGGGGCTGAAGGCCAAGCGCATGTTCTGCACCACCGGCTGTGACGGCAGCGAAGCCTTCTGGAGACCGACCGGGAAGGGGTCTCCCCTGCTTGCCATGACTCCTGTCTCAGATCCTGACATTTCTGCCCTTCTGGGTCTACTTAAATCTCCATAAAAACCCCTGCAAGAAATCTTCCCACGAGATCAGCGACGGAAAACGCTAGACCTTCGAAGCTCAACTCCTCAAAGCTCAAATTTTTAGCAGAATGGTATCGAGAGAAGAGGCAATTCTTGAAGAAGAGGGCTTTACGAAGAAGAATTAGCATGTTTTGCTCCCTAAGCAGAAACCTTCACTGAAGATATCGGCCGAAAAAGAGCAGACCTTCACTGAAAACAAACCGCGACAAAGATCAAAATTTTGGGAATTATCTAAACCCTAGAACAGCAGAATTCCTAGATTTCAAAGCCAAAAATCCCTCGCAAAAATCCGAAGAAGAAAAGTTCACAATTACTGCGAATCATCTCCAGAAATTACACGGCGCGTATTCTGACTCCCCCGGGAAAAGCAAAATCCCAGGCGATTTTCCGACATTGAGCAGTAGATCATGCAAGAAATTCTGGTTAAAAAATCGACAAAAACCGAAGAAAGTAAAACAAAATTTTCTGGAAAATATTTAATTTTTACCGGAAATTAGGGCCCAAAAATGCCTTAAAAAACACGGATAAAAGGCAAATAATCGGGAAAAAAAGCCAAAAATCCGCAAGAAACTTACCAACAAAAATCGGGCAAAAAAAAAAAAAAAAAACGGGGCGGAGAGCGCGAGTCGGAGGAGAAGCAAAATTCTAGGGTTAGAGAGTGGATAAAGCAGAGAGGGGCTGCGAATGCTTTTTCTTTAAAGAAATGCGGGAATTCGAGAGATATTTAGGAGCATTTTTATTTTATTATTTTATTTTTTATTTTAAAAATTGGAAAAGGAAATTTCGGTTTTCCCCTTTCGTGCCCTTCCGTCTGGCGGACTTTATTGGAAAAAGCAGGGCCTAATTTTGCTTTCCTCTGCCAAAAGAAAAAGAAATAAAAGAAAAAGAAGAAGAAATAATAATAAATTAATTTTCCCTTTTTCCTCTCCTCTTTCTAACGCTCGAGTCAAATGTACCTGAGCTCACTCTGTCGGGACGACCTGTGTCGAGGAGCACCACCGGGACACACTGAAGAACAAGGAAAGGACAACAAGACAAATAGGCCTTGAATTCTACCCTAATTTGCATTGTGATGCCCAAATTTTCAATTTATTTCATGTGAATTTTTGAATTTTGAATTTATTTAATGTAATATATTAAAATAATTAATATTATTTTTTTATTGATTTGAATTTAATGACAATACTGAACAGGGACTAATTTGAGTATTCATATCAAATAAATTAAAATTTTAAAAAATAATATTATATATTAAACTGAAATTCATGAACCATGTTATATAAAAGGGTCTGATTTTTCCGAGAAAAACGAGGTAACCGTCGAGAGAGAAGGCGAGCAGTGGCAATTTCGTAATTATCGTTTTTCCTTCCTTTAATGTTGCTGCTGCTGTTTTTTTTTTTTTGTCCTTTTTTTCTTTTTGGGTCCGTTACTTTTCGTTGCTTTTTCTAAAGCCTTTTTTTTCCTTTTCCTTTTTTATTTTTTTCAAATAAGGCCATTAATTATCCTCATCAAAGCGCTATTACTAACCTCTCTCTTTCAAAAGATCGCGTGGTTGCAAAAATCTGGTGGCGGTCGGTCGGTCGGTCAGGGGGGCTAATTAATCCGTAGGATCACCTAATTAAGGCATATTAGTCTAATGATTTTTTTGAGGAGCCACGCTCGCCGTGTGGGGGCCCGCCGAGGAGTTACCGCTATCTAGGTGGGCCCCGGACGTATTGGGCCTGTCCCGATAAAATTTTAGGGGGGATGAATATGGGACAGGTCTCTTGATGTGCCCCATAACTTTGTGTAGATTCTCTCGAATATTTTTTTTTTTTTTTTGGGAGGAAGATGCTTATAATGCTAAGTGCTACTGCCAATTTTTAGTGAATTTTTTCCCGAGTGCTGTAATTGTCATCCTATGCAAGAAAAGAAGTGGACAGATCCTTTTGACAGTGAGTCCGCTGGTCGGTAAATGATTAGACGAATATCATCAAAAAAATCATAAATTGATATATTTATAATAAAATTAATTTTAATTAATTTTTTATCACGAAAATCATGACTTAATGCACTTATGAAAAATTTTATCCCAAATGACTACAAAAAAAACCTAAACTGACTCCAAACTAATTTTTTAACAATCAAAAATCCCAAACTATTACGTTTTTTATAAATATACCATCCACTAAAAGAATGGGTGAACATTTTTTTTTTATCAGGAAATATTTTAGATGGATATCAATGAGTAAAAAATATGTTTAGATCGCATTAATGGTGATGTCAATGCAATACCATGTGTTTCTATCGTAACAATTATTAGATGGAAATCTTAAAAGGCTGTTTTCTTCTTCTTCCTTTTTTATAGCTTTTACTTTAATTCTTAAATTTTTACACTACCTCATTATGAGATTGAGATATAAAAGCCAACACCCACATCTAAAATTAAATTATCCATGTCCCAGCTCAAAAGGCGATTTTCTTTCAAATTATAACATTCTATGCCATCATCCTCGAACAGAACAATTGACTCCACCCCTGCGACTATTATTACATGAATTGTATGAGAATGCGCATCTGATGATCCGAACCTGTAATGGCTCATTTCCTTCCTCGTCCCCATGCTCCCACGAGCGACCGAGGGTCTTCCATCGCTTACGATCTCACTCTCACTCTACGTATACTGATGATGTACGACATTGACATGGATAATCAATAGAGGCATGAACGAATACAAGCAAAGAGTTGAATGACAATTTGTGGCAAAGACGGTAGCAATTCAAGGGGCAAATTTTTATTTTTATTTTGCTTTGATCTCTTGTCTTGCTTCTAGCACAATGCTCTCAGCTTCCCTGAAATTCTTCCTACCCTCTATCGTGCTTGGTGCGAAGAATGAAGCTTACCGAAAGTACAACAATGCATGACACTTTTACAGATTCATACGTCCATTGGTTGCGAGAAAAGCTGCTTTCCAGCATCCATGGATCAACGCCCGCGCCCGCTGCGATACCGGGCACAAGCAATCATGAAAAGTAAGATACCGTGCAGGAAAAGCGATGTGCATCTTCCGCGCTCCTCCCGTAAGGAGCGCGAACTACTTTGAAATTGGACTCCTAATGAACGGCTTGACTTCGACCTGAGCGGCACAATCACAAAGCCAGAAAAACCACTGGATCAAATTTTGCGAGCTCGAACTACAGCAGCACCAAAGAATGAGGGAGCAAGAAAAGATCGACCATTGACAAATCAGGTAATGCAAGCACGACTCGCCTTTCCTCAGGTTAATATCAGTTTCAAACATGGGTAACAATGTCGAATGATCAAAACACTCCAAACGTAAAAATAGGTCATCATTTCATCCGTCTGAGTGACCATCTGTATATAATTCCTACCAGGATCTAAGTTTTGTTCTAATTTTCTTCACGTAAGGATTGAATCTAGGACTCAAAAAATCACATATTGGGAGGGAACTGTTTGAACTTGCAAGGTGACTTGATTCAAGTGCGCAAACGAGCATGTCATGAACTGTACCTCTAGAATGCAACATTGATAATATGCAAGGCTAGATCAAATTCACCACTGTAAAGTTCTGGTTCTGCTGCTGCCTCATCTGATTCAAAAGACACCTGCAAATCCTTTAGGAAAATATGGGCATTGAACTCCCAAAGCATTGTATTCTGACATGAAAAATTGCTCACCTTTTGCCGATCCCTCATGGAGCTGTGTGATTAAGATTCTCAAGACCACTGCCTTGAATAAATTGAGGAATAGGAGCAGGCACCAGCAGTGATGGCTGAGAATGAATAGGTGGAGGAATACCTGCCAAAACAAGTAAAACTTGATCAATCAGGTTTTATGCATGCCCTCTCTTTTTTCCATACTCATCCTGCTTTCTCGAGCGACAGGAATTTAGCTCAGAGCACAACTTCCTTTGAACTCCACTTCATTGACACTTCTTGTCACGGATCGCAGACCAAACATGACCTTTTAGCCAATGTGTGCTGCTTTCATTTTTCCACCAAAAACCAGTCGGTGCCCATAACAACATCATTTCACCATTACTTGTTATGAAATTTAATGTCAAGACGATTGCAGCTTGATGACTGACAAAGAACAATATTCTGACAAGAACCTTACCCGCAGGGTATGGTGCTTGGATTATTGCGGGCACAGACGAATTCGGTATTGCATATACACTGGGTCCAGTGTACTGCATGATCCGATGCCCTGGGATTGCATACCTCTGAATTGTTGTGTAACCATGACCACTGAGAACAAATGGACCACCCTGTCCATAAGGGCTAATACTTGCATTAACTGGCCTAAGTTCTCCATACATCTGAAGGTACTGCTGACCCACATAAGAGTTGTACACACCCTAAGAGAATATATTAAGAAAAACATCAAAATAAGACCATGTGAGCTCGGCAACAGGAAGAAGATACAATGATACAGCAACATATTCTTCCCAAACTAAAGCAAAACAAATTTGAAATCTGGATTACTGACAATGAGAAGTCCCTTACCGGTTGCATTATGTATTCAGGCCCTGTTGTCGTATATCTGCACACACGCCACCAGAACTAACTAGTTCAATGATTATTATTAAAGACATCCTTGTTACAGACAGGATATACAGAATGCAGATCCCTATGCTCACAAAACTAAATGAACAGAATCAGGAACCAAAAAGTCACAATCCCCTTACCACTGACCTCAAAACTTCAGCCGACAGTCCAAATAAACTAAATGAAATGATCACATAAGAGGAATATATGTTCCAAAAACACAACAAACAAATGTTCTTATTCCAACACCCAATTGAAATCAACCCCTTTCAACTCTTTCCTTCAGATGGGAACGTGAGAGCAATAGTTGTGATTCATCCTTTCCCTTACAAGGCAATCTAAAAAGTGCTCAAGTCAACTTTTCATTGTGAATGATGTCCGAATTAAAAGAATTGTATAAAACAAACCAATATAAGATCTCACAAAGTCCACAATCCTGCAAACTCTAAAGTGAATCTTCAAATTAAAGACGGGCATTAGAGCAACGAATGATAAAGATAGCACATGAAGTTATTTGATAAGTTATGAAATGGAGAAAATCCATAGGACTATCAAAATGTTAAGGTTATTCTCTTATCACAAAGCACAGATCAGGCTTCTTGCCTCTTCAACAAACATTGAGCCAGATCATATATCCTCAGCAACTACCAGTTTTTGCATTCCTGCAATTACCAATCGCACCGCGTCACAATGATGCAGTTTGGATAAAACAACCGTGAATCTAAGGAACCAAGAGCAATCCCTAAAGCATTTTATTTTCCTATATAAGTCTGCATTCTGTGATCTGTAAATGCAAGAACTGCATAAACAAACAAGAAACTGATAAAATGTTGTAGCTACAAAGGATAGATGCCCATCTAATGACCAATAGAAGCTTTTCCATAAGGATCTAAAGATACTATAGAGACCATTTTCATTTTTTTATAAATAAATGGCCTACCAATACTTGTTGCTGAAGATAAGCTTAGCATCTCTGCTTCAGTAGATAAGCGAGTCTTAGTTTCTGTGAAAACTAACAATCCAGATATAGAAAGAGAAAGAATACGTGTTGTCACTAAGAAAATCAGACATGCACCAAGATATCATTGTCAGAATTCCAATAGGAGGAGAATGTGATGCAATCAGATAAGGTCACAGTGAACACTTGACTTCCCCAGACTTCGACATCCCAACCAGACGAAAGAAGCCTCCAAGTGAAGCCCCAGAATAACCGTATGGCATGGAGAACTTACCCATGATGAGGGTATACATGTCCATGTTGGAAGCTGTAAGAAGTGGGTTGCTGGTAGCCAATACTACCAAGATGAGTTCCTCCAGTGGCATGCACACCTCCACCATATGCTGGCAATGGTCTCAAATGTCCTATAAATAGACACAATATGATTATTAAGGATTCATAGACTAACAGAAAAGGCAACCCATCAGTTAATTAACACAGAGATCATTTTATCTGACTTTCTGTAACCGTTGTCAAGTTGGGAAGACCCTCAAAGAAAAAACCAACAAGAACTTTGTAGCATTAACAATGCCAAGAAGGAGAAGTTTGTGTGTATAGAATTACTCATTTCTAGAACCTAAATCACATAAAAAAGAACATGTATGCCAGCCGAAATCTCAATTATCTCTTAAGCAGAAGTCTGCAAATGGAAGAATAGCAACCAGCCCTCTGCCCCAAAGGAAAGAAGAGACTGTGGATCAAGATTGCATAAAAACTGAGAACCTCTGGTTGATATACTAGCATAATTCATGACAAGCCAAGGGAAAGACAAATACCATGAAAGAGAGGCAGTTGAGGCCGTCCTAGAGATGCCAAATTGCAGTTTGTCCGCCTGCCATCAATAACTGGAGTCGGATCAGCACACGCTCTCCAGGCACTCTCAGGATCTTGGAAAGTCACCTACACCCTCAAGAGGAAAACGAACAGAAACCCAGTCATTCCCCTATTCCAATGAATACAAAGGCAAGAAAGAAAGCATGTCTAGCCATAAAAATACAAGTCCGCACTTCACAGAACCGAAACAAACTCCATGGCCACTCTCAGCGCTCTCATCTATGCGCAGTTAATCCACTGAAACACTCGTTACAGACTCCCTTTGGAAACTTCCCACGGAAATTACTAATTCCGAGGAATCCAAACACCAATTTTTCCCCTTTCTCAAAGTACTCAATACTCCATGTTTTTGTGAAGCTTACCGAACTGAGTGCCCTTTCAAATGATAGACAGGCCATACTAACAATGATTGACTCTTTATGAAGGCATATTCAATCCGATACAGATACAAACTGATCAACATCTCCAAAACAAGAAACAAACAGAAGAGAAATGAATCACTCACAAAGCCGTAGCCTTTGGATCGTCCACTGTTCTTCTCGGTGATCACAACAGCCTCCAAAATCTCACCAAACTGCTCAAAATGTCGGCGCAAAGCCTCGCTCCGCGTCTCCCAAGCTAAACCCCCAATAAACACCTTCGTGTAAGTGGTATCTCCAAAGGGAGAGTACGCAAACTCAAGCTGAACACCGCTCGGAACCGGCTGATACGCCATGAGCGAGCGAATGAATGGTATATACTGCGAAACAGAGCGAGAAAGGGAAAAAAGAAAAGAAAAGGTCCAAAAGAGGAAGATTCTGGGAAAAGTTTGAATTTTGCAAGTTGGGAAGAACTAAGCTGGTTGAATCTTGGAGAACAAAATATAAAAGAGCCTCTTGAACTCGTCAAGAGAAGATGAGAAACATCAACAGGTGACCCTGTTTATACAGAGAGGCGAAGAGGAGAGGGTATGACAATTATGATGAGTGGAGACGGTAAAAGCGCGAATGACAGAGAAGGGAATCATGTCATGCTAAAAAGAGAAAGCCGGCTATGGAAAAAGCGGGAGATAGAAGAGCCGAGGTCGGTGGTGGATTTGGACATGCACGGACGCTGGTGGGGCTGGGCTGTGTGTAAAGTCGGTCGAGCTCTCTGAAATAATGCATGTATGGTACGACCCCTTGGACAAAAATCAATCACGTAATCATTGCAATGAATACGTGACACCATGTACTTTCTCGGATGACGACTTGGGCTTTTGGACATTTGTTTTATGATGGTCGACTGTCCGCCAAACTTTTATCCTCCTCAAGTAGTTATAGAGTTAATTGAACAGGGATGCATGGGTTTCTTGCGTGATGGTCGACCTAAAAATGCAGGGGAAAGCAAAAGTTTATCAGGGGGTCTATGCCTGCCCGAAAGTGAGGGAGGCCTTCATGACTTGTACTTTGAAGAATCCATGGAGGTTACTAATGCAATCTGGCTCCATGATCTGGGTTGCTTGGGGTGGGGATGTTTCGGAATGTTTCCGTTGGGGTAATTCTGTCCAGAGGAGAAAGCACATACGCTTTAAGGAAATTGCCCGATGCAAAATCTTTTTTACAAGCCGCACGTTGAGTATTTGATTGGTAATGGCAACTCTATTTCCTTGTGACATGATAATTAGCAACCTCTATGATATCACTTTCGTCCCTCATAGGGTAATTGGCCCACTGCTCAATTTGATGCACTTGATCATATTCGGGATGGTTTATGCGGTGCAATTATAACTTGCTCTGAGGATTGTGTGGTGTTTACAGGTCTTCTAGTGGTGATTTCTCTTCTGCTGACTGGCAGAATCTAGTTATCACGAAAAAAGCATGTTGTTTGGTATAGTTTGTTGTAATTTTGTCAAATGTACCAATATTTGACTTTATAGCCTAGTTGACTATCTCATATAGACAGGAAACTCTCAATAGGTTTGAAAGTGGAAGTTAGTGAATGACGCTGTGTTTCTTGTGGTTTGGCTCTGAATCAAGATCTCCTTTGTCCTTTGATTGCTCCTCTACGAAGACAGTTGTAGTCATTTTCTATGTCTTGTTGATGTCCATTGTGCTAATGGAGTTTGGAATATTAGGTTGGACTGGGCAGTGATGTATTTGAAAGGCAATTCCTTCGCTGAGAAGTTGTTGAAGTCGGCCTCGAGTGATGTTACGTGCTTCACTTGGTGAGAGAGGAATGCAATCTCTCGTAACTTGCTCCTCAAGTGTATAGGGTGTTGGATAGCCCTTTGCCGTCAGTGTGAAGATGTTCATGTTGACTCAAAAGCAAAAGCTCTAGCTGGATCCATCTGTCAAAGCCCTTTATGCAGCTCGGGCTATTAAAGCTTTGCAAATGTTGTTATTTTTCAATCATTCTTTTACTGGTTCCTTGATTTATTAGCTTAGTAATGTTTCAGCCAAGTTGCTAATTCCGGGTTTCTATTGGACTTTCCCTTTTTTATGCCAATAGAGGTAACGAATTTACCAAAATAAAATAAAAAAAAACATGTGTTCAAACTAGAACTTTTATGAGCATAGACATAGGATCTTTGTGTGCATCACATAAAATGAATTGTCAGATTCGGAGGTCTCCATGACTGAACTGTGTTGAGAATCGGTGCCTAACCTATCCCGATGCTGGCGTGATGATGAAGGATTTGGGTGACCCCCAAATCATCCATTTTAAATGCATCCACATGTTCTTATGATGAAATCCAATATGATTAAGCCCCACTTAATTGACTACACGACTGCTTTCATATAGAGGATACACTTAAAAAGATTGGGGATTCAAAGATTGTACAACTCTCTGACCCATCTTTTCTTTTGTTTTTTGCCAAGCTTTGCCCCAGAAGTTCAAGCGCCGTCTATAATACTCTAACAACATCGAGTGTTAATGGTCAATCTCGCTTCGTCATTTTACGATGAAGTCTCAAGTTGTTGGGTCTTCTGTGTGAACTTAAGGAACTATAATTAGTTCAGAACACCACAGAAGTTGACACGCGATCCAACAGTCGGATAAGTGAAGTAATTGAAGCACATTATTGGGGAATAAGATTGACCACCACATCGCATCCAAATCCAGCATTTGACATTGATGCATGAGCAGGCAGCTATAGGGGCTTCGCAGATTCTAGTCATTTGATTGATCTTGTGTATTTCATTTGCCAATACTATGTTTGTCCCACGTTTCTGGTATTGATCGCATCATCAGAGTCATGAGATGGCAGTAACAATATTCCCAGAATCGTACCAGAATAAACAAGGAAGCATCTCCTTTCTTGACGTGCATGATGCCAGCGGCATTGGAAGGGGCTTCATTCACTGGACTGGAAGTGTTCCGTTCAAAGGGCTGAGCTGATCTTGAGTAATCTGACTGTCAGTAGCAACAAGTCCTCACCATGCCTGTCCTTGGCATTTTTGTGACTTTGGTAATTCTCTATGATCAGGTGCAATTAACTCCGTCGTTCAAACCATCTACTCAATTCAATAATTTCTCTGGCTTATTATCCAGTTTGAGAAGGCAGCAGAAGCAACACTTTTTACATATTCAACTTGAATCGATAAGCAATTCATCATTCGAATACAGAAACTAATGGGAGCTTGCTTCCAAATTTGGCTAGATGCTCAATGAACTACTTCACTCGAAGATCCTTTATTCAATAGGAGGAAATACCCGCTAGACCCTCAGCTCAATGTCTACTCCGAATTCATATGACGCCCATGAAGCTCCAAGAAATAAGCCAGCTGATCAGCAGGAAACGTGAAGGTTGCTATAATTGACAGATTCCTAATGTACCTTATTAGGAGGCTAATTTGATGGAAGCAGGAATTTTTTTTGCGGAGGGCACCTTTTTCTTCATAATTCTTGATGGTGTCAACCATCGTCCCTTCCAATAGCCTATACTTCCACCCCAGATTCTGCAACTTCTTGGAGCTGAGCTTCAATTGCGACTCTGCCTCTTTGAAACTTCATCACCCAGAAATTCACAGAATAATTTCAATTTGGAGTGCGCAAAAGCAGGAAAAATGTCCAAGTTAACCCATGACTTGGTGCCATGATAAGCATGCATAAAATCTCCAGGTGTTCATAGAGGCATCGATCATATATCAAAAGAATATTTAACTTACCCTAGATTATTGATATGTACAGTTAGGAATTCATTTCAAACATACGAAGCAGTGATCCAGCTTCAATTTTCCTTTCTGTTTTTTTTTTCCCCTCAGGACACACTGGTTTAGGTCAATCACCTTTTAGGATAACTGTACTCTGGATAGAATCTCTTGATGATTTGCACCAGATCGTGAGTGTGAATTCCATAGGATGAACATATATATATATTCCCTCTGCCTTAGGCTTCTCGTATGCCAGCAAGATGGCTTCAGTCAAATCGCGGACGTCCACAAAAGCATGTTCTCCGTTATCTGCTGGTTCAGAATTCTCTATTTTGGCAACACAGAAGTATGAGGTGAGGCTCATCATGAGACACAAGAACAAAACATTTTGGAGCAAATTAACTGCTAAGAGTGGCAAAAAAAAATCACTTTCAGGATACATCAAATGCATCAGAAATGCAGTACTGATGGAAACCTTTCAAGAAATTGAGGAGATAAAAGCTGTTGGAATTCCAGGTGGACTGCAGCATAGGTCCAATGACGAGCAAGGGGCAAACAGTTATTATATTGAGCTTGGTCCTCTTTGCAAAATCCAAAGCTTCAGATTCCGCCATAGTCTTGGCAATGCAATGCCGTAGCTGAAATTCATAGGACATGTCAGGTCATCAAGTAAACTGAAGAGCCAGATAATCTACTAATCCCTATAAGAGTAATGCTACAGGTATAAAACAATGCAAAGACTAGTATACAAATTGAAAGAATGTGAATCGAGGATAGACCCTTTACCTCAATCTCTTAAAGTGTTCCGTGTCAGTCCTGCATCTTTCATCCATGCTATTTTTCCCTTGGCCAATTTGGATTCACCGCAACAGCTCCAGTTGATGACGCGACCACAACTTTCTTCACATTCGCCTTCAAACAAGCATTTGGCACGTTTCTCGTGCCTGTTGTAGCTGGCTCCATCAGTTCTACCTATACAAAATTTGACTTGGAGTGAGAACACGAACCTTCGTACCATAATCCATGGAAAACATCAAAGAGAATTGGTTTAAATTTCTCCAGATTCTTGATATCATCAATCTGGAGCGTCTTTGCTGAACTTGCCTCTGGATTTTGTACTTTTCCGACTGGCACAGGGCTGGCCACGTGTAGAACGCCCGTGCACCCAATAATGGCAGCACAAAGACCTTCATAGTTCAACAAGTCAGTCGCAAAAAGACGCAGACTTTCTGGTGCATTCTCCAATTCTTTCAAATGAGCATTATTTTGATCAGCTGAGATGGATTGTAGTCGAAAGAGATATGACTATCGATACTGATAGAGGTCACTGAGAGAACCACCATAATACATACTAAGTACTTGGCCTCGAGGACAGAGTGACACACAAGTACATACGACAATTGACAACAATAAGGATGGCAAATTGAGATGAAAGATGCACGTACAGGGGTCTCTAACAGTGCCATGGACCTTGTGACCCTTGGAAAGAAAAAACTTCACGACCCATGAAGCCACGTAGCCTCCTGCACCTGTCACACAAATTCTTACCTTCTCACTCTTCCCTTCCATATCTCTGTCTTACAGTTCAATTAAAGCGAGTTTGACCCCTATATATTCTTCACGCTGCCTGCTATGCTCATGCAGGACATGTAGAACAAGACAATCTCCCGAGTTTTTGTCAGCAAGGACACCTTTTCCATACTTTTCTTTGGTTCTGTTCTTGGTTTTAACCTTTTGTTTTGTATTGCAATTGAGTGACATTCGACTTCTAGCATGGACCAAGCTCAACTTTGTAATGTGATTAGAGGTAGGTCATCCGCGTTGAGAACATGATTTTTTTTATTTTTTTTTGGTAAGGTAAAGAACATGATTTTATCCAACGAGAAAATCTCATTATCTTTGCAGGCAAACCTCCAATTGTCTAACTAGCTCAATTAAATTAAACCCCTTCGTTACAAAAACTTGATAGCTTTAAGATCGAATCCCCTGTGAAGTAATATTAGAGAAAAGAAGAAGAAAGATTCTGTTCAGTGGTATGCAGGAACCTTTTGCAGTGTTGTCGGATTTTTCGGGGATGCATTGCTGTAAACTACAGCAAATTTGAGCAAGAATTCAACATTTGTGTTATGGTAATTGACAGATAGTTCACATTGTTTTTATCCAACTTTCATTCGTTCAGTGCTCTCTGAGCTTGTCCAGGTGTTTCACTTTGGTGCTTGTCAACATGCCGTTACCCTGTTATGCAACGGCCGCTCTCATGAGTTTTCTCATTAGGTCACTGCACGATGAGAGAAAACTGACATTTGACATGAAAAACAAAAAACATATATTTCTCAACGGTCAACAGATCATCCCGGCTTTATTTCAGCTCCAACTTTATCAAAAGCCTGGACAACAACAAGACCCTGTCTGTGTGTTATCGCCAGAACACAATGTTCTAATCGACAACAATTAAGCGACGACCAATCCCAGGGCAGAAAATAACCCAACAACAGAACTACTTTATTTCCAATAGTCCAGATGCCTGGTAGCTTTCAACTGAGTCGACTAGAGTTTCCTCCAATGGCCTAGGAGTCCAACCGAGCCTTTGTAACTTCTCTGAGCTGAGAGTCATCCCTCCTTCGGTCTCAGTAAAGCTGCCAATTAACATATGCCTTCATGATTTGTCACATATATAGATTCTCATAAACCGTGAAGAAACTGTAGAAATTTTCTATATAAACAACTAATTAATCAAGAATAATTAGATCCATATGACTGTAAAACACCAAAACCTATATGTACAGCGGAGTTAAAAACGTACTTGTTTGAGTCATAACTTCACTCAAAGAAAATAGATCGGACTGATTATAATCAGTGATCTATTGGAATGTCAGATCTTCCTTTCTCTGACCTATTTCGGTATAACGGCTTTTAATGGGATTCAAGCAACCTGATATCATTTTATAAACTAGAGAGGAGAGCTAGCAAATCCTAATCAATAGTGTGTTAATTGGGTCTCTCCCATTACGCGTTTCAATTAAACGCAATTGCCTACACTTTGCCCATTATTAATATATGCCAAAACCCAATTCAATAAGATCACTTAAGGATTTAACATATATTAGAATATCCATTAACCCGATTATTTAAAATAGAAAATTGATTAATTAATGTAAGCCCACTATAGGAAATTTCCAACAGAAACATCAATGCCTAATTCAGTTCTAGGTTGTACTTCTTTCCTTTATTCCTTGATCGGATATGAAAAGAATGGGAAACAGAGAACAGGTAGATCCAAGATCATTTCGACCACATAATTAAGAGGGAAGTCGCAGCTTACCTATGAGGATAATTGTAGTTAGGATACAGACTCTTCAGCTGTTCCACCAAGTCCTGCATCTTAATGCAGTGAGATGTGCATACATATCGTCCTTCAGCCTCAGGTTTCTCATATGCCAAAATTACAGCAGCAGCGACATCACATACGTCCACTATATTCCTAACCCTGTTCGGCACTGGCTCCTGCCCTCCTGTTATTACATCACATAAAAGATTGCTAGCACAATTAGGTCCATCAATGTTAGAATGCCACAAAGACAAAACTAGAGCCCGAGTCATTTTCTCCTGATTTTAAAGAATAAGAAAAGTGCATCCGAATGCCAGATAATTCAGAAAAGCAGATGGTTTTCCAGCACTCTGGACATATGTGAAACTGTGGTAGATTGAAAGGAAAAACCCACAACATCAAATGTTCTGGAGAGGACACATGCTCATGTCTCTTTTCAAATAGGAAATCTTAGAAAGGTTTGGCAGTGATTGCCAATGGAGGACTTGTTAAGTGTACTTCACTTGTGATAGTTTAATTTTCAAAGTTTTAATTGTGAATAACACGATGACAGTAAGTGCATTTGAAACTGTATAATTTCCTTAATTGGCTATTTAATTTGTACCCCCAGCAAACTTGTTAACAAAATCCGTCTTGAAATAAAACGTACACAACTTTATTTCTAATCTATTCATGGGTTACAGCAGATCTGAAGGTAATGGCAATGAATGACCATGTTTAACAAACTTCATACCTTTCATAACATCTAAGAGGACTGTTGTGCTTGCATTGAGTGTTGACTGCAGAATTGGGCCAAATATGAGACTTGGACACACCGATACGACATCAAGTCCATTTCTTTTTGCATATTCCAAAGCTTCACTTTCTGCTTCAGTCTTTGAAAGGCAATACCAGTTCTGTGGCAAGAACAGGGTATGTTCAGCAGGAAACGAAGGAACTTACAGCAAAGAATCAGTGCATGCTTTTCTTAGATACGGAAGTATAGTTGGCCCATAGATGGATAGCCAACTATGGCAAGGCAACATAAACGAAATTGTAGGTTCGTACTATATGTACTCATTTGCCAAAGAAGCTGTACAAAACGTGACATAAATTTTAGACAATATCGGAGCATTTTTTACAGGGCTGTAGTAAGCATTATCATGTAAAGACAGGTTTTCTCACTATCTTGCTAAGACCTTTTATTTATTCCATGTTGTCAAAACCTGTTAATTAGAGAAAGAATTGGACTCATGGCAAAATGGCAATGACAAAGAATGTCGACACTGCCCAAGAAGGCAACTGTATATATTTCACAAGATTATATTCTTTAGCAGATTACCTCAGTCCTCCGACAGTACTCCTTGTCAGACCAGGACAGCTCATCCATCGCTTGACCCTTTGGCCAGCTGGGGTTCATCATTATTGCAGCAACCGAGGATACATATATAACTCGCTTAACTTTTGCTTCAGAGCATGCCTTCAGTACATTAAGTGTTCCCTTAACTGCAGGTGCAAGCAGCTCTACCTGCAAAAAGTTTACTCAAAAATAGAGGAGATGGAGACTATAATTATTAAAACATTTGCCTATCATATCATCTCCCCAATTATGAGAGACGGATCTGCAAGAATTAATAACTTTCACCAAGACCTTGTTTTTCAGGCCTTCAATGCCATTTTGATGAGTGGTCAGCATTACCTTCTGCTTCTTAATAGGTTAATCAAGTTTGACATGATCCAATCTCACATTGATATAGTTCCAGAGGACTAAGAAGCGGCATTTTATTTAATGTATGGAACCATCATACTTAAGTAGAAAATGGGTCCAACTAAGGAAGACAGCGAATGGTAATTTCAGTTTTCACAAGCGGTGTTAAAAAGCTACCATGTATATATTCATTCTTTTAGATTCAAATGCATGCACGTCAACATCTAAACACTGCTAAGACCAAAATAAACGTCAAAACACTGCTTATGGAACGATATCTTTTGGATTTGACATAGTCAAAAGGCTATATGCCGGGGAAGCTCTTACCTCAGGATTTGACACAGAGGAAGAAGGGACTGGACAAGCAACATGGAGAACCCCACAGCATCCTTCAATTGCTGAGCAGAGAGAATCATAATCCAGTAGATCTGCCTTGAAGAGTCTCAATTTCTCAGATGCTTTATCTAGTTTCTTCAAGTGAGCATACTTTGCATCGCCTGCACAGAGACAACTACCTATTTAGTCCCTAGATTAAATGACAACAGGTTTTACTGTTCTCTAGTGGACCTAGATAGAGGTACTGTGGCTATTAGTTGCTTTGCCCAACCCCATCCAAAAAATCAAGTCCCCCAACGGACAAATTTGGTAGCCAACACCATTTCTTAAGGCAGCAATCTTCTGTTGCTCTTTAGTGACCCAAACTTTCAATTTGATCGTGTGATGATATGCAATGATTCAATTTCCCAGCATCACATAGAGCGAAATTTCATTTGAAATGGAGACAACCCCATTGGTTGATGTTATTTCAAAGGGAAAAGAGGAGGAAAGGGAAAAAATTGAGAGAGCTTCAGTTGCTCAGATGATGTCGAAAGGAAAGTGACGTTATTCCATCCGACAAACATGCCTTGCCCTTCCCACGTTTTCAAAAGAATGTTGTCTGCCCCTACTCGGGTAGGAACTACCTAACTCCTGCCCCTATTCGCAGTTCATTTTTCAAGGGTTGGTTTGATTGAGTATTCTAGCACTTGGTTGGGAAGTGGGAGCGAGATGCCGTGTTCGATCCCGCGTCTCCCACTCGAAATAACCTCAGAGATGGTCTTGGTCGATGCTCGTGAAGCGGGTAGCCATAAAAGAAAAAGGTGTACTTCCATCCTATGTGTATCCATATCCCTCTAGGTTAACTACCCAAAAAAAAGAAACATTTCCAGTTTCAACCAGACAATACCTATAAGAAAAGTCGCAGAGCAGAGAAAAACTCGTTGTCATAAACATGCAAAACGTGGGCCGGAGAATCGAGCTTGGATGGATGTAGACATTCAAAGCTCGAGCACAGAAGCAAATACAGAAAGGCCACACAAACGGACGGGCCGAGAAAATCAAGAGCAAGATAATTAGCTGATAATCTGAGGAGAGAAACCGAAGGAAGCGAAGGACTTGCCGGGATCTCTGACGGTGCCATGGACGGCGTAGCCCTTGGAGAGAAGAATCTTGACGACCCACGAAGCAAGAAAGCCTCCGGCTCCTGTCACGCACAATGTCCTCTCCGCCATCGCTATCCCCTCTCTCTTTCTCCCTCTCTCTCTGCACACACAAAGACTCGAGCTTTGAAGACTCCAATGGCTCCGCACTGCCGGTCTCCTTAGTGCGCCATCGAGATTGACGCCAAAGTCTTTCGGGAAATTCTTTTATTGCTTCTGCCTGGACACTAAGCTACACTGTTACATATGCGGAAGTTGACCCAAAAACAAAAAAGGGTCGGAGGATAGAGTCGTATAATACGGTTGTTGTTGTCCAGCCGTCAGCGACGATCACCACGAGGTCGCGTCTAGAAGTACGGAGACTAGACTAGAGAGCCCCCATCGCCGTCCTGGGCTTCAGCTTCTTCTCTCTTTTTCAGTACCGCTTGCTAACTTTCTTCTGGGCCTGAAATTAGGACCCCTAGCTCATCTCATCATATGCCATGTGTGTCGCCCCATCGAATTTCGAATTCTCGGAACAAATTGTAACGATCAAATCATCGTAACGACACACCAAACAGTCGTCTAGGTAATACATTATGTAGTGCATTATGTAGTGAAGGAGGTGTAATAGGGGCGAGCATCGGTCCAGAGTTGATCCTACACCACTGGCTAAACCCAACCAATCTTGGTCCAATTCCCAGAGGGAGATTGGGCCGGTCTCTAGTTCAAGAGGCCATTTGAACATGTATTGCATATTTTGGTCCCTAAACTTAGGGTTTTAGTGTTGATCCAATCTAGACCAATGTTGTAGTTATCTTAATGTTTCTATATCCAATCCTAGTATATAATTCTAAGTGCCCCTCCTCTTCTTCTCCCGTTTTCCTCTCTCAAGATTCCACTCTTAGTCTCTCTCTCAATCTCAAAACATTGAAATCTTCCATTTCTATCTCTTTAGAGCGGTCTCTTCATCTATCTTTGTACTCATTTGAATTCAACGATGATTCTCTTCGTCTCCAATTCAAACTTCTACCTCTAGTAACTAAATCAGTTGAATCTCCGTTACTACATGTGTCCTTGACCCTTTGCATTGTTTCATTTTTTATTTTTTTTGCCAATTCATCTATTACAAGGCATCGTGGACGACAAACTTAGCTTTGTTGGAATGGAATGTTTCACTTGGTTGCAATAAGATGCAGGCCTCTCCATGTTTTGAATAAGTCAAACTTAAGGTTCTAGTGGTTTCTCTTTTGAGTTTGGTGAATTCGAGGATTGTAGACAATGAGGCAACTATGAGTTGTTGATCTAGTTATAGTGACGGCTATGCCACATTAGTTTTGCTCAAAGGAGTGAGGATGGCTCAGTGGTTTGGATAGGGTAAATTTATTAATGTCGAAAAGTGCATTGAAAATGTTAAAAAAAGTTTGAATTGGGTAAATCTAATTCATGCATATTTCTTTTTTGGTTGTTAATTCCTTTGTGTAACTTAGAAATTATTTCTTTAAATACGAAATGTTGTATTGAGGATATTAATCATGGATAATTAAATTTTACATATTGAAGTTGAATGAATATGAGTGGAGAGATGTTCTATCAATTGCACTAATAATAATAATTTCAAATTAAAATTATTAGTAAGTATTAATTATGTTTGTTTTTGTTTTGTTTTCAAGTGTCCATAATTTAAAGCAATCTTTCATGAATGAATTGTTGCGGAAAGGGCGAGCGATCGAACAATAAAATAGACAAAATAAAGAAAATAAATCGGATACTAGATTTACGTGATTCGGTAGTAGAGACCTACGTCCACGGGGAGAGCAGCGACGAATTCCACTATAGAACAAGTGATACAACGGAGAAATCTTCTCCCAAGCACTCGATGACGAATCGGCGCTTCAAGACCTCTTGCATCAACAACGGCCTAATTCTTCTCCATGCATGACCGTATATATAGGGAACTTGAGGACTCTTCAATTCTTGAAAACCACTCCTACTTGAAGTAGGAAAGAATAAATTAAGAAACCCACACCTACTAGGATTAGGAAACCCACTCCTACTAGGATTAGGAAACAAATCAAACTTTTGTTTTGGGCTCAAACTTGAGACATATTTTCAACAATCTCCACCTTGGCTCGACGTTTGAGCCAAGTGACAATCGCTTCAAAATTCGAACTCTGCTGCTTCTCTCCCATAGCCCCAATGGACTCAATCGCCACAGATATCTTTCAAGCCCAAGTCTCACTTGAACTTCACCATAATCGAGGACCTCATAAGAACACCAACTCCACATGCACCTTTAACTACTACGCAAGGATTTCTCGACACAATCTCCTTAACCACATATAATGCAAAACCATTGTTGCATCCATATCTGTCAGAAGATCGAATACGTACCTTGTCAATATCGCGAGCTATAGCAATCGTTGGCTTTACAAACTCCACCTCGTTACAAGCACCATCTGTGTTGATTACCACATTAGTACCCACTACCTCAGGAGTTTCTGGTTGCAACTCCACATCAAGCTGAATACCGTTCAGATCCGTATAAGCACTGTTATTACCACTCCTAACCAAAAGTACTAGAGACTCATCAAATGTAACTTCTCTGCTGATAATAGGTGAATTTAACTCTGGGCACCACAACTGATAACCTCGATCACCTTGTGCATAGCCTAGGAATATGCACTTTCTTGCCCTTCCATCGAGCTTACCATCACTCGCTCGAACATAACACGGGCAACCAAATATTCTAATAATAGAATAATCAGCAACGTTACCTAACCATGCTTCTTCGGGAGTCCGATGTTTAATTGCAGTCAATAGGGATCTATTCATCAGGTAGCTCGCCGTACTAAGCGCATCCGCTAGGAATCTCCTAGCCATACCAACACTAAAGATCATTTTGTGGGCCATCTCTAGTAATGTTCTGCTCAACAATTCTGCAACATGTTGTGGTTCATTGGCAGTAGTGTGGTGTTTCACTATGCTTTCCTTCATGTAGAATTCATTTAACAGCTTCGAGCAAAACTCCATACTACTGTCAGTCTGCACCTGCTTGATCGTCTTACCAGTCTCCTTTTTTATCAAAGCTCTTAACTGCATGATCTTGACAATAGCATCAAACTTGTACCTAAGTACAAACACCCATGTCTTCATCGAGTAGTCATCAACAACTGTTAACATATATATGGCACTCTTCCTAGAAGGAAACCACAACAACCTGCAAACATTCAAGTGAAGTAACTCTGCAATTTCCGTGGTTTCTTTGACTATCGTACTAAACTGCACTTTCCGCCGTTGATCTAAATCACAGCACCTGCATACATTCAGTTCGTTAGCAACATAACCACATAGCATATTTCTTTCACTTAAAACCCTCAGGCTTCTCTAGTCAATGTGTCCCAAACGCATATGCCACAATTCAGACTCTTGAACAGATACATCCGACGTCTCCGCAGCGAAATCTGTCATTGTCTCACCTTGAAGCTCATACGGGCCATTGTGTTTGATTTCTTTCATTATCACTAAAGCACCTCAAACAACTTTCAGAACTCCACATTCTGAAATATACCGACACCCAGCTGAATCCAAGGCACTTAAGGAAATTAAGTTTTTCTTCAACTCTGGAACGTGCCTCACTCCAGTCAATGTCCTCACAATACCATCATGCATTCTGATTTTAATATCGCCAACACCTACAACATCGCATTCAGCGTTGTTCCCCAACTGCACTTTACTACCATCCGTGCACTGATAAGTAGTAAACCAGTCTCTATTTGGTGTAGCATGAAAAGAACAACCAGAATCCATAATACATCCATCAAACGATGAATAATCAGTGACAGACAAAACATAATTGGCATTATCCGAATTACCAACAGCATCATCTGCAGTATCAACTAAAATTTCCTTACCTTTCTCATTCTTCAACTTAAGGCAATTTCTTCGAAGATGCCCCATCTTGCCATAGTTCCAACAGACAGCACTACCAGTCCTTGGCTGGCTACATTTGTTCATGTTCATACTACCACGTGTACTAGTTCTTCCTTTGTTTTCACCTACTAAAGTAGTAGGTATGGGTTCACTAGATTCTCTTCTACGAATATCTTCACTTAGAATTAAATCTCGAACCCCATCAAACGTTAACCTAAAGGAATTACTAACAGCAATAGCAATCGTATTTCAACTATCAGGCAATGGGGATAACAGAATCAAAGCACATACCTCATCTTCAAAGTCAATATCAACTGAACTCAATTGACTAACGATCACATTGAATTCATTGATATGATCTCGCAACCGACGCACCTTCGCTCATCTTCAAGTTAAACAGACGTCGCATCAAATAGACCTTATTGATTGCAGAGGGCTTCTCGTACATATCCGATAGGGCTTTCATCAAACCCGCAGTGGTAGTCTCCTTCACGATGTTAAACGCAACGTTACGAGCCAACGTTAGCCGAATAACACCCATAGCTCATCTATCCAGCAAATCCCAATCAGCTTTCTTCATCGTCTCTAGCTTCTCGCCTAATAAGGGCACGTGCAATTTCATCTGATAAAGATAATCTTCAATCTGCATCTTCCAGAAACCGAAATCCTTCCCATCAAATCTGTCGATTCTCACTTTTACTTCTTCTGTCGCCATCGATTCGCTTCAGCTCAGCCAAGCCTGGCTTTGATACCAATTGTTGTGGAAAGGGTGAGCGATCGAATAATAAAATAGACAGAATAAAGAAAATAAATCGGACACTAGATTTACGTGGTTCGGTCGTAGAGACCTACGTCCACGGGAAGAGCAGCGACGAATTCCACTATAGAACAAGCGATACAACGGAGAAATCTTCTCCCAAGCACTCGATGACGAATCGATGCTTCAAGACTTCTTGCATCAACAATAGCCTAATTCTTTTCCATGCATGACCGTAAATATATAGGGAACTTGAGGACTCTTCAATTCTTGAAAGTCACTCCTACTTGGAGTAGGAAAGAATAAATTAAGAAACCCACATCTACTAAGATTAGGAAACCCACTCTTACTAGGATTAGGAAACAAATCAAACTTTTGCTTTGGGCTCAAACTCGAGACATATTTTCAACATGAATAAGATATGAAGTTCAATAATTCATGTTCTATGTTGCGTTTTTCGAACTTTTATTATTTATGTTATTTTGTGCATCCATCTTCTATGGTTTGTTACTTTTGGCAATTGACAAATTCTATCACTATCTTATCTTAAATTTCTATTTGATTTGTACCAATGTTCACTGTTTAGTTGCTCAATATCACATGATCAACGAAGATGTAATTTTCAAAGAGTGCATTTATCATTTTAAGTGGAATACAAAAGATGAAATAAAATAAAAAAGAATCGATTGATCCTAAGTTGATCTTGGAATAAGATCGAACCTATAGGGTCAGTCCAGTCTTTGGTCTTAAGCTCAACAAGACTGATCCCTAATCCTAAAAATTGGGGACTAACATTATGCGAACCGATCTCTAAGTAAGAAGCTAGCTTAGCCTAACTCAAACTATGCTCACTTCTAACGTGTAAGGAGCAACCAAACGTAAGACAATGAGGAGTCTGGCTTATTTGATCGTGACTTGGCTCCTTTCAATTCAAGGCGAAGCTATTTGATGTACGCTGATTGTCAATTGTGGGGTGAAAGAGAGTCCTCCATCCAAATTTCAAACGAGTGATTGCACTTGCACTACTTATACGAGCGTGAAACACACATATTGGTGGGCAACAGCGTTTTATGTGGAGGTTGATTGAAGCATTCTAATGGACTTGTCAAAATGGCTTAATTTTTATCTATATCATTATATAATGGGTCATAAATAAATTAAGAATGATAAATTCATTATTTACTCGAACCCAAATCATATTCGTGATTCTCTTTGCACTCCCTTTCATCCTCACTTAATCTCCAGCTTGCTCACTCATTGTTGTACGACTTTTCTTAGATTGAGTTATATATAGAAGAATGAGTCATAAGGATTTTTTTTAATATCGGGTTAAATTTGTTAAATTAAAATGCATCATTTTCATGTCAATTCAAACCCGACATGAGTCATCCATTTCACATGTCTAATCAACTAGTGAGAATTCAATCATATCGTCACTATGGACATGATAAAAGCAACCAAAGGCAAACAAAAAGCGACGAAACATGCGATGTCATGGAGGCCCCCTGTCGATGCTGACCCCATCGAAGCTCCTTTTGTAGTTGCTAGCTAGTCAGTTCTTTTCTTGGTCCCTGGTTGTTCATGCATTTCTTTTTTCTCAAGTTCCATTTTGAGATAAGATCGTGCGAATCGCCCTTATTTTATAAATAGTCATCAAAGGGGTTAACCAAATGGAACATGCCAAACGACAATCTAAACATGGATTTGCCAATAATTGATTTTGTTATTAACTCTGATTAGAAGACTACAAAATCAAATGTCGAAAGTATAGTTATGCACGCACAGCTGTAGAAATTCATAATTTCTATCTCGGTGTGGAATCCTAGGAGTGGGTGCAACCCAATAGCCAGTTCATGTCGTGCTCTAGTTACATTTTAATTGCATACATAACAATAACTATGCTCTTTTTGTTGGAAAAATACCCATCCATGCAAAGAGAATTTTACACTTATAACCTCATTCACTTTTGATTTACAAATTTCAGTAATTCGTCATCTCAATTTTTTTTTCTTTCTATTTTTCTATAAGATAATTTGACCTAACGTATAATGTCATTACTGAATTTTTAATTTATCCAATATGATCATAAACTAGTAATTTGCTCAATATGATGCCTAAACTTCTAATAAAGGTTAATTTAATTATTAAACTATGTGAAAATATCAAACTTTCTTTTTTCTATTAATTCAAGTTCAATAAAAATATTTAACGTAACTCATATAATTTAAGGATTAAATTTAATATACATCAAAATTTGAGAAATTATATTTAAATAACTCAAAAAGATATACCAAGTTAAAATGTACAAATTATTTGTGCTGCTTCCCCTTTCGGCCGTGTCGGTCATGTTTGATGTAATTACTTTTCGTTGGATTGGCAAAAGCAGTGAGAACGCGTCTAGTAGTCCTGTCAAATCAAATGCATCAAAAGCTAAAGAGGTGCTTGCTCTTTCCAGAAAATCGAAAGGCTGGACAACATCGAGATCTCGAATTCTTTGGCACCGCTTTCTTGATCGACATCTCACACCCCCTTTAACAGGAGAGTCGAAAGTTGATCACACGGCCCTCGTTTGGCTATTCATCTTCCAGAAACCGTAGCATCTTAAAAAGTAAAAGGGCGGGAATTAATTTCTTACAAAAAGAGATCCGTTTGTTTGTGGAAAATTATATTCGCCCGTTTATCGAAAGGAAGATCATTTCCGAAAAATTATTTTTTTTCTCGATTTTCTGATATTTAGATGGCGAAAAATTAATCGACTTATGAAAAAAAATTTTCTGAAAATAATAAATTTAGATTGGAAAATAAATGACTTCCACATCTACCAAGAAAAAAATCACTTTCTCTAAACCAAAATAAATGAAACCAAACGTCTTTTTTTAAAGTTATTTCCATGTAAAATATTTTCTTTTCTTTTTTTTATGAAGTTTTCAATTGCGTTTGGATGGGTAAAAAATTCTTGAGAAAAGCTAGGAAACTATTTTATCCCTTTTTAGGTTAGAGAATTCATTTTCTAAACTTTAAGCATGTGTATTTTTTTTTAACCTAAATGGCTTTTTGTTGATTGATTTTTTGAGCAAACCAAACACGTGAAAATTTAGAAAATTAATCCGTGAAAAATTCTTTTATTTTCCTAATTTATTGGGCAATTTCACCCTGGGCTTGGAGTTAATTGATCCTCAAACTCGCCAATCATATGACCATTACTAATTTCTCATTCACAGCTTTATTTTCTAATAATTAAAAGTTATTTCTACTTCGCATTGTCGGTCTAGGCGGGCGAATCACGCTACAAGTCTCAAATTCACAAAAAATTTACACAATTTCAAATTTTTGCTCTCTATTTAACTTATGCATCTAAAAATATTTCCTTGTTTTTGTGGGCATGTAAAGTTAATTGTTAGCTCTTGCCTATCTCCCATGAAATTTACCAATTGTTTTGGCAAACATTCATTATTTTCCCCATTTGCAAGGAAATATTCATTTTGATTGAGATATTTGTATGCTGTTCCTTTTGCAGTGTAGCATTTTCATGTTATCTCAACTTATTTTGCGGGAATAAAGACATCATAAATATCATAACTTTTATATGGTATTTAATTGAGTGTTATTATTTTTTTCCAACTACTTCAATGTGAAACATTCATTCAAATGCCATAACTTTTAATTGTATAATCAAAATTTTTAAATGTCAACCTCGATATTGAAAATCTTACATGGCATAACATTTGGACTGAATGCTTTAAAATATATATATAGCACTCGAGTAATTGAAAATTATATCATACTTGAGTGATCGAAAAAAGTTAGTACACTCAAATGAGTGCCGAACATAAGTTATAGTAATTAAATGATCAGAAAAAAAAATTATGACACTTATATTAGCTTTTTTCTTATTTTCGAGAGTGCTCCTTTAAACCCTTACGAAATTTCCTTTTTCCTATCTGTCAGCTCTCGAATCCTTGACATGGGAAAACATGACTCGGTTATGACGAGTTAAAAAAATTATTACGGTCAATTTGTCCCGAGTACGTTCTAATTTGGTCTATGGACCATGATAAGTTGATAAAATGATGGAAAACCGACGAGATGTTCGGGGAAGCGTGAGCCATGCATAAATGAGAACTCGTGTCACTGGAGAATTCACAAGAGGAGTCAATATCCAATGATTACTGTCTCGTTTGTAGCCATTATTAGGGAGTCCAAGGAAGTGATGCCTTGGTCTATGAATTTGATGCGCCAAGTGCCAACGATATTGATGTTTATACCACGCGCTTAATGATGTTGGACGAGACCCGTGAAATTATAGCTTGACAAATGACCAGTACCTTTTTTGGTAAATCCTATGCACGAGTATATTTTACTAAATGTATAATCAATTAATTTTTACTTGAAAAACACTCGTTTCATAAATTCAGAAAAAACATTTGAAAAATATTTGAATTATATATCTGAAAATGCAAGTAATTTCCCTTTACTAATTTACTGATGCACAAGGAATTTAAGGGTTATCAATTTTTTTTCTTTTTGGTTTATCGTGTTTTTAATGTTTACGTGCCCGCGCGTCTCGTCTATAAATTTCGCCTCGCAAAAGCCCAGACACTCCGCCATCCCACTCTCCTTCGTTCGCTCTCTCCAGCTCAGTAGTGAAGTCTACATCCGTTCCGAGCTCCGCTTTCTTCCCCCGTCGGATTCCCCGAATGGACGTCCGCCGGCGGCCACCGAAACCGCCGGTCCCCTCCGCCGCGCTGGCGCCGCGGCGGCCCAAGCCACCGCCGCGACGACGAGAGAAGCTCCGCTTCGTCGTCACGTCCCCTCGAGCCGCCGAAAGCATCGGACGCTCTCCCGCTCCCTCTGTACCTGACCAACGCGGTGTTCTTCACCCTCTTCTTCTCCGTCGTCTACTACCTCCTCCACCGGTGGCGCGACAAGATCCGCGACTCGGTCCCCCTCCACGTCGTCACCCTCCCGGAGATCGCCGCCATCTTCTCCCTCATCGCTTCCTTCATCTACCTCCTCGGCTTCTTCGGCATCGACTTCGTGCAGTCCTTTATCGCGCGCGCCTCTCACGACGCGTGGGAGGAACTCGACGACGACGACCGCTGCTTCGGCTGTACGGACATTGTGGCTCCGCTTCCGAAATCGGTCGATCAGGATCCGGCAATTTCGGCTTTGTCCTCTGCCGAAGACGAGGAGATCGTCAAATCCGTCGTGGACGGTAGGATTCCTTCGTATTCGCTAGAATCTAAGCTCGGCGACTGCAGAAGAGCGGCTTTCGTTCGGCGTGAGGCTTTACAGAGAACGACTGGGAGGTCGCTCGCTGATTTGCCCCTAGAAGGATTCGATTATGAGTCGATTTTGGGGCAATGTTGTGAAATGCCGGTTGGATACGTGCAGATTCCGGTCGGAGTTGCGGGACCATTGTTGCTTGATGGATTCGAGTATTATGTGCCCATGGCTACCACTGAAGGTTGCTTGGTGGCGAGTACGAACAGAGGCTGCAAGGCGATTTACGCGTCTGGCGGAGCGAGGAGCGTGCTGTTAAACGACGGCATGACAAGAGCGCCGGTTGTGAGGTTTGGTGATGTGAAGAGAGCCTCGGAGTTGAAGTTCTTCTTGGAGGATCCGGTCAATTTTGATACCTTGGCACTTGTGTTTAACAGGTCAGCCGATGGCTAGTTACTCCTCATTTGCTTGATATTTTGGCGGTCTTTCATGCTTCAGAAGTTGAGTTCTATGTCTAGTGCCTATAGTTGTGTGCTATGTATGTCTTGTTGTCATTCTTCAGTCAACTGTTTCTAGGCTGACTGACATTACTAGGAGAGCATGCTTCTTTCAATTATGATAGTGATGAGATCCGAGATTTTGTATTCATATCTGTTTTATTTATAAAGGGGAATCTGAGAATAATTAAACTAGTGAATGACTTTCCATTTATCGAATTTGGGACATAATCTTGACATTTTTTTGATGTAACCCACAATTTTACGATGCTTCCTAAGATAGAGGCTTGCTGTTCCATCAAATTCTACACAGTTAACTGTGTCATATTAGGTCAAAGCATTTGTAAAAATTGCTGTGTAAGGACTTCGTTTGATAATTCTGTTCATTTATTTTCTTATTTTTTTTGTGGCAGATCGAGTAGGTTTGCGAGGCTTCAGAGTATAAAGTGCTCTATTGCTGGGAAGAATCTATACATGAGGTTCAGTTGCAGCACTGGTGATGCGATGGGGATGAACATGGTCTCCAAAGGGGTTCAGAATGTCCTGGACTTCCTTCAAAATGATTTCCCAGATATGGATGTTATTGGCATCTCTGGTAAACTTCATTCGCTCCGTAGTTTTTTTGGCTTTTTCATGGACCAGTAACCCCCATGTTTGCATAGGGAAAAATTTATCTTTAAATTTGTAATTCCCAAGTTTTTTTTTTTCCTAGTTTTTTTATTTTCATACTTTCCTTGAAATACCAAACAAGGCCTAGAAAGTTAGTTATTTTTGTGTAACCATTTTCTTCAATTTGCTGGATAGTTTTTACATTGATGTTACTCCCACTCAGTGAGCTGGTGTGGAGCATCATTCTATATCTCATTAGTAAGCCCCATGTGCACATGGTTGACAGTTCACAAATGGGATTACTTGTCTCTACATGTCAAAGTATATGTCCCATAATTCACAAGTATCTCCTCAATCATGAAATAGATATGGTTCCATCTTGATCTCTTGATTTCATGATCTATTATACGTAATATGGTCAGTATAATAATCTTTCCTGTTGCTCTTGTCTTGGCAGTGCATGCATCCTTATAATATTTATGACTTATTAGTCCATTTTCCTTTGGCTGTCTCTGAGTAGGTCATGCTTTTGTGTGAAGTTAAGTCAGTGAGGGCATTTTAAATTCAAGCATGGTGTTACTGTTTCAAGGTCTCAATCATATACATTTCACTCCTTGATAAAAAAAATCAATGTTATTGGCATCATCAAAGAAAATGACATGAAAGTAAAATTTTTCTAGTTACTATGTGACTCTATCCTTTCTCGATATTATCCTTTCAAGCAGCTATGTGCTTGTGAAAGGAAAGAAAAATCTTTGCTGGAGCTTTCATTCTTGCAACCCCCCTCGCCTCCCCCTTCCGTCCTCCAATTGAAAAATGTGCTATTGTTGTCAATTTCTCCGGTTTGTTGCTTTCATACTCGTTACTTTCAACAGTAGTGATATTTTTGCTGCCAATATCAGCACCTTTGTGGTTCTTCCTTGCCTTTAATGATCAGTTGTGGCAGGAAACTTCTGTTCTGACAAGAAACCGGCTGCCGTGAACTGGATTGAAGGCCGGGGAAAATCAGTAGTTTGTGAAGCTCTAATAAAGGAGGATTTGGTGAAGCAGGTGCTGAAAACTAATGTAGCTGCCCTTGTAGAACTCAACATGCTTAAGAATCTCACTGGATCCGCAATTGCTGGTGCTCTTGGTGGTTTTAATGCCCACGCAAGCAACATAGTCTCTGCAATATATATAGCAACTGGACAGGATCCAGCTCAGAATGTTGAGAGTTCTCATTGCATCACAATGATGGAAGCTGTTAATGAGGGAAGGGATCTTCACGTATCCGTCACCATGCCTTCCATAGAGGTAGTTGGCATTCTTCTTCCAGCAGAGCTTGTATAAGTAATCCTTCCCTTTTTGTATTCGGGAACTTGAATTGCACCCTCTTGTTTTCAGCAGTCACAGGGAAAGTTGTTTGTTTTCGAAATTTTTACTTTGCTCTCTTTAGCAAGTATTGATTATTCCCTCTTTTTGTATGTTGTCATGCACATAGGAGACTGATCGTAACGTTGTACATTATTTTATATATGGAAATTTAACTATAGTGCCAGACCGGTATTGTAGTCCTTCCTTATATTTGGCAAATCTTAAATGCTCGTCCTTGTAGGTTGGCACTGTTGGAGGTGGTACTCAGCTTGCATCTCAGTCTGCTTGCCTGAACATTCTCGGCATCAAGGGTGCAAGCAAAGAGTTCCCTGGAGCTAATGCAAGGCTCCTGGCGACCATCGTAGCTGGTTCAGTTCTTGCAGGGGAGCTTTCTCTGCTGTCTGCCATCGCAGCTGGACAGCTTGTCAAGAGCCACATGAAGTACAACAGATCGAGCAGGGATGTCACCAAAGTTTGTTGATATAGACAAAAGATATATAGTAGTCCCTAATCAAAATAAGGAATGAGATGATAGAAAGTCACACAGTCGCACCCTTGTGAGATGATTCTGATCACGATGGGACTTGAAATGGTGGTTTCGATTATACCAGCCTCTCTCCTGCACCACTGCGTCCTTGCGTCATTACTGCCCCTTCTTGTGACCTTGAACTCTCTGTGACCACCAGGGTCTTTGATCTCGTTCCCCAATTGCCATTTGTCGATGATGTTGTTGTCAGTTTGTCTGGGTTGTTTGTTTTGTATATAAACTGGGGACCAAAGGCATCTATTAGACCATGGATCTGTTGATTGTTTGTAACCTGGGACCAGACCGTGCAACGCGGGTCCTAGCAGCTCTGTAATTTCCTGCTTGTCATCGTCTTCTTGAGATTAAGATATTCAGGGCAGTTGATATTATGGACGATTATTTCTTATTTAATATTTCGTTTGTTCTCTTCTTTAGTTCTCCATTTTTGCAGGAATAGAGATGAGGGACCAGGCATTGACTGCTTCTCCATAAGATATTCAAAACGTTGACGAACCAGTGCTTGTTTCTGACTGGGAACTTAAAGATCACGTTATTAATGGAACGTAGCATCTGTCTCAGTACAAGTTTTCCCTTTGGTCCTTTTTTTGTCCAAATGCATCTAACTACGAAGCACTGAGTTTTTTTTTTTTCTCTTTAGTTAGAATTATGGGTTCGATATACCTAAATTATGTATGATATTTTTCACTAGAATCATGAATAATAGATTTTAATTCTCCCCGTATCTCATCTAATTCAATCTAATCAAGCAATTAAAATGGGGAAATCTTATCTCGTATTTTGGCTCGTCCAAGCTCAAAAAGTTGCCAAATATTTTGGATCATGCATCTGCATCCAAAAGGGTGTAAGCATATTTTCCTTGTCTATCTTGAACATTAGCATCATGATCGTCAGAAAACGAATTTTTCCAATGGGCACCTCAAAGCGAGGGAGACAGCACTTTTTGCCCTCCTGGCATAGTGTCCACACACATGGCGTCACATACCCAAAATAGCGGTTTTGCCTCGATTGCGTCCACCGAGTCCCTCCGGTCGGCGAACGGGACACGTAGCAGCAAAACTCAATCCGTGCTTTCCCATGCCCGGGTCGGCGGCGTCGCGAGCTGAGAGTCGTTGCGCTCGGTGAATTCTTCGTCATCACTCCTTTTCTCCTCTGGCTTTCGATTCTAAGTTGGAAACCCCATCCAGCTATTTCAATTTCCCTCCCCTTTTTCCATAACTGGCCAAGTAAATTTCGAAACCCTAGAGCGAGAGAGAGAGAGGGGGAGATCTCGCTCGCCATGGCGAGCAGCTGGAGAAGAACGATGGGGAACGTGCGGTCGTTCGTGAGCAATTCGATGGGCGGCCTCCGTGGCGGCGCCAATCTCGCTTCCTGGGTCGTCGCCGGAACGCTAGCCTACGTCCTCTGGGTCAAGCCATCTCGTGACCTCAAGCGCGAGCAAGAGGTCAGTCTTAAGTTTTTTTTGTTTTTGTTTTTTGGGTCCTCGATCGTTTGAGTTTAGATGATTGTCGGAGAGGTATTGAGCTGCCGGTGTTCTTGTTGCTGTCGCAGGAGAGGGCGGCCATTGCGGCTGCAGACCCTTACAAGTTCGTCGACCGGACCCGGCCGATAGGCGACCCCCAGGTTAGTGGTAGGTGATTGGTTCGATCGGTTTTCGTTGGCTTGTTGTGTTGTCATTTGCTATAATGCGGATCTGTTGGTATCGTCTGCTAATGCTGAATATTGGGTCGATCCGCAGCAAAATGGTTTGATATACGGCAGCAAGAACAGAACTGAGAAACCGAAGGAGTAGCCGGATATACAATGTACATAGTAAGTCCAAACTCGCTTATGCGGTCGAGATTAGATGGCTTTGGATTGGAGTTTTGGTGGTTGTGCGTTCTTCTCTTGATTGAATATTCTTTGATACTGTTGGACTTGCTGTTTGAAAATATGATGAATTCTGTATGATCCTGTTGAGGTTACCATCTTCTGAATCAACTGAATAAGGGATTCCTGAAACTTACATATTTGAGAAAGGAGATCCGGGTGTCCTTAGTTTGGCCAAAACTTGGCATGGTGGTAGCGGATTTGTCTTTCACCTAATTTCTTCCCCTTTTTTTCTATTTACAAGGCTAATGCACAATTATGGCTGTCTGTTGTGTGAGTTTATCACGGGCTTAGTTGTTGTTGGGAAGTGCCACTATGTGCATTGCGATGACGTCATACAATTTTTCATTAGGAAAATCATCAATTTTTTTTACCACGCAAACTTGGTTGTTGTTAATAACTTGCCATGTCAATGCCCAGCAGACACCGTGAACCTGGCTTATAGTTCTCCAAATCCATGAATTATGCAAACCATTTGTTTAAATAACATTGATTGTGCTGTAACTTTGGTATAGGGATCTTTACTTTCAGACTGAAGGTTTCCTGCGTCGATAAGTCTAGTGGTAACAATGACGTCATACAATTATTCATTAGGAAAGTCATCATTTTTTTTAACCATGCAAGCTTGGTTATTGTTAATAACTTGCGGTATGATGCCCAGCAGATATCGTTTAACCTAATTTATGGTGCTACTCATTTATCCAAACAAATATGTTTTAATAACAATTATTGTATTATAGTTCTGGCATCGGATCTTTACTTTTCAGACTCTAAAGGTCCCTGTGTTGGAAAATCAATTGGTGTGCAATAAGTATTTTGGTACGTAGGCATCGGAAGGAGGAAATATCATGAAGGTTCTTTCAGATGTCTTCTGGATGATATGTCATTTAGATGAAAGCGAGAGTGTTTGGTTTCACTAGAAATAGATTATCTTTGGAGAATTGTTCATTTGAATACGAAAAACCAGACCAGTTCACTATCATGAAAAGTAAAAAACTGTTTTTCCTTTATCAAAGTACATTCTATCTCTGATGTTAAATTTTGGCAGGAAACGTGTAAGAAGTGTCTGGATCATTAGTGGATTATTCTATCTTTCTCATAAACGAGGTTTGTGGATCAGTGGCATTAGTTGTTTGGCATGAGCAAACCCTACCTTTGCTTCTTTCATAAAAATCCTCTATTTGCAAGATGTCAGCTTTACTTTGCTTTTGATGAATCTAGGGATCTGCAAATGTGTTTGTGGACATTATGATGACATGCAAAGCAATTTGCATCAGCTGATTTGCATTGAATGAATGGTTCTATGTGAACTCTTCATATCGTTACATATTATAGGACATCTCATTTGAGAGGTGGCATCTAAATCGTTGATTTTGTTTCATCAAGTATTTGCAGTGCTTTAACAAGTGGTGGGTTTGCTTGGCTTTTATGCCCTTCTTTTTATATCCTCAAAGAAGAACAGATATGTTGTCTGTGAATTAGATAAACATCGAACTACATAGATTTCTTAGAATCCAAAGTTGAAAAGACAATAAGGAGGGCTGTGTAAATCAATATGGTTCGTTCAGTAGAGGGTTCACACGTGGCATCGTCTTATGTTGTTTTGGCCGATATTGCTTTTTTGTCATGGCAAGGCCTGGTTTTCTCATTGGAATTCTAATCATTGGTCACATATCTTAAAAAACCATGTGTTAGAAAGAAAAAGGAGTGTAGTGCAAGAAATCTGTTCATTCTTGGCGATGAGATCTTTTTTCGATATATGGAAGTTGAGCAGCCCATGGAGTTACCACACAGTCCAGTTTTGGCATTTATTTTGTAGTCATAGATGTTTGGAATCTGAGACACTTTACAGATGCCATGTGATATTGTAATGCTATGTTAGAGTGGTAGGGGTGGTGAGTGAGAATTTTATCAGGGGTATTCTGCATGAGACTGGCCTGTGTCATTTATATGTAGTTAATTCTCTCTGTCATTATAAAACTCCTCTTTTTGGTATCATGGATTTGTTTCCAGCTTTCACCTGGTGTCATTTACATGCTGTTTATTTTCTCTCTTCATCACCAATCATCATTTCTTTTGTTACTATCATTTCTTTCAAAACCCCTCGTGCTCCTGAAGTAGATGACCATGGTCCATGGAAACAAGTGGTTTCGTATTCATTGGTGACTTTCACTGAATTTACCTTAAGCCTCAGCTTTTACGCCATTTTACTTATAGTATTGATATCTTTACGTTGACATAAGCTGTGGTTTTGTGTGTTCATTTTATTTTATGTTGTTCAAAGCTCAGGCTCTGGCAGAAAGGGATGAAGGTCTTGTTGTTAATGTCGTCAGTGTTGACCCTTAACAGTCAACAACTAGCTTACTGCTATAGGAAATGTCTATTTGGACAATTTTTAAGATTGATATTACTTGCATATGTTTATGTTACAACGCTCTCAACTATAAAAAAAATTTCAAAACTATAAATTCATAGCAGCAGTGATAATTTAGAGAAATTCTTGGCGTGTTTTTTATCATCATTGCTGGTGCCATTTCAATTGTTATGGGTGTGTTGGGGAATTTATTGTTAGAATGTCATGTACAAAGAATGAGATGGAAGTGATATAATTCTTTGTGGTGATATGGAATTCTGATTATCTTAAGCTGAGATGTTTTGGCCTCCATTTGCTCGTAACTTCCCCCTTCAGCCACCTCCATTTGCTTTGAACTCTTATGTAGCCTGTCTCTAAATTGTACTGCAAATTAGCTTTGTATATTTAAATAAATTGGCTCTCCCACAAATGGAGTTGATCTAAAGGTCTGTGCTTGGTTGGCGCATTCACTTCTCGCTTGTTGATAATGCCTTACCCTAGAGCTCGTTATCTTTACTATTGAGCAATCACTCAGGATATCTAAATATTTTGTAGTTCGTGGCTCTGAGCGGCAGGTACATGTCTCTTAAGATAACCCTCATCAAGATAATGTCACGATATCTGTCTATTCCCTTTCCTAGATTGTCTTGATGATTTATGTCCTGGATCATCATGCGATGTCCTAGTGTTAGATTAGATCATATCATATGTCATTGATGTGTTAATCGGTCCGATATAATTATTGGGGACCCAACACTTTTCTTAAGTATTTGAAGTTTAGACACCTGTTTTTACTCTATGCTGTCATGATGAGTTGTGGGTGATCAGTGATTCGTTATAATAGCTGGTATGGATTTTTTTGGTCTTGGTATCGTGATCTCTCTTTTCAATTCAATGTCTCATAAACTCTCATTGACACGAGCTTTTCTTTTGTTCTTCCACAGGGAGGAGGATGCTTTCCTTGCCTTCAGTCTCCATTGGAAGATCCCTATCGGCACCCCTGATCCCAGAATGATGAATAAAAAATAAATAAAACTTACCACCAATAATGTACATGACTTCAGAAGAATTTTGCAGGGAATTGGATGAGTGATGGTTATATCATACATAGTGTTTACCATGTATTCTTAGAGAGACAGTATCTTTCTCCCTCTCTCTCTGTGTCTGGATATTTTTATTTATTTGCTATTGTATTCTCGTTTATCTTTTCGGCTATACCTTTCTCGAATTTCACTCAAAGGGACCGAACGTGAGAGGACGTCATCGTAATTTGTCGATGCTTTTGCATCTGATTGGACGTCGAGTGTGCGGGGGGCTCCACCGAACGGCGCGATGACATTTTCACGTGGGCGTATGGGCCCGGACCACCTCGGGCCTGAATCCACGGTATTCGATGCGCCCCCGTGTTTTCGCCCTTTAATTGGCCTCAACTGTCCCCAGCCACTTGCTTGTCCAAGTTGGACGGCTAGCCCACGTGAACACGCCCTCTCCTCTCTCGCCACGTGTCGTCCCTGCCCTCCCCAGTGGGGTCAACTTTCACTTAGCTAAAAAATTTAGACCGGAGAGTGAAATTGGACCGCAACAACCCAAGACAAGCGCGCAAAACAGTCCTTGCGACCGATTCAATGTCACTCGCGGAATGAAGTCCGCGTGGAATCTGCCTTTTGAATTCGGGATCAGTAGGACGATGTCAACAGTCCAATTTTTCCTGAGCTTACGTTAACGTCTTAAACAACCCTGATATTATTGTCTCTGCACGAACACAATCATTGACTTGGGCGTAGCGTACCAACTCTTTTGGCACCGTTTTGCTTGTGTGAAGAAGAAAAGCAAGGCGGTCGACGCACAGCAGAGTCTTGTGGACGGCAGCTTCTCCGCTCATGATTGTCAGCCTTGCATAGTCGACGAATGTAGGGAGAACAACCCCGGTCGTTTCCGGGCCATTTTGGTCCACTAGCTTTAAGTTGATGCTAATCACAAGATTAGGTAAAGGTCAACCAAAAGAAATTAAGGAAAATATATATAAAAAAATTAAATCCATTTTATCCGAAGTGAATGGATGGTGTTTGTGTCAAGGTGATGGCGACTGATAGAGTTTTGTGGTAGAAACACGACAAGTTGATTTGGGGTCGGTGTAGACCATATGGCCATTCTCTGTGGGCCTCTCCTTCCTTCATTTTTTTCAATAAAGAAACCAATGATAAATAATATTAATAATGATAATAATAATAATAATAAAGCCCCTCTCAACTTGATCATATGCTTTATTTTAATCGATGATTAGGGGGTGCGCTAATGGCGTTTAGTGACCCTTCACAAGCTTACATTATTTGCTTTGTGGTCCCCTCGTCGAGGGTAATGACTTTTTCTTTATGGGGCGATGTCCCACTGAAATTCCCGCAATATGATATTATTATAAAATCCCGTCCACCAATTAATTTAAGGGACAAAGCTAGCCTCGAATGGTCTCGATGAAATGGAATCTCTTTTATAATGCTCATCGTACGGAGGCTACAAATGCAGATTAAAATAACCAATGGCTGAAGCACCATCACTATTGCCTCTATTCTCTTTGCAATAGACGTATCCCATTAAATAGATTTGCGCATATTAAGTACAGTACCTTATATTAACGAGACAAGTTTTGCTTTACTAATTGTACGGGAGAGTTTCAAATACCCAACAATTGTATTCAGCACTGTGTTTAGCATTCCAAATATCTAATGTAGAAGACATAGTCGCAATTACAACTTATCCTCAGCAGCCTAATTTTAATTGACCGCCTACATAATTAATCGACTTTGCATATCGCATTAAGTTAATTGTATGTCTCAAGATATCAAATATCACTCGATGGTTTTTCTGTTAATCCTTATTATTTTCTAATCACCATATTTTAAAGTTCAAGGGTGTGATTAAATTTACAACTAGATGTTAGATACTAAAAACTTGATTGGCTGTAAACCTCAAAAGAACAGCGGTGGTCAGGTATAACTAACTTTGGATATAATCATTTGTATATACCATGATAAGTGCATAAACAATATCATTGTGTCGATCTCACCCGAACTACTCCTTATCTAATGGAATTTAATAATAACCGATTCACTGTTCTTTCTTCTAAATTAATGCATATTAGTTGTTATAATGAACATCCTCCAGGTGGTCTGTTTTTCTGCCTAAAATAATAACTCCTAAGTATATGTTTTATTGTAAATGAGGATTTTCCGGTGCCGAGGGAGCCTTTTGGAGTGACGGTGGCAGGCCTATATTTTGTTGCGGAAAGAAAATGTAAATGTCCATTAAGATTTAATTCAATATGCAATGTCATTTCTGAATTTTTAATTTATTTACTATGACTTTAAACTATGGCCCAATGCACAATATTGCTCCCAAATTTCTAATTTGTTCATTGTGGTACTTAAGCTATTGGTAATTGTTTAATATATTCTCTAAACTATATAAATATATTCACTATTGTCCCTTCATTAATTCAAGTTAATGAAATCTACTATGTGGCTTTCAATCCTTCAAGTTTGAGTAGTGGACCAAAAAAAAAAAAGTTATGCATGAATCGTCACATGAAATATATATCTCAAATGAGGAAACATAAATGTCCTCGTGAAATATTTGAAACCCCTAATGTGTTATTTCCTTTCCTGAAGCAGATGGATAAAAGGATGTGCATGTTGAAAATTCCAACTTAATATACAGTTCTCCGTATCACCAAATAAGATTCGACTCACCATTTGAGCAAATAAAAGGATTAGATTGAATATCTATCAATGTAGTTCACGGGCTACATTGAACGAATAAAAAATTAGGAAGTGACATTATATATTGAACTAAAGTTTACGAACTGATTACGTCATTGTCCCTTTTATTAACAATTGTAGCTTCGGTGAACGTGCCATCTTTTCCCAATTTCACATTTGTCTGGTCACGGATATCCAATCAGATATTGCAAGACCACACGAAACCAATGACTTTTCCCCCTAAACCACCATCGAAGGGCTCGAAATTATTGAGAAGAGACGTCACGACTTTCCTTAACCGGATAGAACCAAATTAAGATCTTTCATTTGGATAGAGGTCGAGCTCAACAGAGATCTTTTACTTCGAACAGAACTAGATCGTGTCCGTAAGACGGTCCTCTTGGTTCATTCAGCTGTCCAAATTCCTCTAGAGAGGAGGACTTTCGTGTGCCAACTTGAACGGGGATTTGACAACGGAAGGACCCCAACCCATTTCTTGTCAAAACCCAAACATGTGCTTCAAATCTTTCGCTGGGAAACTGGGAGTGCAGGGAAGGAATTGGGACGGTGCACGATGCCCTTTCTGGATCGGGATCGTTCAGGGGTCGCTGTTGCCGAGGCAAGGGGACACACTAGCACGAGCACCGGAGTGGTGGGGCCCCACGGAGGTGGACTAAAACGTGCGATTTGATGCGCATTTGGCACGTATTGCGCCACGTCAGCCCCAGTGTCGAACCCTCCCCAGGCCCCAGGCCCCAGCTCAAACTCAACTCAACTTGGGTGGGGATAGGATGCTGACAACGCATGTCAATGATGAAAAAGAGGAGAAAAAAGAGAGAGAGCATTTTGCTGAATCACTAGTGCTTAATTTGATGCCCCCTTCTTGCATCAATGAAGATAAAAATCATGAAAGCACGGGACTTTGAAATATATAACATTATCACCCGTATATTCTTGATAATAGTAGAATGAACTTTCTTACCCAGTTTCCTGGCTTTCTTTTAGAAGACAAATTGACTTTTTAGGTCTCTTTTTATATTTATGCGCGAAAATAGTTAAGAGTATGCAATGGTTATTGTGTGATGATCGTTATTTTGTGTAAGTCGACTGGTTAATTTCATCGGCATGTCGACGACACGTGGAGTAAATGTTCAATAATGTAATTCCTCGATTGTAAGGGCATAACTCCCTTTAAAGATGCCTTTGCCGCAGAGTCACGCATTTTGTGACAAATTTCTTCAACCGATTATGCTTGCCAAGTACGTTACCCTGATGCTTGGTTTAAGCTAATTGGTGAAGAGATGGTGGCTTTGCGACTTTGATCAATCATATCGTTTGGATCTTATTTAGGCATAGTCATGTTGGAGAAGACTACTTGTTCATAGTCAAACTATACACTTGATCAATCACGATTTGAATGTGTAAAGACCGGGTTTGATGAAAATGAAGAGTGGTCGCTGGGGTCAGAAGGTTTGGATATGAAGCAGCTCCTGATAGGTTTTCAGAATGGCAAATGAGGCATAAATGAACTGAGCTGTGCATCGAACAGATAAAAAATGATTATTATATATATGAAAACTAGAATTAACTTATAAAAGTACCTATTGACATAAATGCAATACTTAAGCATGTTTAAGTGGAAGCACTATTAGGATCAACGAGCTCTTGGGAAAATACATGCTTACATGTCAAGGAACAAAATTATGAGATTTGATATGAAACAGATTATAGTAAATAATACCTCAAGTGAGTTAAATCCATGATGTCACAAAAATCATTCCCAATACCTATTACCGGACTTAAATAAGGTTACAATGAAGTTATTTATGTATAAAAAATTTCACTAATTAGTTTAGTATTATTTCGTGTTGAAAGAAGACTGCCTTTTTTTAGGTGAGCCTTCCCACATCGCGTCCATTCGCACGGCTGTGTGAAGATGCCGCGGCCACAAAAGTCGTGCACGTTCAGATGGATTGATAACCCTAGCCAGCTAATTTCAATGAGCTTTGCAATTTGATATTGGCATGGTTGAGTTGTGACGTGATTGGAGTCCCTTTCCAATCGTCAAAATTAGCATGGCAGGATTCTAGTCAACAACTTTGAGCTGAATCACATAAGTACAACCTTCACATGATTAACACTGATATATTCTATTCATCCTCCAGTAAAGAAAAACACAAAACTCCATGAAATATATACAAATCAAAGGAAAACTACAAGTAGATTCTCATTGTATGCATGAGCGAAACTCCCCTCAGAACGAGTTCTTCAATAACTACGAAGTGGAACTATAGCTTTTTAACATTTCACGATGACAGAGATGTTTACATAAAATCGATAAACCAAACAAATGTTATCAAGAACTTCGATTGGTACTCGGCATCTCTTCTTAAAGCCGTGAACCTAAACCTAAGTCTTTGTGTAAGAAGTTAGCAAGATGAAAAAGCTTATCCAACCTAACCCTAGACACGCATGATCAACAAGTTCAGTTACCCTCCATCCTTTATCCGGAATCATCACTTGCATGGAAGTTTAACACGTGATGCCCCCGGAAACACCGAAGCTTTCGCTGTTGGGTGGGGAAAACAACAAAAGGGCATGCATGCAAAGGGGAGCAACTTCATCACTTCAAAAAGGAAGACATCTTCCGATCACTCCATCGATCAAATATTAAACCCTAGGAAAAATGGAAAGGGCGCTTCGTGTAGTAATAGCGTAGCCGCAATGCTTACATATGGTGAAAAGCATCAATGTCTGCGTGTGCGTCACAGATGGAGGGGCTGCAAATGAATCATGCCATTCATGGCAAAAAAATCTAATCAGTCACTCACTGTCGACCACATGAGCAACTTGACTCTGACGGTATTGTTCAAATTTGACCGAAAGAAATTTTCCGGAGATGGGGAGTGTTTTCGGATTCGCCACATTTTAGGTGGGCGGTGCGTCACAGGGAATTGTTCCGTGCATGAACGTCCCGCTCTCGCCGCCTTTATAATTCTGTGGATGGGGTTATCGCGACCTGTTCTTGCGGGTCCTTTTGGCGACAAAGGGGAGCTAGGGTTTCTCTCATTTTCTTTCTCTTCTTTCTCTCTTTCTTTTGCCTGAATTCTGTCGTAGCATAAATATCTCCTTCAAATCATTTAAGCAATACCCATAAGTGATTCGGATTATTAACGAAAATACCTCCTAGTAAATTTCTCGCAGAATCATCAATAAAAAGTGTGGAGGAATCATAGATAGCATTTAATATGACTATTGGACCTCATAACTTGATGGCTTATTTCAAAATTTAATCGCTTGTTATTTTTTGAAAAGATTTACGAGCATCCCATTCCTAGATAGTCATTTTTTTTAAATTAAGTTTTTTTTTTTGGGGATATAGGTACGCCAAAGAAATTTCAGTCTATTATTTAAGATCATAACGTGTTGAATTCATAGTTCTCACGTTTATTGGCTTGTATCTATAAATTATTCAATAAGGACATAAACTCATTTTCTTATGATCGATACTACTATTAGGATCACGCCTTTCATTATTTATTCGCGTTCTTCTATTTTTGTAGCCTTCGTCGCCGCAGTTTTTTTGATGTATTGCATGGTCATTTGACGACAGGAGTTGCCGCCAAACAGGCCCGCGAATTAAGCCAGAGAGGCGGGGGGGTAGAGAGGGAGATAAGGTTGGCCAAGTTCCGATGCTGCCCCGACATCTTCCACGTGGTCGGACACGTCCCCCTGTCTCTGACCTTTTGACCGCACGTGCCCCCCCTCCCCGGACACGCACGGGCGCATGCTGGACGGTGTCAGGTAGAGGCTAGATTCTCCAGCGAGATCGAGCTCTACTCCATCACGAAGAAAATGGAAAAATGGGACCGGAAAAAAAAAAAAAAAAAAAAACAACATCATTAACGCACGGAAACTCATCCCATCTGCCCGTCCCATCGTCGTAGAAAATAATGACGTTTTTCCATACATGCATGCGATGAAGCAAAGCTAGGTTGTTGGTGTTGGTAATTTATCAAAATTCCCGCGAGGTGCACTGGTGTGCATGTGCTATTATGAAGAAACGAATTCATGATTTGGATCTTGCGAAGAAGAAAATGAAGATCCATTGCATAGAACGATCGAAACATTTGTACCCGAACAAGTGTGAGGTCACATATTCAATTCCTCTCCTCTATATAATAAGAAAATTCCCTAATCTGACGTGACGTGCAAGCTTTTATTTGAATGAGAAAGATAAGACTTGTACATGAAATTCATCGACTTTAGTGTCATCTTTTGAAATCCCATCAATAATACCTAAAGTAGACAAGTTCCTAGCCAAGTGCATGGAAAGCATCCTTAGTCTTCTCTGTGGAGGTTGACCTAAAGAAAGGGTCTCTTAAGACCGATTTAATATATGAAATTTGACTAGAAATACCTTCCAATCTCCACCACAAAAAAGCAAAAAAAAAAGAAAAAGAAAGAGTCGAGTCACCGAAACATGACTTGAGAATGTGAAATTGACTCGAACTCGAATTGAATTCTCCGCTGTTATTATGTTCAATGTAGTATGTTGCGTTCCTCTTTGCATTATCTAATTAATTGCATTTTCTTGGAGATTTGGATGCACTAATTCCGTAGCTAGATAAGCTAGCAATTGATCATAGCAGTTCAACAGTCTTGGGAGCTTTTGTTATTATTAATTAACATTTTTAAAGCACATATATTTTTAACAAACTTCTTTTATTTTTTATGAAATGGATAACAGGTCACGTGTGCTATAGGAAAGAACTTTTATTAGATTTGTTCACCGTTATGTCCCTCGATTAGCTTTCGTTAATTTTAACCAAAAAACTAATCGTTTTATCTTGGGCCATGTATGTCTAGGGCTAATATTAAATGTGCTCGGTGATCTCTTTTGTGTGAACTCGTAAGAAATTTGTGTTATAAAAAAATAAAGATTACCCAGAAGAATAATTTAATTGCCACAAGTTGAACGCTCTACGCTCTTTACAAAAGATTTTGATCAGTCGTTTATTTGCCCCTTCATAAAATTCTTTGGATTCCACTATTTTCTAATCATCATATAATATTATCTAAGTTTCATTCGATATATTTTCTCATTTCCCAACATATTTAAGCGCGTGGTTCCTCATAAACAAATCATTTATACTCTTCTACCTTTTTGCTTTTGCTCTCCCTCTCCTTCTCTCTCTCTCTCTCTCTCTTCTCTCTCTCTCTCTCTCCCTCTCCCTCTCCTTCTCTCTCTCTCTCTCTCTCTCTCTCTCTCTCTCTCTCTCTCTCTCTCTCTCTCTCCTTCTCCTCTCCTCTCTCCTCTCTCTCTCTCTCTCTCTCTCTCTCTTCACAGCAACACTGCGAAGAAAGTTCACTGACAATTCTCCTCCCTTCGGCTTCTTCCTTCGTCTTCAAGGCTCTCTTATTCTTGCCTCTTTTTCTGGCCTTTTGTTTTCAGGGCCACGCTCCATATAAGCCCTGATCGGCTCCTTTCTTGTTTGTCCTCTCAAGATCTTGCTGAAAAACCAAAACTCCATCGTTCAAGAAACGAGTAACCCTTTGAAGATTTCTCTCAAGCCCTGCTAGGTTTTTCATCGGCTCATCATGTCCCGGTCTGACAGAAAACAAGTTATGCATACATATCGGTAGGATCACTCTAGTTGCAGCAATCTTTCTGCCTGCTGTTCATTGGGTGATTTGAATGTGAATGCAGTCTTTTCACCGATCGATTCTCTTTGTGAAGTACGTATAATTCAAGCTCAGGCAAGTTCATACACACTTATAAAACCAGCAGCTAATTGCTACCGGTAAGCCAACTTTCGAAAATCATTTGTTTTTCGACGTGAATTTGAAGGGGAAAAGAGTGATTTCCTTTGTCTACCGGAATTCAAGAAGAGTGGATGTGGGTATGATGGCAGGTTTTGAGCCAAACCCAAACTCTCGCTACTTCCACCAACTCTTGAGACCTGAACTGCACCTTCAGAGACCTTCCTCGATCCCTCCACAACACTCTGATCCCAAAGACTCGCCCCAAAAGGACCCCACGTCCGCCGACAGTGAGGGCGGCACCAATAGCGGCTCCGGCGGCCCCACGCGCCGCCCTAGAGGCCGCCCGCCCGGCTCCAAGAACAAGCCGAAGCCTCCGATCATCGTCACGCGCGACAGTCCTAATGCCCTCCGGTCACATGTCCTTGAAGTTACTTCAGGTTCAGACATCGTCGAGAGCGTGACCAATTACGCCCGCCAGAGGGGGAGAGGCGTCTGCGTGCTCAGCGGCGGGGGGACTGTGGCAAACGTCACTCTCCGGCAGCCGGCAGCCCCCACCGGGAGCGTGGTGACTCTGCACGGGAGGTTCGAGATACTATCCCTCACTGGCACGGTGCTACCACCCCCTGCACCACCTGGAGCGGGTGGGCTGTCGATATTCTTGTCGGGCGGCCAGGGGCAGGTTGTGGGAGGGAGTGTGGTGGGGAGGTTGGTGGCGTCCGGGCCAGTGGTTTTGATGGCTGCATCCTTCGCTAACGCTGTTTTTGAGAGGTTGCCGATCGAAGAAGATGACGGGGCCATCCAAGTCCAACAGACGGCGTCTCAGTCGTCAGGTGTCACCGGAGGTGGACAAGCAGGCGATGGGAACGGAGCAGGTGGTGGAGGCGGTGGCAGCATCGGAGGCGGAGCTGGTGGTGGTGTTCCAATGTTTAATGTGGGGAACTTCCCATTTTCAGGTGATCAGTTGTTTGGATGGGGAGGAAATGCTGCTAGGCCTCCGTTTTAGCTTGAATTATTTTTGAGCTATGTCAAGGGCTGACCTCGATGAAGTTGTTGGCAGCTAGTGTTATAAATATAATTTATCAATGATTATTAGCGGTGACATGGCGTAAATTATGAAATTAGGTCTTCTCTCTCTCAATGCTCCATGAAGGAGGATTTAGGAGGAGATTTGAGGGGGGAAAACAAGATTTCATTTCTTGAAGAAGGCCTTGCTGTTATAAGATGATGAAAAATGGAGAGAGCGCCGCTGCTGATTCTGGAGAGAGTAATCTTCTCTCTTGGGGTAAGTTCATCTGCAGACTCATTAACCCATCTGAGGGCTTTTCTTCGTGTTTTATCTACACTTTTTCCGGCTTCTGATGATCCTTTTCGAAGGGTTTGAAATGATTCTGCTAGTTGTGGATGTAAAAAGTGATATCAAGATATGCACGTTTTCTAGGGTACATGATAGTGTTCCTGCCCGCTTGTGCAGTACTTGGTCTGCCTGACATCGGGAATGCTTTTCATTTGGAATTGTAATTAGTTAACAAGGATAAACATGAGCATTGGCAAGCGGGACGAGCTCTATATAATATGGAGTTTTTCTTCTTCATTACCATTCTGTTGATTTTATGATTGGAAGTAATTTATCCCGAGCGTAGATACACAAATGCAAGTTGCTTTCTTGGTGCTTCAATATTATAATCTCATCTTTGATTTGGCGGCTCTGGTTAATTAGTTGATTAATTAAAGAAGCTGCAGAAATAGAATATAATTTCGTTTCTCATCTCTTATATTAGAGATAAGAGAAAGCCTAGGTTCTGATTGTTAGACAAGATTATGGGAGCTTCAAATACCATCCAAACCTCCTGATGATTTGTGGGTTGACTGGCTTACGAAGGCTGCATAATATGAAGGTTAATCGTAGGGTTTCAGAGAAGAAAGTTCTATTTGTCAACTACAAATGGAGTTGAGGGGTTTCAGGAAGCGCTCTTAGGTGTTAACAATCTATAGAAAAAAACTTTATCAGACTTGTCGTATTGCTTAGTAAACTACCATTAAATTGCCTTTTGGGATTATTGTCGCGTGCAAGTGGCCAATGGAAGTCCTTTTCCAAACCTAATTAAATTTTGCATTTCGACGGTCTAGATGATCACTCCGGTCCCTGATATGAAAGGAAAGAGCCTTCTTACCTTCTTCTTTTTTCAACATCTTGAGTTGTGAAGCTGGGGGAAATTTGCTTTGAGAGACGTGGTTGAATGTATTGCATTGAAAATTGAAAAGGGTGGGAAGGGAAGAAAGACTAAAATATGTAACTCCTTGGAAATTGCATGAACTTTGGTTGGTCAGTCCATCTTAACTTTGGCTAGTTCTAGAAATGCATGGTCTCGTATCGTGAGATATACTCCTCTATATTGAAGAAAAGTAGAGGTCTTGGTCTTGGCTGTTTTGTGGCCTTTTGGCGTTCTTTTTCTTTTTCTTTTTCTTTTTCTCTATCTTGTTCTTGGCCTGGAAATTCGTCGAGTTGAAAATGCAATCCCTTTGCCCTATGCCCATAGACGACTAGAAGATGAATAAGATCTTCTTATAGGGTTGATTCCAAGTAATTTCACCTTAATTCCAAGATGCTTGTCTGCTTGTCTGTGCTGCATGCTCTCTCTCTCTCTCTCTCTCTCTCTCTCTCATGCAATGACCCATTCAAATACATGCCCTTTTCCTGGAAGCAACATGGTGCATTACATTGAGAATGACGGTTTGAGATGGTTTTAGGATGAGCTTCACTTTCATGGGGCCACCAGAGGAGTTGCAGATTGGGCAATGACTTACAAGTTGGAACCGAGTTTTTTTGTTTTTTTTTTTTTTTTTTTTATTTTTTCCAAATAACCTTTCAGTTCCGTTGAATATAGCTTTGAAGGCGAAAATCAAATCGAATAGCTCAACACTAACTGAATAAAGAAAAGAAAAGGAAAACAGGAAACCGATGCCTTCATGTGCTTATAATATAAGAGTACAGGTATAAACCTGAAGCTTTGTTTTTGGAGGGACAGTGAGCTGTAACACAGCCATGGTGCAGCCACAATTCAGCTGTAACTCTTTTGTCTTCGAGAGACTTACAAGTTCCGGAAAATTTTCATATATGTTAGCTAATCTTCGGGTCCGGGATTCTCCTGGAAATTCAAGTGAGTATAATCGTCTTGGGTTGTGGTGATGCTTTTGCTTGCTATAGCTACTGATTTTTTAGTTCAGCGACGGTCAAATCGCTTCGAGGAGCTTGAAACTAACGGTTATCACACAGAAAACTTGCCACGCGAGATGATGATTTTTTTGTTTCCCCGTGCGCTAGAAATGTTTATTTTCCAGCTTTTAGGGATTAATTATGATTCTGTAGAATAGATTATATGAAGAGTGTTTGATAATGACCAACTAACTATTTCAGACATACTCTAATTCCAAGTCCGAAGTCTAATTTGTCTACAAGTAAAAAAATTAGATAATGTATAAGGACACACTAAACTAAAACGTGCTAGTGTCGACAAGAGGAAGATTGAAGAAACAAGTATTATATATACTGCTTCTCAATGTCAATCTTAAAGGGACAATTGTTAAATCTTAAGGGGGTTTTTAACAATTTAGGGTTGTTTCTTATCGAATGCTTCATTTACTGGATCTAAACTTCCAGTCAAATGAAGATGATCTGATTGAACGAGATGAGAAACACAATTAATTCATCAGCCAAACGATTTGAAAGGTTAAGTACTCGAAAAATCAGTGTCATCATTCACCGTCGAAGATGAATGTAGATATTGATCTCGTACATGTTGATGGTGGCGCTCCTACATGTCCCCACTCCAAAGAAAAAAAGGACGAAACAAAGAAAAAGGGAGGGATGACACGAGAATTGGTATATACGGCGTCCCACGAAGTGATGCTGGTGATTGAGCTAGTAATTGATGCTTGTGATTGAGCTCGTCATTGCGCACAAGAGGGCCGTACATGGCAGCGCAGATCATATATTAGATACCCGCTTTGTATAATTGCAGTTGTTCCATGCTTCAATTTCAACAGATGCAATAGCTTGTTTAATCTTCTTACGCATTTGTTCGAAAGGAAAGGTATTATCATACCTAATTACGTTCTATCGTAGGAAAAGATGTCACGAGTCCATGTTTGTGGCTACAAAAGTAAATGTATAAACAGCAGTAAAAGCACAATGCCATGCATAAACCACACGGCAAGAGCAGCAAATATTGCAGTAGGATGAGTAAACCCTCAACAGACCAGCGCGGATACATACCTTGAGCTGTCAATCTTCAACACGTGGTCGGAAAATGTGAATCATCTTCGCGTTGTTCTCGTATTACCCAATGTTCTTATTGTTGTGCTATTATTCGGATCTCTACGTCTTGCTAGAGTAATCGTCGCTTTTCTTGATGAACTTCGGGTTACTCGACCAAGCAAAAGACCTACTTTTCTGGGATGTAGTTACTTCGGCTCCCATGACATCGAAGGATCTACCCGACTGGCTGACGCTACCTGGCTCTACAATTTCAGATGGATCATCTAATGAAATGAGGAAACAGCAACTGATTTGATGACATTAAATTTAATCAGGCAGGTAAAAACGATGCACCAACTGTATTGAGCCTTTCAAGTTTACATTTAGGATACCGTTGTCAACAAGCACTTTGTCTCAACACGTTCTTCTTTCAATCTGATGCTGCTTCCATAAAGGCATTCTTTGTTACCAGAAAATTGTTGCCCGGCATTGTGGACTATAGACAAACACCCCCATCAACACAATGGAACTCTAAAACTGAGTGATCAGGCTTTATAGACAGAATGCAGGAAATATCTGAAAGTTCATAGCCGCATCCCTTGGCAACGACTGAAAGAAGTTCCCGCTGGCAACAGAGGCTGCTATTTTTGCCAGTGAATAATAAGCAAGCACGTAGCAGCAGGCGTCATCCCTATGGAAAGAGCATACCACGATTTCATTAACCAATTCTGTGAAATCAACAGCATTTGCCATTAATTTTCCACAAAAATGAAATCATCCACTCATGCTTCACAAATCCAGTTAAGGTTTTCAACTGTGCAAAACTGATACAAGTACACCGTTCAGAGGAGATCACCTAGCTAAATTACATTTGACAGCCACCGTTAATGCCACCTAAATTCTGTAACATCCTACCTTTGCACATTACAAATTTATTCTAACTTTACATCTGTTGAACTGCCAAGGGTAAGTACTTTCCTATTCCTGCGTGATCTTCCAAGCTTAGATATGATACAGGTTGGGGTCGAAGGGGAAGAACTACCCTATAATGCAAGCAAATCAAATCCGCCATGCTACACTATATTACAGAGAAGTGGAATGACATTTCAGCTTTCATTCAGCCTTTTAGATTGAGCCTCATGTTCTGAACCTTTACCAATATTTTCAACTTCTGTTCCTCCATGTCTTTCAAAACAGCAAGTAATTTTCTTCCATATTCTTCACATTGCAGACTTGCATTTGCCAACTCAGATGATAATTCCTTTATCTTCTCATCCTGTTCCTACATGAGGAAGAGAAGTGGCAATACATTAATTGACAATGGCATGAGCTCAATATGAAACAAGGTAAAATAGAACATTCTCACATGGACAGCATTCCTGACACAAGCAGCTCCGGCTGAGATTAGACTCAAGACCAATGCAAGCAAATAACATTCTGGTCATTCATTAAATAACTGTACAGAATGGCGACTCACATTGATACACAAGCTAACCCTCAACCCCAAGTCTAAATCACATTATATTGCAGCCTGTATGAATTTAGAAGCAATGTAGGAAGAATATTGCTAATCTTCCCAGCTTAGGGCTCCTGCATATTCCTATTTGAATTGTTTCTGAAGGGGCTTCTTGTGGAACTTCAGTCATTTGTTCTTCGGCTAAAGCTCATTGACTCACATATCTTGCTGGCCACAAATACCATAGGTGCATTATTAAAGTAATGGAATAGCGAGTATTAAATCTGCATCCCCAGAGACAGAAATTATCCTATATTAAGAAAGAGATGTAGACAGACCTGAGTTGCTGCCCACAAGCAACAAATAAATTCTAGAAAAACCATGGAGATCAAGCATTCGGTATGGTGAAGTAGAGACTTGTGCCATAGATAATGAGGGCACAAAGCTCTTGCAAAGTATTTAAAGAATCATCTTGACATTCTTTCAACTATGTGACCTAACCTAATATTAGGAAAATTAATTCCAGCTGCTCAGCGGATCTATCTGGCTATGGAAAGATATTTCTATTGTGTGCCACTACAACATAATATTTTTTTTAAACCTACTTTGACTGGAAAAAATTAAAGGATCATAACAAAAAGGTGATACTAGTAATCATATAGAAACCCACCCATTGTGAATATATCTCAATAACTAAAAAATCCATGAGAAGGAAATAGATGAAGCAAGACTTTGTCCAACAAGCAATAACTTCAGTGAGCTATGCAGAGAGATTTCAACAAAAGGATCCTCATCATCCAGCGCAAAATCAGATAAATCACCAGCACTTATGAAAAATAAACCATGAAAATTTTGAAAAGTTTCAGAACCTACCGTACAGCGAGATTGAGACTGGCATCCATTTATCACTGTCTTCTGTTCAAGTCCAAAACCATGCTTCTTAGAGACAGCAACCTTTTCTGCAGCTATTTGCAGAGCATCCATGGCTACAGTATAGCTATGTATAGATTCTGCCCCATCCTCTATGTATCGGATGGCTTCACGGCGTAAATTTTCATAACGTGCAGTGAAGGACTCCTGCAGACTACTTGGGAATCCGACCATATAGTCATCTAGTAATGACTCAATTTTAGCATGTCTTGTCCACCGCTTTAAAATATAGTGAGGGGGAAGTGTGAGGACATTCCTTACTCTAAAAGCCGCTAGTATATGCCTACATGTGATACCAGAAAATTCGAACATTTGGCAGCTACAACAAGCTTTCTTCCTGAAAACATCAACCTTAACAAAGTGAGCTTTGTGGTCTTCCCCAAATTTGGCAACTTGATACACAGCTTCCGATTCCATGTCTTTAACAATGGTTGCTGGATAAGCTAGAGTCTCGACTAATTCCTCCTGAAATTTTTCGAATATCTTTCTTGTATAGACATTTGCTGCTTGTTTTTCCATAGGAGAAGGTGTTTTCAGAACAGGTGCAGTATTTAGGGTCTCATAATCAGATTTGATTTCTTTTTCGCGCCTAATGGCAATGGCTTTTTCATATTGCCTTATCAGCACCTGAATACTAGTAGATGCATTGATATATCCATCAAAGTATGAGTTTATGCTATCACTTCCTTGCATTATCGACATCTCTCCAAAGAATGTATCCCTTAGAAAAACAGGCACCCATTTTTGCCGGGCATTGTGCATCAGTTGGATCCATTCATTATTTCTGAGACCATATCTTTCAAGGAGAGATTCCCAACATAATTCAAAGTCTTCGACAGTCTCTGTGATATTCACACACCTTTGAAACTCCGCTTCAAAATTTGGATGTGAGCGGTAAACATCTGACAATTTCTCCTGAGCTTCCCTCAACACATTCCACCTACAAAAGCGATGACAAGTTCCAGGCAACACCTGAACCACTGCTGACCTAATAATTCTATCCTGATCTGTTGTGATCGATACAGGATGGTTACCCGACATAGCATCAAGCCATGTCTGAATAGCCAAATAAATGATGACTCTGACTCATTGAGGAGCAAGGCACATCCAAATAATACAGGCTGTCCATGATGATTCCATCCAGTAAATGGGGCAAATGGGACCCGGTAACGATTCATCCTGTATGTGGTGTCAAAATTGACAGTGTCTCCAAAGTACGCATAATTCTTTCTCGAATTCACGTCAGCCCAAAAGATGTTCCCAGCCAGATTGTCAAAATCACCCTGGACAGCACAAAAGAAATCAGGATCCGCAGCCTGCCTTTGCTTCAAATAATCAAAAACAAGCTGACCCCCACTTCCAAGTGTCCTCTGCCTACTACTGCTCATATAATTCTGGCAATCAATTTTAGTGAAGCCAACATTATTTACGCCACCAGATTCCTTAATCAGCACAGACATCACGCCGCTTGGGCCCATTCCTGCCGCCTGTAGCGTATCTATCAAACTCCTAGCAGGACCAGAAACATGCCTATGCGACCGTAGGCGATGTACCTTATCAGGCGGCACGAGCTCGTGATTATGTTCTCTAACGAATTTGGAAACAGCCCATTTCCCAGAGCTCTGCTTCTTCACGGTCATCTGCGCCTTACACCCGACACGAGTGACGGTGCGCCGCCGCTTGGCCTTACTCTCGCTGCCCCCGCGACGGAACCCCTCGCGAGAGCAAACGACCTGGCGGCATATGATCGAGCCGTCCCGCCGCGACCTCTGGTAGACGCTGACCCGGGTGCCGAAGCCTATGCGGCGAGCGTACGAGTTGTAAAAGATCCGCGCGGCCTGCTCGGAGTCGAACTCCATGCCCTCGTAGGGCTCCAGGCTCGGGTCCCCGTCGGGACCCGACGAGTCGCCGGCACCGGAGGACGCGGACCTCTCGACTGGGCCGTCGTCGTCGTCCTCGCCGGGCGAATCGCCAACCTCGAACTCCACGACCTCGTTGCCGATACTCAGGGGCTCGAAATCCATGGCTAAGCAGGGACGCCTAAGAAGGTCCTATTGACCTGACAGCCATTCTGCTCGTACAAGTGACCGCAAGCTGAGAGTGGCGGGGCGAGAGAGTCGATCGTACTAACCGGAAGATTGAGAGTTGCATCTTGGGGAACGGCGAGGCGCGATCCCGAGAAATGCACGGCAGCAGTTCTGACGGAGTGCAGTCGATCTCGAGCTTGAAGCGTGGAGAGAGAGAGAGAGAGAGAGAGAGAGAGAGAGAAAATGAGGAGGAAAAAGACGGGTTTTTTTTTCTCCGGGGGAGTTTGTATTTTCAGTTAGGGAGGAAATGTTTGGATGTGAACTTTGAAGGTGGGGAGGAGAGAGAGACGTTTACCGGCAGCGAACGGGTCCCGATCCTGTGCGGACGGGACGGGAGGCGTCTCGTCGTGTACCGTGCGCCGTCCGATCGAGCGATAACAGAATCGGGACTATTCTGAAAATTTATTACTCATTGACGCACTTTTGAATTTATTACTTACTTGAAAAGTTTCGAAGATTTTCTCCTTACGACAGATCGAGGATTTTAAGTCCATAACCAAACTTTTTCGTGTTCTGAAAACTTATGTTTAATTGCCCCCCCAAAAAAAAAAAATGTAACCAAACCCATTAACACTTTTTGAAAAATTATTATTACCCTGCAAAAGTTACAAACCAGCACTCTTTTTAAGTCCTGTAGTCTTTATCTATTTTATGTACGGTTCACATGTGTATTAAGTTCATTTGGAACTCGTGTCTGCGTTTTTTCTTCTTTTTCAAATGACTAAGTAATTGATATTTGTTTATCGATGCAGATGAGATAGTTAATAAATAAAATATCAACAATTAGAGTAATTTACTAAGATTGCACTGATCATACAGGTGCTACTTTTTGGCTAAGAGAACGTATTAGATACCATTAATATCAACGGGAAGCTCAGATTATCTAGACAGTCAAGACCCATTACCAAAACAGTGAGGGGGATAATTGAGTAGTGAGCGCTAGAAAGAATTCACATGCATTGAGTCGACTACTTCAGTCAACGGGCTACTGTAACCTTCAAAGGTAAGCTCATATTATTTTCATTTCAAGGAAGCAAATCTCTCAATCGTTCGAAAGCAAGGATCGAGCCGCGTGAGAGTCGGCCAGGGTGACGCCCCACTACCCCCAAAGTCCGACCCTTTTTGTATCAAATATATTCATGAAGTGCTGGATTCCCTCAAGTGCTTCTCCTATATTTGTCCCCGGTTGGACGGACCGAGAATCAGATATCACGAGCTATACGCATTAACGGGAGAAGCTGGCGCTCGCTTACCAGATCTCAGATAGCTAGTAGCACTTCAACTAGGAATTTCCTGGGTGATAACTCCAACAGACAGTTCGTGATCAGGACGTGGACTCAGTCATTTAAAGCTTAGCAAAACTTTCCGAGTCTCCCAAGTTTGCGGAACAACCCTCTGGATTTTCCCTCCAGATACAGCAAGTTACACTTACAACTGAGAAAGACGGCTAACCTAAATTTATTACCACCACCTTAAAGTAACTCCACCGCAATCCTGATTCATAAGGTAAACGAAGAGTAAAAGAAAGATACATACGGCTGTACAAGGGTTGGACACTTGAAAAAATTTTGTGCACTCAAAGTGGTGACCCATTCGAGGAAGGCATGGACATGACTGAGAGAACGTCGGTGACAGAAGCCATAACACTCAGAGCTGCTTTCAGAACGTCTTGCGAACACCCTGGCTTTACAATAGTTCGGACCTGGAACGGAACAAAAAAAAAGGGCAATGAGAGGTGAGTGCAAGAGTAGTGATGCTCCAAATGAGGGAAGAAATTAGGTGACAGGGAATGTCACTCTGTTCTCTGTATACCGCAAACGACTCTCTTTTTACCTAATAGACCAAATTATACTCACATAAGCACCAAGATTTTGCTAAAAGTCATTTAGGCTTTTGTTCACATTTTGCTGTGCCTCATTACTTAATATTGATTACATTGCAAGGGGAAGATCACTGTTACTTGCATGCACTTGCTACAAGACAGAGAAAGATCATATAGTTATTTCGGGGTAGGATTTTTCTGCTTCTAAATCCTGATCTTTCTACGGTATAATTCCATAATCCAAGTAAAACCATCAACATATTATGCTAATGAGCTCAGTGTACTGTTCAAGTTCAGTTAAACATTCTACCCAAGTTTCAGCTTGCTTGTTTTATGCCAAGCAGGATAATAGGATATAACATGTCTTAATAGATAAATTAGAATACCTTATCCAGATATTCCTGGAGCTTCTTAATACGGCCCATGTAGTCCTGGTCTTCCACGCACAGAGTTACTGGCTTAGAGTCCACACCAGGGCCATCAAACTGAAGGGGTCCTGGATTTCTATAGACATCCTCCATCAAGAATTTTGTTGCATTGTGTCTCAGCAACCTGCATAAATGCTCCACTTAAAAACTCAGGAAATAATTTGACTTAAGGTACAATATGAGCATCTCAAGACTCAACACAGGTATATACTACTGTTGCTTGGCTCAATAGAGAGAAAAAGGTAACAAGATGCAACAAAACTGCGGATTGACCAAACCAGAAATTTTTGACCAAAAGAAAAAGAAAAACCATAATTTTTCAGCATTGTAGAGAACTCTAACTAGTCAAGCCTATCAAAACTCATAGACCACAGGGACTTACTCATAGGCTTTTCCTTTCAAATCCACAGTGGCTGGATGAATTGCAGGTTTCCCAATGGATGAGGCCCCTGGATTTTGTGCCCATCGTTTGACGGTCATCATTGACTAGTCATGGCATTAAAATTGGTGACATGAGTATTGTGTACCACAAGTAATTAAGCTAAAATTATATGAATCCTAATTGCAATTATGAAATTCAGAGTATTCGCAGCAATAATGTCAGTAAATGATGAACATACTGCTATGGGGGCAGCACCACAGCGCCACTTATTGACAGGATTCTTCAGATTAGTTACAGTAGCCATGTAACCATTCAAGCCAGCAGCTAGAATATGGTAGCAGATGTGCCCAAGAACCTAAACAAGATATATTTCATAATCACTTCACTATCATTTGCAAAAGAGACAGAATGCTCCAGGAGGCCACTTACATAAGCATCATCGCAATCAAATTTTGATGGTAAAGATCCCCGAGCTTGATAACCAAAGAAGTGGCATATAGCATTGAATTTCTTCCCCTTGTATGTTCCTTCTTTCTGTTGAAAACCAAAACAAATCACAGACTGAAGATCTCATGAAGATAAAAGAGGCATTCTGGCATAAAGTGGTATTAATATCCTTGTTCAATAAACACAATGAAAAGAACAAAAACATTATGTTGCACAGTCTCAGATGCAACTCACACAAAATAAAGCAATCGTCTATAAGGAAGAAAACAATAGGATGGGAACATAAATTCAAATGTTCAACTATTCCATAATCTTCCAAAATCTAAACTAAATTATCAGAAACTGGTCTAGGTAAAATTTTTGTAACCCATTGTTCTGTAAAAGCATCAGCTTGTCACTTGAATGACAAATATTTTCTCATAATGTTATCCCTAGATATAAAACTCAGGCAAAATAACCTCATCTGCACTCATGCAGTTTTTTCTTCTTTTTTTTTCTTCTTTTTTGGGTTGGAACACTCATGCAGTTAAATATATCACAAAAAGTTGCAAACTATCAACTATCTCAAATCCCAGCTTAGAGAACCTGAATAATACAAAGAGCTATATAGGAGAAAAGAAAAGCTAACAAAAATAGTAATTAAAGGTAGAGGGAGAAAAGGTTTGATTTTCCTAACAGGCATAATTTTTCTTGCAGATTAGTTCAAATGTGTGCTGAACCATGATGCCTGACCCAACCACAGTATCTTACCGTCCGCTTATTCATTTCTGCCTCCACCAGATGTGCTAGAAGTTTTTCAGTTTCAATCTGAAAACAAGATCAAACATGTACCGCTTACTAAAAAATATACATCTCAATGAAGTGTCGAATCATTGTAAGCAAGTACATTACTCCTTTACCTGGGACAACTGAGCAGAGTCATCTGACTCAGGGAAAAGGATCAGCTGTAATATCAAAGCTCTCAGTTTAGAGATGGAATGGTAGCTCATCCTTTGAAAATATATTGAACAGCTACAAGGTATAACTGTACCTCTTTCCTGATGAAGGGTGGCAAAAACTCAAATAATGCTGATGCCCAGGGTGAAAGTTGAGAGGAAATGTTATCGGCAGAAACACCTAGCTTGAGCAATCCATGAATTTCCTGAGAGAAGAACTTACTGTTATTAAAATATGAGTCCATATTTTTAACCTCAAAAGGAGAAGTCCATTTTGAATAAGAGCCAACCATTGCATCAAGAGGAGCAGGAGTACCCCCTTCAATTTTTACCTCTAATTTCCTTATATTCTTTTGGGTGTTCTCTTCTTTTCTTTTACGTTTGTTTGTTTTATTTTTTTTATTTGGGCTGTTCTCTTCTTCTTTTTCCCTTTTGGGTGTTCTCTTCTTCACAAGTATTACCTTCAAAAGAGCATAAACTTCAGGAATGCTCTCTATGAGCCCTTCTGGCAATAGGATGACCCCATGGTACTTTTCTGGTTAAAAGTTATACATGTTCAATCAGATGAATTCCACTACAAACAATAAAAATATAACATGAATGCAGCGGGACAAGAACCTTGCACTGCTCTAGCTTGAACTGCATCACAGATTTGCTTTGTAATGTCAAAGAGGGTAAGCTTTGATGCAGCAACTTCCTCTCCAAGAATTACCTGAAGGAAGGGGAAAGAAAAAGAGAATTGCTGAGCAAGATATATGGATATGAGATTCTCTCTTCTAATTGTAAACTGGCAAACTGAACATGCTAACCATATTCGGATGGGACTGGAGAGTGCATTCCAAAGCAACGTGTGATGCCTTCCGGCCCATGAGTCGGATAAAATAATAGTACTGCAAATAAATGTAGAGAACTGTTAAATTATTTTCTTAAAAGGGAAAAAGATAAGCAAAAGCAACCAACACGCACATCATGTCCAGCAAACCTCAATGAATAAGAGAGATGAGGCTAACATGCATAAATATATCAAGAATTGACAAATCATTGAGAAAAGACGGAAAATGAAAAATTTTCTGATTCTTAATTTTACATGTACTCATGCTTACAAAAGCATCAGAAACAAGACATTACAATTGGTGCTTAATTAAGAGGCTCCACATAACTTAAATCATCTAATTACCTTCTCAGCTGAAAGGGCATCTGTGCAGACATTACTGATGAGTTGGGAATTCACCTGAATGTGGAAAAGAAACAAGAAGCTTTAGCTTACATTTATAGATGAACAACTTAAAAAGGCTTTGAGCAAACACATCTCTAACTGGAATCCTAACAAGAGACATGAGGCGTACAATACCCTCTAATGCAGTTTTGCATGCAAAAAAACGCTATCACAGATCATATACACTGGAACATATCAATAAAAAATCTCTTTATTCAAATTTACTCAGTGCATCCAAAAATGCCAATGCCAATGCCACCCCCCAGAATCTAGTGAACATGAACTCAAAGAGATAAGGAAAAAAATATATCTGGTTTGTGAAATATCATCCAGCTCTAAATTGTGCCATTAGCCTTTTCTTTGAAAGCAATCAACATCCTAGAGAGAGAGAGAGAGAGAGAGGATTATTTGTAGGTTTAGAGAGAGGATTATTTGTAGGTTTACATTTAAGACCGATTTACACCAGGAAGACAAACACCGTTTATAATAATAATCTGTTGATGATTCCAACTAAAAACTAGTCCATTACAGATGTCATTCCCAGAGATCCTTGGATTTTGACTGATATAATATCTCAACGACTCCAAACTGATGAAGTTGAAAATGCTGTAGTATTCCTGAGTCCTGACCACCCAGTTTCCATCTTACTATGTGAGTGCCACTTGCACCCAACAAACCACTAAATTTAAAAAGGAAAAGAAAAAGAAAACTGGTCGCACTTCAGTACCTTACAGATTGTATCAAAACCAACGTTGGTTTCCACAAATTGATTCTTCAAATCTCCATTCAATGTCACAGGAACACCAACCACCTGCAAGAATTAAATTATAAGTAACAAAATTGTGCTGTAGGATGCCCTATTATGGATCTTTTGGATGCCCTGCCTCTAACAGAACCACTAAGTTCATACAGCCTCAAAAAAAAAACAAGAGAGGTAAAGTTTGCCCCTCTGGTAGAGAACAACCACTTCATTTTATAAACTTCAAAATACCAGGTTCGCAGATTAAATACCTTAGTCGAGCATTCTGCTTCAGCAAATGTTTCCGCAAGCTGAGCAGCGTCCGTGTTTGATGTAACCCCTTTATAGATGTTACGGACATCTTAGAAACTGGAATTTACTGTCAATAATAGATGAAAGAAGTCTTGAAAAATTTTGCAGATATATCATCATTACCTCCAATAATGACAAGTCCATCCAATTTCAAGTCCTTGCATGAAATTAGTGCAGCATTAACTTGCTCCGTTGTTCTTATTTGATCCTTTGTCCGACCAAGCAAGTCATAACCACCTTGATGAGAACAACTATGTCAAAATTGATAAAATTGACATTTTTAAAAAAGAATTCCTCAGGCCCAAATATACCTTGGTTTTTGTAAGTTGAGAGGATGTCATCCGTTATCTCAAGAGTTTTCTGAGCAAAAAGACCTTCAGAACCACCTGTTCAGGACAGCAACAATCAGTCAATACCATTAATGTAAGGCTGCAAAAAGAGAACATAAACTACAGTCTTTATACGAGAAATCCACAAAGAAACCATTTTATGATAATGGAGAAAGATATTAAGTCGATCCATAATCTGGCAACTTTTTGCCCGCAGAGTGTTTTTCCTCTCATTATGCAAAAGGAAAATTATCTTAGTTTCTCTCAAATTGTTACACAAAATATAAGAAACAGTAGATAAGTCAATCGTAATAAATTGACTACAAAGCAAATAACATGTGAAGAATACATCAGGATTCAGGCAAACATACAAGATAGAAACAACCAATGTAAATCAACCCTGTATTAGTGAAATGATTACTGAAAACAAAGAAACTTGCTTGCAATTACGACAATTTAAAAAAAAAAAAAAAGGTCAAGTCCGACATGTTCATGCACAAGCAGAAATGAGGCGAAAATTGCAGCTCACCAAGAAATCCAAGCAACACATTCTTAGGGTTGTGGATCTTCAGAGCCTGGTAAAGACCCCAGATAACGTTATGTCCTCCCGGGGATTGTCTGCCACAGAATACTACACCCACCCTGTATAATAATCATCATTGTCAGGCGGGGAAACTGAGAAAAGTCAAATGCAGCTATATCATCTAATTATAACTAAGAATAAGGAATGACAAAAGCGGTCTCGAATTAAGTACCTGATAGCAGGATGTTCCGTTATAATCAGAGCATCAGGGACCTTCGCAGTCGCCCGAAGGAAGTGAGCCAAAGGCTGACCATAAGTGTGCGGGAAGTATCTGCTGATGGAATGAACATCGGAAGGATCAGCCGCCGTCGTGGCATCGCCATATTCCACCCTGACGGTCGTTCCCTGCATGAAGCACGATCCTATCAGCAAACGTCCACTCTGAGCAAAACACTACTTCCACCGCCAATCCGAGAGCCATCGACCACCCAAATCGGTCACCAATACCGAACTAGCACTTTCAGTCATGTCCATATCGAACAAACCCATAGAACTAGCATAACCGCGTTAACTCGTTCAACAACAAATCCTCAAAACCGACGGATTCGCTCCTTTTCGTCGTAGCCGAACCGTCGATTCGAGCCCATAAGCACATCGCTAAAACTGCTTTCGGATGACTCCTAGCGTGACGAAGGAACGAGATGCGATCACACTCCCCCCCAACGATCACGCTCCACCGGGAGCGGAAACGGGAACGTCGGGAGCTTAAGCGAGGGCAGAAAGTCCCGGGGTCAGAAAAATCACCAGGCGAAACGAGGAAGAAGGGAGAGGAGGAGGGACGTTGCCTGGAGACAAGGAGGGAGCTCAGGCTGGTAGAGGGAGCGCTGTTTCTGGAGGTCGGAGAGCTCGCGGGGAATGCCGTAATCGGAATCCATTCTCTCGCTCGCTGCCTTTGCTTGCTTGCTTGCTTGGCTGCTGTTGCTGTTGCTGCTTCTTCTTCGTCAGTCTTCGAAATGGCGGGTTTTATATACACAGAGAGATAAGAGGAGAGAGAGCAGGGAAGTGCCCGGATATACCGCCAAAGCCAGTAAGCCGAGAGCACACCAGTTTTCGCTGGGTTTCCGCGGCCCCCGTTGGTTTTCCTAGCGAATTCACCTCCGGTTTGCCGCGTTATTACAACTGTGCCACGACGGGCTACGAAGGGAAAGTGACCGAATTATGGGTCTCCGATAATGAAAGCCAACTCTAATGTCAATAAATTTCGTCAATTTTTCAAAAAAGTAAAAACGGAAAAAGTCGAGCCGAATTATCCGACCCGGTTTATCGCAGGGAGATCTGATCAGATCCCAGTTCAAAAAAGCGCACCAATTGCGATTAAATTAAAAGTTTTAAAGTGCGTGCGACGTCAATGTATCACATCTCCTGAAAATGAGCCCCTCTAAAAAGAAAGGATGAAGAGGGGGAGATATTCGTAAAGTAAGAATGCCGGAGTGAATATCCCCAGGCAGGCAGGAGGATATTCCGGTATTTTCCATAGGTAAGCCCATTGGATCATCGCAAACAGAAGGCGTCATCAAAGGAAGTAAACACGTCGGTGGTGCCGATCGCCCAACGCCCCCACGCCACGCATGCCACATCTGGTTTTCTCCAATTCCAAAAAGATGTTTCCGGGTTCCACTTTAAACATAAATATCCGACTTCACTATAAATCTTACTAATATCGTAATGAATCCGGTAAAAATATCAACCATCCGAATGAACGATTCCAATATCAAAGATTACGCGTAACGAGGATGAAGGGTTGTGTTGAAAGAAAAACCAATTAAAGGCACTTCTCCTGTTGCTAGTATAGCGGTAAAATTGAAACGATGGATCGGACGAATGATAGAGCAAATCATCTTTGATTTTGCTGCCCACGTTGTCGCGTGTTCCCATCCAAGGCCACGATGCGCTGCTAGCGGAATCGAGGACGAATCGATAACGGCAACAGCAAGTCAAAATCGCGTGGGTCAACATGATCAATCGAATACCAAGCCGAACATTCGCAAGCACTGTTTTTTTCTTTAGCCTTGCGCTGTCTTTAGATGACATGTATACCTTTTGTTTTTGGAATTCATTAAAAAGCGGCTAAATGCAACGAGCGAATTGCCTATCCATCATACAACAAGTGTCGCGGTCAAATATTCAGTAGTGATCGACAATTCATCTAAAGACATTAAATAACGTCGATTTGAGTTTTTTAATCTTTCTATTGTCAGAGTTGTCGAACACAAATAGGAGATTAACGTTTATCCACAACTTGCTAGTAATCCCTGGTCTTGCGCGGCTCACAAACCCACGCTTCCCCTAGTTTTCGAATGAGCAAATATGTGAAAGTAACGCATTCACCTTTTTTAAGGTAACCTGAGTGACGAAATCTAGCATGCCATCGACTAAGGAGAAGCTTTTGTGTCTTTGAATTGTTGACTTCATAAAATTTACCCTCTGCATAAAGTTTTAAATACAACGATGACTATAGCTCAGACGAACCAAGATGAAGCAGGATGACTGATTCTATGTTTATACTAACAGTAGCCGTCGATATGGCATCTCAAGCCACTCCCATTTACTAAAACCCAACAGGAAACCATAACTAAACAAGACGCCGGACGGCTTCTTTTAGGTTGGTTTCTAGATGACAACCCTCAAAAGTGACATCCCATGTATGAAAGATCACCTCATGCCAAAGCTTGAGGAACAAGACGATACGGCTTCATTTTTGTCCTTGATGCTCTGCATCTCCTGGTCATGATGAAAGAATGTGCCGTCGATACTTCAAACATGGGACCTTTTATTCCTCTTGGAGCCCAGCTTCTCAGATCTCTCTCTTCGACGTTTTCCAGTGGCAGAGCCACCAGCCGCGTTTGGAGAGACACGGGCTGGGTAAACAGGCACATGATGCCCAGGAACCAAAGCAGGGAACCCAACAGCAGGGATTCTGTATCAAGATCCAAAGGAAAAACAAATGAGAACAAGATGAAATGCGCGCTTACTCTAAATTTAGTTGTACACACCGTACCAAATCCTAACTTCCTAAGCACTTATCCTCCATTTCTGTTCTCTATTCCACATCTTCACTGTTCTCTTATTGTTTTACCTTTTCTCCCTCAATTGGGCTTCTCTCTAAGTTAATATCAGAAAAGATTCCAAACTGAAAAAATGAGCACTTTCACCATAACCAAAGATCCTACACACTTGCACACCGAATGATGGACAACTTCTAATTACCCCCTCAGTAACCAAGAGAAAAAGGAATAATAGTTAACTGAAGATGCATCAAATTAAGAGAAAGGGAAGTTAGATCCTAGGACGAGTAGAAAGTAGATCCTCCATGTCACAAATAGGAAGTAATTGCCAATACACCAGTGCAAATGTAAGGAGTCAGTTTAGAGGCAGATCGTTGCAAAAAGAGTCTGAAAAATCATGCTTCTTCAAAATTTCTATAAACCTAGAAACTACAAACTGACCAGCATCCTTAAAGTTGGCAAAGATAAAAAATCTGTCGACAGGTGCTCATGGAAAGTTTTGTGCCAAGTAGTGTGAAGAAAAACTCAATTTTCAAGTATCAGCTTCACCAAACATCTGAAGCTTAGATTCATATATACGGCCAAAATCTGTTAGAGACAAAAAGGACCCAAAACTGAAGATTTTATCGGTTTCAGTTTCAACTTCACTAAAGAAGGATCATCTTTCCACGGCCCTTTATAATCGACTACGTTTCAGAAGGCATAAATTAACTTCAAACCATCATGCGCTGTTAAATATTATACTCAAGACTGCAGTTGGTGGCTTTTTGGATCGCATGAACTCCACAAATCAAATGAAGAGTTTGCCACTATGGTGATAAGAAAGATCAATGGATTTCTAACATGCTTAGGAAGCACTAGTATAAACATACCCAACAAGAGCACAGCAGACTCCTGCTTGGCCATGGTGGCACCATATGCGCTGCCATTCTCTAAATTCAGACGTAGAGCTTGATTGTCAGCCACAAAGCACTGAAGCAACCGCCCAGGCGGCAGCATTCCCCTTCCAGATACTTGCTCTTCATCTCCAGCTCTTTCACGTAACTTCTCTTCCTCTCCCTTGACCTAGCTGCCGCATCCTTATTCCTGAGCTGCCTGAAATAATCCCCCGACAAGTCCTCAACATCATGTGGAATCACCTAAATAAGAACTTTTAAATACATGACGGCACGATTTCTCCACATGATCTAATTATTCTTCTCCAACGGAACCACATAACAAGTACTCAAGCCAGTAAACTAGCTCATAGAATCATGCGATGCATTGCATGGTTCTTGAAAATCATATCCACTATTGAAGCAATAGCTATAGCATGTTCATTATCAGTATTTAGGAAAACGCACTGAAAAATGTTTTACATATGGAAAGATAAATCGAAATGATGTCAGAGAATATTGCAGTGAGATGAAGACTATTATTATGCAGACAGAGTACGACAAGTAAACTTAGGAAAAACAACCAACAGCAGATTCGCACAGTAGCTTCCACAGTTGAAACAGAGCCACACACACGAATTACTGGTACCTTCTCCGTTTCCTAGAGACGGGATCATCATCGTCAGCGTCCTCGGAAAGCTCGTTATCTCCTGCGACTGGCTTCTCCTCCCGCTCGCCGCCGCTGCAGCCGCCGCCGCCGCCGCCGTCTGACGAATTGGACTCCTTGTCGCTCGCGCCGTCGGTCGCTTCGGCCGGTCCACCATCGGAAGAATTAACGAGCAAGTCAGCGAAGAAGCGATCAAAGACCTCCTGACTCGGCTCGACGGCGACGACTTCCTCGTCGTCCTTCATCAGCATGGACTCGATCTCACCGATCCACGAAGACAGGGATCCCGGAGACGAAGCATTGACATCGCTGGCATCGAGAAGGCTCGCGGCATCGGGCGATGATTCGTCGAACAGGCTCTGGAAATCGAATTCCGATACTAAGTCATCTCCTGGTAAATCTGGATTCTCCATCAGAACAGAGGAGAGGAAGAAGAAGAAGAAGAAGAAGAAAAAAAAATAAAAAGAAAAAAAATAAAGCGAGGGAAGAAATGTCTTCGTCCTCGTTTGAGCCTAGAATTTTAAGAAGGGAAGAGGGCGGAAACAAAGCGCGTGCGGGAATCCTTCGAGGGCAAGGAACCGGAAACTTTTGGAATTTAGCAATGAAGGACGAAATTTCTTCGAAATTTCAAAATTTGTCCCGCATCCGTACGCGTGCGAACTTATAAATTATCAGAATACCGTAAATGCGATTTTATCTTATCCGATTAATTTGATTACCGAGAAAAGAAATTGAAAGCGCTTATTGATTATTGAAGGAGTTGACAAAATTAATGTAAAAGCCATCGCGTGGGTTTTTTGGTTGAAGCATTTCTATTTCTAATATTTTATGAAATAATTTGTTGATAGATTCTGGGATAAAAGAAAAGAATGAGATCCCTTAAAAAAGTGTTTTGAGAATGGTCAACACCGAGATATTTCTTCTTTTTGATTAAAAAAATGTCCATTAAAGGACTTGCGGTGTCTAGGTAGGTTTTAGCTTCTTCTATCTTTTCCTTAACCTAAATCTTGTGGCGCAAACATTTTGAGTCTTTTAGAATTAAAACACCTTAAACTTCCATAATATATAAAACATAACACATAAATTAGCGAATAAATTTTCCATAATCTTTTAAAACTTTGATAATATTTTACACCGGAAAATCAAAGGAGGTACTTTGACTTAAATTAAAGGGTAAAAATAGAGCTACATCAGTTGCACCTCGCTTGTAGCCCACAATTTACATATACATGGCGAATTGGAGCTTTGAATTCACGATAATTCTTGCTAGGGTTGATTAGTTTCCAATCCATTCCATTTCTAAGATGAAATTAGGAACTGGATCGACAAGAACCAAACCGACTGACCAATTTGGTCCAATCCAATGGAATTGGTCAATTTGTTCATAATTTCACGCAATCAATCTTTTCGATAAAAGAAAAAAAATTTTAACAAAATTGTGTGGACAAATAAAGGCATATCGTGATTTTGTAGCTTCTACTCGAGAAAGACCAATAGAGGGAAACTAGGAAAGTAGGATTTATTAAGAAATTAAAAATAAATATATATATATCGTCGATCCGGCTCTCAGAATTGGGAATCGAACTGACCAACCATTTGTTCCAAAAATAGGAACCAAGAACTGGACTTGCTAGTGGGAATCATCCAAAATTGGCCAGTTCGAATGGTTCTCAATTTGAGTAGCTCCCCCTAATTTTTGTCATCGCACTGGGCCAAAAAACAAAGATGCAACTTCAAAAAACATTATACTTCTCATTATTTATTTATTAATTTTTGGTCAGGCATTATACTTCCTTTTTTTTTGTCGGTATTATACTTTTTATTAGACATGCTACTAAATCGACATATTATAGATTTGATTGCAACCCACATCGTACGGAGCACGTATGAATACATTTTTTTTCCTTTTGCTTGTTACTTGATTTAAATGTCCCACCCGGAACACAAATGGATTCACTCATGATATGTTGATAATCTTTTCAAATTCAGATAGTAATTTTAACTTTTGACGACAAAGCAAAGATTGTTTTTTTAACAAACAGGCCCTTAATTTTGCCGGTTCAAGACAAGTAAAATCAGGTCAAATTCTTCCATGTAAAAACTGCCAACCACTGCTTGCTCAGCTTCTCAGACCGCAATCATGTTACCCGCGGCCGGATTAAATATCCATTGCCACGAACACACCAAAACGGAGGTCGATCATTTTAATTTTTGGAAACTGTTTACTGGGACGGGCGACCACCCTGGACCCCGACCACTGCATCTTGGCAAGTCCGAGATTACGCGAAATGGACTTGAACTAGGCACACATAGGGTGGACCGAGGGGCAACATCACTCCCACATTAACTCGGTGGGGGCACATTGCAAGAGGCGAGATGCCAAACCCTCACTCTCGCATTAACGATTACTGAATTTTCGACTTGTTAGATAAGTATGCAGAGACGATACTCGCCATGCCACCTTAGCTTCTTGCAAATAAATTGTCCACCGTCTCTATCGGTGAATGCTAACCACCTACATAACAAACTTCACGTCCTGCTCAACTCAGGTCTGCCAAACATGGCCGAAGATCACGTACGTGGGTGTACAAATTATACAAGGAAGTTTAGATTATGGATCGTAGTGAGGTGTTTAAGATAGGTGCTCATACCAAGAGAGAAGGGGATGAGCAATATCCTACAAGTCTTACTCCATTCTCTTGCGACATCCAGTAAAGGGCTTTAAATCAGGAAACGGCAATTTTCTCCAGGGACCAATGAGTGGAACATTACACTTATCATCGTCAAAGAGCCTAATTTCAATTCTTCTGATTGCACAACCACCCAATGACGTCCGGCTAGCTGGACGCGGATAACCAGACACCATAACACACCGTTAAGTCCATTGACTTCATCTGTCTTTCAAACTTCATCCATCCTAAGGAATCGACAATCTTAATTATCGAAGGGAAAGAGGCCATCATTCTGATCATTGCTCCAACTCCGAACTTACGTCTTTTGCAGACACTGCTCAGCCCAACAGACGATCCTGAAGGAAATGACTTGCGACTTACAGGGGACAAAATAGCTTCTACAAGTTCAGGACTAGATGAATGCAAAAAAGAAGGGACTTAATCCAATGACTATGGCTCGAATTCTAGGTGCGAATTCCTAGATAAGAAACTGATGTCAATTTATCCCAACTGCATGAAAGTTCATCATAATTTATTGGTAGATGCCAATATATATCAACAAACTTCTCAGAAGAAACTCAACATAGGAATCACAATGACTAATACACATCAACCCAAGGAGTTGTGCAAGCAAAGACCTGCAAAATGTTCTCTTGATATATGGCTAAATTGCAATTCCAAAAGAAACAAGAACATAAAATGGCAATTTGACATCCTTTGCAGAAGTTTAAAAAAGAGGGAAATCACACGGGAAAAAGAGTAGAGGAGTTGGCTTAAGCAAAGACCTGCCAACAAATCAAGCCATATTGGGGAAAAATAGATAAAGAAGCAAAAACTACTTTTTGAAGTCCTTCACAAATTCAAATATCATCCGAATTGCAAAAATTATTATAAATATATAGAGAATTTACATTTCAACATTTAAATATTCTCAAAATTTCAAGTGTTTCGGGCAAAGAAATGATTAAAATTAGTCCGCCGCAAGTTTCAGAATTAAATAAAAGGCAAAAGGCAAAATTCCTATCCAGTAATGCCCTAAGAAAGATAATAGATGCATCGAAAATGTGAAAATACAAAGGTGTCTCACAAGGAAAATGACTGTAAACAATTGACTGAGGTTGTAAATGCCATGAACGTTGTGCTTTGCTACAGAGGAGGCCAAATATGTAGGGACAAGAGGGATTCAGAGAAAGAAAACCTTCTATAAACCGAAAGATACTCAAAAGAATTAGCAGTGGGCAGTGAATTGCAATAGGCCTTTTCCAGAAGTGAAAAATCGTCCAAATGGCATTCAGTGAATCTTGCTAAACAGCAAGAAGAAGAGTTCATCAAACCTCTAGAATCCATTCACTACCAAAGGAAAATTTCATTTTGACCAACTAGGAAATTGGCACAAAAACTCAGTTAAATAGATATGTTTAGAAGAATGAAACGCGGGTTGGACGACCGGGTGATGTCCAGGCCAGAGGGGAGGAATGGAAAGGAAAAAGAAACTACTACTCTGCCATGCCTGTCCTTTCAAGATATCATGAGTCTGAAGAACTCTCACTGCAAGAGGTTATTGTATTCCTCACACAACCTTTATTGACCGACTGCGACTGTTCTAAAGCGAAATAAAATGCATCTGCCCTTTAACCTCATTTGTCCAGATGATGGAGTGAACAGCCTCTGCAGCTTTATTTAGAGGGAGGTTATAACTTTACTAAGTTGTAGAGGGAAATTGCACCATGGCTTTTGGCTTCTTAAAAACGATCCTACTGCTGCACTGCAGCTAAAAGACACAGAAACAGTCAGCACTTATATGGGCTCCTTGTAATGGAAATAATTCTCAGCAGCAAAAAACCTGAAAACCTGTCTCTGACATTTAGAGGTATAAAAACTTGAACACGGATAGGTTGTATTAAAAAAACACTAGGTTCATCTGTGCCCTGCAAAATCAGAGTTTCAAGATCGAAAGGATATGGGATCATAATATACACCAGATACCGGGGACGACTCTCCTTTTGAACCAACTTGTGTTGACCTAACCAACTCTGAAAGCTACCAAAAATGGCCCTAAAAGATGGGTGAAACATATTAGAGAAAGAAAAAGAAGAGAAAAGTCAAGTTAAAGCGAGGAAAGAAATAAAATACTCTGTCCATGAAGCACCAACTTTGAGATCCCAGTGATACCTAAAAATTGCTGCAACATGTATGCAACAGGATCAATCCCAATTTTCAACCAAGAATCCATGAAGAAATTAAATGGTTTATTTAGTTAAGTTAGTATCTCTACAGCATCTAATCACATAAACAGGGTGCCAAAATCGTAACTAAACCAAAAATCGGACAAGAAAAGAAAACAATACGTAAGGATGGAAGCCAAAAAAGGACCAATTGCCGCTGGGTCGGATGGGTCTAGTGACGTGGGCCAACTCTATATACCAAATTAATGCGATAATCTCATTGAAGATAGGTTCCACATGACCAAAGAGCATTAACATGGACAGTCACTCGTAACCAAGCAAGTTTCTCAGATTAGCATGGAGAAAGGACTAAAGAACAGGGTTTTCAAAAGACAGCTGAAATGAGCACAAAGCACTTGATGCCCGCGAAATAAGCCTTGTCCTGACAACTCAAAACCTCATGATGAACTATAATTCTACCAAATCACAGATAAACCACCAGCTTAACAGTTCTCACTGCCTTACTCAGCATAGAATAACTTAGAGCTTTCGAATGTTAACAGGAAAACGAAAAGTAACACGCAAGCCTAGGATGGTTACCATCAAGTTCTAGAACCGAAATGCAAACTCCAGCTTCACTTTCAAATCAATGCTTCTCTTCCCTCTCTCTATTCCACTGCTCAATCCGGACTCTACGCTCCTCACTCCCTTCCCTAACCGGACTACGGCTCCTCCTTGGGCTCCCATGCCGCCTCCTTCCCCCTACATCTCTCTCGTGCTTATCATACCGCTCCCTGCTTCCGCGCCTCCCATTGCCACGGAAATCGCGATCCTTATAGTCCCTCTCACGCCGATCATGATCCCTCCTGTGCCTAGTAGGGCTCATACTTCTGCTCCTGCTCCTCGCCCCTCGATACCCACGGTACGAGTACCTCCCAAAGAGCCTCCTCCTCAATTCCCTCCCGATCATCTTAACGTGCATGAAATTGCAATAACCGCCCCGGTTGCAGTTATTCTCCTCGAACTGCCTGCACGTGGCCTCGCGGAAATCAGTCACGGGCGAGAAATCGGCAATGATCGGGCGACCAGAATAGAACCTCCCTTGCAAGGCCTGCAGCGCGGCGGCAGCCTGATCCTCCTCCTTGAACTGGACGTAGACGTTGCCGATCATGTGGTCCGCGAGGTTGTCACAGACGTTGAGGGACTCGATCTCGCCGAACTTGCTCAGCTCCTCGAAGATGTCCTCGTAGAAGTCCTCGAAGTGCTCCTGGATCTTCTTGGGGTCGATTGGCTGGCCCTGCGCGTCGACCCCCGGGGTAATCATGTCGGGCCGCTGGTACATGTTGGAGAGGAGAAGCGTCGGCGAGATGGTCGGCCGGTTGTGGAGGCGGGAGCAACGGTCCCCGTGGCGGCAGGCGCCGATCTTGAAGTAGAAGGGGCAGTTCACGCGGTCCTTCTCGGTGCCGAAGATCGATGCCAGGTGCTCCGCCATGGTTCGGTTCCTCCGCGAAGACTAAACCCTAACGGAGATCGATTGAACTGAAATCCAAGTGAAAAAGTAATTGCTGCAACGTATGATTGAGCAAGCTATCTCATCGGAGGAGAGCTGGCGGTGGCTTTCTAGGGTTTGGACCTGCGCACAAACCCTAATTGCAGACTGGACGGAGAAGAAAGGACGAGAAGGCTTGAAGCTCGAGTTTCGAAACTCTTTTTTTTATCTTTTTTTTTGGCTTGGGGGTGGGGGGGGGAAGTTGGTATTGTGCGCTTGATTGGATTGAAATGGAGAGGCGCACGAAACAAGAAGGCGTGTAACCGCGTCAAGCGTGCGAGGCATCGTGGCCGTAGGATGCATCTAATCTACTCTTTTCGACGTCAAAGTGAAGCTGGCCCAGTTGGCACGATGAGGCCCACGAGGCCCAATTGAATTGGAAGCCCATTGTAGCTTTCGGCCCAGAGTTCAAAGAGATTCAATCTTAACGTGAGCTAAACTAATGCATGGCCGCGGTCGGCTCGTGTCGTCACGTGTTGGATTCAGGCCCGCAACGGAGTAGTTACTCCAACACCATATGACATCTCATGGCACGAACCGACCCGAATACAAGTGGCTACTGCTCGTGTAGCGTGTGGGATATTACTCCGTACAATGTTATAGTCGATAAAGTTACACCATATGTTAGGCCAGGGACAAGAGTGATTCATCAAGCTCTTCCAGTCAGCTATTGCTAACAGGAACAACTATGATCTTACAATCGAGCACAACTTAAATTTGTATGAACAAAATATCCCGATTCACACGAGAACTACGCATCCTGAATCAAATGAGAAAGGGGAAAATTGGAATAAATTGCATTAAAACCAAATCGAACCATCAGTCTAGTCACAAGAGTGCAGCAGCATGTGGACGAGGGCTAAACATCCTCCCCACCTAGCCAAATGCAGCGATGACGATTTGACTTCATGTTGCAGCAGCACAGATGCTGGTTTGCTTACAATCATTGAAAAGGAAACACGAAACGATAATGGATGTCCAGAATCCTTCTTAAGATACATAGCGTATTTGGATCAGCCTTGGAGGTAAAAGCTGACCCTAACGTATGCACAAGTATACAACAAGCCTCGCGTGCTTTATTGAGATCACCTGGGAAGACTGTTGCGAGGGAAATTGCGCAGCGGATTCTCCCTAAGTAGCTCCGTTTCCCTGGGCAACACGAGACAGGATAAGCACGAGTCAGCAGAATTACTTGGTTATGGGATTGACTTTGAAACCACCATCACAGCGATGACTTACTTTTTAAGGTCCTTGCCATCGCCTTGCCTGAGCTCCAAGGTTGATGATTTACCTCCACCTTTGGCCGTCCTGATCGAGTTTTTTTTATCACAGGTCGTAAGTTTTTCTAAGTGAAGCAAGGCAGTTATGTATAAATTGGATTCCTTCACCTCCAATTTCTGCATTATTTGACTACTAACATCTAAAAGCATAAAATGTTACTTCGACACACTACTTTATTTGCAAATGCAATGTGGTTCTAGATCAAAAGCTGTGATAATCACTCACTCTGCATATTCTTCATCGACAAACACCTCTATACAGGGAGTAGCTGGAGCCACTCCAGTTCTCAGCCCAAGTTTCTGGGGTATCTGAAAGAAAGAAATGGTATAAATGTTTGGGGTAGAAAAGAAATGAAGAAACTGCAAGTAGAAAAATCTGGAAATATATCTGAGGTTTACTTTGGGGAGAGAGAGAGGGGGAGAGAGAGGAGGGAGAGAGGCAGAACCTTGTAGGATGTCCATTTAGCAGGTTGTGCATTGTTCTCTTTGTTTCTCTCTGCTCGACCTCCAAGGTTATTCCAGAAATTCGGTCCCTTCTTTGATATATCAGGCTGATGACTCAAGGACTTATCCATATACGTATCCTTATAAATGGGCAATGGAACCCTAAGAAAAGTAACAAAATCAAAAATTGGAGATAGGAAAGGAACCGTGTATGACAACTTACACGGATATAAACCATCGTAACATAAGTTGTGTAATTTACATCAAAAGCTCCTATTATAGTACGCTTTAGTTTTGTCTGATCAACTAGAAAGGAAAAACCGATGGCAGGATAAATGACAACCAACAAGTGTATTTTAGTCACTAATAAGATAAGATCTGAAATTCCGCAATTTTATAAAATGGAAATTTTCCATCTGCACCAAATTCCCAAAACTAAACAGGAAAATGTGGAAATAGTGTGACCAAGTTAATGAACAATTACACACCTCTCAGCCTTCTGTTTCTTGTTGGCAAGATCGGAACTCAATGCAGCTTGCCTTGCTACAAACCAAAATAACGGCTTAAGAATAAGTTATGCATAATGGCAACAGAAAGCAAAATGAGGCTTACTGTTTTCTCCTTTTGCCAGGACAGTTCCAAAACTCCGTGCTGGCAGCCCATTCTCCAGCTTTTCCTCCTAGACAATGTAAGAACAGAGGCATAAGAGACCTGGAGTAAAATTCTCGTTTGATAAGTTCTCAATAAGATGCTACATACTTCTATAGCTAATGGTCTTCTCATGGAGCGTGCCAAAAACTTTCTGTAAGCATCCTCCAACTTTTTAATTGGTTGAGCATTCCTAAAAAAAATGCACGAGCAAACAGTCAAAACTTTATACCAGTGACAGTTATGAAATAATGAAACTGAGATCAATATGGAGAAATTTTGTCAAGTACACGAATAAAAATATAACAAAATCCCCAAAGTATACTTCAAGGCTCACCACAATCAGCCTTCTTCACTCTTAACGTTGAATGAGTAGTCTAGAGATGTTGATTCTAAAACTTTTGCCTAAAAGCAGGCGATTTTTCAACAATGTTGCACAGAACTTGAGCCAGATTCTTTCAAGTGCTATAAGTATTGCCACTCTAGATGGTAATCAAAGAGAGTATGCAACCTTATTACGACAGAAGATTCTTTGTTTACTGGCTAATTGCCTTCACCATACCATATAGCCTAAAAGAGCAGATGGCATATCCTGCACACTAAACTACAGAAATTATTACCTCGATATGCCAAGATTTAAAATTTCATTAGCCGCTTTCATCTTATTCTTGGATTCCATGTGCAAAGCATAGGAAATATAGAACAGAGAATGAGGCTTCCCAATCTCATTGGCATCCAGAAAGTTGTATATAACTTCCGCATCACTGCAGTTGTCAGCCTGCAGTAAAATTCCAGTCAAGCACCCATCAACTGATGAATCGGGTCATTTGCAAGAAGAGTTGCTGAAACATGCAGTGGTCCATACACAAAAGCCAACAGATCACAGGTGATGAGATAACCTACATATTCCAGCCAAACTTTGAGATAGCGGAGGTCGTGTTTGTAGCGGTCCGAATGCCAAAAGGCACGAACACATTGCTCGTATATCACAAGCAGTCCCGAGCAGTCGCCACCCGGTGGAAATGCCTCTTGAACCCACTTGATGCACCTTCAACAATTAGTTAAAAAGGAAAATTAAGCCCATTTCAAAAACTAAAATTTAATCGAAAGATTTTAATCCTCCAACGGCACGGCCAAGTAATCATGAGGCCCGCGACTCCTAAGCCATCAGAAACGAGAAAGAAACAAGTTGATTTCCCAATAAGTTGGAAGAACCATTATTTGCTTCAGCTCTCGGAGCTAGACCTCGGCTAACATATCAGCTGATCGCACAAGCAAGAACAAACAGTCGAGCACGAATTCAAGCGACGAGCTTCTTGAAAAATCGTTAAAGCACGCTCCAATCAAACCGCCCTAAAGAAGCTTGAAAGGTTGGTGACGCTATCAAGGAAGATGGATGATAACTCACTCGAGCCATGCCTGTAGAGGATCGTCCCCTTTGTAATCGTCGATCGCCTCGATCAGCTTCCTAAAGAACCCAAATGATTAAACAACCCGAAACGATGCCACGAGGCCTGAGAAAGGAACGAAGGAAGAAAAGGGTGTTCGCGGGGCGGAAGTCGAAGAGACCTTCGCTGGTCGAGAAGGGATTTCTTGAGGTGGTTGTCGGCGTGGGACTTGAGGGCGTCGTTGAGGAGGTCGACGTTGCGACCCCTCTTCAGGGGCCTCACGTTCTCCTTGAACAGCTCCCACTCGTTGCCGGTCTGCCGCTTCGAGGCCAGGAACGCCGTCTCCGGGTCCACGTTCTGGATCTGAGCGTCCTCCATTGGCGATGAGGTTGAGCGTCCGGGCAAGCGCAGAGAAGGGTGGAGAGAGAGAGAGAGAGAGATTTCAAATTTTTGAAGTTGGGGGGAGCTTGAGGGGTTTCTCATAACCGTTGGCAGTGGAGGGCTTGGGCCCTGTGGATTGTTATTGGGCTTCGCTCAATCCAGATGGGCCCGTTTCTACCCTTCTTTGTCGTTCCTCTTATCGACGGAGGAGACGAGAAAAGGAAAGAGAGACGCCGCCACCACCTTGCATTCACCTCCCTCGTCACAGCCAGTAGCGACTTCACTCTTTCCCATCGCCATGGCATCCTCATCTACCATCGCCCTTCTCAACCTCTCCTCACCGTTTTCTTCGAGGCCGATCCTCTCTCCGAGCACGATCGCGTCGCTCGGCGTCGCGACTCGCCGCCGGGAGAAAAGCTGAGTTTGGCGACGGTGAAGGCCGCGGGAGGAGGAGGCGGCGGTGGCGGCGGCGGGGCGAAGTACAAGGGGACCCAGATGAGGGTGAGGCGGCTGAGGGAGATGATAGAGGAGAAGGTGGCGGAGGCGAAGGAGGCGTGCGAGGGGGAGGCGGCGGCGGCGTCGGCGGAGTGCAGGGTGGCGTGGGACGAGGTGGAGGAGGTGAGCCAGGCTAAGGCCCACCTCCGCCTCAAGCTGGAGGTGCTGCGCCAGGATCCGCTCGAGTCCTTCTGTGGGGACAATCCCGAGACCGATGAGTGTCACGTCTACGACGACGACGACGACGACGACGACGAGTGATCGGCGACCGATCGATCAAGAGCGATCGTGCGATCACTTGGTGGACGGTGATGAAAAGGATCGGAGAACGTCGGCCGTTGGATGGACGTTGCGCCCCCGATTGTGATTGTGGAAAACATAGCGAACCGGACCCGTACGTGTGTAATATATTTACATTTTTGGGTGTGTATTGTAACTCGTGTTTATCCCACGTATGATTTACATGAAAAAAGAGAATTGACGGAAGTCGTTTCCATTGGAAGATTGTGTGTTTGCATTTTCACTGGACGAATTGCGTTGTTTTACATTCACGTATTGATCGATCCTAAGGCGCGAATCCCTCGCTTGATCCATTGCTGCTTCTGGGGGACTACCGCGCTCTTGCGTTTGCTCGGATTGGAGTTGGAAACGCTAAGAGTTCTTGGGCTCCTTCTCGATGCAATAGCGAATCAAGCCTCTGCAAGCTCAGTTTTGGCCCACGGCCTCAAGCCTTCCAAGAATTAGAGCAACCCGTCTGGCTCAAACACGTCTCAAATGCCCTGATTCAGCGCCGGGAACACGCGCATGTACTTTCGGATGTCAATCACCGGGTTTCAGCTCCTGTAATGCCTCCGAGCATTATGCCCCCACATTCTCAGGAAAGAATTAATGCCCTAGTTGTTACTCCAATTCATCATTATGTGCATCACCCTGTTGGATCTCGTGATATTTGGTTGTCCGTCGTGGCTTTGGATCGACCGAGAGATACATGAAAGCCATCAATACCTTTGTCTTGTATGGGCCCAGAGTATTGCTCCATGTCAAACGAAAAATTATCAAGTCTTTAGTTCTCCCTTCACGCGACCCGTCTCAAAGTTAAGAGGGTTCAACATTCGTGGGTCCGACAACTTGCGCAGCCAATTGTGCTATCTCCTCACGCAGGGTGCATACAGTCTCTTAGATGCCATCCTCCATAATACCCGTTCAACCATTCCCCGCATGATGCAATCCCTCGATGAACTCGATTTGCTCATCGAGTTCCATGGAATTGCCCTAGGCCATCTATGGCAATCGCCTTAGTCTCTAAATCCTCAATTCGTTTTCAATTTTCGGCCATTCGAGTGCCGACCACATGACATTTTTTTTGTTGGGACTCAAGTTTTGATACTAATGTCATGGTCCAAATATTTGACCCAATTCGAAGGCCCATGCCACATGTATTATTCTTGGTCACAAGTAATACACTAGCCAACTCAAGCTCACAACACCCCAATCCTAAGGCGGGCGCAAAATTCCCATGAGTTATAATAAGGAATTGTAATTAATTATTTTAATCAACTGTACTAGCAATGTAAAACAAAGGACTATTGCAATAGGAGGATTTGAGCAATTGAACCCCAAAGATTTGTACATTTTTTTTTGTTGGAAGAAAATTATATTCATTGCTTATAACGATACATGAAAAGTACATATACTTTTATGGCAAAACAAAGCAAAATTCAGAAAACAATGAAGATCAACTGATAAGATTAAGTATACATTTGTTCAAAAAAAAATGAATTTGTCAAACCAAATAATTTGAAATTACTCATCGAATTTTTTCTATCGTTGCCAAGAAGGAACACAAGTCAAAAATTCCTTCTCCAATTACTATGACGTTGTGAGTTTGTGGTAGATTTGTGCAGTTGAGAAGATGGAAGAGGCGTATCGTTTATGTAAATTCAAACGTCCCATAAGTTGAAACCGTACGAATTCCACGCACGATACTTTCACGGCACGTGAACGAACATTTTAGATCATAATAATCCCCCGCCCCTCGTGAATCTATCTCGTCCGTAGGCTTCGACGCTTCGGTATGCATTGACGCGCATACGCACTCGAATGCTCATAAGCAAAAAGACAAATCGGTCTCTGATCAACAATACGAAGACGAGAGGATCTCGATCTCGAGTCAAAAACAAAACCGCTGGCATCATCCGATAAAATAAACCGGGGATCCGGTCAAATCCCGAATCCGGATCCCCCCGGATCCTATGCATCCGTACAGTGCGAAAGCATATTCTCCTAGCATTAGATCGGGGTTCTGTTTAAAAGCAAGGGGGGCCCGAAACGACACGATAGGATCGGATCGGGATCTCAACGCGCCGAGTTCGTATACATTGCGATGTCGAAACTCGACGCGAGTCGATGCAAGATTTCGCGCAACGGGCGTCCCGTTTTTCATGTGATTTCATGTGGGGTTGGGGGGGTTGAACCTAATGCTCGTCGGTCTGAAACGTCGCTTGCCATCGACGAAACGACACGACGTTGCGTGAGCACTCGAGTATGTCGTCGGAAAAAACGTGGCTTCCCGCTGGCCGACTCCCAGGTGGCGACGCAGCGGCACGTTTGAAGACCCCATGTGGCGTGGGCGGGCCGCGAGATCTCGCTGGAAGTCGCCAGCCACTTCGTCGCGTGTCCGGAGCGGAGTCACGTAGTGACTCCAGCGGGCCCCTTTTGCCAGCCCTGACTATTTTTTTTGGTCCTTCTCCATCAATGCTCTGTCTCCACGGATGCATGCATCATTTGGAGAGGCTAATAAGAAGAAATTTTTCGAACGAATTCCCCAATTTTAGCAAGATATCTGTACCAGACTTGATATAGAAAAAGGAAAAGAAACAGATATATATCTTCCACTAAAATATTTAGCCATAAATTATTATCATATTGAAACTATCTTTTACTGATTAATTATTTTAAGTTATATAAACAATCATTTCTAAAAAAATATTTTTCAAATTATTAATTTTTCATGAAATAAATAGAAATATAGAAGTAGCTTGAGAATTGCCTAATCAAGAGGAAAATTCAAATTGTTAAGAGTTTATGGTATCTTATAAAATTAAAGATAAAAACTTATTCCTCGAAATATTAGACAAATTTGGAACTGACATTTTACTTAATTTCTCAGGCCTAATCTTACACGATTACATATATCGATTTCCTAGTTAATCATAAAAAAAGGTCATAAGTATTAATTATCTCGAGCCGACCGTCACTTCATATGTAGGTCCATATCATGTCCTATGCATGACGAGTTGCGGTTTTCAATGGGCAGATCAATTTTTAGAATGTGAAAAAAGAAAGAAAAAAAGAAAGGGCAAGACCAAAACCGTCTCGAGTCAGAAAGGGACACGCCCCTTGTTTTCAGCAAATACAGCTCAGATGAGGATATGATCGAGTAGAAAAGTAAAGATTTTGCCGAGGCATGAGATGAATCGTTTGCAGTGAAGATTCGTTCAAACTACTATATATAACATCTCATTTATATCGATCTCGAAATAAAGAGTTCGAAAGTTACAAGAAATCCCGCTCGGTACGTCTACTAATGGCTTTCGCGAAGAATTTTAGAAAATGCTGATGTTTGGCGTTTGGTGTTTCGCATAGTCAAATGACTTGCTGACTCAATAAACACGAATCGTATCTTTCAATTAATGCAAACATAATAAATACCAAGTTTAGATCGATGGTGTCCCTAATATAAATAGATCTTATCTCCGTATGAACATGTAGCTATTTTGGACTCATTTATGATATTTCGAGACTCGTTCAATGAGAAAAAATATAACATGCCGTTGATAGAAATGTAACACGTTAATATGCACTAAACACAGAGTCATGCATGCGATTTCATTTCTTAAATGTACTAAATCCGTCCAGTCATACTGCACAACATGTTTAGCAAACATATTGTATTAGGATTTCAAGTAGACAATGCAGATAATAGAAATTATATCATGAACTTGACACGACACGATTAATGCACGAATTGCCAATGAGATATTTCCGTTGTTTAGGAGTCTTTGGAATGTCTCTTTCGCTTATTTCACACTCGTGCGCTGATGACGTGCCTCCGTTGTCATTTGACGTTGTCATTGAGTACTAGCATGAAATGAACCCACTTAAATTGTGAAGGTCAATTTATGTCTACACATGAGTCGGGATAGCTATGTTAAGAAAGCAATCGAGTTTGGTTCACCACCCGAAGATTCTTTCTCGCGTGCTCGGCCGACCTTGTCTGGGATGGGGTCTTCTTCCGAGGCGTGAAGCAACGCTAGGACAAGACCAAAAGAAAAACACCAAAAACATCAAAAGACGGAAGATTGGACGGGGACCATTTTCTTTGTGAAAATCGAGAGATTCCTCTCTACCAAACGTTTTCCATCTATGCATTCGCGAGCGTAATATTAAGAGAACATGACTTTATCGATCTTGTCCAACAAGAGTCGAGAGTTATTGTGGAGAACGAAAGTTGAATAAGGAATGACTCCTAATAAATTTTTAAAATTACGAAAAGGGTATGAACAAATTGAATTATACATCAAATATAAAAGGAATGGTTCTGTAATATATGCATATAAAAACTAGAATTAATTTATGAACACATCTTTTGAAATAACAGCCATGTTTTGCTTCGAAATTCGGAAGCCAAAGGATAAAATGATAAGATTTGATATAGGACAAGTTGAAGCGGATGGATGGGTTAATTCGGGAACGTGATAACGGGGGCGCGTGAAACTATGGTGATGCTAGTAAGATGAAAGGGGCCAAAGGCCGCTGCTAAGACTGACGAGTAGAGTGACTCTACCGCGGTGCAAACCAAAAAATCCCTTATCCGAAATCTATCTTGCTTTTTCTGGAAAAATCAAGATGGTCCGTCGGAATCATCGCCATGTCCCGATCGGCCTGCTAAAGGTAAATCAGCATCCTACTGACGCCACTTTTTATTCCTTTGACCCCCTCGGGCCTCCCTTTCGAACCACCCCCTAAACAAAACGAAAATATCTTCAAAAATAAAATTTCCGTTTTAGGTTACATTAGGTCCCGGATGAATTTCACACATCCTACGGTCCACATTAATTCGGATTTATTTACGTTGGGAAAATTCATAAATTAGCAACCAAAGGAGAAAGAAATGGAGAAAGGGTTTTTTATTAGCATAATAATTTTTGAACTATTATCATGAGGATAATAAAGTCAACAATAATTTATATTTATTTACACAAGCATAACAAGCACAAATGACTTTATATTTGTGCATCTCCGAATGTCATGCGTTTGATAAAGTAATGAATGGGTGAAAATCTTGGACCCCATCATGCACGCGACGATCCAACCGTATTACCATATTGTCATTCATGGTCCCTCGTCTCGAAATTTTAGCTTTTCTGACCTGGGCTCTTCGTTTCTTTCTTTCTTTCTTTTTTATTTTTTTATTTTTTTGGGTCGTGGGGATGCATTGCATACGTTTCGTAAGAGACTATTATTTCTTTTTGACCAATTCAAGAGAGGCTAATTCTTAGCGGAGTCGATCCCTGAATTGATCGCGGAACTGCATCGCAATCGAAATGGAAAACTGTACATGTCGAGCCCTCATTGAGTAGGTAGCTTCGCATCTGGTCAACTCCACTAAATTTAATTCCAGTCAAACGGAAGGACGAAAAAAAGAAAAGAAGAGGTCCACAGAAAAATTCAATTGCACGTGGAACAGAATATTCGACGGCTTTGGAGGAAAACAGTAGAACGCTCGTCGAGGAAGCGCCTTCACGGAAATCGCGGGCTTAATTGAGAGAGAGGAGAAGAAAAAAGCTTGTGGAGCGCCATGGATGTCGACCAAGTGTACTAAGCCGACACATCATTATAAAGACACTATGCGAAGCATGGAACTTGAGTTCCATCTTATCACCTCAGGCATAAGGCCGACCAATATTATACCAGCCTATTCAGTAATAGCTACATTTGAAGATGTAATGTGTGGTGCATCTTCTTCATCCAAAACTCTATTCATTTTTAGGTATAGAGAATATGATAAAATAATTTAAAAATATACTCAAATCTAGTATTAGTTCATTTTGTGAGATGGTTCTAACATTCGCAAAAGCTGAATTTTTTTTTTTTGTGTTAGTAGATTTTTGAAAAAATTGATAAGTGTTAGAGAATTATTGGTAAGAGAAATAATACTAGTTTGATTTTTCAGTCCTTTTTATGATCATTTATTGAAACTTTTTATGAAATTACTCACTCTATTTGACTATTTATGAAGTATCGGCTTTCTTTATTTCTTATTGACATTTATTTATTTTTTTACTAACGCGTTAAATTGTACCAAATACTATATATCTTTATTTGAGCAATTTATCAATTTTTTTCTCATGTAAGTTATCCATTGGTCTTCAATTACTAACTCTTATTTGAGTCGTGCTATCATTATTGTTTAATTGTTCTTTTTGTAGACATCTCAAATATATCAAACTCATATGAATTTGACAACCTTCTTTTGCGTGGATTACCAATTTTTCTCCAATTTGGTTGTCCTCGATTTTGATTTATCAAACTTCATTTGAGTTACTTATCAACATTTTATTTGATTTTTCTAGGAATCACCAACTTTTCTATTAAGTTATTGACTTTTATTTTCGTTGCTTACTGATTCATTAACTTTATCGATTCCTCTTAAAAATTACCAACTTTAATTCGAGTATTACCAACTTCTGTCCAACTTAGTTAACAATAGATTTTTCCCTAACAACTCTTATATGAGTGAGCTACCCACCTTCATTAGAAGTATTTTTAAAATAACGACTTCTCTTCTCCTTGTCAGAAAAACTTACTTTATCATCACAAACTTTTATTTACCTTTCCTCCCAATGTCTTATATTTTCTAATTATTATGTAAAATCACCAGCATTTTTAAGTATCTCGTCGATTTCCTTCAATCAAATTACAAACTAATTTTGGGTTATCGACTCTCGTTTAAATAGCTTATCGCCAGCATTTGTTTGTAACATGCCGTGAGAGTACACGCATAGAAGTTTGTCTTCTATGACAGGCATACTTTTGATTTGCCAAAAAAAAAATTACAATTTATGGGGAACCGTATGATCATCATGACATAGATTAACAGTATGTTCAACCCCTGCCCAACCTCGTTGCTTTTTAGCAAAAAGAAATGCCGTTTAGTTTTTCACTGTAAAAGTCGAATGAGACGTCGTCGTTAAAGTAGAAATGGATGTGGCGATGTTGTTCTCGTCGAGACTCCCCTCGCTGCCCACCGGAAAGTTCGAACCATGGAAGATCTGTAAAAGGTCGGTCTGGCCACTTTCCGCCATACCGATCGAATCGAGTTACGAGGACAAAGTGAGAAGGATCGTGGCAGTTCGAGTTTATCAAAGCAACTGTCTCCATTATTATAGCGTGGTGGATATTTTTGTGTAGACAATGACAAGGCCCACAATTAGGCCAAATTTACCAACTCATCTACCGCACAAAAGCCGATTAAATTATAATTTTTTTATATAAAATTTTCATGTAATTATCTTGATTAATTTTCGGCTGTTTAGTCGTCAATGGCTATCCTACTCGAATATCGCTACGTCGACAATCCTGGTCATAATTAGTCGAATGGATTACATTGAAATTTTGCATAAAAGTTTGAGATAAAATTGATAAAATAAAAAATCTAGGACCGAATTAATATTGGTACCATCGATTTAGGAATGCTGGGACAATTTCCCCCTGCAATTAAGGGCTAGAGATAACATAAGAAATCTTATTTAAAACTCGAGCAAATAAATTATGCGAGATACTCCATGGGGCTGCCTTTGAAAATTCTCAAACTTGGCCTAGAAAAAGGGTATCCCACCTCACCTTCCGTGTCTCCATGGACATCTTCCTTTTTCCGAACGAGACTGTTTGACCACCGACAGCGCGAGATTAGCTAGACCAACGCTCCCATTGACGAGGCCTGAACGAGGTGACACTCCTGGACATTTCGGACACGATCAAAATGAGTGAATGGAGAGAATAGTAAAGCGTTTTGGCAGTCCACGATAGACTCTTTCGCTCACGACCATTCTAACCATCCATAAAGGAATAATCACTCGAGATGACTTGATCTTATTTGGGAGCAGTTGAATTTGAACAAACGAAATATCGTATTAAATCTGTCATCATATCAAAGAGAGATTTAGGGTTGACAAAGGACGATACTTTAGAAGACAATAATTTCCGAGTCCTAATTAGACTCGATCTTATGATGGGATCCAGATTTAGTCAATCATAAAAATCACCTAAAATATGTAAATTAGGTGGAGATTTCGGAATTAAGGTTCGGGATCCACACTGGGTCACCTCCTCTCCAATCTTACTGTTTCGTGCCCCGAGTTGAGCTGGTCAAATCGGAGTTGGCTTTGACTTTTCGAGGCCATGGAGGGGCAAGAGCGAGGGACTGATTACCTTTGGAATTAATCTAATGCCGTGTCTTGTCGCCGAGCAGTTGGGGCTGTCGTGTTAGATTTGGGAGGTGGGCACGGGGCGGATCGAGAATGCGGGCCAAAGGAAATTTCATTGCATCGTCATATTAAATTCATGGGGTTGGAGAGGGGATCAATGCGTTGTAAAGGAGCAGGAACTGTTGCAAGACAGGGGATCGATACTGGGGAGAGAAGATCCGTCGGATGGTGCTTGAACCGAGTGACGATAAAAATCGACAGGCTGTGCCTTTCCAAATCGCAATGCTTATTCTTTTTCTTATTTCGATACCTTTGGTGGTTAGATCTCGCATCATGAATCTCAAGAATAACTTAATTACATGTCTTATCATGCATGTTTCCTTTTTGTTATGTTATGAGATTGCTCGGGTCAAATTTCACGCGTGGTAATTCGTTTCTCTCTTGCTTCCGTTACAAATTTTGAGTCGATAAACTTGGCAGTTTTCAAACTAGTTTTATCTATCTATACTTTTTCTTTTTGGCATGGGTCATTAGTGTAATTCTTGAATCTTGTCAATTCTACACGTTCTCATGAGTTTGGAGATCACGTGAAATTTGGAGCTTGGCATTGCCTACAATGCCCTTGATTAGACTCATGCCAAGAATCTAAAAAATAATCTAATCACATGTCTCGTCCCAATGTTTTCTTTTCGTCATTATATGAATTGCTTGAGTCATAATTCTTCTTTCTTTCACTTTTGATACAGTTTTGAATCGTTCAACTTGACCGCTTTAGAACTAATTTTATCTTATCTCAAATTATTTTTTTTAGTATGAGTTGTCAGTGTAATTCTTGAATCTTATCAATTCAACACGTTCTTGTGAGTTTGGAGACACGTGAGATCCGGAGCTTCACAATGCCTACCGTTCAAATCTTGAAATTCGGTCAAAGAATGCGGTTCGGACTTACTTTCTAAAATAATCCGATACGGGATAAACGAGCAGAAAAGGAACGCATGGATCTAAAAATCATGAAGATGGTAGGGGCGAAACGCACGACAGCCGTGGATGCAGTTCCTGTCGGCTAGTGGCATTTGGGCTCGGAGAAGATTAGATCCAGGAGCAAGCGAACGAGAAAGAAAGCAAATGTTTTCTCCATTGACAAGGAACGGTACAACGAAAGGGTCGGCAATGAATACTATTTTTTAACACGTTCGTGCCCGGCAAGAAAAATTAAGAGAACATGTGAACATGAAAAAGGGCGAAAAAGATCCTCTAGAAGAGTGCGACCTGAACCACCACCACCACCACCGGATGCGACAGCCGACGAGACCCGCCGACGCCCACGAGCTCCTTTCCCCTCCAATCAGCGAGGGAGAGAGAGAGAAGACATGTCAAAACATGGATGTTAGGAGCAATATGATTGTCCGAAACGCGAGATGTTGATCCCACGAGATGACCCTCCCCTAGATTTTTCTGAGACCGCCTTTTAATCTCCAAACGCCTCGATATCTTAAGAGGATGATCTATGGTATGGCTACATTGTCTGATAAGACAGACCTCGCCTCGACCCGCAAACACATAGCAATACGCAATGACTCATCTTGATTTGGACAATTAAAAGAGAAATTAATATTAAAAATTCCTAATTTGATAAATTTATGATAATTTTTTTCTCTGTTAATTTTCCGTGCAATTGAATTTATATCATAAAAAATCACAAACTGGTAACAGAGAATAAAACCCTAAATTGATAAACCATTTAACTATTACGAATCATTCAATATAGTAATTTAACAATAAAATTCAATGAAAATTCATGGAGGTTAAATTTGTTACATTGTACTACTTTAGTATTTTCAATGAATAAAAAATTGATTTGAGATGAATTTATCACGGATGTGCCAAATTTGAGTTTTTCGTTATGTTAAGCTTAAATATAGTTCGTGGAACTTACCTTCGTTAGTCTTGAGGTCCTTGTTTGCAAATTAGAAAAAGGTACGTCCTCATCCCTAAAAACGCTGGACCTTTTCTAGCTTTCTGTGCAAATACTGCTGACACCGAGAACACAGAAAAGGCCAACCCTCTTTCACGCGTTTTTCCCGGCTCCGAGTCGGGGCCCACCCGGCACCACCATCTAACTGAAAGCTCTTCTTGACGTCATATCCGTTCCGTATTTTTTTCCGCAGGGAATTACGGATACTTCTTGATTCGTAAAATTTGGAAAAATTAAATGTAGGGATTCTTAGGATTTCTAAATTTGAAAGAGGATTTAAGAGTTTAAATATGCAGAACTGCTTGTTTTCCAACCAGTCTGCTCAAACACATATTTAATATTTAGTTCAATTTTCGAAATACGGATTACTCCGAAATAGAAGTTTTCATCTCGTAGTATTTCAACCGAGACCTAGCTAGAATCATGCACATGGTGGTAAGGGAAAAAGGACAAGTCGTGAATAATCTGAAAAATACTTTCTTAAAAATGATTGGTTCAATTTATTACAAAAATAAATGAATGAAAAGAAATTTCATATAGATATAAATTATTGCCAATAATAAAAATATTTTTATTAACTAATTATTTTAAGTAATAAAATCAATCATTTTTATAAAAAATTAATTTAGTTATTTTTCGCAAAACAAATAGAATGATAGCAAGTGATCCATTTCTTGTGATTGATGCGTCCAACTTGGACCACCTCTATCCATATTTGACCAATTTCATATTAAAAAACAGTGAATTTCTTAAGTCACGAGGGAATATGAGCAGTCATTCTTAGGCATAATGTTAGACTTGATCCGCGTGACATTAAGCAAGTAGGTTCATCCATTAATTGGGTCCAAGGCACCTCTATCCAGATTCGACCAATTTCGCATCGAAAGTCGGTTAATTTCTTAAGCCACGAGTGAATTTGGGCGGTCATTTTAAGGCACGACATCGGATCCTATCCATTTAGGTTTGTCCATTAATCAAGTCTAAGTGGGTTTGTTTCGGGACCTTGTATTATTTGATTACCTTTGGTGTACATGTTCTTTAATGCCTTTTGACTTTGGAGGACCATGTGAAACCCACCTTAGCTACTTTAGTGCAACCTATCTAGATATACCTTGCAGTTGTGTACCATAGACCTGTTTGATTGACTTCTACTTTCTATTTAATATAAATCCTGTGACTTGCACACTTTGAGCTTTTTTATTATTATCATTTGAGACTCCTTATATTTTCATAATGCTTAAAATCCCAACAAGTAAATTCACAAAATAATTTTTTTTTCATAATTTCCCGAAAAAGTATAAATAATATTTTTAATTTCGACTGAACTTTTGGCCTCCCCATGATTGTACCCGTCCTTATGATAGCTGGAGTCTGGTTGCTCGCTCTGACCGTGCACATTAATCCCATCTTTCCGTCGAAGCATCTAATGTCGCTTTCTATGGATGCGCTAGTGGTACTCGGTCTTTGTTCTAGGTGCTTGATTGCAACGAAATCAATGACTCCTTTGGCGATTGGCATGCGCTGATTTTCATCACTCTCAATTTATTTCGATGAGGCTGAATCAATTATTGGGGGAAAGAAAATCTACACCAGTCATTAATATAAATAAATAAATAAATAAATAAATAAATCCCTTCATTTTCGAATTTGCATTCAAACGTGATGCTTAGAAATAGAGTTTCGCAAGTTTGACTTTTTGTACCGTGTAAACATATATTTTCAACTTGCCGTGTCAGAAGAGTGCACATCTTGTGCTATATGAGATTCAACGAATGAAATTACAAGAGTTTAGTATGAAATGACTACAGACTTGATATGTTCCTTGTATTGTAGGGAAAAACAAGTCATTGGATTCTCGAAGGACGATGACAGCTACCTTGAGGCATGTTGGTATTCGTCAATTCAAGCAGCCAATCAAGGTCCCCTCTAAAATGCCTGGTTATATAAATTCTCCATCAATTCTTTCGAAACTTGCAATTTTTTACTATATTCATCCTGAGATATTCGAAACATTTCCAAATATCTAAGTTTTGGGCGCGTAACTTCGTGCACGTTTATTCATGGTCCAGAAAAGAAAAATTAAAATTTCGAACGACCAATAAATATGAAAAAGAGGTCGTTCGCGAGTGAAGTCCTTTGGAGGCACGCAGAAAAACCAAAAAAGGTGAGGAGAGCCAAACATCTACGGCGGGGGCATTCGTGTCTGTTTGTATGTACGCAGCTCGCTTGCTTTCGATTGTCCTTTTCATTAACAAAAAGGAGATAGCAACATGAAGTGACCGCTTAACTAATTATATTTTATTGGCCAACTCAATTACGTTTTATCCTTTGGCCTAACCAAGACAAAGAACCCTAGAAAGGGCTCGGATTGTACACTTATATCGGATCACACAGTTCATAATCTTAAAGGATTAACTTAAAACTATTGGAATTCACTGGACTTTTCGACTCCCTCTCTAAAGCCCTTTTTTAAAACTGGATTTTCAACCTGAATCATTCACATATTAAAAGTTACCTTGAATGGACAATTGATGCAAATTCTCATCTACGATGCTGGACATTCGATGCATAAAAGCTATCCTAAATAGTCGATCGCTCTTGATATCCAAAACTAGTATTTTCAAATTTGGTTTTGGACAATCAAAATTGCGAGATTAATTTCGACTTTCGATTTTTTTCCTAATTAGATGGGATAACAGGTATCGGTAAAATCTTAATATCTTTTCTTACGAATTCCGCGAAAACCCATCATCAACAAGGCGCGATAGGACCCCGGATGCCCTTGTAGACATGAATCATCATCGAAAATTGAAAGGAAGAAGCGAGAATCGCCTTTCGAAAACTCTCACTATTATTATTATTATTATTATTCTTTTTTGGGGTTTTCGTCAAAGGAGTGGCGTGGCGTGGCGTTTTTCTTCACTTGCTTTTGACTGAGCACGAACGATTATGCCGCCACGGTGCGGTCGCTCATCTCCTCCCCATCGCGCGATGCGGGGGGCGCTCTCTCTCGTTCACACCTAAATCGAGCGCCATCATGGGAGAATTAGCTTTCGCCACGACGTCACCTGTGACGTCAAAAAAGGGACGCCACCCCCCAGACATGCCTTTTCTCTTCTTCTTTTTTCCTCCCTAAAATAGGCATTACTTCCCTCCTCACAATTATTAATATTCAAATATAATAGATAAAATAATTGTGAGATGCCTCTCCTAATCCAGATCTACTTTAGGCCGAGGATTATCGCCAGATATGAGGGTTCATGCGACGGATTTACGTAACCCCCACCAAAATCTTTAATGATGGTACCAAAATTATCCTCGATTTTCAATTGCTTCTCGCATTGGAAATACGATTTGTTTTTATTGCTTTTTATATTTTCTGTTTATTTTTGAAAGGGAGATGCGGTGAAGGGAGAGAGAGAGAGAGAGAGAGAGAGAGAGGCGTCAAAGAAGTGAGCATTGTTGTTGCTCTGTTTATTTAGAGCAAATCCACGTAGAGAAATCTTCCCCATTCTCTCTCTCCCCCCCCTCTCTCTCTCTCTCTCTACTCTCCTCACAGCTGTTGCCTCTTCTCTGAGGCTCTCCCTCTCTCTTTCTCTTTCTCTTCCCCCGATCGCCATTCCGATTCCGTCATCGACGGAGCTGCTGCGATCTCTGGGGGGGATTGGCTTCGCCGCATTGCGCTCCTGGCCGGCGGATCTCGCTCTCCATCCGGCGATTCGCACCGGCGCGTGCTCGAGCCTCCGATCTGTAAGTGTCCGCCCGATCTCGCGCTTTTCGTTTTTTTTTTTTCCTTTCGCTTCTCGTTCGAGGTTCGTTGCGCGGAATTTGATCTCTCGCTGCCGTTAGAATTCGCTGGCTGCCTACTGTAGAATTTAGTGAATTCCGTACTCTGTCTTGAGCCGCTGCCCTCCGTGTTTTTCGTTTTTTTTTTTTTAAGAGATCGCGCTCGTGAGTGAGAATGACGGGCGATGTGGACGTGCACCGCGAGGCGTCCGCGGAGGTCACGTCGGTGAATGGCAAAATCGACGAAAAGTGTGGGATGGAGGCGAGAGCTCAGCAGGATCTGGTAAAGAGCGTTGGCGATTGCAATGGCGTGTCGCACCGCGAAGAGGAGGAGGCGGTTGATAATGGAATCGAGAATGGCAATGGGAACGGCAAGGACGATGCAGACGGCAGCTATGTTTTTGTCAAAGGGAGCGAGGCCGTTGGTGAGGGTGTCGGCAATGGTTTTGTTGGTACCGATCTGAGAGAAGAGAGCGTGGAGGGCAAGGCGAGTGATATTGATGTGGGGGGCTTGAAAGTCAGTGCTGAAAATGGTAATTGTGATGTCGAGCAGGCAGGTCTTAATAGAGAGAATGGAGATAGGGAAGGCGAGTTGGTGAATGGAGAAAATGGGGACTGTCATTCTGACGACCATATTGTTGTGAACGAGGTTGAATTAGTGGAACAGGAAGGCAATGGTGCGCATGTTAAAGAAAACAATGAGGAGACCGTGGTTGATGAGGTTGAGACTGATGCAGGTCATGGCAAAGTTGTTGACCTGAATGATGGTGAGTGTCCTGTTGAGGATCATCTTATGGACAATGGCACTGGAGTGGAAGATTCACAGGGTGAATTCATCGAGAGCACACTGGTTGGCAGTACTTCAGATGAGGAGCAAGATCGTGAGGCAGATATTGTGGAATCTACTTGCTCGAATCAGCACGAAGGGGAGTTTCCCATTGAAAAGCAACTTGCGGTGGAGCCCTCTTCAGAGGCATCTGATGAATTTTTAGGGTCATGTGATGCAACAGTTGTGGCATCCAAAGGTGACAACACATTTCAAGTCCCACAGGCCGATGAAGCACACTCTTCTGGACAAATGGGTGGAGATGTGAAATCCTTAGAGGTGGAGCCCTCTCTAGAGGCTTCAGAAGAACTTTCAGTGTCCTGTGATGTAATTGTTGTTGCATCTGATGAGAGACCATCTGAAGTTCCACAGGCTGACCAGGCAGATTCTTCTGGTCAAGTGGATGAAGATCAGAAGTCTGAATTGAAAATTGAGGATTCTTGCGAGGGTGAGGGTGAGGTCCTCAAGATGGATGACACGGCTGGTGATGAGGATGAAAAGGTTATGGAGGAAACTCCAGACATAGAAACAGAACAGAACCATGAATCCGAGAGAACTTTTGAAATCCCACAGGCTGACCAGGCAGACTCTTCTGGTCAAGTGGACAAAGGTCAGAAGTCTGAGTTGGAAATTGAGGATTCTGGTGAGGTTGAAGTCCTCAAGATTGATGATGCGGCCGGTAACGAGGATGAAAAGGTTATGGAGGAAAGAAAATCATGTCCAGACATAGAAACAGCACAGAACCTTGAACCTGAGAGAACATCTGAAGTCCCACAGGCTGACCTGGTGGACTCTTCTGGTCAAGTGGATGAAGATCAGAAGTCCGAGATGAAAATTGAGGATTCTGGTGAGGGCGAGATCCTCGAGATTGATGACGGGGCTGGTAACAAGGATGAAAAGGCTATGGAGGAAAGAAAATTATGCCCAGACACAGAAACAGAACAGAACCATGAAACTGAGAGAACATTTGAAGTCCGACAGGTTGACCAGGCAGACCCTTCTGGCCAAGCAGATGAAGATCAGAAGTCTGAGTTGACAATTGTGGATTCTGGTGAGGGTGAGGTCCTCAAGATTGATGACTGGGCTGGTAATGAGAATGAAAAGGTTATGGAGGAAAGAAAATCATGTCCAGACATAGAAACAGCACAGGACCTTCAACCTGAGAGGACATCTGAAGTCCCACAGGCTGACCTGGTGGACTCTTCTGGTCAAGTGGACGAAGATCAGAAGTCCGAGATGAAAATTGAGGATTCTAGTGAGGGCAAGATCCTCGAGATTGATGACGGGGCTGGTAACAAGGATGAAAAGGCTATGGAGGAAAGAAAATTATGCCCAGACACAGAAACAGAACAGAACCATGAAACTGAGAGAACATTTGAAGTCCGACAGGCTGACCAGGCAGACCCTTCTGGCCAAGCGGATGACGATCAGAAGTCTGAGTTAACAATTGTGGATTCTGGTGAGGGTGAGGTCCTCAAGATTGATGACGGGGCTGGTAATGAGGATGAAAAGGTTATGGAGGAAAGAAAATCATGTCCAGACATAGAAACAGAACAGAACCATGAACCTGAGAGAACATTTAAAGTCCCACAGGTCAACCAGGCGGACTCTTCTGGCCAAGTGATTGAGGATCAGAAGTCTGAGTTGACAATTGTGGATTCTGGTGGCGGTGAGGTCAGCATGATTGATGACAGGGTTGCTAACAAGGATGAAAAGGTTATGGAGGAAGGCATTTCTTGTCCAGATGTAGATACAGAGCAGAATCCTGAACCTGAAGTGATTTTGATGAAGGACTTTGTTTCAGACAAGGAGAACTCATCAACAAAAATGAGTGATGATTCTTCTTCAGAAGCAGCCCCAGAGGACATTAGCATGAAAGCTAATACGTCTGCTACAGCAGACACGAGGACAGGCCCTTTTTCTGATGATAATGGAGATGTTGTGCCAATTGCCACTGCACCTGAGCCTATTGCTTCTCAGAATGTTGAGCATGGGGCTGTGACGGAGACCCTTGATACCAGTCAAGAGATAAATGAAGAGGCTCATACCTCTGAGAACCCTGAAAGCACCCCTTCCTCAGTCAGTCGTGGCAATGTACCTGTTCAAATTGGTAAGCGCTTCCTTCTCTTGGCTAATAATGATTTTTGTCAGAAATAGATGGTAAGAAAAAGACTTGCGACTTGACTAATTATGTTTCTTCTTTGGTTGTTAATAATGTGAAACTAATTGCAGAACTTGAAGAAGTGAATGCTGAAGAAAACCAGACTGGCATTCCTCAATGTGTTGATGCCAATTTGGAAGTCGGAGAAGAGAATGAGTCAACTGCGGTAGATGTAACGTCAAGTTGTTCCGCTACTAATTTAAGTGCAATCACAGAGATATGTTTTGGTTCCATCGGCCAGAAAGAAATATGTTCCATTCCTTCGGACGACATTAATGCAGAGTCAAAAGTTTCAAATTCTCTTTCTCAGTCTGCTGGAAGCCATCATGCCCATACTACAGAACGCCCGTCAAATGATGCAGCTGAAAATGAAAGCTTCTCTGCTCAAGATAGCAAATTGGGATTAAAGAACGAGCTGGATGCCGTATTGGATGAGAAGAGAGAAGATAAATCCACCATTGAGGATGACAAACCGGCATTTTCACTAGCAGATGGTGTTGATGTAGTTGCCCAGAATGATGCAGCACCGGCAGAGGTTTCTAGCATCCCTGCTTCTGAACAACAGAATGTTGGCAATGAGGTGGAAAAGAAACTATTTAATGTTCTCATAAAGATTCCCCGACATGACGACGAAAATTCGAAGCAACAGATCAATGAAGCTCAGTTGCAAGTAACTGAGAAGACGCAAAGTCGTGATGCTATTCAAGCTGAAATTCAGATTATAAAGGTATGAACTTTTTTACATCACATAACTTTCTTGCAATCTCTTCCCTAAAATTTCTCTCTGATGTTATTTGATCAAACTTTCTATGGCTAGGCTGCTTGCAAGGAGCACAGTGACAAAGTTGAAGTTGCCTTATCTGAAGAGAATGCTGCACGAGAGTTGTTCAAGTGTAAAAGGGAGGAAATAGAGTCTGTTCAATCTGTTATTAACAAGGTGAAGAATGCAATTACAGTGGGTGATTATGATGTAAGGGTAAGTGGTTAATCTTGCTCCAAGCACCAACTTCTAGAGTTGTGAAAGAAAATCAAGAGGGAAGGAGAGAGCTGGCAGAAGGGAAAAACAAAAATACGTTTGGATCTATTTGTGTATTTCTTAATGTGTGGCGTCTGTATTTTCTGCAGATACAGAATATGGAACAGAAGATACAACATGAAACCCTGCCTTTAAAGGAAGAAAAGCAATTGGTCCGTGATATTAAGCTACTAAAGTCTTCACGAGAGCAGCTTACTAATATCATGGGAGGGGTTGATGAACTTAAGCCGGCTTTGGATCTAAGAGAGCAAACTGAGGAGCAACTGAAGGTATCCAGTTTAATGATCTCCAATGACTTTTTTGAAGGAGGTTCAGAAGTCGTACATTATTTTCATGGAATTAGATATATAGCTTTTGTGCACTCAGTGCATTCTTCCTTGTTCAGTGCGTGTAAGGCATGGGATGCTAAATTGTGAAGTTCTATTTGCAGTCTCTCAGGAGGGAAGCAGATTTGCTCAGAGAAAACGTTTTAAAAGCTGAAGCAGTCACAAAATCTGCTAAGAGAAAATACTCCGAAGAGAGAGATAGGCTTCGTGAGTTGCAGGGTCGGTTTAGAGATGCAGATAAAATACGCCAAGAGGCATATATTCATCTAAAGAATTTAAGGAAGCAATCATATGAGAAGGTATGTGATCTTCATGTTTTCTTTCACGACTTGCTGGTCTGTTGATTGATATTTGCTGAACAGACAGCAAATAGATAATGTCATGACAAGCTTAATGATGACAATAACCTTTGAAACCAAGATCTCGACAAACTGGTATCTGAAAAAGGCTGCCAATTTTAGCGAAATACTGTTTACACTATTATTCTGGAATGGCAGAACAAGTACTTCTGGAAATACAAGGATGATGTGAAGATGTCGATTTATTTGGCGTCAAAGGGAGATAGGGAGGCACTCTCACGGTTCTGTATTGATCAAGTAAAGTGCATTTTATTTTGTCAATGTCCTTATTATCTGGATGATGCAACCTGCTTTTGACCCTCAATGATGTTGATAATTCTTCAGGTGGAGACGTTCATGGAATTATGGAACAGAAGTAATGATTTCAGGGAAGAGTATCTTAGATGCAATGCCCCTAGAACGTTGAGGAGACTCGGCACAGCTGATGGTCGTTCCCTTGGACCTGATGAGGCGATGCCTGCTATTCCTGTAAATCACACAGCAGTTAAAGATAAGTCCATGCCTGCTCTTCCAAGTCTAGAGCAAGAAAAGGTACCTGTACCTGTTGTTGTGGAAGCTAGACCGGCAGCAGATGATAAGTTAACTGCAAAAGAGGTGGAGCAAAAGAAACAGAAAGCCAAGAATAAAAATTCTGCAAAACCTGTTGCCCAGGTCGAGGACTTGGTAACAGTTTCAAGCAGAGATGTGGTCAATGTGGAAATAGAAGAGCCCAAGCTATCAAAGGAGGAAGAGGAATTGGCGAAGAAGGCGGAAGAATTGAGAAAGGCGGAAGAGGCCACCATGTTGATGGAGCAACGGCGATTAGAGGAAAAGGCCAAAGCTAAGGAGGCTCTGGAGAGGAAGAAACGAAATGCTGAGAGAGCCCTAGCAAGAGCTGCTTTGAAGGCACAGAAGGAAGCTGAGCAGAAGGAGAAGGTAAAGTATTTCAATATCACTTTGCATAGAGGGTAGTTATCTCTTTCTGATACCAAGATCCTCGCTGCCACGTACTCTTGTGCAGGAAAGGGAGAAGAAGGCAAAGAAAAAGGAAAGGAAGAAGGCTGGAGGTGCCATTGCAACGCCTTCAGAAGCTGGCATTGAAGGAGAACCAGCTTCCTCCTCGGAAGTGACTGCTGAGGCTTCGGCAGATATTGATACTAAAGACAAGCCTGCAGCAATGGTGAAGAGATCTCAAAAACCATCGCATTTCGTAAAACAGACCAAGGTAAAGCCCATCCCTGCCCCTCTTCGCAACCGAGGCAAGAGAAAAATGCAGCCCTGGATGTGGGCCGTCCTTGCTGTACTGCTTGTTTTTGCCCTATTTTTGGTGAGCAATGGCTGGAATCTCTTCTAAACGGGGATGGGTAGTTTGGTTTTGCGAGCAATTTCGGCTTACATGAGGTTTGATCAGGTATTATATAGGTAAGATATACACAAGTGATTCTTTTATATATTCAGGGAGGGTTTTGAGCTAAATTCGTGTTCTTTTTATTATAAAAAGGCCTTTTTGGCCTTCACATACGGCAAATAGATTGGTTGGTCTGTTCTCTTGTTAGTATTTATTACTATAAGCAGATATTAAAAGGAACACAAAGTGTTTGCTTCTATTTGTTATGATTTTGAGCTAATAATTCTGGTGCCTCTCTCTCTCTCTCTCTCTCTCTCTCCAATGTAAAGTTTCAGCTGAAGGCAACGATAACATTGGCATGTGAGCCTTCAGCTGTCTCGCTGTTACTGGTCACATATAAAGGGCACAATCACTCGAAGAATAGTCATTTGTCATCTGTCGGCTGGACATTCACGTAAAAACGTGTTAGGGTCCTGTGAACAAGTGATTTTAGGACACTTGTTAAATATACTTAATAAAGGAAATGACTTGATTCTAATGCATTAAGTTAGTGTATCAAAAGCTACAGTCCTGTTAACAAAATCACATATGTACAAGGACACACTGTTTGACTTTGATTCATTAATCGTATTACTAATCAAAAGTAACTTTTGTCGTCCTAGAAACTCCAGCCTCTTCAATCAGGCAAATTTTGAAACAATGACAATCCATTCTTAAAAGAACATACGCGGCTCTTTTGCAAACTCGGCCAAGTAGAGGAACTAGTCTGGCACGGGGGCCAAAGCCAAGCCACGACAACATGTTCGCACTTCATCTTCTTCTATCGCGCCCCCCCTTGGGCGATGTTTTGAACCAAAAATTGTCCAACCCCTTCACCAAGGCTCTCGGCAAGCCCTCCGATAAAGACGGAAACCGCTTTCGAGACCAGCCGACCTGCAGCCTCAAGCATGCTCGGCTTCTCCCTTTCTTTGATGCCATTATCATGGAGTCCGTTTACGATGCTCTTAGCGCAAACTGCATGGAGATAGTAGTCGCAGGCCGTGCATCCGTACACTCGACCTGACCTCTTCCTCCTGCATTCCCCACAGATGAAACGGGGGTCCACACTTGACAAGGCCGTCGGTGGCAGAAGCTGCAGCGTGTGAGGATGGTTCAAGACGACGATGTCCTCTGGTAGCATCTCGCAGCACGGGTGCATCTGGAAACTACAAGCTCCGCAACGGAAAGCATAGCCCTTGATGGGTTTCCCACAAATATCACACCTCGATTTTGTTATTCCACTTTTCGCTGCTCGAAATTTCCAGCGCAAAGTCAATGACATTAGGCCCAAATGAAGAATTAGCTAACATGAAAACAGGAGATAAACTTGCCGAACCATTTCTTTCTTCCTGGATAATTTTACCGAACTTCTAACTTTGCATAAAGAGAATGTCATCCCAGGTTGAGAACTGACATTTTGCACCTTGAACTTAAGACTTATGATCATTCAATGAAGCATATATCACCTGGCTGTCCATATTCTACGTGCAAGTCTTTCTGCTTTATAGAAATGTCATCTCGCTAACAAAAAATTGACTACACGATCCCATGGCCGTTACTGATATGAAAGTGAAAGTAGATTGAAAGCCAGCCGTAAGCAGGATCCAAAGACGTTCAAATCCAACACAATATGGTCATCAATGATAACATCGGATATAGGGTTTACTTTTCTCGAAGGTACTAACGGAAAGTCTCAATGGAATGGGCTGCCAAGTGCAATTCACAACCAGAATTCATTGGTACTTTTCTAAATCCCCCATCTCACGTATATATTGGGGAGTTGGGTGGAACTCTCCTGGATAAGATTAGACAGACAGATTGAGGAATAGCTGAGAGTGCTGCTCCCGGGATAACTAGGAAAGACTCGCGGTCAAAGAAGTTCGTGGGTTATGTAGAGCTACTCGAGCTTAAGGTGTGGCCGGCAGCCTGTCAAACGTAATTTCTCGGCTTACCTCTTGCGCTTGAACTGTACTCCGAGAAACTCCCACGTTATGTTATGTATGTAGCCGATCAGCGACAGAGTGCAACATGTCTGTGGGTTACACATGAATAACAACAATAATTCACCTGGCTTGGATTGGAAAAAGAGGTCGTGCTGGTAGTGGAACGGATGGCTCTCGAGGACCTGATTAGGAGAGGCCAGGGCACAGAACTCGTGCAGGTGGAAGTCGCACTGCTGGCACGTGTAACGCTTGCCCGCGCCATGCTCTCGGCAACCTGCGCACGTGAAGAGGTCGGGCAGGTTGATCTTGGACAGGTGGTGTCGCGGGTGGCTGGCGTGGTTTATCTCCTCTCCAGGAAACAGCTGTGGATACATGGGGAACTCGACCAGAGGCGGCTTCCTCGGGTTGAATGCCGTCCATGACGACGAGGGCAACGTTGTTGTTGGGGGAGGAGGAGGGGAGGCGGGCTTTTCTGTGGTTTGAGACCTCTTGAAGCTGTGTGCTCTGGAATTGATCATGGACTCTGCTCTAAACATCGTGATGGAATGTGCAAAATTCCCTCTGAACTAAAAGTGGGGGGTTCAAATTGGAGAACAGGGAGGAGAATATTTTTATATGGTAGAGGTCCTAGAGGAGAAGAATGGTTCTGTTTGCAGAGGAGCCATGCACAAAGAGGATGCCAGCAAGACCCAACTTTCTTTCTCTTTTTTTGAATTAGATTGGCATGTGCAAAGTATGTTGCTACCACTTTTTCGTCCTGTTTGATCGAAAAGACAAGCAATTTACGAGGAAGGAGCCGAGATATCTACCTGATTGAGCTATATATTCTTCGTATCCCAATCGATTAAATTAATGTGTTGGGTTTCTATTTGGATGATTCTCCATACATTCTATCCAGTCGCATACATGAGAAATGTTGAGTGAATCTCATCTCCGGATTAAGTCATTTTGGATATAACAATTCTTGAACTGTGGATAAAAGAGGAGAGAATGAAATTATCTGCCACCTTTGATCCAGTTATTCGCAAACATTTTCTTTTTCATCCGATCCTTAATTTCCAGCGCACTCCCTCAGGAATTTTGGGAAATTTCCATATCTGGTCCCAAATTTCTTGCCCTGCGAAGCCAATTACAGTTTGAGACTGTTGGAATATAACCAAAGAAATGAGTCAGCCTTTTTGCTTTCTTTCGAATATTTCTATTAAAATAATTAAATATTAAATTACCCTTTCATATAATAATTTAAACTTTTAGAACGGTTTGCCGTTGTTCCACAAAATCTCATATAGTATCAAAGCAAAATATCTCGAGTTCAAAACTTTTCAAATCCCAATTTTCTCCACAATTAAATATTTCCACTAATCAATTGAATATTAAATCATGCTTTTATTTAATAACATAAATTTAGTAGTGGTCTCGCGAAATCTCACAATTTCCCTCATTTTCTACGTCGGTGGCAGCATCTTGAGATTTTCCTCCACTTTAAATGGATGCTTTTTTTTGTTGGGCAACATCTTGACTTGGGGTGACGATGCCCAATAATTAATTTGTGCTTCACAAGCGATTCCCTGTGTCTGTGCTTTTCGTTCACCCGCACCAGGAAAAAAAACCACCAAAAAGGCAATAGCAGATGCAAAAGACAGATATTCCATTGATTGATCTTGGCAAAATTTCAATGCATTCCTCGTATCGGACGGCCTTATTCGAAAGACCCCCAAAGCGGAATTTCTCTAGAAAAAAAATCTTTCAAAGCGGGACGAAAATTGCCCTTGTTCAATGGTAAAAATTGATCCCGCATCTGCGCATGGTCGCCGGAAGCCGGAAGGTGCTTTTTATCGCCGATGATGGGGTAGATGGTCTCTCGGAACATGGTGGTCCGCCTTGGAGTGTGTTTGAGACGATTGTCATTTTGAAAGATCACTTGAGAAAAAGCGCTCAATTTAGAGGGGCTTTTTTTGTAATATTCTCAAACATGATTTCGTGTCGTTAGGTGATATGATTTTTGCTTTGATATTGTTCTTTGAAACATGTCATGTGATGGTCAGCTTCGGAGGGTGTTCCGAGACAAGTGCCATTTTTAGAGGTCGTTTGAGAAAAAAAGCATTCAATTTGAAGGGGCTTTTTAAAATATTCTAAAGTGTAGTTTGGTGCCGTCAAGCGATGTGATTTTAGCTTTGATATTTTCCCACGAAAGATGTCTTAATAATTGTCTTGCATATAGACTTTTAAGGTCCCATATTCCTACGGACTTCATGCTTTCCGGGGAGAATATATGCATGAGAATAGAAATTTTTAAAGAACTTTGAAGAGGAAGATGATAGAGCACAGAACTACTTAATATTGATGGATCAATTCCGATGCACCAATAAGATGAAGTAAGAGAATACGTAGCGTCCCGATTAACTAATCACAAACACACAAATGGCTATTCTCGTGGAAGACGTGTTCAGGCTCTTTGGGCATTTTAAACTATTTATTATCGAGTGCGATTCTCTTCCGGTCCCACACACATTGGATTAATGACAGGTGACCCTCAATAAGAATGCGTAAGTGTGGTGATTCGAATTCAGGTGTCAAGCGAAAATAACGTAACAATTTTATCATTTTAACAACCATTATATTAGGAAATAATCATAATAAAATAATAATAATAATAATAATAATAATAATAATAATAATAAAAGGGTTACACAGATAATTTAAGGAATATAATAGTAATTTGTTGTCGGGAAAAAGGGAGAAAAATGATCCAACCACGAACAGGAGCCGTCGATGAAGCATAAGCGATTCGGACACCTCTGTTCTCTTCCTCTCTACCCTTTTAAAACGTTCTCCGTCCGAGAAGATGGAGAATGCGCTCCCAGACAAAGAGCCAGGTCTCTTCCAAGTGCGCATGCCACGACAGTAGCTGTCAAAGAAAGGTCAGGACGACTCTCTTTCGCTCATCAACTGTTTTCAAAATCAGCAGCTTCGCTCTATCCATTGACTTGCGTGTGGCTGCTTTCGTTTCAACGCGTCCTACAAGTTTCCTGGGGTGCCTAGACTGGCCACTGTCGGGAGATATCCTCCTGAGATCCTCGTCAAGGGTTGCATGGTGGCGGTAGTGGCGTGTGAGGGCAGCTTCGAGGGACAGGACGCCTATATTGGAGACGGCTGGCCGGAATTCCTGCGGAACAATTTGGTTCGAAATTTGTCAAATTCAGTGTAGCTGTTACCACGGTAACAAAACACCGTGAAGTCCCCCAGGAATGCTTGCTAGCCAATAGACGTCCTGTCCCACCGAAGTCACGTCCACATGCCACCTCCGGAATCGCCTTCAAAGCAGTCCGATGTCGGTCCGTGAGCAAAGCAGAGAAGCAAGAGATAGTCGCCATCGTATCTTTAACAATCTGAATTCAAGACCAAAAGGATTCTTCTCTCAAGACAGCGAATACTATCAATACACGGACGCTCAAAATGAGCATGTTGGAGTTAAGCTATGTTTCTGTTTTTAAATTTATTTGACGGCACGACACTGAGTAATTTAAAGAAACTCACGTGTTGCGATCTATCTTATCACAAGATTTATTACCTTCAACATTCTCGAATTGGTTCAAAACTCAATGCACAAGAAGTCAACCTTTTTGATACTCTTCACAATGAAGACATTTCATATATATTGACAAGAGTAGGATTAGGAAACTTATTCAAATCAGAAGACCTACTTGAATTAGGATAGTATTCTTTTTGAATTCAAACTTGATACATATTTTTAAGAAATATTGCACTTGATGACGTGTTGGGTAGTAGTAGTAGTACACTCGTTAATAAGGATACCCAATGTTTGGCAACAACATGGGCTGGCTGTCATCCCCAGACACTTTGTGCTCGTCTTTTTGCCTTCAAATATTAGCTTTTCATATTCTGACATGTGAATCTACGATTCGACTTTAACGTGAAGGTGGGTCATCTGTTTATTCTGCACCAGGAGTTTATAGTGGCGAGCGGTGGTTCCGTTGTTTATGGTGCACTCTATTTCTTACGTAGCGATTTCTTCGCCACTGAGAAAAAGGAAAGACTCAAAAAGGAGGGTTGGCCAAAGTATAAATCAAGGAGGAATAGGGTCCCCATTACTTGGTCAAACAACTAAGACCTTGGGATCAAGCAAACCCCGGTTGAAGTGCCAAGGAATAGGATTGAAAGACTCTTCGAAGACGTAGAGATTGCTATTTTGAATATTAAAAAAACCTCTCCATTCTTCAGCATCAACGTTTTCTATTACTTCACGAGATTTGCTGTTCTTGACGATTTCAAATATAGTGGATCTAATATCTCAAATGTGATCTTTACGTCAGGAACCGGCACTACCGCGATTTAGGCTGGGCATAATCCTTGTAGCTTTTATCAAGTTTCACCCAATTGTAGTCACACTGCTTTTCACTAACCTAGAAAACACAACCTGAAAAACGAGAAAGTACATCAAACAAGTCAAAGAAGGGTTCCAATTGCCGTGTCTCGTGCATGTCTTTACAACTCTAAATCCCTGCAAAAGAATACTTGTTTTCAGAAGTTGATCACCTCATGATATGTGGAGCGGTCCCCCAAAATCTTTTTTCCAAAATTGAGATTAATTGGCCCTCTTATATCAATCTCTCTATAAGCAGAAGATCCAGAGCTATAAAGTCAGACTCTGTGCTGCTTGGTTGACGCACTTTGTACCTGAGATAAACATGACCAATTGATGAAACAGAGAACAGACAAGGTTCGATCTTCCTGGGCGAGATCATGCCGAAGACCAGAGGACTGGGCTGGTAAGGAAGAAACAAAGAAGGAAAGGGCAAACGAGGCCCATTTCTTGGATAGTCCAATACGGGGAAGGTAAAATCACTTCTCAGTTCCAGAGTCTGAAAATCTTACGGTTTGCATCCTACGATTTCAAAGCTCTCCACCTCACGCTGTATGATCCAACACTAATATTTTAAAGAAATTATGAAAATTTTACGCGATTGTAAGTTAGTCCAAAATCCAAAGGTGGTACGAAGTGGATGTTCGAGGTTTTCATTTTCCCATGTGGTTTCCCCTAATTCCTGTGAAGCAATATTACCAGGAAGCCGAAAGAAAAAAATAAAAAAGGGCCCTTTATCTTTTGCTCTTTGGGCCTACACTGTAGCTATTTTTTAGGAGTTCTTTGTAATACGAAAGAAGAAAGTATCTTCCATTCTTTATGTGCTTTTTCTTTGTCATTTTTTTTTTGGCTTTTTAAAGAAATAGAAAGCACCTTCTCCTCTAGCACAAAAGTAGGCAGGAAAATGATTAAGAGGAAGAGAAAAGAAAGAAAGCATCATCCTGTTAGAAGAGAACTTTTATTTTTTTAATAAAATGATTATCTTGAATTTGTTTGTTTAATCTCCATGCATGGGTTTTAGCCATCTTGTTTATTCATGAAATTAAAAGATCGAACAATATTTAATGCTAGTGCTATATATCTTCAAAGATTCGGTGGGAGATCTTGGGAAAGTTAATGAATTATCAACGTGCTATTTCAATGGGCATCATATTTTAAGAAGGGATGGCATTAAAAAAAATGCCAAAAGAAAGAAAGAACAGATGACCGCTTGGGATCAACATAGTTTGTTAGTGTATAGGGACAATTTCAGCTCAAGAACTAGAAGTCCTTTGTTAAAATTCCCTTAATTGCATGTAAAATATTTTAATTTAAGGTTAGTTGTATAGTCAAAAAGCTCAAATTTAACTAATTTTTGGACTCGCAAGACATTTCACGGGTCATCAAACAGCAGAGCCATATGTTCACGCCCATGGCGAGAGGAGAGAGAATATAATGGATGGTCACCAAAAGAGAAAAAGCAATGAAGAATCAGTAACTCGAGTTACAGTTATATTGGATTGTCCAACGGTAAATGGCAGCAAGAAAATCTTCTTTTCAGTCGCCAGCTATACCAAAGGTCCCATGCATTAACATTCAGCAAAGCAAAGCATCCTTACCTGTTCCTTGGACTCACATTAGAGTTTCATTTCTTTTCCTTTTAGCTTTTCTTGCTTTATGAATTTAATAGCAATTAATGAAAGTGAGAGCCAACCAATCAAATGATTGTTCTTCGCCTCAATAAAAAAAAAAAAAAAAAAGTCATGTCAAAAGAAAGAAACCCCCCCCTCCTTCTTCACTATCCTACGCTTTATGAGTCATTGGATACGTTTCAAAGATTTTCAAGAACCCTTTTGTAGACCTGCATATATCACGTCACGTTAAAAGGCAGCCTTCTCATTTAGCAACACTAATCTTGTCTACAAATTGGGTCGCGGCTCATGATTACGTTATGTTTTCTTCTCACTCATATTCCTCGGGTGATAATTAAATTGCGAAAGAAGAAAAGAGACAATGGCGAAATCACATGTAAGAGAAAATAGAAAAATGCATAAATAAGAAGATCTTATTTCTAAAAAGTATATGAGTAATCTTTCCTGTGAATTAGGGTAAAACCGACCAAAACAAAACAAACAAAAAAATCTTTCCTATGGGATAGTCACAAGCTGCTCTCTCTTAAATAACCAAACGATTAAAAATGAAAAATTTTAAAAAGGAAAAGAAAAAAAAAAAAGGGATGGGAAAGCATTCTTGCCGACAATTGCTAGAATGGAAAGTGGAAGTCGTATGAATAGTCCCCACCCCCGGCACGCTCTGTTGTGCGTACTGGTGTCGGCTCCAGGCAATGCGTCGGCCATGCGTTTCGTATTCCGACAGAACAAAGCAAATCATAATTCAATCCGAATTTATTTCCTTTCTTTATAATAATATATATTTTTATTTATTATTACTGTTTGCAGATCAATAATGCGAATCGGGAGTCGCTTGACGGGGTCTAATGCTTCCAAAACACATAACGCCATCCGCGTCAAAGCTCAGCATCGATTTCATTGAAAATGTGCCTTGAAACATTTTCTCCGAGGCCGACCAATTTTCCTTTTTTGGGTCAAAACGAGCGAAGGTCGCGCTCGATGATTGGCCTTTTGGAACGAACAACTAAGACGACGTTGAATCATTTGGATGGCTTTTTGGACCTGTGATTCGGGAGCACCGCCCTTAAGCTCTAATCACTATTTTCACGTTACCTCTCCGCCGTTCCTCGTGATTACTAGTACAAAAGACTCCCTCTTTTTTGTCAATTCGCCTTTCATTTTCCTCTAGTCTTGCTATATAACGGTCTTTTCGTTCCCCGTGATCTTGCTTTCCTCCACTCCGGACCTTCGGCTGTTTACCGTAGTTAAGGTTCTAGCCTCGACCTGATTCGTGGGAGGTAGAGTCACCAGCCATGGCTAGCTTAAGAACGAATGATTTGAGGCATGGAATTGAGGGATATTCTCCCGACTGCAACTTTGAGCAAGAAGTGTCGGTCGGGTAAGAAAAAATGGGGCTCCCCGAAGGACACTCCTGTCCACGAAAGAGAATTCAGGCAGTTCAACAAATTACCGACAAAATCGTAATAAAAGAAAAGGAGGAAATAGAGGACTTCGCCAGCGATGCTTGTCCATCGTGCGATGGAAGCATGATCGAGGCCCGGCTGCTGCGGATCGCAATGGTATGGATCCCAGCATTTTTCTGATTGCTTCGTACTCTTTTGTTGGGGAGGGAGAACTCTGGGGTTGTTCCCATTTTTGCTTCTACCTTTACTCTCTTTTATAAATATTACTGCTCTGGTTGTTTGTTGTTATTATTATTATTTTGGGTTAAAGTTTGATGGGGGAAGTTAAAGAAGAGAAATAGAGGAATTTTTCAATCATGTTTGCTTTTCGCATAGGATGATGACATGAATGGCAGCTGAATTTTGGCTTAATGTCCTACGTGACCCCTAAACTTTTGATTTGTTCAATGTAATCCATGCACTTTAGCATAATATGCAATCTCATTTTTGAACTTTTAAATTGTTCAATATAATCCTGTATTTTCTTTTGTAAATGTTCAAACTTGTCCCTAGGCTATATGAAAATAACCAATGCTATCATTCCATTAATTTGAGTTTAGAAATAAGAATATTTTTACATAATCTAAGGACCAGTTTGAACATGTATTAAAAGTTTAGGAATAATATTGCATAATGGATTAAAGTTTAAGGATCATATTGGATTATTTTCATATGGTTCAAGGACCATTTGTATCATTTTCCCTTTTTGGGTTAAGATGAATAATTGACTTAGTTCTAACCAACGTAGGCTCACCGGCAAAGAGAAAGGTTTCTAACCAACGTAGGCTCACCGACAAAGAGAAAGGTTTGGTTGCGACTGTCAAGCAACGCATTTAATAATATTTTATTAATAACATAATGTATCGTGATTTCGAAAGTTCATGCCAAGTCAACAAACTTAAATGGTTGATTCTAAAAAGATTGGAAATTATTGCCCAACTGCTCGTTGCAACCTCCTTAGGTCCCAAGGGACCTGCGTTTGCCCTTTCAACATCAGACTGGGAAATGACCTTTGAGTTGGCATAACCAATTGACGTAATTACAAATTTTTGTTTAATCAATTCTCAATGCATGCATGAACCGTACGAGGTTACCCCATAGATTAATTAAAACAAAAGCGCCGTGAGCTCCGAGCAAATCGACTCTTCGCATCCATCGATCAATGGTTGAAACGATATCACTATCCGATGACCGCGCATTACAACGTATATAAACGTCGTGCATTACAAGAAACATGGGGGGGTGGGGGTGGGAATCTAGAGTCCTTAGGTTGACCACGCTCGCTCCCACCACTTTTCACTCTCGCCATGATAGTAGTCATCATTGAACACCACATTGGCTGTCGTCTTTCACCCGCCTTTGCAGCAGAAAAAAGAGAAAAAAAGAGAGAAATGCTGCTCTTATTTCTGTCTCGACCGGATTAAAGTAGGGGGAAAAGCGAGATCGAAGGAAAGAAAAATGATGGAGAAAGGGGGAGTGTGGCAATGGCTTCACGCTCACTCCTACCGCAAAAGGAATGTGGAGAGAGAGAGAGAGAGAGCCAGTTCTTTAAGTTATCGTTGGAATCTTCGGATCTTTGCATCCACAGGCAAATTCCTTGGGAGAGCAGAAACCGGTATGTTGCTATTCTTGTACAGATGTGGCGGGGTTATTTGTAGGGTTGCGCTTGTACTCGATGTTTTGGAGGAATTCATATCATGATGTGGTAGTGGTAGTTGAGACTGAATTATCAAAAGGTTCCGAAAAAGCCGAAGAATTATTCCGTTTGATGACTATATATGTGCGTAGATATGGTGTATGCATGCATCTATGTGTTCTTGTGCCATTGGTTTGTGGCAGAAATTACCTAGTGATTCGTCTAGAGTCTCTTTGGGACAAATAGGGCACCGTGAATTTAATGCCTCTTTGGCCTTTTTCTCTTGTTCGAATGAAATGGAAAGCCGAAAGGTTGTCATTTAGCGACGTCCAAATTTGAAAAAAAGATCATGGATGTAATGTGTATTTGCCTTTTCTAATATGTGGCCTTTCATAATTTTCCTTGTTACTGTGGTTGGTTTAGTCGCATATTTGCCTATTGATGAATGACACCATGGCGCTTGTTTGTGCGGTCACGAGTAATGCTATAACCCGCGCTAACATGCGCTTGGAAAATAGCTCGAGCCGAAATTTGAACCTGTTGACATAATCAATTGGATCCATATATACTTAAAAGCTTAAATCAATTAATTATTAGCAAATTATAATATATTAGCTTTTCTACACCACTCCAATCATTCGTCACAAGACTTTTCTAATACAATTTATATGTGTATCTCAACAGTATCCCTCTCACGTGTGGTCTTCGTCACTAATCTCTTTCTCCACACCAAACCATGGAGGCTGCCGTTGGAATTGCTTTGTTACATCACAATGCCCCAAACTTGAAAACCACATTGATCACTAAATTCCTTTTTTCTAAGATATTCACCAAACACCGATCACATTGGTAGGAGCCACCAATCAACTATTGGCTTTGATATTATTTGTTGGGAAATATACAATAAAATTCCAATATTTTCACATGAGGAGATAGCTAAGAAAGAGACATTAGGGTCTATTAATCAATTGTGCTCATCTTTAATTAAAAGCTTGAGTTAATAAGTTATGGGCTAATTATGATATTTTAACCACACCACACCAATGCTCCACTATGCGACTTTCCAAACAAAACTTATGTGTGTCTTAACAATAGTGATTCTTGACTAAATAGTTAGTCAGCATCCACGTTAGGTGCTTTGTTTGTCCATTACTAGGTTATGTAGTCAAAAAAGGAGAATAAATTATTTCTCAATCGACTTACTTATCACAAGCAAAGTGGAGGCTGATGGGTGCACTTTGAAGTCAGAGTCTAATTCCCATAAACTAACAAAATGACATGACAAAGAAATTATCAAATGCATATATTTTCATCTCACTAGATACGATTATTCATAATTCTCAAATGGTGATCGATTTTGTCGATCATCGTAGTTATTTTATAAGATAAGTTTATGCATCCTTCATCATACTCAAATATTCCTGGAATAGAAAAGCATAAAATAATGTTGTAACCAATAAAGAGAAGCCAATTAACATATCATGATCATCTAAAAAAACTCGACTTTTTATAATTTCGAATTTCTAGAAAAGTTTGGCCGGTAAAGAAATTCCAAAATGACGACGAATTTACTTCATTTTTATGTTATTATATTAGATATTCCTATATCATTTCAATGGTTAGTACTGGTGCCCGTGCATCGGGTGAGGTCCACCGTGGCCGCTCCGCCCGGGTTAGGTTGGTTGGTGCGGGCCCCTAAAATGGGCTAGGCGGGGGCCAGCCTGTCCTCCAATCATTCGGCCCCCCTCCGCCACCGAAACTTCACCACCACCTTATATATATCATACGCAATCCACGGCCTCCCAAAAAAAAGAAAAACACTAGAATTATGTCCGAAATTGTCGAAATAATAATGACGGAAGATCGAATCTGTCATTCCATCGTATGGACTATTCGATCAAAAATAAATAAATGCGTGGGAAAACTGTACAAAAGATTTGATTCCTATCTAGATCATCTGTAATTTCAAAATATATATTACTGGAGACGGCCATTTGCCGCATTAATTTCCATAGAAAATCGCGAAACGCGAGACCTTGGCTCCCCCCTATAATGCACTTGTTAAAATAAGACCGAAAGTGGAACCTTCCCCTCCATCAGCCACCGCAGTGAAAACGGGGTAAAAATAGGAAGAAAGGGGCGGTTAATGGCAATTTGGTAATTTGGAGAAGATCAAGGCCCCATTACCAAAACTAGCCACCTCAAAATCCCAGAACCAAAGTTGCCTCGAGGCTTGAGCTGTGTCTGTCTCGGGGTGTCTCTCTCTCTCTCTCTCTTCTTCGGGTTATGACTCCCATTTGACCCCCCCCCCTGCAGCTTGGGCGTGCGCGATACCATCCTCACCACCACCACCACCACCCTCAGCCCGGCCGCCGACACTCCGCCATGAGGAAGGACGGCTCGCCGGCCACCGCAGCCGGCGCCACGGCCTCCAGGCTCTTCAGCTGCTTCGAGACCAAGCCCCTCGTAGCCACATTGCTCGCCCTCACCCTCGTCATGCTCCTCTGGAACCTCCCCCCTTACTACCAGAGCCTCCTCTCCACCACCACCACCGCCACCACCACCAACCTCCCCTGCTCCGCCTCCGCCTCATCTTCGCTCGCTCTCAACTCGTCCCTCCCCTCCACGGCTCCCGCCCAGGTCGCCGCGCTGAAGTACACCACTTCGGCGACGGCCCAGAGATCCGACCCGAACAAGCGGATCTTCCAGGCCTACGGCAACGCGGCGGCGCTTTTCGTCCTCATGGGGGCTTACCGCGGCGGCCCGGCGACGTTTGCGGTCGTCGGCCTTGCCTCGAAGCCCATCCACGTCTTCGGCAAGCCCTGGTACAAGTGCGAGTGGGTCTCCAACAACGGCACGTCGATTCGGGCCAAGGCCTCCAAGATGCTCCCCGACTGGGGCTACGGCCGCGTCTACACCGTCGTCGTCGTCAACTGCACCTTCTCCGAGAACCCCAATGCCGACAACTCCGGCGGCAAGCTCAATCTCTACGCCTACTACGGCGAGTCCCAGCGCAAGTACGAGAAGTTCGCCGCCCTCGAGGAGAGTCCCGGATCCTACAATGAGTCCAAGTACCATCCCCCGTACGACTACGAGTACTTGTACTGCGGGTCGTCCCTCTACGGCAACCTGAGCGCCGACCGGGTTCGGGAGTGGATGGCCTACCACACCTGGTTCTTCGGGCCCAAGTCTCACTTCGTGTTCCACGACGCCGGAGGGGTATCGCCGGCGGTGAGGGCAGCGCTGGAGCCGTGGGTGAAGGCGGGGAGGGCGACGGTGCAGGACATCAGGGACCAGGCGGCGTTCGACGGCTACTACTACAACCAGTTCTTGGTGGTGAACGACTGCCTCCACCGGTACCGGCACGCCGCGAACTGGACCTTCTTCTTCGACGTCGACGAGTACATCTACCTGCCGGACGGGAGTAGCTTGGAGTCAGTGTTGACAGAGTTCGGGAACTACACGCAGTTCACGATCGAGCAGAATCCAATGTCGAGCGTGCTCTGCCTGAACGACTCGTCTCGAGATTACTCCAGGTTCGTGCTTGTCATTTTCGGTTCTCTTTCTCTTCGAGTGCTTGATTTAATTGGACAACGGTTTCGTTGTTGCCCATTTTCTGGGAAGAAAACGACGTCTTCGTGATTCGATGCCTAACGAATTGATCCTAATCTCTGTCTCTTTCTCTTGCTGGATTGACCTCAGCTGAGGCATTAGTGTCTAATTTAGTTCGAAGTCAAAATTCTCAGGCACTCTTTGCTTCACGGATCGACATTTCTGCTCGTTCAGTTGAATCTCCCATCTGGGTCCTTTGGATTAGGCTCTTTGGACACAATGCACTTGCATTTTTCCTATATCAAGATTCAGCATTTCCTCTATCCGTGCATCATTCACAGCTCATTCGACAATGTAGCTTAGAGCGAAACAGGAATATTCACATAGATCTGCACCTGGAAGTCGTAATTTTCTAGGAGGATTGTTCTGCATATTCTGGTACATCTGTCGCTAGCTTGCAGTGCAATGCACATAGTCCGCTCGAACTTTTTCCTTTGTCCGAGTACATTGTATTTAAAGTCAGCAGTCTATTCACAGCGGACTGCATTATTAATGAAATTCGACGGTTCGATTGAAACAGGGAATGGGGGTTCGAGAAGCTTCTGTTCCGGGACTCCCGGACCGGGATCCGGCGGGACCGGAAGTACGCGATCCAGGCGAAGAACGCGTTCGCGACGGGGGTGCACATGTCGGAGAACGTGGTCGGCGAGGCGCTGCACAAGACGGAGGACAAGATCCGGTACTACCACTACCACAACTCCATCACCGTCCCGGGCGAGCTCTGCCGGGAGCTCCTCCCGATGTCGGCGAAGCGGAACGTGACGTGGTACGACAAGCGGCCCTTCGTCTACGACGACAACATGAAGAAGCTGGCCCCCGTCATCAAGGAGTTCGAGCGCAACGCCATCGGGAACGTCGACAACACGCAGTGGTCCTCCTGATCACGACCGGCAAGGCAAGAATGCAAAAAAAAAAAAAAAACCAAAAAAGAAAAAGAAAAAGAAAGGACGATTAATTTGTTGTTTCCACGGGGGGACCCCACAGGGCATTGATTTGAGCTTTTGGGTCTGGCGTGATTATGGCGACGCCTCGCGCGTGGGGTGGAAATCGTGGGACTCCGGTCGCTGATGAGTGGGGCTCTGTTCATCTCGGGCTGGGTGAGGAAGAGAGAGAAAGTGATCTGATTCCACTCTAGAGAGAGAGGGACAGGGAGGAAGATGGGTGGTGAGGAATTGGAGGGAGACGGACCGTGAAAGGGAAGGGGAGGAGCGATCCGTTTGGACATAATTCTCTGATTTTTTTTTTCTTTTCTTATTCTTAAATCTGTCTATATATAAAAAAAAAAGGTGAATGTTTTTTTATCTTTTGTTGCGATTAATTTATTTTATTTTTGGCCGATGCGAATAAATATATTTTAAGAGGTGGGGAAAATTGGATGTTTCCATATGGGATTTGCCTTTGTGGACGTTTGAGAAGTGAATGGTCGGGAGAGGGGAGGGGGTCCCATTCGGATAAAAGCGGAATATAAATATGCCATCAATTTTTTTTTTTAGGCCCTTGAATGGTGCGCCATGTTACGTTGTTGGGGGGGAAGAGATGCAATTTGCAGTCCCGACGAATCATGCTGTCGTCTCCCCTTCTTCCCTTCTTTCGCTGCCCCTAGCCCCGGCCTAGGAGCGGTGGAATATTTTAAAGGCCCTCTTTTATCTTCCTTTCTTTTACACGTCATTGTAGAATTTTAAAGGAAAATTATGCTCATAAACAGTTTTTACTGACTTTTGTTTATGAATGACTAGGGTGTTGGAAAAAAGCTGGCAAAAATTGGGATTACGCTGTTAATGAAACGAGCTTGCTTTTCACGTATTAGCAATAGGGATGTGTAAAAGATCCGGAAATTATTCAGAATTAAACTAGATCGATTCAAAACTAGTGGTTCCAATGAAAATGATCTGGTTTCCAATCCGATTTATGGGAACCAGAAAATATCGATTTGGGTTTTTGGTTCTAAATGTGAAACCACTCACCCACTCACTCGGACCGAACTTATATAATATAATTTTAGAAAAAAAATTATTTCACTTTACTCACGGCAAAGTGCCTATGGAGAGTGAAGCCCTTTCCTTTTGTTAGTGACGCTAAAAATAAAATAAAAAAAGGAAGATTGAAATCCTCATCTGCATCTCACTCTCCCTCTCACACCTCACCTCTGGCCCTCCCTCACTGTCAACCTCGCTTCTCTCAGTTGAACCATCGCATCACTCGGTTCTCATATCTGAACCAAGCCCCAACTCTTTAAAATTCTGTTTATGTGTTGATCTTCAGTCTCTTAGTTGCTCTCTTCTTTCTTTTTTCCCGAGTTGATTCGTGTTGGATTTGCTTCGGTTCATTTCTGGTTCAAATCTGTTGCTTTGTTCTATTTCTATTTTTATGGTTGTTTGAAAGTTTCATCATTTTTCACATCGTCGTTTAGCTTTGCTGAGTTCGAGTTCAATCTATACATGGTGGCCATTTACTAACTTGAAATTCTAAGCGCTACGAGCAACTAGCAGTTTGATCTTTTAACTTCATTTGCTCCACAAATATGGAGTCCATGATAACGCAGCAAGCACTTATACCTCCATGGCAGTGAAACCTTGGAACTGGCAAACCATTTCCTTCACTGTCTCCTAATAGTAAGTTTCTGCAGTCAATTTCTTCTTGGACAAGTCTTATTGTGCTTAAATTAATTGGCGAGACCGGTTCATGGATTCACCCAGGAACCGGACTATACCAACAGTCCGGTTCGTGAGTGGATCCATGGAATTAATGAGCGGTTTCTGGTTCCAATTTTTCAGAACTGGGTTCTTGGTGGGCAATTTTTGATTCTTGGATAAGAACTACCCACCTAGACCATGCTTACCCGTTATTGGCATAATACCAATAGACGCACTTTGTCGTTTTAGGAAACATGGTAAATCGTTTTAATTTCACTTCGCATGATGTTGCTTGCAACGATGAGGTTTCTTTGAATGGTTGATGAAGTTCTCATTTGGCAAAATTGTTCCACGGGTGTATGCTAAATATACATGCCAATCCTGTCCGTTTACTCTATATATATGTCGATTTAAGTCTCTCTCTATATTTATGCATAGAAATCTGCATGGCTGCGGGGAAAGCGATAGTACCCTTTTGGAAAGAAATTACAGGTCATTTGCTAAGTTCAGCTAAAAATCTAGTACACGCACCGAAGAATAGCTAGATCGAGCACGTAAGGGAAAGGACGATTTATTTCCAATTTCAGATCCTATTTCCTGGAAGCATTCAACAGATGGGGGCGGCTCGGGGAGGTGGGGACGCGATTAAATATGATGCACGACCTACCCATCTTCCCTATTCCGAAAGCGAGCAGCACTTAGGGAATTTTTATTCCCGCCATGTCAGCTGAATAACGGGGACACGACAAGGAGCGATTTTAACGTTTTGCTTCATTTCCCCCGCATCGTCGTCAGCTGAGGAAGGCAACACCCGACGAGGGACGCAATGTTCCAAGAACATGTGCACCGAGCGTAAACCGGCCCTAGCTGGAGACACTTAAGCCCCCACGATCATTATCAGGAATTCCGGATTTGACTTCAGATACCGGCCTCTCATATTGCTTTAGAAAGTTCGGTGGAAGCTGCCATGTGCTGCTACTGCTCCAAACGATTGAGTAAACTTGTGCAATCCGTGGGAAAAGGGGAAGCAGCTTTCCCTTTTTCTATCTTTTCCTCCAGCTGAGACAATGTGTCCTGATGCGAGTCCTATTGCTTGGTGGTCCTTAGGCTTCGTCTCCCACGTGGAATCAATGACAGACGTCGGCCTCTCTGCGGGTTTGGTGGCTGTTCTTATCATTGCGCTTCGCCCGTAAAGGAAAGGTGCCATTATTGATGAATGGCATATGATTCGGATCGTATGAGTATTCATTGGCATAACCACATCACGGCACGCGACCGTTTGGATCGTGTCTCTAGCGAATACACGAAGTTGCTACCCGAAGAGCCCGCTTGAATGAATTGTGAGCCGCGTGATTGTCGGGACGACACGCTTAGGAGAGGCTCCGGCCCGGGTTCATCCGCATGGGGAGCATATATTGCGTTGTAGAGGTTCCTTGTGTTAAATCACGTCTTTAGTGAGTAATTTAAGGGGTTAATTCCAAAAAAAGAGCACAAACTTTAAATCGAGTGTCAAATCCGCCCAAATTTTTTTTTTTGTTTAGTAAAAGAAAAGATAAACTTTAGGTCAAATGTTAAATTTGGCCTAAACTATCAATTTTAGGTCGATTGACAATTATGGCCCCAACTTTTTTTTGTCTTATGAAAACTCACAAACTTTTATTCTTGTCCCAAATCTGGCCCCTACCATTAACTATCTATTTGAAGTCAACCCTGTTTCAAGAAAAAAATATTCTAGTCATGAGCTTGGTGGATCTTATCCATGATATCTCTCGACAGGCGGTGGTCTATGATTTCATATTAGTTCAAAATAGCAAAGTCTGATTAGAGAAATTCAATTTGAAGATATATTTGACTTGTTAATACAACTTCATCGTTATTCTCTAAGTTATAGCTCAAATAAGAAGACAACGAATAGCACTTTAAATCTAACCAGCAAGTGCACATGAATTTCATGCTAAGGACAATCAATAGATTTAAGTTAATGGAGGGATTTAAGTGAAAGTTAGTGCTTTTTTTCAAGACAAAAAAAAGTTTGGGCTAGCTTTGGTATTTGACCTAAAGTTATTATTTTTTTATAAGATAAAAAAAGCTTAGGTCAGATTTGGCACCTAACTTAAAGTTGGTGCTCTTTTATGAAACAAAAAAAAGTTTAGGCCAAATTTGGTACTTGATCTAAAGTTAGTGTTTTTTTTTTAATTAACCCATAGTTTAAGGTTTTAGAAACGGCAACTGTCCCACAAATTATACATACTATCATAAAAAATGGCCTCTATATCTTCGTTTTTGAGGCTGTTGTCATTGGTCGGACCCTTTTGATTTTGACCACTAAAACATTCCCCAGGAAGGGCAAAACTCAAAGCTTGTTTACATCAAGAGCTCTCATTAATTAAGGGTGTGTTTTATAATATATTTGTTCTCGGAAACAATTTTTATTCAAAATAATTTTTTATATTTCTATTCACTGGACAAGTTTCTAAGTAGAAAAACATATTTAGTAATTGCACAAAAATTCTATTCACAAATTAAAAAAAGGAACATAATGCATTTGGCACAACTCTAAAAATTTCAAATCCCAAAATTTTCATTTAATTATAGAAATGTTGGTGGAGACCTAACAATCATGTTTAAATAAAACTAAACTTTTGTAAGGATTTGATTGATCAAGATATTCTAAGATGGTTTTAGAAAATCCAATGTAATAGTTAGCCAATGATGGATAGCTAGAAATGGCAGCAAAGAATCCCAATGTTTTTATAATTCACAATGTGAGGAGGTTGACAATAAATCTTTGGACATTACAATAAATAGATGCATAGACCTTTTGAGCTATTTTAGCTGCAAGAAGAAGAGTAAACGTTGCTTGTTAGAATGGGCAATGATGGAAAAATTGAGGACATAAGCAATCTTTGCTGTGTTTATCTGCACAAACTTAGCAAATCTTCAAGCAAATGACATCGGAAATCTATGAACACAAGCCTATTCGATTGCTATAAATATAAGACAAATGGTAATGCGAAAAACTTATTCAAAGCTATCTAATTTTCTATTAAAACGTAGATGATCTTAAATGATGTCTCCAATAGAATCTAAAGGAAAGAAGACCGAAGTAGCCAAGTTTTTGTGACCTAGTGTTGTCTCTAAAAGAAAATGGAATTCAAAAATCCATATAGTAAAGCCCTAAAAGCTTAACCAATTTTAAATTCAACTTTCATCAAAAGATTTTTCACATTTGTTTTTTGTGCTAAACTAATTCTAAACTAGAATCAATACTAACATCTAGTAAGGGTGCACATGGTAATGATTCTATTCCCAAGAACAATTTCTGCTCAGAAATGATTCTTTTTTATTCTGCTCCCGATTTCTAAGCATTTGAAAGTGTTTAGTAACTGTTAAAATTTTTTATTCTCGGGACAGAAATGCATTTAGTAAAATTTGAAAATTTTAATCCAAAATAATTTATTTTAATTTTTTAATGATTTAAATATAATTTTCTTTTTTTTTTTCCTTTCCTTTTTCCTAGATTGCCGGTGGTTGGCAACCGGCTAGACGAGGGCTGATGCCCTCACTAGCGACTAGCGACGCCAAGTCACGATGAGGCTAGGCCGAAAGCCTTGCTTGCCCACCACACCGTCGCCCGCCCAAGCCGATGTCCTAGCAATGGGCCATCGAGGCAAGCCTCGTTGATGAGCTCGCCTTGCGTGGACCTGGCGAGGCCTCGACCAATTCTAGCCTCGACCTTGCCGTTTGGGCGGGGCGGCCTTGCCCGGCCACCTAGCGAGCTTGGCCTCGCCCAGCCACTTGTCGGTCACCGCCGGCACCGGCGACAATGGGCGGCGATGGGGCGATGGAAGGCTAAGAGAGGAAGAAGAAGAAAAGAGCAAGAGAAGAAAAAAAGAAGAAAGGAAAAAAAAAATTGATTCTTGAAGTTGTTCTCAAAAACAAGAATCAACTTTTTTTTATTATTATTGATTTCATTCCAAATCTATTCCCAGGAATAAATTTGTTCCCAAGAACAAAATTTTAACAAATGAATTTCTATTCCAAATCTACTTTCGGGAACAAAAGAACAAAAATTATCACTCTTTGGCCGGTTATCAAACAGGCCTAAAACTACTCAAAATCTAATTTGTAGATTTTTTCCTCATTTTTATTTATTATTTTATAATTTTTACATTAAGCTTGTTTTCCTAAAATGGCCTTATTTCTCTTTTTGTTTTCAAGAACAAAGAAAAAGCTTTTTTCTACTTCTTATTTCTGTTCTAAATTTATTTCCTGGCCATTTATTTGTTACAAGGAATAAAAAAATTTTTAGTAGATGTTACTAAATGAATTTTTTTTTGTTTTTGTTTTGGAAAATAAAAGAATGGAGAAATAGAGAAATACCAAACAGGGCCTAAATGACAATCCAAACCTCACTAAAAAAAGGCCTTTTTTTTTTAAAAAAATCTAGTAGAATTCTTGCTCATCATCTGTTTTTCCGCCAAATGGGAAAATTGGAGTTCGATAGTTGAAGCATTTTGGGATGTTGGATTTGGAGAATAGATAGCTACTCCTTAGAGATCCCAAACGACGAGCCCAATGAGAACTGGGTCCGATAAAGCCTCTTGGTACATTCACTGGGCTTCCTTGACCCAGTCGGACAAGGTTTCGACTCTTAGGCAATTCAAAACCACCCTTCTATATCGCTACTCAATGCAATTGTGCCATTGAGTGACAATCTGAATGAATTCGCCTTGTGTAGTGGGACGAAGTATCGCTCCTCTCAATACTGTTTATCTCACCGGAAAATGAATAAATTTTAAAAATATTTTTTCCTGAAAATAATTATTTATCGCTTAGAATAATTAGCCAAAGTAAATTATTTCATTATTGATAATAATTCACGTGTAAACATTTTGGTAGATGAGAGAAATTTTTTCACTCATATGTCTTTGTAAGCGATGCAAATGATGATTTTATTTTTATGAGATTGCTTATTTTTCTCGAACTAAATGCATACACTAAAGGAAGATGAAGTAGAACTATAGAATGAAGTGGGTCATGTTGACGCAATCAGAAGAAAAAAAGGTTTGATTGGGCTCCATAATAATCTGCTTCCTGGCACGGCCCATGAACATCATGGACCTTGAAACGACCCATGTTTTCTATAAAGTGAATTTCATCCATTTTTTTAGTTCCTCATATTGATTCAGACCGAGATAGTAGTGTGAGATTAACGTGCAATACTTGCTTACATCACACCGGGTCCACTGCTAGTCCTTAAATTCTCGATCCATTTTTGTAAAACCAGGTCAAATGTTATCTTCGCCTCTTATTTAAGAGAACGAAAGTAATCAATTATCGAGGCGCTCTATTGTCCAAATGTGTTTTAAAGGTAACCTATTCATCACAGGGATGGATCCTAATAACTTTGCTTCCTATTAATCTGCATTTTTACCTTCCAAAGTGTAAAACCAATCCTCATTTCCCTTTGATATGTTATGCAGCCTTGAGATTTTAAATGCTAATCACATACTATAATGGTCGCATGCTTCCCTTTTACGGTGAATGCGTGTTAATGCTTTTGTGGCTTGTGAAGGCTGACTTGATAACACTGTTAAAATGACAACACATTGTTGCCAATAAAGGTGACAGCCCGATTTCAATTAATATTGGTCTCTTTGCATCAAAGGCATATCTTATCATTTTTTATGAGCGCTCTTCCTTTTTAAGGCCAATTTGTATAGTGCTTTTGTGACTCGCAAATGCTGACTTGGTAATGTTGCTAAAAAGACGACATATTGTTGCCAAAGAAGGTGATGGACTTGATTTCAATTGCTAAAAGGTCAATTTCCGTCTCAACACATCAAAGGTATATCTAACCATGATTACATTTCCATTTTATGGTGAACACATCCTTAGTGTTGTTGTGACTCAAAAAGCTGACTTGATAGCATTGCTAAAAGTATGGTGTGTTGTTGCCAATGAAGGTGACTGAAGTAATTTTAATTGGCAAAATTTCAATATTAGTCTTTAACACATCGAAGACATATCTTTTAATTTTTATGATTGCACTTCCCTTTAACGGCAAATGGGTTTTAGTGCTTTTGTGGCTCATTAATGCTAACTTAAATGACAAAAATTAAGGTGGCGGAAACCTTATTTTAATTGTCTAAAAGTCAATGTTAATCTCAAAAAATATCGAAAATATATAATTTTGTTATGATTGCACTTTTTTTTAATGGCAAATATGTATTAGTGATTTTATGGCTCATGAGTGCTAACTCAATAATGCTTAATGAAGGTGTAATGTTGTTGATAAAAGTGATGAGCCTAAATTTAATTGCCAAAATGTCAATATCAATCTCAATACATGGAAGATATGTCCGTTCAATTTTATAATTGAACTTCCTTTTATGGTGAATATGTCTTCATGTTTTTGTGACTCATAAATATTGACTTGATAACGCTACTAAAATGACAATGTGGTGTTGCTAATGAAGTTGACGAACCTGATTTTAACTATCAAAAATGTTAATATTAGTTTCAATGTATCAAAAGAATATATTATGATTTTTATGATTGCACTTCCTTCTTATGGCAAATATGCATTAGTGTTGTAGTAGCTCATGAATGATACTTGATAACGCTACTAAAAGGGCGATGAGTTGTTGCCAATGAAAGTAACGGACCCTACCACAATTTCAATATCAGTCTCAATATATTGAAGTCATATCTTATATTTTTATGATTGCACAACCTTTTCATGGCGAATATGTCTTGGAGTTGTTGTGGCTCACAAATATTGACTTGATAACGCTACTAAAACGATGATGTGCTTTTGCTAATGAAAGTGACATGCTTGATTTTAACTGTCAAAAGGTTGGTGTCAATCTCCATATATCGAAGGCACACCTAATTATTTTTATGATTGTATTTTTTTTTTTGTGGCGGATATGTCTTAATGCTTTTGTGGCTCATAAATGCTAACTTGATAATATCGGTAGAATGCCAATGTACTATTGTGATCGCCAAAAGGTCAATATCAGTCTCAATAAATTGAAGATATATTTGATCACTTTTATGATTATACTTCCTTTTCATGGCGAATATGTGTCGATGCTGTTATGGCTCATGAATGCTAACTTGATAACGCTGTTGAAATGACACCATGATGTTGTCAATAAGGCAACGGACCTGATTTTAACTGCCAAGAGAGTTTGATTGGGCTCCATAATGATCTGCTTTCTAACACGGCCCATGAATATCATGACCCTTGAAACAGCCTATGTTTTGTTGCGAAGTGAATTTCATGCATTTTTTAGTCCTACATGTTGATTCAGACCAAGACAGTAGTGTGAGGTTAACGTGCGGTACTTGCTTACGTCACACCGTGCCCGCCGCTGATCCTTAAATTCTCAATCCATTTCTGTAAATCCAAGTCAAATTTTATCTTCACCTCTTATTTAAGAAAACAAAAGTAATCAATTACCGAAGCGCTTTACCATCCATGTCTAATGTATTTTAAAGGTAACTTATTCCTCACAGGGGATGGATCCTCATAACTTTGCTGCCCATTAGTCTGCTTTATTACCCTCCAAAGTATAAACCAATCCTCATTTTCCCCTTGATATGTTATGCTAGCCTTGAGATTTTAAATGCTCATCACATATTATATTGGTCACATGCTTCCCTTTTATGGTGAATGTGTGTTGGTGCTTTTGTGGCTCATGAAGGCTGACTTGATAATGCTATTAAAATGACGGTGTGTTATTGCCAATGGAGGTGATAAACCTAATTTCAATTGTCAAAAGGTTGATATCGATCTACATGCATCGAAGGCATGTCTCATCACTTTTTATGAGCACTCGTCCTTTTTAAGGCCATTTTGTATTTTGTGACTTGCAAATGCTGACTTGGTATGCTGCTAAAAAGGCATTATATTGTTGCCAATGAAGGTGACGAACCCAATTTCAATTGCCAAAAGGTCAATATCCATCTCTAACACATCAAAGGTATATCTAACCACGATTGCATTTCCTTTTTATGGTGAATACATCCTCAGTGTTGTTGTGGCTCATAAATGTTGACTTGATAGTATTGCTAAAAGTATGGTGTGTTGTTGCCAATGAAGGCGATGGAAGTAATTTTATTGGCAAAAGGTCAATAATAGTCTTAATACATTGAAGGTGTATCTTTTAAATTTTATGATTGCACTTCCTTTTAACAACAAATGGGTCTTAGTGCTTTTGTGGCTCATGAATGCTAACTAAAATAAAAATGACAGTGCATTGTGGCCATGAAGGTGATAGACCTAATTTTAATTGCCTAAAAAGTCAATATGAATCTCAAAATGTTGAAAATATATAGATCATTTTTATGATTGCACTTTTTTAAATGGCAAATATGTCTTAGTTGTTTTGTGGCTCATGGGTGCTAACTCAATAACACTAAATGACAATGTGCCATTGTCGATAAAAGTGACGAGCCTAATTTTAATTGCAAGGTCAATATCATTCTCAATATGTGGAAGATATATTCGTTCAATTTTATGATTGAATTTCTATGGTAAATATGTCTTCGTTTTTTTCGTGACTCATAAATGTTGACTTGATAATGCTACTAAAATGACAATGTGTTGTTGCCAAAGAAATTGACGAACTTGATCTTAACTATCAAAAGGTCAATATCGGGCTCAATGTATCAAAGGAATATCTTATAATTTTTATGATTGCACTTCCTTCTTATGGCGAATATGTTTTAGTGTTGTTGTAGCTCATGAGTGATGAATTGATAATGCTATTAAAAGAGCGTTGCGTTATTGCCAATGAAAGCAACGGACTTGATTTTAACCGCCACAATTTCAATATCAGTCTCAATATATTGAAGGCATATCTTATATTTTTGTGATTTCACGATATTTTCATGGCGAATATGTCTTGGAGTTGTTGTGGCTCATGAATGTTGATTTGATAACACTACTAAAATGACGATGTGATTTTGCTAATGAAAGTGATAGGCTTGATTTTAACTGCTAAAAGATCAATATCAGTCGTAATATGTCAAAGCCATAACTGATCATTTTTATGATTGCACTTCGTTTATATGGCAAATATGTCTTAGTGGCGCTCATGAATGTTAATTCGATAACGCCACTAGAAGGATGGTGTGCTATTTTGTCAATGAAGACGGGGGACTTGATTTTAACTGCCAAAAGGTCAATATCAGTCATTATATATCGAAGGCATATTTGATCATTTTAATGATTACGCTTTTATTTTTATGGTGAATATGTTTTAGTGATTTTGTGGTTCATGAATGCTGACTTGATAACAATGCTAAAATTACAATGTTCTTTTGCCAATGGAGACGATATGCTTAATTTTTATTGCCAAAAGGTCTATCTCAAGACACAATACATCAAAGACACATCTTATCATTTTTATGATTGAACTTCCTTTTTATGACAATATGTTTAAGTGCTTTTGTGACTCACAAATATTGACTTGATAATGTTGTTAAAATGACAATGTGATGCTGTCAATGAAGATGACAAACCCCATTTTAACTGCCAAAAGTTCAACACAGTTTTAATGGATCAAAGGTACTTGATCAATTTTATGATTGGCAATCATGAGAGTTTTGGACCCAATCACATATTAAATTGACCATGCACTTCCTTCTCAAAGCAAAAGTATCTAGTATTAGCGAGTCACCGTCACCTAATAAATGATCGATACAATAACATATTACCATTAATGAATGTGATGGTTCATTAAAGATTATTTATATCATCCTTAACTAATTACCAATCCGTCACGGCATTGCCAATAACTTGCAAATATCTCGAATTTATCATGTCAGCATTTTCCTCCAATATAAAATATTTGCAAATAAAGTGATTAAGATACGTCATGTCTTTGCCCGACATTAAATGTTTTGCAAATTACAAATTGGTGAATTCCTCATCAAGGTTGAAGTCAAAGTTAGTAGGATGAACTTGGCTTTTTACCTAGTGGATAAAACAAAGAGCTTATGAGAAAAATTATTAGGATGAGGTAAGTGTCACGGAGCAGAAGTTGACTATTCGCAATCAAGGAAAAACGATCAAAACGCCCCTCGAAGGATACAAGTGCTTTCGGAACATTCTCAGAGACGGATAATCCCGTAATTGTGCCGTGGTCTAGAATTTTCTCGGCATAAATGGTGGTAGGTGGTAGGTGGGGTAGCACGATCTCGTATGTCGGATCAAAACTTGTAATCTAAGGGCCTTAAGTATAAGAAGAGGCAAATGTGCTTTGTAACCATTCAACCATTTAGCAATTTAAGTTCATTTCTTTCATTCACAGCTTTTCTCTAGTTTCTCTCTACGATCTAGCTGAATTGAGTGATCGGTCGATCCGAACAAAGCTTAGCTTAAACCCCAACAATCTCAAGCGATTCAAAATAGTTTAAATCGCTGCACGCACGGGTCAAAATCCCAAACGATCGGCCGTGACATAAAACAGTGAGAGGAAGAAGAATGTGCCTAAGCGATCCAAAATAATTTAAATCATCAGATAATCACAATCCAAACGATTAGCCCGTGACATAAGAAAGTGAGAGGGAGAAGAATGTGGGGTAAGGTTTAGAAGAAAATGAAAAATCAAGGGAATCGAAATATTCCAAAATGCGTGAATGGACAAATAAGTGTCTACAAGTCTCGTGGTTTGACTTGGAGACCAAGACAGAGTACATGAGAATTTTAATTTTAGGGCCATTAACAAAAGCTTTTATTTTTATTTTTTTTATTTTCAAGTTCTGTGGGGCCCAAATGAGGGATGGAGTGGAGTTCCCTGGTTCACACACGTGGAATTCTACGTCGCACCAAGTGAATGGCGGCGTCGTCACCTTGTCCCTCTCGGACTTGCGGCAGTGGCCTGTGATCCCACGGCTCACATAGCACGACGTACACCTCTTCGGCAAATATCACCGTACGATGTGAGCGGAAAGGCCCAAAAAGCAGACAACGACAAGGAAAGGCCTTTGATCCGATGGTAGGGAAACGTGCGCTCCTCATTGCTGTCTACTTTAACAGCCGTCGATCCTTTTGCTCGCTGCAAAAATAGGGCGCGATTCTTTTTCGACTCCCTATTTTTCTATTGTAAAAAAGGAAAAAAAAAAGGAAAAAGGAGAATAATCACACAGCATTTCATTCGTGACCGCCATATAAATTCTCTTCCATCTAAACGGCTGGCCTTTTCTAGTCTTGCCAGCGATATTTGCAGTCTCCTTCCCTCCGAACCAGAGTCACCATCCTCATCCCTCCAAAAATCATTCCTCTGCTGGCCATTTCCATTTGCAGTAAGAAATTCAATCCCTTTTCTAGCCAAATTTGATTAATTTCTCGTTTTGGAGTTTCGTCACCTGATTTATAAGCAACCCACAAGCAAGAGAGGCCATCGCATCGCTTCAGAGCCGAAACACCACCGAGAGGGAGGCGCTCAAATGGTGGGTGGTTGTCTCGCTTCCCTCTCTGCCTCTCTCTGTGTCTCTGTTCCACCGCCATCTCTGTTTTGATGGGGCTTGACCTATTTATCTGTGTTTTTCGTCTGTGATTCGTGACGTCATAGGTAAATTCAATTGGTCAAATGGGGAATGGCGAAATGGGTCCTCCATGGCTGATACCAATGCTGAGTGCGGACTTCTTCAAATCGTGCTCTGTTCATGGAGACTCTCACAGGGGCGAATGCAATATGTTCTGCTTGGACTGCATTGGGAATGCCTTCTGCTCTTACTGTGTGGGCGGTCACGGAGGCCACCATGTGGTTCAGGTGCACCGCTTTATGCACAACTCATAAGCCTCTCATTCTACCCTTTTTCTTTTTTTTCGTGAAGCAACAGTTGAAGAGTTCTGATTAAAATGTGGTCAAAGTTTTGATTTTTATGAGCGAAAGTTTTGACTTTTATGGCTCTGATTGCTTGGGTTTTGTTTGATCTTCTGGGGCTTGCAGATAAGGAGATCTTCCTACAACAATGTGGTGAGAGTGAACGAGATTCAGAAATTCATCGACATCTCGAACATTCAGACATACATCATCAACAGTGCGAAGGTCGTGTTCCTCAATGAGAGGCCACAGACGAGGCACGGGAAGGGAGTGACCAACACCTGTGAGATTTGCTGCAGAAGCCTCCTTGACTCCTTCAGATTCTGCTCCCTGGGTTGCAAGGTGATCTGATGGACTCTGTTCTCTCTGTCTTCTTCAATCTCATTAAAAAAAAATTCAGCCTCCGACGAGTGCTTTTTTGACTTTTCCCCTTGTTCTGCTTTTTTTTTTTGGGTTGGAACCCGTGTTTTGTTGTTCATTTGTGGTGGAATTGCTTACTGCTTAAGTTCTAATGTCATGGATTTCTGTGTTTCTTTTGATGCAGATATTTTTATTTAATTCCTGCCTTCTTTGACTTCTACCCCGCTTTGATCACGCTAGGTTATCTTATGTCTAACCAATGAAAAGCATCTGATTTCCCAATTCTCATTCGAATTCTATTTTCCAAATCCGCATTTGATCGAAGTGGAGCGCTAGGTTGATGTCGAATTTAGGAAATTTTTAAATAAGAGTCTAATAAAGAGCCGTTTTTTAAGAGATAACTCGATATCGATTTCATTTTAAATAAGATTATGAACTCATTGATCGATTAATGTCTACATTTCGTGCATTGAAAGATGCACATGACATGCTCGTGAAATACACATGAAATGCATGGGAGCTCGAAGACTTATTCTCTAAATTCTTGCTTGCAAGGAATTATAAAATATTATGTTTATGCCATTGCCCTGACGGACTCTGACATCCTTGATTTCATTCACTCCTTTTTTCGTTGGAATCTGCTGAGCAATTTCATTTCTCTCTTCTTCTTTTTTTGTCCTTTTTACTATTTAGTTTAGTGTTTGTGTTGTCTTGGTCAAGTGGTGAGTTAACACAATTTTCGTTGCGGTTTTTTATTTCATTTATTTCAGCTCAATGCAATCAGGAGGGGTGACTCAATGCTCACATTTTCCCCGAAGACGAGCCAAATTAGGGACGAGCTCCCCGATGGGTCCCGATCGGACGAGTCGTCCACACCCAATCCCAACAAGATCCAAAAGAAGCCAATTTTCAACCGTATGATGAACGGGCTATCCATCTCATTGCCGCCGGTCAATGATTGCAATAAGGGAAAGGACAGCGAAGAGAGGTCTTGGTGCTATAGCTCCGGGGACGAAATTAGCCCTGGCCCTTCTCCATCTACCCCTCTGCCTGTATACAATCACAGTAACTCCAGGAAAAGGAAGGGGATACCTCGCCGTGCCCCATTTTATTAGAAGTATAAGGAATACACCCCAAAATAAAATCGGATTAGCTAGATGGACGAAGTACAGGAATTTCATTATGTTTATACAAAAGACTTACAGTTGATTACAGTGTGGGGGAAAGGCAGGAGAATATAGTTTTCTCTTCTTCTTTTTATTCTCTTTTGCTTGGTTTTTGTTGTGAAATGGAGCTTTTGATTTTTGCTTTATCAGATAATAAAGTTTGTTGGTGTACTAAGATGATATTCTATGGTGTGGGTCCCTCGTGCAGTACATGAAGGCTCTCTCTTTGTTTAAAAGAATGGCATAATGGAGTTGTATATGGATGTGATGCATATTTTATGCACATTCATATATGATGATGTTTCGAAGGTTACTTTTTATTTATATATTTTTATTCAGAGAATGATTAGGGATTTCAGTCAGGAAAATCTCGATGACAAATTTGATTGGAGACATGAGAGGATTTATAGCATGCACGGCATGAGATTAATTCAAATGCGGTATGTATGTCCCGATACAAGACATTTATTTCACAAGAACGCATTTTTTGTCCATATATAGATTTTTCAGAAAAATCGAATATTTTACGTGATCAGCGAGCTATATCCTGGTCTGGATAGGGTTTAGTATTTACCAATTGTTCAATGGGGCAACATGGAAGAAAAGGCAAGCGAAGTTACATGAAGATCGTCGGCCAAGGGGGCTCGTGCGACTACGATGTCTGCGCCAATCTGGACCGCACGTTCATGCCCAAGCTGAGCCGAAGTGGGGGGTGTTCGATCGAGAGCTCTTTCGTGGTCAACCCAAAATTCTAGGTAGTGCGTTTACTGTTGTTGAAAATCGATAGGGGCCTCAGACACCAAGTTGGAGACGGAAGGGACACGTAATTCCCATCAGGACAAGGACATCTCCCCACCCAGATTGCGCCACTAGTGTCTTCCCATTCTCGTCCTCTTGCATCAAAAGATCAATCATGGGGCGCTCGGGATATTGACGGGTCATTGGCGAGAATCGGATTAATTAAGATATTCCAAAATTACCCATTATCTAAGAAACCGATTCTCCATTTCGACAGTCGAGTCAGTTGAGTGAATCGCAACCAACTTGCTTCCATCGCATTATAATGCGTTGATGAGCTTGGAGACCCCGGGAAGGGGGAGGGGAATCTAATGACCTAGAAAAGCAGGCGATGACTTATCACATCTGTAACGAGTTCACTTTCTTGGGTCTCTCTCTAGGTCGTGCATCGATGATGTCGCTGACTTTCTTACCATCTTTTCCTTGGCCTGCTCTGTTGCTTTGGTTGAGCGAAAACATCCCTGATTGGTAATGGCATCAATGATAGATTTCTTTTTCTTTTTCCGTTTTCTCGTGGGACAGAAGACTTCGGTTTCTCTGTTTTCTATGTCCTTCAAAAGGGAAGAACATCTCAGGACACAGTTCATTCCCCTCTGGATTCCTCCCAACATCTCCCACTATCAATTTTTTTCTTTTTCAGGCTGCTCTCAATGATGGACCGACCAACTAACAGTCATCTAATCACCAATTCCCCCCCGCCAAGAATCAAAGTAGGACTCGTGGGATTCTTTCTTTCTGGGCCAACGTTCCGGTCCATATTGACGCATTCGATGTCCATCTATAATCTCGCTAAATCAGAAGAGCAAGGTGTTGGACTCTAGACCCCATAAAATTAATTCGAGGCTGCAAGTGTTTGGGCTTTTCAAATTTTAAGGCCCGTGTTGAATGAAATGTCTAGGACCAAATGGCTCGTGCTAGTAGCCTAATTCAATGAAGTGGGGGCAAATGGATGGTCCTGTCTAAACTTCCCATGCGTGTCATATTTATCGCAAATTGATTGTTGACCAATTTTTATCCTAATCAATTTCACGTAGGTGCAATCCATCCTACAAGCTTGTTTGTTATACTCTACTACTATTACTTTTAAGGGACCAAATAGGGGACAAGCGTGATCTCTTACTTTATATATATAAGAATCGAGATAAGACTTACAATCCCTAGCATGCAATGTTCATTCCTCATTTCCTACTTATTCTAACTTAAGCATCAAAATGATCCTTGATGCAATTAAAGGCGAAGGAATCCATTTGTCGACCATGCAAGGGATGTCCAATTTGTGCATCAAATTTTTTTTTGTGTAAGGTTCTACACACTCGATACTCAATGAGACAGTACGTCATATCACCTGTTTTACCTCGTTTGAAGATCCTAATGATCAAAAACATGTTTTTTTATTATTGATTTTTAGCTCACTAGATGTTACTTAACTTGAACCCCATCCCACACCCAATCCAACGGACACGAACCATCGAATGGGGTGTGATGGGGAGGGGGGCAGGCATGTGAGATCAGCTCAATGTAATAGAAAGCCTATGCCTGGCTCATTTGCACTAGAAGGCTCCATTTGTTTCATAAAAAAAATATAGCATTTATGGAAAATATTTTTCAAAAAAATGCCAATATTTTCCTGTGTTTGGTTGAAATTTGAAATTGAAGTGGAAAATTTTTCCGTTATTCAATATCTTATTTGATTTTTTTACTTTTTTTTTTGTTTTTATGTTCTTTTTATTACTATTTTATTTAAAATTCGGAAATTTTAATTATTTTTATTTTTATCGTTAATTTCTTTTTTTCTTTTCTTTTCTTTCTTTTTCGGATTTTTTCCCGTTTCCTCAGCTGATCATCGCCATGGCGGCGACTAGCAAGCGTTGCCGTTTGGCGACGCTCAAATCGACAATGCCCTAGCCTTATGGTCTCTGGCGACGCTCGAGCAACGCCAATTTGCAGCAACAAGGCTCATGCCTCGCCAGATCAACAAGCCACGAGCCTGCTTGCTAGCTTGACACACCTATGGCCGGTCGCCGGCCATCGCGTGGCCGGTGATCGGCCAAACAAGAAGAGCAAAAAGAAAGAGAAAAAAATTAAATTAAATAAAAAATTAATAAAAAAAAAAATTTGAGTTTAAAAAAAATAAAAATAAAGAAGTGGGTAGCAGGTGTAAAATAAGAGAAAGTGAGTGTGGAAATTATTTTTCCTAACTTGAAAAGTGGAAAATATTTTCCCAAATTTTAGAGGAATTTTTCCTTTCATGAAAAATATTTTCCGAAAAGACAGAGTCTAAGTCAAAATGCAAATTCCAAACGAAGCGTGGTCCTCAACAATTCGAGAATTGCCTACTCGGAAATTCAAGCACCCCGAGTTTGCCTCCAACAGTTGGTCCGACGCCATTCCAAGGCCCGGTCAATGCCAAGTTCTGAAGTACTGCGGATGCACCTGTCCTTCAACGAGTCAATGTCTCCATTAGGCAAGGAGTGGCGTCGGGAGGGTCCACTCGAGTTGGCAGCTCTTTTCCGATCGAGAAACGGAGGCGTCGACCGATCGAAACGGTCCTCCGATCGCGTCCGCAATCAAAGCATGCTCGTCAAACGAGCAAGCCTACACGCATCTCGGGCGACCGTTTCGGATTCTGTCAACTCTCATCAACAGAAACCCTACCTCAACAGAAAGGACAAGGAGCGGCTCCAATTCCTAACAGACACGCTTCCGCTTATCAACGTTCCAGGAGCAAATCGAGCCCTACAAGAGACTGATGAAGAGAGAGAAACGGATCTGAATGTATCTTTAAAAGGCTCGAGTCGAAGAAATATGCAATGAATTCGCTCTAGAATGAAAGACCCTCTTAGTCGGGAAGATGAAAATTAACTGGAGATTAGGAAATTGTTTTAGTAAGATACCATGTCAGGATTTCGATTTTGACTATCAGCGGGTAGGGATAGTGTAATCCTTTCAACGACTAGGGAAGTTTTGTTCGAATGCATCCACGGGCGCCGAAATGTGCGTCCCACCACTTGAGGACGCAGTCCGAAACTGCGGCTCAGTGATACTGCTTGGATCTGTTCGGACAGCGTTAAATGAAGGCAATGTTGACCGGTGCTCGTTCTCGCGCGGAACATTCCGTGCGTTGACCCCAGTACCCCAGTCGCGATGGTCTCCTAATTGGACTAGATGTTCCATGGGAGCTGGCTAATGCCATTTGCACGTTTCTTACCAATTGTTTATCTAAGGTCTATAGTTTATTTATTATAAAATTTATTATATTTGCATTAATTCAATTCTAAACTTTTAAATTGTGAATGTTTTGACGGCGATTTGTTAATATAGTCTATTTTACCAATTTTGATTTAAAATCATTGACGTAAATATTGACCGTCTTAAATGACATGATTAGTGTCGATGTAAATAATTTTTACAATTTATTTTGCTTTTCTAACAATTTTGATCAATGAGGTTTGGGTGAGTTAGCACAAATGCAATAAACATAAAACTAAATTGGAACAAATGCAATAAATTTAATACATTTTAAGTAATTTTTCCTCTTTTTTTCATATCAAGTGACGCCTTGTCTAACTTTCGTGCACTTTGACAGATTCACTGTGGATTTTATGGTAGTCTAACAAACAATATAAGCCGCCACTTAATGCTCGCATTTGCCTCTCAACAGAACACTTCAATTTGAGGTTATTCCGACGCTAATGATGAGAGGATCCTTTACGCGATCTTCCACATCTATTTCTTTAATTACCTAAAAGTTTTGACCGTCTAAAGTGGAAGAACGACGGGGAGATGACAACAAAACCCCCTGTGGGGTACGATAAAATTATCTAATTCTCCACCACCATAGCTTTACCTTTTGGGATTCTCATGCTCCTCGACATTTGAATATTCGTGCAATTAGGAATACGGTATCTAGAAGCGTAGGAAAAAGAAAACCAAAAAAAGATATCATTACATCCTTCGGATCGAGGAACGTATGTATGAAAGGTTAATTCACGTGGCAACCGATGTCTCCCAATGGATTCAACGGTCAAAGTCGCTCGTGGAAAAGGGGAAAAGTTAACGCTATTTTGATGACGGAACCTGAATAAATCGTAGAAATCATGTTTTTGCATTTCGAAATTTCGATTCGTAGGCAGTTAATGTCTACGAGTAAAGACAATGGTTTAATCCACTCCATCAGATAGCTACACTGCCCCATCCCAAAAGGGGCGAGCAAAACCTGCGACTAATGAATTTTGGGATGGAGAATGGGTCAATATTCTTACCCTAACATGTAGAGTGGGGATGGAGATGGTAAGTGCTGCCCTATAGACCTGTCCCTCGCGCCTATTCGTGATCCTATGTTTAGAAATTGGAAATTTCTAGAATTAATCTAGTTCATTTTATATAAGTTGCATTACTTTGGTAGCATAAAGTTTTTGGTTTTCTTTCTTTCTTTCTTTTTATTTTTTGCATAGATTGCGATATCAACATGAATAGTTCCCATAATTTATTCCCTTCTTATTATGAAATAATTTCAAACTCATATTTTTTTCCATAAATGATCCACTCATAAATTATTACATAAATTAAATTATGTTTATCGAATAATTTATTTGAAAAATTTTAAACTTGAAATTATGGGGCAGGAAAATCCATATTTTTGCTACCGGTACATAAATATGCCTCATGCGACACACCGGACCAAGACAGGTGAGTGCAACCCTTATACACGCCCTACCCCGTCACCATTCCTATTCGAAAGTGCGATTATGTATATTCAAATGGTAAGTTTAACCGGTGCATGGATATTGAAGAGACATTTTAACTAGTTCGCAAAAGTTAAAACAACGGTTTAAAATAATTCGGAAAACATTTATGGAAAAACACTCGCTCGATATAATTAATGGATAAAAAATATTTTCATTATCGACAATAATTTTTATTATAAATATTTTTACGGATGATGAAATTATTTTTTTGTTCATTTAATGTTGTAAGAGACACAAAATCATCCTTTTTAGGAAAGAAATATCTTTTAAATTATTCCAAGTTTTTGCAAAACAGGCGGAACATTTATTTTGAATTTTTTCCGGTGGGCCAAATTATTAATTTCCTGGCCATTAGCAATAACCCCCTGGAAAAAGCAAAGATCCGCACGAGGCAATCTAAATCCACAGGATACATCGTGTACTTTTTTTTCTATTTTTTGAGTACATCGTACTTTGACCAAGTCACACTCGCACGCACAGAGTTTCCCCCCGCCCCGCCTGTTTCTTGGGCCTCACTCAATTCCAAGGAAGTCGTCGCCATCGCGTCACTCGGCAGCATCGAATTGTAACCGCGTAATGAAAGACGTCACGGCCCCACCTCTCCCCGTCATCCCCACTCGGCTCTCCGTCCCTTCACCCCCCCGCCGTTAAGCACTCCCCTCCCCCTCCCCACTCCACTGCCCCGTTAAGTGACGGAAAAGCGCAGGTCGTCAGACGGCGACTCCAGCTCCTCCGTCAGTTCTCCCCGCGAGCCGTGACGACCTCGCTCACGCCATCTCTCTCTTTTATATATATCCCTCCACCCCTCTCTCTCCGTTCATATCACTGCCGCGCAGAGCTCGCATCCTCTCTCTCTCTCTCTCTATCTGTACACGAACCTTCGCAACGCAAGATCGCAGCCACCGTCCCTCGCCGTCGCCGGTTTCGTCAAATCTGGAAATGGGCTTGTGCTTCTCGCAGGACCTGGAAGACAACTCCTCCGCGCTGTCCCCGCGGTCCGCCCGGGTGATCTCCATCAGCGGCGAATTGCACGAGTACCGCGTCCCCATCAGGGTCTCCCAGGTCCTCGAATCCGAGAGGACCTCCTCCTCCTCCTCCTCCTCGTCTTCCTCGGGCTTCGTGTGCAGCTCCGACTCGCTGTATTACGAGGAGTTCATCCCGGTCCTGGCCAACGAGGACGAGCTGGTGCAGAACCAGATCTACTTCGTGCTCCCCAGGTCGAAGCTCCAGCACCGCCTGACCGCCTCCGACATGGCGGCGCTCGCCGTGAAGGCGACCGTCGCGATGCAGAAGGCGTCGTCGAGGAAAGGCGTGGGCCCGCAGCGGCGGAGGAAGACGCAGATCGCGCCCTTCCTGGTCGTTAACCAGAGGACCGTCTCGGACTACCGCGAGATCAACGAACTCGAGGTCAATAGGAGCGGCAAAAGGCTCGAGAAGACAGCTCCGGCGGCGCTGTCCAGATCCGGATCGGTCAGGAAGATGCAGAGACAATCTTCGCGGAGGTTGAAGAAGGCGGTCCGCTCGTTTAGAATTAGGCTAAGCACAATCGAAGAAGGCCACGGGGGGATAGATTAACGACGGTTCATGGCAAGACCGGCCATTCGTTCATTGCGAACTTTACATTGTCGAGTGATGACGATGATGATTCATTTCGGATTTGTAGGTTGGCTCCTTTTCTTCCTTGTATGTAATTATCAATGTTATTTGTCTCCTGTAAAAAAAAGAAGGAACAGAGAGATTGTTCACATTGAACCTATCGATTACAATGTGAAGAAGTTTTTGATCACGCTTATCGATTCACCAATTTCATTTTCGTTTCGCTCTCTCATCGAAACGCGACGGTCGATCAAACATTCGACAGAATCGGGTTCAAAGGTATCCTGGTTTCGGCCATGGTCTTTCTGTGGACGAGGAAGCTTACTCGGTTTCTCGCCGACTCTCCACACACAAGACAAGTGCAGGAATGCCGGAGAGAGCTCGTGACCGACGGCTTTTGCACGCGTCTTTTGTTTTTCGCTTTTGTTTGGTCCGTGAGGAAAGAACAAATCTTTCTTTCTCTTTTTTTTTTTATATTATTAGAAAATTTTATATGTATGGTCGAAGATAATTGTGAGATGTTACAACACCGCCTTCGCTTTTGCTTCGCCTGAAGAATCCATTCGCATAAGACGATGGATCGAAATTATCGCTCTCTTTGATTAAAAAGCAAAACTATTCGGGAGTCACGTGAATCGAGAGATACCCTACACCTTACGAATGGCGAAAATTCGGGGAAAGTGAGAGGAAAAAGGATCTGAAAATAAGTGGAGATAGTGGGTATTTCGTGTTTGCTAAAGATAAGCGGAGGAGGATGATCACAACAGTTGGCGGAATGGGATGAGACGAGAAAATTCAATCCTGGGTGTGGGATCATTCTAAATTAGATAGATTGACTCCCAAACCAAAGGCGATTTCATCTGAAAAGGCAACGAGGCCATCGCGGCTTTTGCTTTCGTTTCGGAGGACAGTTCCTTTTTGGGCGTCAAGCTCAATCCCTCCCGTCCTGTACCGCCGCGACGACAATTAGTCACGCGTGTGGGGTCGATTAATCAATTCCCCCCCTTGTTTTTGGCTTGCGACGAGTCAAAACGACCTCTATTTTGATCGGCTGGAACAATCAACTTTCTGCAGGTGCATGACGCATGAGCGTCCGTAATCACCTTGGTTTATCATATTCTATCGTTGATTATTCGCCACTTCCACTTAAAGAATGTGTCAATTGATGTATCAACGACAGCATTTCTAATGCATCCACAATAAGGAGCAATCGGTTCCCGCCCTGTAATAAGATTGGGCAAAGTCAATTCTTGACTTATGAAACTAGGAATCGGGCGGTCTCAGAATTGGAACTGCACCGGCACTTGTTTCTTCTACTCCTTATAGGTGGGAGTTTCCCAACATTAAAAGAAAAAGAAAAATCTCCTATCTAGAGTTTGAAAAATCTTGGCCGGTCCATTTGGGCTAGTTCCTTATGTGGAACCGGAAGCTGAACTATTTACTCTTGAAATCAAGAACCACATAAAACTGGCCGGCTCGATTTTCGGGTGGATTGAGACCGATGCAGACCCCCAATCAATAAGTTATCGTTATTGAGATGACTTCTTATACAATACGCTAAAGCTCAAATAAGCGTCCAAGCACAAACCCTATTTCTCGCTGAACTAGGCATAGCCCAGTTATATGTGGAATTAGCTAAAATGTATTTTTTGTAAAACAGCATTTGTAATATATTTATTTTTAATGACTTGGGCTATCTCTAATTGCCACTTTTAAATAGACAAGATGTATTACACTTAAATAGATGATTTGAAAGATTTCGCCAACTTTATACATAGGCTCTGTTATTTACATTAGGTAGTTTAGATGGATGCACCCAATCCATCTGTTTTTTTTTTGCGTGAGTTACTTGACAAATAACTTTCGTTTTTTTCTAATCAGGGCACCGGTCCCCTCGCGTAGAGACGTTCGGGAAACTCTTTTAATCTTTGCATATGGGCATTATCCCCCGCTTTGTATTTCTTCTCGCCTTATCTTCTTCTTTGTAGGAAACTATTGACTGAATCATCATCATTCTGCCTTGATCCAGCCACGAAAATGAAGTATATATCTCTTAATCACCAAAAAAGAAAATCAAAATTGCAAGCACGATATCTTCCTTGACGATCAATTAGTTCCAAATTCTTCGTAACTCTTTAAGTCTTGCAAAGAGATGCACGATATACATGCACTTATTTCTTAAAATGGATGACGTTGAACACCGATCTAGAGGCTCCCGTTTGTGGTTCAATTTGTCACGTGCTTCGGATCTTGATGCATTTCTTCCGATTGTTCGACTCGTACGAAGCTGGCAATCTAATGTCATCTTACGGATGCGACACGGATCTAAATACCCTCGGACGATAAAAGATCTCCATCCCGGCTACGTCTCGTTCAGTTTGCCGGTCACACTCGCAAGAGCCTGATCGAGAAACTTTTTTCCACGCCACACGGGCAACTCCGAACGCTGCCAATGTCAATGGGCCCCCAGCCCCTATGCGCACGAAATTATTTGCCTCCTCTTCCTCGGCCCACCATCGCATCCAATCTCTTCTTTTTCCTCTTTTCCCCCTATTGATTTGTGGTATGGATGCAAACTACTTGATTAGTTTACTTCACATAAAAATATCTTACTAATCTGTAAGGTGATAGGGCAAAAGCCTAAGAGTGAGAGTTAGAATAGAGGTAGAGTAGAACCGACAAAAAAAAAATACTAATTGGTCATCAAAAATAATGCTCAAAGCAAAGAAAATGACTTCCAAATTTGATTTCTTGAATATCATGAACTTTTATTGAGTGGCCAAGAAATACTGATTCTCTTTGGTATTCATTCATGAATCTCAAATAATAATACCTAGTTGTAATTTTATCACGTCATTTTTGTACTACTTCTATAAATTAGACATTGCAATTATACGTGCTCGATTAGGAGCTAATTGACTATATAATCATTTATAGTCCGTGGACCAAATTATGTATCTCGATATGCTTTAGATATTTCATTGCAGCGTTTCAACTTTGATTACTCAGATCTATATATATATTTTAATATCAATGAATCAAAACTCGTGGACTTATTATCTAGATGGCTCACTTGCTATTTTAGTGTATCTTATAAATCGCATGCCTATGAATTTTGTTTGATAAGATTAGTTCCATTTTATCGTATGCAATCAATTAATGCGATTCTAAGCTTCACCAAAAAAAAAATGTTTTAGATGAATTAATCGATTTGAATTAACATATAGTTTCTATACCTTAAAATATATGATAACAATGATTAACCTCAAATAATCTCAAAATATTTTTAAGTAAGCAGACTCATCAAATTATTAATTTAAGTGGGTATCACCAAATGGATCAAGGAAAATTCCAAATAAAGTCTTAAAGTTGATTCATTTTTACAAAAAAAGCTCCAAAATTAATTTTATTTCAAATAAGAGTCTGGAGTAATTAAGTCAGTCTCAAACAGTGAGTCGAGCGAGACTATGTCAATATTGGGGAAATTGGATTTAAATTTTTAACCCATCAACAACTGAAACCAAGCAAAAAGATTAAATTGCACGACAAGAAAAACAGAGCTAAAAAAGGCCATGGCCAGAAGAGCTAGATATCGCAAGAACAGAACAAGAGGGAGACTCGCAGAGAAGGCTAGATGGCAAAGGGGAGCGGTGATAGATGGTCGTCAAATAATAAGGTTGGTTGATTGAGGGCTGTCAATAACTTGCAGATCCAATCCTTCGCTCTCGTAATTGCTTCCAATGAGCTAGGGTTTTTTTGATCCGGTGCCTTCTGTTGGTGACGACGGAGCTTTCTCACGACGCTCACCATTAACGTGGGATAGTGGAGGCTCCGGCGAGTCATGATGGCCGCAGTCACGAGAGCAGCAACCACAGCCCTCGCTCCAGCGTCCGCAAACAGGACAGCTACCTCCCTTTTGTCAACATTAGCCGCATTATGAAGAAGGCCCTCGTCACCAACGACTTAAGGAGAAAATTTGGGTGGCAGGGAATGAAGTAGATGGGAAGAAGGAAAGAAATAAGTAATTAGGGTTTCCTTTTTTATTAATTTTTTGACAAAAATGTTCCTATCCAACTATCAGAAATATCACTTTTTTACCGGCGGTGAGCTCGAGCCTTTATTTGAGATTAACTTGGTCATTTCAAACTCTTATTCAAAACAAAATCTACTTTATGCTCACTTTTGAGAAAATGATATCGCTTTAGGTGCTTATGTAGAATTTTCTCATGTATAAATATCACCGAACTCATAATCTGAGAGTGTTTTGAGTGATTCAAATGTAGTTGTAATTTTCGTTATATAGTTTGATATATAGTTTGTTGTTACTCTCTCCATAGATGTAGGTCACCTCGACCGAATCACAAAAATCTATTCTAATTTTATTTTCTTATTTTGCCTATTTTATTGTTTGATCTCTTTCTTCCGCTACAATTGGTATCAAAACCAAGTTTGACTAATTTAAAGTGAATCAATATATTATGGATTTGGGTTGTTTGTTTTATGATATACCAGATAGAAACTATTTTACTACTTATAAATGCATTAATAGTAGTAAGGTGCAGTTCAGGAACAATGCTAAGTACGATGTTGTGGGTTTGGTGATATTATGAGAACATTGATAGTGAAGCACGTTCCAAAGTTGAAGAAGAAAACGATTTTCTTAAGTGCCCCGAATTCAATTAAGTGTCGATATACCTTAGAATGTGGAGTTTTAAAGTTATTTGAGGTGCTTTGATGATAATGAGAAGAATCAAATATAATGACCTGTATGAACTTCAAGTCAAGACAACGATAGATTTCATTGTGGAAAAGTTGAAAATGCATTAGTTTGAGAGTTTGAATTGTGGCATATGCATTTGGAATACATCTATGAGAGAAGCCTAAAGGTTTAACAAACTTGAATTTTCGTAGGTTATTGTAGTTTCCTTTGAGAAGATTACCAGAGTTATGCTAATAGTTGTAACTAACCACTTGAGGAAGACTTGGCTATTTGTGCTTAGGCATGAGTTTGATGTTATTGTTAGGTTCGGACAGTTGAGAGCTTTGAATGAAAAGGAAACGTCTAAAAACAATTAAGCATGTGTGGACTAATGGTAGCATGGCACTAGGTTGGAAGGCACACATTTCAAGAAAACTTACGAAGAATTCGCAATTTATCATCTGAAGTCAGGTGCACAGAACATAAGCAGAAGCTAATGAGCCAACCTCTGTAAGCAAGTGCAAGTTCACGCAAGGGGAAGAGCTTCATGATAACTTAGAAGAATGGAGAGAATGGCGTGAATAAGAATCCGCACACATTAAAGAGCTTGAGAGAGAGAGAGAGAGAGAGAGAGAGAGAGAGAGAGAGAGAGAGAGAGAGAGATTCAACACTTGGATTATTGGCCTTCTCTTCGCAGGTTGCAGAACTGAAGTTCCTGCGGGGAACCCAATGACCCAGAATTTCTGTTCGATTTGGAACTTCGTGGTTCGGTAGACAGCAACAACCGAGCCAGAAATCTTGGGGATTTTTCCAAAGACAATGAAATGTGATCCGGATAATCAGGTCTTGCTTTGTTTAGATGTCGTTGACTATCGCCATGGCTTTCCTGTCTGGTCGCTCAATGATTGATGGCATGTGGCCCCTGCATTAGGCGAGAAGGCAGCGATTTTCAAACGTTTGTTCACCATACCATGGAGAAAAAAAAAAAACGGGGGTTAAATTGAACGTTGTTGACCTTCACACGCAATTTCCCTAAATCATGCACAATGAAAGGCCTCGTGGTCCGATTCTCGATATTTTCTTTTTTATGCAATTAAAAGTACCTCAACGACTGGTTTTCTTTTCTTTTCTTTTTTTCCTTCCTTTGCCTTTGTGAGTAGATCCGTGCCGTGAAAAGTTTTCGTTGCTCTGCAGCTGGATTCAAATTCGAAAATATGACGTCGGAGCAGCTATATTAGAGGAAGAGGTACTTTTGTAGATCTATTACATATTGAAATGTGGGAAGTCTAGTCATAGTTCAATCGAGTGATGTTATTGTTTTTGAATAAGCAACTTAATCAATTTGGATTCATTGCACCTAACGTGAATCTTGCATTGCCCTCAATTTTCTCAATCGCCTAGTGCATTTATTGATGGAATGGGAACTTGCTGCGTACAACACCAGTAAAGTGAGTAAACAGAAACAAACCATGATGACTAATCGAATGCCTTTGACTAAAGTGCGAGCATCTAAGAAGCATCGTTTTGCGCTTATTCCAGGCAAAAGAAAGAAAAAGTAAAGTAGCATTATGAGGATGATTGGCGAGCTCTGTTGGAGGTGTTCAATCTCTTGCGGTAAGCTCATATCTGGACCAGCTCTTGGAACGCGTTCACGGCCGAAAGTGGCAAACCCAACGCGACCGCGACGTCCTTCCTATTCTCGCTCTCTTCCCTCATGAACACGCAATCGGTCGGTAGCAGGTTGCCGGTGCCGAGCTGCGTCGGCCCTCCCCATCCGAAGTCGAAGTCGCCAAATTCCAGCCCCATCCACGAGCTTATCAATAGCGAGCTCATTCGGAAAGGTTCGAACGGATACTTGTCCATGTAGTCGATCGCCGATAGCACGAAGTCCTGGTTCACCTTCTCGATCGCCTTCTTTATTCTTTCGGCGGTGGAAGAGATCGGCTCGTCGAACAACTCCCCCGCGGTGCAGAGACAGCAAGGTAAGACCACGGCATTCCCGAAGTATCCGTCGGGCATTTTCATCTTCGACCGGAAATCGACATATATGAGGAGCTGGGATAGTTGGTGCGGTTTCATCTTGAGTGCCATGGTTCGAGCCCGCCACACTAGAGCCGAAAGCACGACAAAGGTGGAGTACTTGCTCCTTACTTGTCCGCCAGCCGTCGCCATTTTTCTCAGGGCGGCCAGCTTCTCGCCGTCGACAGGGAAAGTTTTAAATACGATTTGCTCTCTCTCGCATAATGCGGTCATGTTTGATATATCCCCCACACGAACAAAGTCGTTGTAACAATTGCCAAGTTGAGGCGGCACCCTCGCCTTCAGAAAGGTTCTATCGTGACGAGGGACGAAGGATAACGGTTTGCCTCTTGCTGTCTCAGACCACGAGTTCATGAAATCGATTGCTGAGATACCATCAGTCATGCAATGATTAACTACGACCCCTAAAGTGAAACCTCCACATTTGAACCTTGTCACCTGTTTAAACAGTCTCTAGAGTTACTAATTCCCCCAATATAAAATGCAATGAATGGAAACTTGTATATATAAATTATTGCATGGCCATTTTTCATTTATCAAATGCATGCGTCTCACATCCAAACAAACATTGAATTGAACGGGTCTCATGATGTTAGACATAATGGACTAAAATATATAGTTACTCTACATCAAGTCAAGTCACGGACCACATCTAGGACTTATGTGGAACGTGACATATTCTAATCCGATCTAACCTGGGGTCTCCCAAAACGCATTCATTTATATAATGGTCGAGAAAGCGAAAGAACGTAGGAGGTGAAGCGTTGCAATCATTGCCAGCAAAGAAAGGAAGGAAGGAAGAAACCGTTCACCTGTGCTGTTAAAAGGGGCGCGGCTTCCAGTATTTTCTCTGCAGGATCTCTGTAAACGAGCTTTTCTAAGATATCGGCATCAAGCATCTTTATATCGCCCAGACTTTCGATGTCGCAATCGGCCGACGCCTCCACGAATGGGACTCCCAACATCCTCTCGCAGTCGACCGTCAACTTTCCTGAGAGTTTTTGGCTAACCTCCCAGCGAGTGGATAGTAATGAACTAAAACTCTGGAGAGAGCTTGCTTAATCACGCCCGCCACGTTCGCGTCGCCCCCGTGGAAAGTGTAAAGGGTCGGCACCACGGCTAGAGCCCAACAGTCCATGCTGCACAAGAAAAGGGAACCCCCGGGAGTTTCTCCTTCCGGTAGGACTGCGACGGGGAGCGACCTCTCTATCGTTAGGACGTGGTCCGCCTCGTTCTTGATGGCCCCCATCGGAGAGCTCCGGTTGTCCTGCTCTGTAGCTCTGAAAACAGAAAGGCGTTCGGAAGTTCAGACACAATTGACGGACTGATGTAACAAAAGATAGCAGGAGATTATCTTTCACTGGATGAATCGAATGCTTTGGACGGCGAGCATTACTGCAGCGTTGCAACATGTGTTGTCAAATGTAGGAAAGCCAAAAAACAAACAAATTGAGAGAGAGAGAGAGAGAGAGAGAGAGAGAGAGAGAGATTAGTGATGAATTTACCAGATTGGCTTTCTCTCTTCGGATGTTGGCAAGCCGAATCTCCATGGGGCCGTTTAAATAGCCCTGCATGCCAGCGGAAAAAAAAGAAAAGAGAAATGATTGGAAAGTGAGTTTTAATCTATTGCGAGAATAATGATCTGTTTTGAATTATGAAAAATCAAATAATAAATCATTATAAATTGTGGAATCCATTTATTCAATAATTTATGATTCATAATTTTCACGGTAACTCAAACACTCTTATACTAACAAAGTCCTATGAATTTAAAAAAGGTTCTCAAAAATGTTTAAATATCGATATGTAAAATCATGAATAATTTCTTTCTCACACGCACATGTATATTGTGAAACTTAAACAACATGTTTTAAGTTTTCGATTTGGGAGGGAAAAAAAGGTCAAAAAGACATCAAATGGGTGAAAGCGAACGGGACGGCTTCTCAAATACCTCCATTTCGTTTAATATTATCCTGTGGAAGTGGGGCATGCACCAATTGTACGCGACCATCCACCTACCTAGGATTTTCTCCTTGTATCGACATAGTTTGGCCGGATCAAATTATTTACGCTGCCATGAGCCATTCGGTGATATGGACATTCGTGACATCTACAGGGTGGTGGCATCCTTAAAACATAAGATAGTAGTGATTACCATTAGGTGTGGACCATGGAAAAAACGATGCCAGTTTTTCCAGAAGAGACAAACGAGTTCCTATAGATTTATCATTGGCGTTGATCACCAAACCTCCCGTCCAATCTTCTACCAAACCATAGAGATAAAGATAAGCAAACAGGGCTTGGGCTGACGTTGACCTCCACAAGGCTTGGGCGAATATGCCAGTTGGTATGCTTTTAACGTGCTGAGATCAAGAGGGGAAGAATGAGGACCGTGTGCAGTCGACAATCAACTGCATAGACAAGTGTCGGGTCGGCAGTGCTCGAGGCGGCTTGGCGATGGCGACCTGATACCGAGGGATTTACTGGGGAAGGGAGTGAGAATAAGAAGGACGTTGCGGTCGCGTCGGGTTTTGCCATTTTCCGGCACAATTGGTTCGAATATAAAACTCATGACCAGAGATTGAACACCTTCCAGTGAGCGCGCGTACTATTCTCGTAATGCTAAGGAGTGCATGATTGAGAGAAGTGGCCCGTGACGGTCAACGTTCCCCCAATCCCTGCTCTCTTTGTTTTCTCCGTGGTTTGGTAAAAGATAGGACGGAGAGGTTGGTGTTCGACGTGAGTTATCGGAACTTGTTTGGTCTCTTCTGATTATTTTTTCCATGGTCAACCTAATGTTAATTGCTACTATTTTATTGGTTGCGATTATTGCCACCCCTGTATACATGTTATGAATAGGACCTTCACCGAATGGCTCATGCAAATGTCAACTGATTCCATCCGAATAAACTATGTCGATAAATGAAGAAAATCCTAGGCAAAACCTGGTGGAGATACTAGCGCGAAATTATACATACCCTTTCATAGAATATGCTTTAATATCTTGTATTAGTTGACAATAGGATTTATATGTTCTTTTTACATACATACATACATACATACATACATACATACATACATACATAGCCTCCCTCCAATCATGAATTTAAACTTTTAGAATAATTAGCATTTGTTTTACAAATTTTTTTATGGTATTAAAGCAGGAGATCAAGAGTTTAAATCTTTCCAATCCCTTATTTGCCTCCCCACTTACATATTTTTATGCTTTCGACTTAGACTTTATAACATATTTTGCCCTTAATTCTATTTGCACATGAGATACTTTTTAGAAAGTGACCCACCTAGAAGTGCTCCGAGCTAAGCATTGCTTTTTGAGTATTCGTGAATTAATTTTAATTTTTTACATACATACTTTAGGATCGCTCTTTTCCTTTTTTTTTTTTATCAAAAGCCACTCCCTATTCAAGGCTTATGGCCTGGGGATGTCAATCAAACTCGTTGTCGGTGTAGCGTCCAAGCACCTCCCCGAGAAGCGTGTACGCACCTCCCTACGCCTGTAATGCTTCCCACGTCTTACTAACTTACCTATATAATAGTATATAGAAAGGGAGTCAATAACATGACAGTATAAGAAAATTTGACTTCGAAGTGAGAAAGCAAGAAATCGGACTAAGATGACGAAGTGATATTCAACTTCGCTACGTAACATAATGATATTTGATCTGGCAGACGACGAAATGACGTATGAGGTGACGAAGTGACGTAAGAGGTGACAACAGATTAGTTATCCAACTTGGCCTACTTGCAAGTCGTTGCTATCGAATAAATATGTATGTAAACGAAGAAAAACGCGGGTAAGTTCTCAGAGCCGTGGATAATCTCTTTGCCTCACGATAGAATTTGATCTCTTCTTTTTGTATTCTGACTTAAGTATCGTGGGGTCTTCTTAAGGATTTTGTTAGCAACCTTAGGTGCAGATCTTCGAAGGATCAAGAAATATAGAGAAACAGAGTTCGGGATATCCTTGGTGATTTTTGGCCAATTAATTAGACAAATATCCCAAAAAATCTTAAATTATGTCACTTGTGATAATTTTACCATGAACTTTTTTTGTACCATAAAAAACCACAAACTATGTCACTTAAGATAAATTTACCCCCAACTTTTTTTTTGCCAAAGGGCATTTTCTTCCTTTTCCATTTTCTTTTTTTCTTTTTCTTTTTTTTTTCCTTCTCCTTACTTCCCTCTACCAACCATGGCCGCCCTTATCGGCATCAAAGTTGATGAGGGTTGCCCTCGCCCGCCCTCATCAGACATTGGCGAGGGTCGCCCTTGCCCTTGCCCTCGCTTGATATTGGCAAGGCCTGCCCTCGCCTCACTCGACCCAGGCGAGGGTCACCTTTGTTGGATCGGCGAGGGCGGGCAAGGACGGCCATTGCCGGCTTCCCTCCATCGGCCATGGCAGAGGGAAGAAGGAGAAGAAAAAAAAAAAGAAAATGGAAAAGGATGAAAATGCCATTCGACAAAAAAATTAGAGTAAATTTGTCCTAAGTGGTATAGTTTGGGGTTTTTTGTGGCACAAAAAAAAGTTTAGGTTAAAATTTTCACAAGTGATATAGTTTAGGGTTTTTAGTAGTACAAAAAAAGTTTAGGATAAAATTATCACAAGTGGCATAATTTGGGATTTTTAGTAGCACGAAAAAAAATTAATGATAAAATTGTCATAAGTGACATAGTTTATGATTTTTGGTAGTATTTGCCCTAATTAGAATGACTAAATTTGCAAATTGTTAAAAGTTTTAGGACTAAATTGGTATAATTGAAAGATTTATAACTGAAAGACACTATATGATAGATTATGATTGGAGAATTTTCCTAGGGATGAAGGTGAATGTCTCTCCAATTCTTTCACCTTTTCATTGTAGTGAAATTGGAATCTTCAATAAATTTTCCTTATTTATGTGATTCTTGAATAGGATGGCGGATCCTCATACTTGTCGTAGTACACATCGACCAACCACAAATCCAACATGAGTGTGAACTAATTTGCTCATTGAGTATCTATGATGTGATGAGAGTCTGTCTTCTCTCTCCCACTCTCTCTCTTCTCTCTATCTACCTTTTTAACCTTCAGCCATGAGAAGGGTTAGAGCTAGCCTCCCACTCTCTCTCTTCTCTCTATCGTCCTCTTTAACCTTCAGCCATGAGAAGGGTTTGAGCTAGCCTCCCCCTCTTCTCACTCTCTTTGATTTTGTTTGTGTTTTTTTTGTTGTCTTCTTCTCTTTCGATCTAGATCAATTCTCTTCTCCTGGTATAAATCAAGTTCCGAGAGTTTGAATTTTTCCGATTTAATTCTCCTTTGGAAGCTATTTTCTTCCAATTTAAATCTAAGCTCCATGCTCTATTTGAACACAATTCCCTTGCCTCCAACTTCAACAGTAATTGTAGAGGCTCCGGCATCTCATTGGAAGCTGGAGTGATTGTAGAGGCTTTGACATCTCATTGAACCATGAGGATTTGCTCTTTCAAATATTAGATTTCCATTTGTTTAACTTGTTTTAGTTGTCTCTATATGACAATGGTGTAGACAAAGCTAAACTTAGACTCGCACGTACTGCAGACTAGCATTGTCATAGTTATTGGAGAAGGGGTGTGTTTTCATCATTGACAAAGATACAAAATCTAGCAAATGGCTACCGGATATTTTACTTGATAGCTCCATTCTTGTGGCATGAGTGTATGCTTGACTTTGTTGGTGCCAGGAGCCACTCCTGGTTCCAAATGTCTAGCCTCGGGATGTCGATGAAGCTCGTAGTCAGCGTGCCTCTTTTATACGATCGTGGTTAGGAGCTCGAGCTTCCATGTTCCGAGTCCCACTGACCCTTCAAAAGTAATCGATCAAGAGAAACGCGTATGCACCGCCCCGCGCCTATAATGCTTCTCACGTCTTACTAACTTAAATATTTAATATATAACATATGCATTTACATTTGAAGAAAAAAATGGAAAGAGAATCAATATCATGACTGTATATAAAAAATTGACTTCGAAGTGAGAAAGCAAGAAATCGGACTAAGATGACGAGGTGACATTCAACTTCGCTACGTGGCAGAATAAAATTTGATCTGGTAACATAAGCCGATAACGAAGTGACGTGAGATATGTGGACAAATAAGTTATGCTACTTGGTCTACATGCTAGTAGTCGCTATCAAATAAACATGTATGTAAACGAAGAAGAAGACGGGTAAGTTCTCACAGCCGCAGTTAATCTCTTTGCCTCGCAGTAGAATTTGATCTCTTCTTTTTGTATTCTGACTTAAGTATCAAAGGGTCTTCTTAAGAATTTTGTTAGCAACCTTAGGTATGGATCTTCGAAGGATCAAGAAATATGGAGAAATAAAGTTCGGAATTCAGTATTGTCCAATTAACCAAAATGACTAAATTGGCAAATCATAGAAAATTTTAAGATTAAATTAACAAAATTAAAAGATTTATGACTAAAAGACATCATACAATAGGTTAGAAATGGAGAATTTTCCTAAGGGTCAAGGCAAATGTCTCTCCAATTCTTACACCCTTTTACATCAATGAAATTAAAATCATTTTCTTTAATTGTGATTCTTGAGCATGACGGAGGATCCTAATACTTGTTATATCGCACATCGACCAACCACAAATCCAACAGGAGTGTGAGTTAATTTGCTCATCGAGTATTTATGATGCAATGAGAGATGTGGTGACTGCTTGAAAGTTGAAAATTTAGGCCTTATCATGTTCTTAAAAATTGAGTTTTTTCCCAATTTATTGCCTCTCTTCCTCGCTCTCTTCTCACTTTTACCTTTATGGTCTTCTTTAACCTTCAATCATAATAAGGGTTCGAGCTAGCCTCACTCTCATCTCACTCTCTTGTTGATTTTGTTTGTGTATTTTCTTTTCTTTTTCTTATCTTTGGATCTAGATCAACTTCTTCTCATGATATAAATATATTTTTGAGATTTTGAGCATTCCCAATTTGATTCTAGATTTGGAAGCTATTCTCTCCCAATCTAGATCTTAGCCCAATACTTTATTTGTATAGGGGTCCTCTACTTCTAGGTTCAATAATAATTACAAGAGTTCTAGCTTCTCGTTAAGCCATGAAGATTTGCTCTTCCAAATGTTAAATTTGTATTTGATCAACTTGTTTTGATTGTCTCCATACGACATGATGTAGGGAAAGTTGAATGTAGATGTGCATGCCCTGCCATAGTTATTGGAGAAGGGGCATGCTCTCATTATTGATGAAGATACAAGATTTGGCAATCGGCCACCACTCATTTTGTTTGATAGCTTCATTCTTGTGGCACATGCATATACTTGACTTTGCCGGTGATTTATTAATCTTCTTAGTTTTATGCATTTGGCTTTGTTTTGCATTATTATAGATTTTGCTCTACTTCGGTTTGCTTTGCTATGAAATCTATGTACTTCATATGCATCATTTTGAGTAATAAGTATAATTTTTTTTGACTGAAAAATGATTATTAGAATTTGCCTGGTGGCCTTATGATTAATTGTTGCATGCCGCGCGCACTTTCTTTCTTTCTTTGTTTTTTTTCTTTTTTCGCTCAACCGTGGCAATGTGTCAATGAAAAGAAATTCAGCGACTAGGAATTTGACTCCCGTCCCCATCAGGATCCCAACTCAGATTTTGTGACATGAGACAACCATGCAAATCTAATCTTTAGCAACTTAGTTTTGCGCCCGAGATTAAAACCATCGAAATTAGTATCCCAGTTCGGCCCCACGAATTAGTTTGATTTTTTTTTTATCTTTTTTTTTATGAAAGAAGGCTAAAGCTAAATATAAATATTTAACTTCATAATCTACTATTTCCATTTTATCACCTAATAAAACACAAAGTAACTTTACAGGAGGTAATAAAAAAAGAAGAAGTATTGAACGCTTGTTGATTTCAAGATTGCAAGCCCATAAGTAGAACGGTTTCTTTTTTAAAAGTTAAAAGTTATATTTCACTATAAACTCAAAGTGAAAGTGCATAAGTATGGCGAAGTTTATGAACTTTGGACTAAGAAGATCAATGATGGCTTTAAAGTCAATCTTGATGATTTTATGAAATCTAAGTTGTTTTGCGAAATTGAGTCCCAACCAAAAAGCCCAAAGTTCTATTTGTGTCGACCAATATATTCCTACGAATGCAACAAAACCACCAATCTAGTCATCCTATTCGTTTCTAAATGAAGCCCTTACACCAGCAAGTCTTAGATTGTCTTTAAAGCCCCATCAATATCCAGTTTAATCCACCCAAAAGGTGGAGAATCCCATCTCATCAAAATCGGAGAGGTGCATGGTCCAATTAATGTTAAATTATTCATAGACGGAGTTTTAATGATTTCATCTGTGTATGATCGGATCATTTGTACTGAATTCGAAGAAAAACAAAGTTGTCAAGAAAAAAGTGGTTTGTTTTTCTATTGCCAAAAAAACCACATACCTACTCCAAAAAATTATGCTCTAATCTTCATGAAAATTCAATCACCCCTTACTAGAGAGATTTGAAACATAACCATTGTGACAAATTCATTAAGAAGAATTTTCTCAAATATTGTTGTGGAACAAACTCAAGCCATATCCAACCAACAATTGGACAATCCCTTAGAACATGAAAAGTTGTTTCCACACGAGACTCATATTTCAAGCAACATGGATTTCCTCCCAAGTTGTGAGATGTCTTCAATTCATCAATCAACATTTGCTTATGAGCTGTTAGCTATAAGAAAGTTTTAATACGTTGGAGTCCCTTCAACTTCCAATTTGTGAACCATATACTGTCATATTCTTAATTGTCTGCCCTATTGATTACCTCGCATACTAACTTAACACCAATATTTTTCATTTTTCAGGATCACATTTCTTGTTTCTCTTCATCAGTTTTATCAAGCTATCAATTCATCGATATGATGATAGGTTAACATGTTACTGATCAAGAAAAATGGAATGGAGTGGTCTAATTTAATTGAATATCTTCTATACAATTTGAGATTTTCTTCAATGACATTATTTTAACTAGGCTTTTGTTTTAGCCTTAAAGACGAGAGACATGGAAAAATGAAACCATATTCGGTTGGACTTATGGTGTAGCAATTCAATGGGGTCATCGTCTAAGATTTGCCGCAAAGACTTATGTTTTATTTGTTAACGTGGTTAGGTTGTTCTTGGCTTTCACGTGTATCTACATTTATTTTCGAAATAATTACACAAATGGCTGATTAAATTTGATCAAATATGCAACATCACCTTTGAATTTTTAATTTATGTGACATGGTCCATAAACTTTCAGTAAATATTAAATTCAGTCCCCAAACTATATAAAAATGTATAATATTATCCCTCCATTAATTCAAGTTAACATAATTTGCTAAATGAGCTTCTAATTCAGTAAATTGGAATGGCTGATTAAAAAAATAACATCAGGTAAATTATTCATATAAGTATTTAATTCAAATAAGGATATAATAATCCACATCATTAAGTAAAATGGATAACTTTTTTGCAAATAGAACAAATTAAAATGATTATTATGAATTGAAAATCTTACGTATGTTCCATTTGTAACTTTTTTTTTCTCCATCATTCAAATATATAGGATTGGGAGCCAAATTAGCAAATTGCATTAACTTGAATTATTGAAGGGCAATACCGCCTATTTGCATATAATTCAAAGATTAAATTTACAAAAATTCAAGAATCATATTGAAAAAATTTAAAATATAGGAATAATATTGTATGTTGAGTAAAATTCATAGGCTATATCAAGCAAATTAAAAATTCATGGATGGCTACATATTAGCCCAAAGTTCCATGACTATTTTTATCATTGTCCTTTTATTTCATAGAAACAGTTGGATATATTTCTTTGCATGTTTGAACTGAACTTTCATGTGATACTAATTTTTGTGGTAGCTACATATCTTTTGACGATTGAATTTGTTGTTCATCTAGATAGTGTCGATTTACCATCGATCTTTATTTTAAACATTCAAAATTACAAAGTGTCGCGACTAGATTTTAGTTGGCACTTACTTTCTTCGCTATTTTATAACAATCCAAATAAATAAGGCAAAAACAATTCCAACAAGGCATCGTTGTATCAAAAATTAGAATATATAATATCTAGCTATCGATAATTCAAATTTAGCTCAAATTGAGCAGCGATGCCAAATTAGGAATATGAGAAACGATACATATTTTTATTATTACATTGCTTGAAAAGGTTGTCGGATTTTAGGTCCTCTAAAGATGGGCATCAGCCACGACAAAAATTTAAACGGGCAATTGATGCAAATGGCTTTTTCCCTTATAGACATCGCGTTCAATTTCATTTATTTCGTTCCGTGGAAATTAGATGTTATTTTCCTGGAAAATTGGTCGGTAGGAAGCGAGAGGATTCCTTTCCTTTTCAAAAAGTTGTATGCAAACCCGCGCGAAGTGAAGCGGCATATGCACGTCAGAGATTCAGCGCCGAGAGAATTGGCGTCGCCGCCTGGTTCCGTACACGACCGCCGCGAGAAAGCGACGGTCCACTGAGATCGCGAGAAGCCACTGGAGCAGCGGCGGCGGCGAAGGACGGGAGGAGAAATTTCTGCGGACACCGAGCGCTCCTAGGGTTTTTCCCCTCCTCCTTCGCCATCTCGATCGGTGATGGGAGAAACGGTACTCTTTTTTTGGCATTGCTTTATCTACTCTCGTCGCTGAATTCAGCTCCGCCGTTTCGATGCATCGATGGCCCTGAAATGCGTGGCTCCTTTTTTTTCAAATTCAGGATGAGGAAGAAGCGGCGGGCGTTCTGAGGCGGTTGGAGGAGTCGGTGGAGGCCCGTCCGGATGACGCCGGGGTTCACTTCCAACTTGTAATTCTGCTTTGCTTGTTTCCGTCTTCTGTTAAGCGTTGGTTTTGTTGCTTCTGGTTCTTGAGCTGTGGAGCTGGTTTCTGTTGGTAACCAACCTCAGGGGCTTTGTTTGTGGGAGAGGGCAGCCGATTCGAAGGAGAAAATGGAGAAAGTGGCGGAGCATTTCATGAAGTCGGCTAAATTGGACCCTAACAATGCGGCTGCGTTCAAATATTTGGGCCATTACTATGGTAAAGTGGCCTCTGATGGTGCTCAGAGAGCTGTCAAGTGTTACCAGAGAGCCGTTGTTCTCAATCCGGATGACCAAGAATCTGGGGTAATCTATTTGCATATTTATAGTTTCTTATTTCAGGCTGGGATGTGTTTCATTTATTGCTCATATCATGTCGTTTTAACGAATTTAAGCAAAATTGCGCAGTCTCAATTTTTTCCTAGTAAAACTATGTAGTGGTGACTGGTGATTAATTACTGGCTACGGATGGGCTGACTTTGTATGAACATTACCTAATATACTGTTCTCCGTAAATTTTTGGATTCCAATGAACTCTGCATGGATATGTGAATGCTCGTAATTAGGAGGCATTATGTGATTTGTTGGACCAAGGAGGAAAGGAAAGTTTGGAGGTGGCAGTTTGCAAAGAAGCATCAGAGAAGTCGCCGAGGGCTTTCTGGGCTTTTCGAAGATTGGGTTATCTGCAGGTTTCGCATTTTCTTCTCTTATTCCCTTTTAGGCATGAATTGTAAGGACGGAAGTCATTACTTGTTTGGTTACTCCATTTATTTCATCCTGTTGTACTTTTTGGCAGGTTCATCAAAAGAAATGGTCCGAGGCTGTGCCGAGTCTTCAACATGCTATTCGAGGTCATCCTACTTGTTCTGATTTGTGGGAAGTATGTGGTCTCTTGCTCTTTCTTTGATTAGGTTTTGTAGCTTTTTAATAATGATTTGTTAATTCGTGCATCTTCGTTGATTCTCTTTTGAGTTAATTGTAGGCATTGGGTCTTGCCTACCAGCGATTAGGCATGTATACTGCTGCCATTAAGGTCAGATTTTCTGTTCCACAGATGCTTCATTTCTATATCTTTTGTTTTAGTAGAAGTTGCCTGTCCAATTGTTTTGCTACTCTATTAAGCAAAAAGTATGATTGTGCTTTCTGTTTTCCTGTTGGGAGATCAACTCACACGGTACAATTTGAAGTATTAAAGGAAATTTTGAGATGTGCTTAAAGAAAAAAAATAATTCAGCTTCGACTATAGGCAAAGAGTTGGTGAGCATAGGCATTTTCTTAAATAAAAAATATTCTTGTGCATGCAGTGAGTCGGTGACTATGGGCTTTTTTCTTTTTTTCTTGGTGAGGTGTGCTTAAAGAAAAAAAATATTCAGCTTTGACTATATGCATTTAAGAATGGTTAGTATTCAAGGGAATTCTGAGATGATTTTTTAGATGGCCAGCTAGATCATGCAACTGATGCATTTCTGACATTCATTGCTCATTCCCTCCTCTTCTAAGACGGAGTGTCCTTTGTGCTGCTATTTACTTTCAGACTTATTGTTGACCTTAGCCTGGCATTGTACAGTCTTATGGACGGGCCATTGAACTGGAAGAAACCAGAGTTTTCGCCCGGATTGAGAGTGGAAACATCTTCATGATGCTTGGCTCCTTTAGAAAGGTATAAGGAAATTATTGTATCTGCTTGTGCATACAAATAGCAATCCATAGATGATGGATTATGCTTATATACTCACACATGTTCTTTTGTGTGCTATTTGTGTAGCTTGTAGGACTGTTTAATTCAAAAATCTGAGTCATGAAATGAAATCCACATGACCAACACTGGAATTATTTAATTCTTGTCTGGATACTTTTGCATTAAACTCAATGCTTTAACTTAATGCTTGCACATTGACTACTAGAATTTATATTTGGATCCACGTATTTTTCTACATTAACGTATTGGACAAACGATGTCCAGCCAGATGGAATAAATCTTATCTCTTGCACAAATATTGTCAAGAACCTTTTGTATTTTAATACTAGGGATGATGAATAGTTTAGAATCTTTATCTTCTGTTTGTGATGTACTCCTGTCGGATGGATATATTTAAGTGGAAGTGTAGGAGAACAGTGGAAGCAAGTGGGGCCTTTTGTGCTGGAATTGGATCATTACATGATGGCACAATTAAGGTGTCAAAAGTGATAATATTGTTTTGGTTCCTCAACGTTACAATCGCTCCATTGACTGTTTATTTATCCTTTTTTGTTGGCCAATTATTGTCTCCATTTAGTTGACTCAAAATTTTTTCACAGGGTTCTGGTCTATTTGTACCGTGTAAATTTACCTTTTTGTCTTAAATTTCCTGAAAATTTTATGCATTCTATTGCCCCACTTTTCTTTTCAAGGGAATTGAACAATTTCGGCAAGCTCTTGACATTTCACCTGAAAATTTGTCGGCATATTACGGACTCTCTTCTGGCCTGCTTGGTCTGGCAAAAGAATGTATTAACATAGGAGCGTTTACATGGGCTGCTTCACTCTTAGAGGTTAATTTGCCCTGCCATTCCTGTGTTACTTTCCTCTTTGAAGCTTCAATTGTCATAAATGAGAGTGAAAAGAACTTTTTATACTAATTGCAGGAGGCATCTAAAGTTGCAAATTTGAGTACTCAACTCACTGGAAATGCATCATCTCTTTGGAAGATGTATGGTGATATTCAGGTTAGGCAATCTAATTCATTGGGTTCTGCTTTTATTTGGTCTCTTTAGCTAAATAGCAACTAGACAATTTGATGATGCAGGAAAACCTTGTCTGGAAATAGTTGCAATATGGGGTTTTGGTTGTTTGATGATTTACCGTTGATGATTGATCGTTTGGCTTGCCAATTTTTAGATATGGAATATAGTTGGTCTTGCTACTGGTGGAACACGGACTTCATCTTCATGGACTCTCTCCATCTCTCACACGCACATGTACTTGCACACATGTATGTCTGCACATATCTTTATGTCCTGCCCAACTAATGAAGCAATATGTGTTCTGCTTCTACTCTTGTAGATTGCATACGCCACTTGCTTCCCATGGATGATCGATGACCAGAATTTAAAGCTTGAAGCAGATGCATTCAAATCTTCTCTACATTTGTGGAGTGCGACTTGTTGTGCAGCAGCGGAGTCAGCCCGGATTTCATACCAGAAAGCTTTGCGCTTGGCACCATGGCAAGCAAACATCTATGCTGATATTGCTATAAGTCTTGACCTGAAATCCAAGTTGATCAAGACATCCACATACAAATCCAATTCTTGGTGTGACTTTTGTCGCTTGCTTAGCAATTTGGATTCAAATGGTTTCCTGAGTTTACACTCTGACCTATTCTTTCTACCAGGCAGTTACCAGAGAAGATGGCTTTGGGTGCATTGTTGCTGGAGGGGGATAATCATGAGTTCTGGGTGGCACTGGGATGTTTATCTGATAATTATGCGTTGAAACAACATTGTTTGATCAGAGCATTACAGTTAGATGTATCTCTGGCTGTTGCTTGGGCATACCTTGGGAAGGTATATGGTACACTACTGGCTGATGCTTGCTTTTTAGTACCTTTGTGAATAGTTATTTTCTAGCTCTTCATTTTGATATTGTGTGTACTGTAAATGGTTCATTGCTCATGTGATTGATTAGCTGCTGAAAGGAAACTACTTTAAAACTTGAGGCCTCTTGAATGTGGTGGACACTCAAATGTCGATGAATCAGTAGAGTCTCAGACTAATTTATTGTCCAAATAACAAATTTGCTTCCGAATGTTACTTGTTATTGTCCTTACTTATAGCTAATTTTCTATCTTGTTGCATTTTTTCCAAATTGTCGTTCTGAGAGTTCTCTAACCTCAAATGGTCCGTTTGGTTGGAAAGATGAATTTGTCTAAATAAGCTAGTATGAGACAAGATGAATGCAAGCTTAGTTAAAAGTCTCTCATGCTTTGCAGACAGCCAATTTTGTTGAGATGAACCAATTATGATCTGGCGTGACATTTTGACATTATGTTGACTCAGTGAGGGAACTTCAGGTGGATGCATTTCTTTGTTGGAATTGTGTCTGGCTCTGGCATGAGACTGATCCCTCTCAAATAGAAATGGAGGCATGTGCATTTAGAGCAAGTCTGTTCTACTTGTTCTCATAACATACTGATTTTATTTGCTAGCCTGAATACATTGTGCAAGACTTCTTGAGAAATGGAAATTAACTTCCTGATTGATATTAAATAACTTTTCAGATTGAGTTTTCCATTTTGACTGTAAGTGCTTGAGACTATTGCAATTCCTGAGAAACTACTTCAAAAGTAAATGCTAATAGGATGAGGTGGTGTAATATTCTGACTTAAAGTTCATGCTGTGGACTTGCTTGAGTTAAATTCTATTTGTTTAACTCTTCGGGCTGCTCGGGCCTGGAAATTGGTGAGAGCAGATCGGCAATGGTGAATCACTGATTCTCTACCTACTACTTTCAATGTCCCTTCCTGGAGAATACTAGTTTTTGTATACTGCAAAAAATTTTGGATGTTGCATGTTATGGGAAACTGCATTTGGATAGTCTGAGGCCTGCTCATCATGTTTTCAGTGAATATCATATTTATTGTTACAGGTATATAGAAAAGTTGCAGATAAGCAACTTACAAGGCAAGCACTTGATTGTGCTAGAAGCATAGATCCTTCTCTTGCATTGCCATGGGCAGGCATGTCAGCAGATTTTTGTGCCGGGTAGTTATTAAATTAGTTGGTTTGGTTTTAATAATTGCCACAATCTTTTGCACCGGTGATTTGATTCCATTTTTCCAGGGAAGATGCAGCCGAAGATGCTTTTGAGGGCTGTTGGAGAGCTGTGCAGACACTGCCAGTAAGTGTTCTACATTTTGAGCTAGCTACTCAGCCTTATGAGCATCTACTGTCTAGCTTGACAGAGATGTCATGTTTTCTATATGACTTGTTATGGTGGCTTGCTCATCTTTTTCTCTTTTGACTGTAATATTTTTAAGAGATAGTGCTTCTGCATTTTTTAGAGTTAATCTAGAGTACCTCTCCTCTTTACTGACTCGGTAAGTTCATTTGAGCTGAAAGTGCTTCTGCATTATTTCATCAGCCCTGATTGATTTTATTTCTAATGCAGCTTCCTGAGTTCCAAATTGGGCTAGCAATGCTTGCTCTACCTTCAGGGCATTCCCCATCTTCACAGGTATGGCTGTTCATTAAGTTATCACACCTCATTAATATTCTAGAATTTTCAGGAGAGGGGGAAGAGAAAATTTAACCCTGCATCTTTACTAAAATAACTTGATGAAAGAGTACATGTGATGGCTCTATTAATGGAGCATGAGAGACACTATCAAAATCCTAATTTCCTTATTTACGACCACCTACTAACTACTGACTAATATCTGTAACACTCCCTGTCAAGCTGGAGCATCCTACTTGTATATGACAGGTGCCACTTTCTTCCTTACTCTGTGACTAAAGCGCTGTGCATCCTACTTGTCTATGACAGGTGCAACTTTCTTCCTTACTCTGTGACTAAAGTGCTGTGTAAGCCAGACCTTACACGTGATAGTGGATGTGGATACAGGATTAAAAATGATGAGCTGAATTTTACCTACATGAACACTGGATTTGACCGAATCACTAAAAAGACAAATCTAGACTGGAAAATTGACACCTCTCTCTTCCTCAATCAATGAAGATAATATCATGTGAGAATCCGACTTCATGAAGCACGGCATCTTGAACTTCATCATCGTATGGTGCTTGACTTTGGCTGCTTGACAATGGTGTGTTTGACTCTAGCACTCACACCTGCCTGGATACTAGACGGCGTCTTTGCTCATCAAAGATGCTCACAATTGAAGATGAGTCTCACAATGGACAACATTTACAGTAGAAGTTGTTGAGGTTTCAAAGGGGGACAAAATTGGGATATTTTGCTGAAGACAAGTTTCTGTAGCCATTTTTGTTTGGGCTTATGAGGTAGTTAAAAATGACACGAACCTCAAGCCAAATGAAAAAAACCCACAATAACAAAGAGCTCTACTGTTATGGAGGAGCAAAACTGATGACTACGCTAGAGGACTGAGGATGACGAATAATGAGGCATAAATTGGGCCTGACAAAGGATAACAGAACCTTGACACAAATGAACACTGAAAACAAATGGGATGTGCTTGCGAACGACAAAGGTGTAGGATGAGGTTGACTGACGCTTGGACTGCTTGTGACAACGACTATGGTGGCTCTTCTACCATCATAAAATACTAAGATCTTCAAGAGGGGGGGTTGAGAAAATACTAAAATGCTATGTCTTTACTAAATGACTTAATGGAAGTGTACATGAGATGGCTCTTTATATGGAGCATGAGAGACACAAACAAACTTTGATTTTCTTATTTAGGATCACGTAGTGATTACTGAATAATATTTATATTTATTTTCCAATGCACATCACTTTCTCTTGTTTGAGAATTAGTGTTTATTACCTTTTCTCTGTGAAATTAAGATAAATCATCTGCCTCCTGCAGGTTTTTGGAGCCATAAGTCAAGCAGTCCAGCGCGCACCTTATTACCCTGAATCACATAATTTCAAGGGGCTCATTTGTGAGGCACGGCTTGATTATCAGTCTGCTGCTGCATCTTACAGGCTGGCACTACTTGCCATCAAGAGCTTTTCTACCACAGTTCCGGAATCTAGTGTTAGAGTTGTAACGATCAATTTGGCAAGATCACTTCTTAAGGTAAGCATGTCCAAAATTGTCTTTAGCTAATCTTTTGGACCTCACTGTAAGCTTAATACAGCTTCTGAGGCACATGGTGTAATGTTACCGTAGATGTTATGTCAACTTTGAACAATTTTTCTAAGCCAATGTGGTTCATTACTGCAGGCCGGGAATGCTTTAGAGGCAGCACGGGAGTGTGAAGCTTTGAAGACTCAAGGTCCCTGACTTGTTACCCATGATTTAAAATATGTTACTAGATTTCTCTTGTTTCCATCATCTTAGAATATACTGAGAGTTTGTAAATTAGGAAGCAATCTCTCTGCCTCCACGGTTCTCTTATTTTGTACAATGGAACCTTCATTGGTCTGATGCTTTAAGCTACATCTCTATCAGGTACTCTTGATGTGGAATGTCTCCAACTATATGCTCTCTCTCTTTGGCAGCTTGGGCAAAATGAACTTGCTCTCTCTGTGACAAGAAACCTTGCTGCTACTATTTCTACCATGGAAAAGGCAACTGCAACTGCAACAGCCACTGCTGGTTTCATTTGCAGATTGTTATACTTTATTTCTGGAATGGATACAGCAATCAATAGCATTCTAAAAATGCCAAGGGAATTATTTCAGAGTCCTAAAGTTAGCTTTATTGTGTCTGGTATCCATGCTCTTGATAAAAGTAACCGGCTCAATCAGATCGTTTCTGTCAGTCGTCGATTTCTTAGTTCTCTTGAAGAAATGGAGGGGATGCACTTCTTAATAGCTCTTGGTAAGCTGGTGAGTGATATCCTACTTTTTGAAAACTCCACATTCTAGAGAGACATGAATGTGCTTTACATTGACGAATTGATACTGGGCATTTTGCTTATATAGTTATATGTGAGCATTGTGCAGGTAAAGAATGAGTCAGAACCTGGCCTTGGTTATCAGACTGGAATTCATCATCTCCAGAAAGCTGTCCACATGTATCCTAGTAGTAATTTGTTAAGGTAATATCAACAGTGTAAGCAGAACTAATCGTCCTAGTTTCTTTAGCTTCAGCACTCACTTCCTCCTATCTTCTTCTTCTTTTTTCCCTTTTTTTAATTAACTTTTTATTTTTTTAAGTATCCTTGAAATGATATCTTTTGCATCATTCCTGTAATTTTTTGCAATATTAGTTCTGCAATCTAGTGGTTTGGACTTGAAAGTGATGATAGAGAATGACTTGTACAGAGTATGACGCTTGTCATGAACTTGAAACAAAAGTTGAAGCTTTCTCATGGCATGGAAGAAGTTTTCTAGGCTGAGATGGTTAAACACTTGGGGAATTAGTCCATGAGTTGGCTTCTTTCATCTGCATCCAAGTGTATTATTCAGCCAACTTTAGAATATTATATTTCTCTTGTTTGTGCAAGAAAAGAGAATGATAAAGAAGCATGGGGTGCAGACAAGACGATTGGTTAGAGTTTCACTGATAATATTCCTTGGGCCTGTTATGACACTGCAATATTTCAGTTATATTGAGTAGAGACCATGCATGGGCATAGTGCATGAAATTAGGAAGATGACCCTCTGTTGGTTTGTGAGTTCACATGTTGTATTTCCTAAGCGCTAAAAATGATGGCTGTGGTTTTGCTGCAAGAAAGATAACGAAGAGGCTATGTCTTTACTGCATAAAAGATAAACTTGATGTCGGGAGACAATATCTTTAATCAGACATTGAATTGTAATAAGATGTTTTCAATTCTATTTATACTGAAGTTACTATCAGATTTTTCCCCTTTCAGATTATTTCCATATTCCTATTTTAGAATATATATAGTTTGTCTAGTCTTGGCCCTTTCTAGCCACTGGTTTCTTCTATTCAAGGATTCTAAATACCTGAATACGGTGTTTGTGAGGTGAGGTTATGTTTTTTCTGTTTCTCTGAACATAAGGTTATGTTGACATATATAAGCTCAAGTGTTATATCTTAAAATTTTCATTTGATGCCATTCTTCTGGACCATTATAAAGTGTTTATGGTACAAAAGGTTAATTAAGAACCTCATGATACATTTCAAATGTTCTGTGTTATCCCCTCAATTGAAGACTGTTTTCTGATATATGTTGTGATAGCAGGCAATTGCTTGGTTATCTTTTGCTATCGAGTGAAAAATGGAATGATTCACATCTTGCAACAAGGTGCAGTGTCATAAGCTTCTCCGAAATTCCCCGAAAAGAAGGTTTCAAATCTTCATTTGAAATCCTTGGTGCTGGAGCAGTTGCTTGCTATGCCATCGGAAACAGCAATCCGAAGTTTTCTTTCCCAACATGCACATACCAGTGTTTCCAGGAGCCTCAATCCATTCGGCAACTGCAAAAGTACTGCAGCAACTTATTCTACTTTTAAGATTGAAATTATTAAACAAAGTACTTTGAAGAAAAATGTGTCTTTTTTGTTCTAGATATGTGACTCTTTTGGGGATGCAGCGAATTGTTGAAATTTCAAATATTTCATTTTTCTGAATCTCCTTTATATTCATGGTTTAACATGTCTGAATTTGGCAGTTGACACTGATTTAGGAAGTTGTCAAGGGGTATTGTGTTGTATCTCCGTCTTTCTTGACATGCTTTTCTCCCATTTTTGGCTGCAGATGCTTACGTCAGGAACCTTGGAATCATAGTGCTCAGTACTTGCTCATACTTAATCTTCTACAAAAGGCACGAGAAGAGAGATTTCCTAAACATCTTTCTGTTATACTGAAGCGGCTGATTCGCATGGCTCTGTCAAATGAATTATATGCTAGGATGGGTACCTGCTATCTGTATAGAAAATTCCAGCTCTTACTTTCTGCTTCTGAGTTATGCTTTCAGGAGGGAAGTCAAGTGGAATGTATCACTCATGCAACGGATGCATCTAGGCTTGCGCTTCCTAATGGCTATCTTTTCTTCGCGCACTTGCTATTGTCTCGTGCATATGCTGTTGCTGGGGACCTGAAAAGCTCTCATAAAGAATATGAGAGATGCTTGGACCTTGGGACAAATTTTCATATTGGTTGGGTCTGTCTAAAGTTCATGGAGGCACATTATGAGATGCAAATTGATGAAAGCAAAACAGACTTGAGGTTCTATGAATGCTTAAAGGAGAGGGAAAACTCAGATGTAATGTGGAAAGCTATCTTTAATCTGGCACGGGGTTTAATTTCTTTATGGAACCATGATTTTCCCTCTGCAGAAGACTTCCTTGAACAAGCTTGTTCGTCGATGGATTCTGAGAGTGGAATGTCTCTCTGCTTTGGTAGGTGTCTGCTGAGCCTATTTCGCAGTGAAACATTGATCTTTCCCTGAAAATGTACTGGCTCCATTAGGTTTGCTAGAGGAGTAGTTCATTTAGGCACTAGTGCACTCAGGCCAACATACCAGAGCTCTCTCTCTCTGGGGTATATTTTCATTCAGTGCTGACTGAGCAATTATTTGTCATTATTCAGGTGTCGCATGTATGGAGTTAGCCAAGCTAGGGTATGGTTCTCAGTTCCTCTCGCTTGCTCTGAGACATATCTCTAAAGCGCAGGAGACGGCTCTAGTTCCATTACCTATCGTCTCAACATTGCGGGCTCAAGCAGAAGGAAGTCTTGGTTCTAAAGAGAAGTGGGAGAACAATCTTTGCCTTGAATGGTTTACTTGGCCACCAGGTTTGGTTCTCGTAAGACCTGCACTGTGAAGCGCATAAAATCTAATGCTTCATTTGGATGAACTTTTAAATGTCTTCGTTGTTTGTAGTATTTTTTTAGACTTTAAAATGTTTAAATTTCTTACTCAAGGAGTTAAAACTTTTCTTTATTGCAAAAACGTTGGGCAAAAACATGTCACTGTTAATGCCCCTCCAAAAAGGACACAGTGGAGTTGTCTCTTTCTGGGAAAATTTAGGATCTGAAATTTAGGGGAAAAGGACATCACAATTGCCATAACTTACGTACAATGCTTACTCGAGTACCATAACCTTATATTTTTTGGATCACTTTGAGTAGCGTAACTTATGTACGGTGTTCACTTAAGTGTCGTAACTTTTACTCCGATCACTTGAATGCCATTTATTTTTTGATCAATCACTAGAGCGCCATAGTTTTTTCAAAACTTTCACCACAAGTGCCACGCTGCGTTGGATTTTTGGCATTTGGGTGAATGTTTTTAAAAAGTTATGATATTCAAGTGAATGCTATACAAAAGTTATGGCGCTTTTTATGTCTTTATCCTAAAATCTAGTATTTGACTTCTGAAATGGTTTTTTTGACGATTTGGCCATGTTTGCAGAAATAAGGCCCGCAGAACTCTTCCTTCAGATGCATTTGCTCGCAAAAAATGTTAAATCTGCTGATGACTCTACATCCTCTGTGGTGGCTTGCCAAAGTCCACAGAAGTGGGTTTGTCGTGCAATCCATACAAACCCATCTTGCTCAAGATACTGGAAGGTGTTGCAAAGGCTCGTGGAGACAAATTGAACGCTCGTCAGCAACTAACTCAATTCTAGCTTGCGCTGCAGCTGGATGTATTATTGGACGCAGCCTCGGTTCCATTCATTGTAGATTAGCCACATTTTCTGTACACCAATTCACATGTATAATTCTTTTTTTCCCCAAAAAAAGGGAAAAAGAAGAAAGTTTATATAGCGTGTAGTCGTCTTCCTGTCGCCTTTAATGTAATTCACCGGCTGGTGAGTTTGATCTAGTGCGATACACAATTTGATGTTCAAGGAAATTCAGTTTTTTTCCTTTTCTGCGGCTTTGTTTCATTCTGGCACAAAAGCGATGAGTCCAACTCATCTTGCTGGCCTTTTCTTTCTACTTGCCGTTTCTAAAAGAGGACATGACATTTATTATCGACCCATCCAAAACGGGGATGACATATCTGATTTGTATTGCATATGGGAATTCGGCACCCTCATTTAGGCAGAAAACAACAGCAATAACAGTTGTGGTGACTGCTTTTCGTATTATTGTATGCTTTTCCTAACTGAACTAGCAGTGCACGGTTAACACTTACTCAATCCAACTCCCTGCCTATACATCATACAAGCATTTTGCTGGGAGATGGTCCCTGAATTGAACCACCTCAGAACTTATTATTTGACCGGATTACGTATGTGGACACTGACGCTTCGACTAGTAAACTTGGCAATCGGATTCAATCTACTTTACCTACCATGACTCGTTGAACGGGACCGATCAAGCTCGTCCGATGGATCCCAGTCCAACGAGGAAGAGTGGATCTTGGAAAGAGTAATCAAAACTTCGGCCATCTCTGGGCGAGCATTCAGATCATCGGCGACGCATCTCTTCACAAGCTCTGCCATGGAAAATGCCAAGTCCAAAGGGTACTTGTCCTTAAGCGAAGGATCTATGAAGCCTCGTAGCTTCTCCCTCACGCTGTCTCCATCGAGCACCCTCTTGATGGCTGCAGACAGCAACTCCTCTCCATTCTTGGAGTCTCCAGCAGCTTCCCTTCCAGACAAGAGCTCCGACATCACGACCCCGAAGGCGAAAACATCTAATTTCAGCGTGATTAAGCCATTCTCTATGTACTCTGGGGCCATGTAGCCTTGAGTCCCGACAACGTGCCTGGTCATCTGAAGTCCGCCTTCTTCTCCGTCTTCCGCGGCTCTCGCCAGCCCGAAATTCGCGACCATGGCTCTGAAATTGGCGTCTATGAGGACGTTGCTGCTCTTCAGGTTCTTGTGGATGTAGGGTGGATACGTGTAGTTGTGCAGATAATTGAGCGCATCGGCTACTTGGTACGCGACCTGAACCCTCTGCTTCCATGACAGAACAGAGTAACTTTCGAACTTCTTGGAGTGAAGCCAGTCGCTGAGAGACCCATTCTCAGCATACTCATAAACGAGGTAAGTGTTCCCCTCGTGGACGCAGAACCCAGAAAGCCTGATGATGTTGGAATGGTTGATCTGCCTCAGGATGTTGATCTCGCTCGAGACGTCGCCCTTCAGGACTTTGACCGCGGCATCGTCGTTCTTGAACTTGCCGCGATAGACCGAGCCCTTGATCTTGTTCTCCTTGCTGAAGAACCCAGTGGCCGCTTGCAAGTCCTGGAAGGTATACACGGTCAGAGTGTCGATGGCGGCTCGAATGCCGGAAGAGAAGCCGGAGAAGGAACCGTCCTTCACTGGCACAGAAGCGTAGTCCGTCGGAGAGGTTTCTGAGAACTTCTTGGGCGTCAAACTAGACGATTTCGATTGCTTGCGCTTGTAGCAGAATAACCAGAGCGCGAGAGCAACGAGGGCAATCGCCAGCCCACCACCTCCGACGCCTACGCCGACGAATACCCACTTCTTCGAAGATCCTGAATTACCGCCCACCGGCGCGGGGGGAGTCTCCGGCAGGCTGGCGGGCGGCGACGCCGTCACGATCGTCGTCGGCTCCTTGGACAGCGGTACCAGAATCGGCGTGAAAGGAAAAATCACGCTCTTCTCCGTCAACTCGTTCGCGTCCAGCACGCTCTGCACGCTAACCCCAAACCTCGCCGCGATGGAAGAGATGCTATCGCCCCAAGTCACCAGGTAGGTGAGCAAATACTTGGCTCCGGCCGAGGTCTGGTTCGCCGTCGGGCAGGCGCACCGCACCGGAACGGTCAGATTCATCCCCACGGTCAGGCTCCGAGCGTCGTACGGGTTCTCCGCCATGAGAGCCTGGCAAGTGGTGAGCCCCTGGTAGCTGTTGTTGGCGAGGATGAAGTACGTCTCGCCCGTCAATTGGAGCAAGTACGAGGCGTTGTGCTGGTAATAGGAGAGGGAAGAGGAGGAGGTGCAAGCGCAGTCGACCGGCGCGATGATAAGGGTATCTGGGGCGACGGACTGTACGTTGATGAGGCCATTGATGGAGGTCATGTTGATGATGTAAGATTGGGTGCCGAGGTGGAAGGAGACGGAGACGAGGTTGGCGTAGTCTTGGGTGGATCGGAAGGTGACGTAGGAGAGGCAGGAGTTGCGGAGGCCGTTGCAGGCGAAGCCCTGGGTGATGTTGTTGTTGGTGGGGTCGTCGCAGGCGAGCTGCTTGTTGTTGACGTAGGGTTGCTGAGAGAGGAGGAGGCGGGGTTGGTGCAGCAGGAGGAGGAGGAAGAAGGAGAAGGAGAAGGAGAAGGAGAGAGAGCAGGCGAACTCCATGGATTCCTCTGCGTCGTGCTTCGAAGAGCTCGAGCGATCGTGAGGGACAGAAATGGGTTTCGCGCAGAGACGGAGAAAGGGATGGAGAGAGGAGTGATGCGTCGCTGTCGGAGGAATAAGAAATGGATTTGTGGAGGAAGAAAAAAGAAGACGACCTGCAATGGGGACTGACTGACCGAGAGGAGCCGACGGTAGGAGGAGGAAGGAGGAAGGAGGAACGCGTCGTGGTGGGGTTGACTCGTTGACTTTTTGACTTTTTTTTGGGGGGGGCGGGGTCGGGTCATCACCACGCAACCACATGCCGTGTCCATGATGCTAGTTTGAAAAGAAAAGTCTATGGTCTCCCCCAGTTGGAGCTCGAGATCTGATTCTTTTGATTTTGTCGTTTCAGCCGCGCGTTCCGTAAGAAATCTAGATCGAGATAATATTACCCGTGACAAATAAGTTTGAGACGTGTATCACAAGTTCTAAATATCATGAGAGGATGATTGAGTTCTAAAATTTTTAAAAAGTGTAATTAAATCTTAAAACTTGTCAAATCGGTACAATCAAGTTATTCTATTAATATCGTCAATTTATCTAATGAAAAATGCTAATATGGTATTTTTAATTGATTTATTTTTCTTTTCTTTTTTCTTACTTTTGCTTTAAATCTTATTTAAATAATAAAAAATTAGAAAAAAGAAGAAGAATAAGAAATGGGGAAAATCGTGGCTGGGCGCTGCCGTCATCACCCCTCGCCGACCCAAGGCAACGGAAGGTGTGGCCCTTGTCAACTCAAGCAAGGCCATCACCAACCTAGACAAGGCTCGATGAGGCTTACCCAAATCTAGGCAATGCCTCAGAGAGGGCCAACACAGCTTGCCTAGATCTAGGCGAAACTGACCTTTGCTTGCCCCATGAGAGGACCAACGATCCTCATTAGGCTTGAGCAAGGGCCATTGTTGCCCAAATATGGACCACTCTTGCTCGGGACTAGCGAGGGTTACTAACTCTTTCTCAAGGCTAGTGAGGCTCAACGAGCCAACGCCAGTCCTCCCTTAAGGCCGACAAAGGCCAACCAGCCTTCGGCGATGGGCAATGGTCTCAATGCCTAGCTGTGATCCCTACAACTTCTTTCATTTTCAAAAATTATTTTAGTTGTTTTTTAGTTTTTTACTATTAAGATTTAAAGCAAAAGGTAATAAAAAAAGCCATGTAGGAAAAATAAATTATTTTAAAAATGACACATCAACATTTTTTATTGGACAAATTGATAGCGTTAACGAAAAGATTCGATTGGATTAATTTAATACGTTTTAAGACTCAATTGCACTTTCGCAACAAGTTCTAAGACTTATAATACACATATCCCAATAAGTTATTTAGAAAATATTTATAAAAAAATCGTTTATTTCGTTCAATTTTTTTTTGTAAGCAATACAGTTGATTATTCTTCCTTAGAAGAGGAAAGAAAAGTGTATTACGAAAGAATCTAAATTTATTTGAGTTCTAAAAATTATGTAATAAAAAGGGGAAAATTCTAATTAAAGGCTTAAAATATTCTTATTTTCTCAAATAAGAACCTGAAATGAACTTTGTTTCAAATAAAAACACGAAGTAAATCTTATTTTAAATAAGGGCCGGAAGTGTCCTCATTTTCTCAATTATGGACTTGAAGTGAACCTTGCATCAAATAATGATGTGAAATGATTATATCAATCTTAAAGAGGGCTTAAACTCATTGGTTGAGAAGGGCGATTTTGTCTTTTTTTCTTTTTTTTTTCTCCTTTTTTTCTTTTAATAAAAAAAGGAAAAACAAGTGTCTGTGTGCAAAAGACCCTGACCCACCTGCATCGCTTGGAACTGCACTGCACTGCACCGCCCGAACCAGTGGTTCCTAAGGGGACCGGTTCCCGATTGGTATTCATCCAATCCCCAGTTCCATGGGCGAATATGCCCACCCGGACCAAACCAGTATTATAATAATATATCAATTTTTATTATAAAAAATTAAAATTCTAAAGCCTCATATTTAAAATTAGTTCCACATTTCTTTATCCATTCTTGTGTGCATGAAACTTTTCTATTCTCTCTACTTTTGAGTTCCTTTTCACCTTTGTCGCTCTATTGATTTGAGGGGCTTGTCTAGAAAGGAAAATTGAACAAGTTTGAGAGGTGGGTTCGAAGGATGAGATCAAAAAGTATAGAGAGAATGGGAGTTTTCTTGATGTGCAAATTTTACTCAAGTAGAATGATCGGCAAACTTGTGATTTGTGAGCAGGACTAACTTGAAAATTCAAATTATTTGCTTCCTACTTCATTTAAACTCATTTATCCGAGCATATAGCATACTATATCAATCAAAATCTTATCAAAGTAAATATAAGCAAAGCCAATTGCTATCGCATCATAAGAGACTAAGAGGTAGAGAAAATTTGAGAGGCAATGGAGTCTCGATAGAGGAGATAGAAGAAGACTATCACCGTCACAAAGGCATTCCCACCAATGCAGTTTTTTTATCGACTCTTAAATTTCCAAAATATAACTGCGTTTGAATTATTTTTCCACGCTTGAGTCTGCATCTTCTAAGACTCTATCACTACACATTTAGAATAAACAAGCACGCTTAAAAAGGGCAGCTCGGCACAATTCTCTCACCATTAGGCATGATCACTCGTGAGACCGGATCTATGGATCAACACGAGAACCAGACCGCCGCCGTCATGGTTCTCTCGCAATTAGGTGTAATCACTCATGAGATCGGTTCTAAGGATCCACCTAGAAACCGGACTGAATCGGCAGTCCAGTTTCCGGGTGGTTCCCGGATCCAATTTTTTAGAATCAATCCTTAGTGAGCGATTCTCGATTCTAGGGTGAGAACCACCCACCCGAACCATGCACACCCCTAAAAAATAGAGGCAGGAGGGCCTCTAGTTGACGAGGGTCAAGGTTGTCGCCCCACTAGTGATGGGACGACAACCCCACCTCAGTTTTTCCTTTTTTTTATTAAGTTTTTTTAATTTTTAATATAATTTATTTTCAATTTAGATTGTGTTTAGATGAAAACATCCCCTAGGAATATTTTGCCGTTAATGAGGTTAAGTCCTTACTTGAAATAATGATATACACTTTAAGCCATTCTTTGAAATTGATGAAATAAGATTCACTTTTAGCCTTTATTTAAAAAATGAAAGCATTTTGAGTCTTTATTTAGAATTTTCCCAACTAAAATTATGTGCGTAGCCGGACATTGCTTTTAATTAAGAACAGTTAAGAGTTTACTTGAGTCAATCAAATTTACTTGAATTTTTCGCTATATTTCTTGATCGAACTCCGTGCGTGTCTAAGCCCCGAGGTGGGTGAAAAATAATGTTATCTCAAGATTTACAATGCAGCAGCTCAATGCCGTCCTCCGTTCGAACTTCGACATGGCATGTATACGCCACGAGAAACTGGGTTAGCATGGACTACTACAAAGAGATGAAAGTCTGCTAATCTTCTCTAGATCGATGGCGACTTCTTTCATCGTCGGCCGCTTCTTCCCATTCAATTTGAGACACCTCTGCGCGATCGTCGCGAAGCCTGCAACCTCCTCATCGGCAGCTTCGTGCCGGACCTGGTCGTCCAGGATATTGTACAGACGATCCTCTTTCATCGCCAGAATGAAGTTCATCGCTAGGCTCTTCTCTTCTACTTCGACTTTAATTCTGGATACGGCCCTCTCTCCTGTCAAGAGCTCTAACAGGACCACTCCAAAACTGTAGACATCGCTCTTGTTGGTGAACTGTCTCGAGTGGAAGTACTCTGGGTCTAGATAGCCGAATGTCCCTTGCAATCCCGTGGTCAGGTGAGTTTTCTCAAGCGAGATCGTCCTGGAAATCCCAAAGTCCGATATCTTCGCGCCGTAGTTGTTGTCCAGGAGTATGTTGCTCGATTTGACATCTCGATGGAAGATCGGCATGGATGTGGCGGAATGCAGATAAGCCAGTGCTCCGGCAATTTCTAGAGCGATGTTCATGCGGACTTTCCAAGACATGCACGAAGAGCGATCCTCGCCGTGGAGGTGCTGGGAGAGAGTCCCGTTGCTGACGAACTCATAAACTAGTAGAGGGACCTCCGTCTCGAGACAACATCCTAACAACTTCACCACGTTCCGGTGGTTTATCTCCGAGAGGATGACGACCTCGTTGATGAACTGATCGACTTGTTTCTCGTGCATCAGATGGGACTTCTTTATGGCCACTATTCTTCCGTCGGACAGCATTCCTTTGTAAACCGTACCGAAACCTCCCTTCCCGCACATTCTGCTCTCGCTGAAGTTGTCCGTCGCTCGCTCCAGCTCCTCCGACGTGAAAATTTCGGTCTTCACAATCGCGCCTTCCTGTGAAGCTATCTGCTGGAATAACAGACCGCCATTCCGCTTGAAGAACGCCTTCTTGAGTTTGGCTCGTCTTGTCCTTCTAAGCACCCAACCGAACCAGATTCCAATGGCCAAGGTGACTATTATAGTCAATCCTATTGCGACGCCTGCACCCATCGGAGAATAGTTAGTCTATGAAAATGAAATCGCGCTTCTTGCTCAATGCAAAAGACCAACAAAGTACCGTAAAGAGCGATGTCCATACTCGTCTTGTTGGGGATGCTACGGTTTCCATCAGAACCGTTTGCAAATGGATAACCACAGTAGAATCCCCCATCGGTGTTGACGCATATGGAGTTTTGTAGATCGGCGCACCTGTTTTTAGTCCCATTGCACTCGTTAATATCTGACATGAAAGAAGCAAATGAAATTGTTAGAGAATAGTTACAGGATTCAGGAGAGATAGGCCATTCGATTCTTCGTTCTTTTGGGATAATGTAAAATGAAGCGACGCTACTTTTAGCTCGGAGACAGTTTGGAACCGAGATCATACCTTGGCACCCTTGGGGAAGGTATGGATTTCCTTCGAAGCCCGCGTTACATTTGCAGCGATGTCCTCGGCTGAGGAAGTCAACGCAGTGAGCATTCCGGCCACAGTCACTGCTGAAGGTGGTGTTGCCTGTTCTAGGATCCGGTTCACAGGTCGCATTCCCAGAAACCCAACTCAGTACCATTGGAATCTCAGGATCCTCATATTTAGCGCGAGGGAATTTCTTCTCCGCAATGAAAGCACGGCTGCAGCGGGGTGGATTCCGGTAATCACTCAAGTTGTCGATACTGAACAATCTCACGGAGAGGGATTTAAGCCCTGGGGGAACAGCTGCCTCACAGCATTCGAATCCCAAGCACTTGCGAGCATGGTCAACAACACCGGGATGAAGGCCAAACGCTGTTGGGTGTTGGCAGAGGGAGAAGCATCCTCCTGTGAAAAGCGAGGCCTTAATATTGCTCACATAGGTGAAGATACCACACCCATCGCCAATCAATTTGTTGAGGTTAGGCGAGAAGAAGAAGGGATTGTACGTTCCGCGATCATAATTCGTCGGCTTTATTAGGAGCTCCATTCCAGACTCATTAGGATGACAATTAGGAAAATCCCAATCATGAAACACACGCACCTTACTGAAGGATAATTCAGAAACTTTTAACTGGTAGACGGAAAGTATAGGGACTGGAGCGTCAGCAGAAGAGCCATTATTGCAGGTGATCTCGAACCATTTATCTCTGTAACAGCCTTTGCCGATGCCAAATGGGTAAGGAATGCTGACATTGCCACATTTCTCGGGACAATTCGTTTTGGCAATTGGATAAGCAACTGCATCATGACAAACGAAGCCGAGAACAACTGTCGTGAAGACAGTCACGAACCTCTGAACTGATGGCATGGAATGGAACTCTCGGAACTTCAGCCTTCATCGGCTGCAGAAATGAAATCTGAAGGTGTTGGTATCTACTGAATTTCTGTTAGAGAACAGCACCTAAAAGATGCAGACAGATAAACAGTTGCACTAGTCCTTTTTAAGATTAACGTACTTCCTTTTTGATAAAGAATCCAATGCGGCCGCCTCAAGTCGAACTAGATGGATTGACATGATGACAGGTTATCGAACTGTCTAAATTCCAACTTTGTTAATGAAAGAGATTAAGATTGGCCAAGTCAAGTATCTTAAAATCCATCGACAAGAACAATCTTTTAGGCACAACATTACTTTAAAAATTATCTTTGCCTAAAATGCCAACGAACCTCTTCGTAAGTTCAGGTTAACGTGTGAAAGAATTAAAGAAGATGCCACTTCACCCAGAAAGATACTCTTAAAACTCTTGTAACTCTCTCCCCCTCTCTGTGTGCACTTGCCCATAATCAATGACGTTTTAGTTGCCACTTCGTAAAGAAAGATTTCCTCTCTCTGCACTTGCGAGGGATGAATGCCGATTTAGTCTCGGCCAGCATTATTACTTTCGGTCGTTTCCACAAAATGAGACCCGTCTCTCTATTGGGATTAACTTCATAAGGAAAAGTACAAGATAGATAGGAATTACTTAAAAATTAGCAGAATTTTATTCAAAAACAAAGAGCGACGTTCACTCCAATTAAAAGAAGTCTCATTTCCCATTGTTCCAAGCATCATACCAACAATAAACAAGTAGGTTAGCATGAATTTTATAACCTAGAAACTAAAACTACATCTTGTTTTCGCAGGACAATGCGATTTTTCTTGATGTCCAAGCCCACAGCCTGGGACTGTCTACGTGGCTCATCTTCTACATCAAACATTAAGAATCGTCAAAAAGTATTGAACATGACAAATGTTGTTAGTCCGGCTGTCCGTCAGAAGAAATGGAGGCATCTGTAACTGTAGATGATGCTACTACAAAGCTATAAACTGGGTTCAGTAGCTGTAGAAGCCCGAGCACTTCACAGAAGATGGCCAGAAGAAATGGAGGCGTCTGTAACTGTACGCAATGCTACTAAAAAGCTGTAAACTAGGTTTCAAAGCTGTAGAAGCCCAAGCACTTCAAAGAAGATGGCCCTGGAAACCATCAATCAAGCTTGTGCTTCCAGAGACACTTCAAGCAGAGTAATCCAACTCCATAGGCAATTCCAAGAAACGAAAGAAAAGATACTGCAGCAAGCGAAAATCACAATGAGAAGTAAAGAAATGACCAGAAGTATCCCACACAAGATACAAATTTCAAAGGTATATATGTCTAACAGAAAGGAGGAGCTGGATAATAAAGAAGAAAACTCAATTTTGTCGTAATAAAAACCCTATGCAACCATAGTCACATTCTTTTCACTCTCACACAAGTTTATCCTCCTGATCCTACTACTACCATTTACAGAGGAACCACTCACAACATGAAAATATTAAATGCTCACCACCTTGCCTCCAAACATCAGGCACAAGTTACTCTCCTTTATTTGGACACTTCATGGAAAACAAGATCTCATCTTCTTGTCACTCTATGCCCTGGGTCGATTTTGTTTCTTTTTTCCCTCTACAGAATTTTTTGTCATTTAACTCCAAACCAAATATGTTGGAGTTAGAATGTTTTTTGTTTTTTAACTCTCCAGTAGGTACCTTAGACGGCAACCATGACTTTGAGGCTACCAAAGATATGGAATACAAAAGAAATTCTGGATATTGAGTAGGATTATGATGTAGAGAGTTTGAGAGAGTGGTTCGGTTGAAGAAGAAATGAGCAATTGGCGTGGGAGAGAGAGACAGATACAGAGAGGGTAGTATCCTCTCACTACAATCCATCCATGAAGTAACGTGAACAAGAAAAAAGATGAGATGAATGACAAAAAACTTTGCATATCATGAGTACTTTTGAATTAGCTTTAACAGCATGCACCAATCTTATTGGTGAATCAAACATTTTTCTGATTAATCTCTAGTTAATTGCTGAAATTCTTTTGCTCAGCTCAAAAATCCAAAATACCATCAACTCAACAACAAAATTAAATTTGAGTAGAAAACCGTCGAAGCATTATGATGTTCTTACCAGCTGCAGCGCAATAAAACAAAATCACCAAGCAATGTCTGATAATCCATGGTAAGGTTACTTCCAGAGAACAATGCCTCTTATACCCTCCGCCAGTGTTGGCAGCCAAAGGTTTCCCATTGTATGCTCTCAGTTCGGACAACGAAACATTGACACTTGTTACAGGGTGTCCATATATATCTCTCACTTGAATTATCAATTTCACCGGGTTTTTGCCCCACTGTATCTCAATTGCGCCAAAATTGGGTTGACCTACATGAAACATGCTAGCAGTGATACACCAAAAACTAAGAAAGTGTCCACCACAAAGTTTAAAAGATAAGAGAAGTATTAAGGCATACCAAAAGTGCATGACCTGAATCTGCAGTTATGGCTCATCACCCTCATGGTACTTGGCGTCAACCATGCCACAAATCTCACAACAATGTTTAATGGAGGTGGGACAGCCTTCTCCACAGCTTGTGTAAGCCCACTAGAAGTAATGTCAAACAATGGATAACCAACCCCACAGTCATATCTCGCAATTTCTCCAAAATGAACATCACCACTTATGAAGAACACACCATCTCTCTATTTTAATACAAATTAAAATAGATTAGTCAATCATCTTGACAGGAAAATCGTTTTATACTAGAACAGCATGTTGGAAATTAGTCACCTTACTCTCCACAATTAATTTAAATAGCCGGTCCCTCTCCTTTGGAAAACGTCCCCAAGCTTCCAGGTAAAACATGGGGCCAGTATTAGCCGAATGATTTGATATGACCTGAAATTTTTTAAGTGATTGATATGTGCATATATAGCAATGGCTACCCAATTAGCAAATTCAAACTAAACAATTTCTACATAATGCTCGAATGTACAGGGTTCCTCTCATACCAACATGATCATATGAGGATTTTGCATTTCGCAGGATGACAATTTTATTCATGTGGATATAATCATTCCACTATAAGATTCTACCTATAAATGTTACAACAACAACCAAGGACAAAAGGCTTCAAAATTTAGATTCCGAAACAAACAATTAACATGTCAAGCAGCTCCACAAAAGACTTTTCAACTTTATTAATCTTGATTTGAGGGAGGGTGCAGCCACATTTCGGTAATGTGGAAGAGTATTTTGTAAATTACCTGAATGGAAGATCCAATTATAGTTAACTCTGTTGCTGGCCCCATCATCTCTTTCTCTAACCATGTCCATTGTTCCGACCCCAAGATGCTTCCATCACTAAACAAAGGATCTCGATGATACCTTGTATCTAGGAGAATGACCTGAAAGGGGAATCCACCGGCAATATATGGTATAAATCACTGAACAGACTTACAGTATTTACTGGAGTTGGTCAGCTCATAGAACTTGAAACGAGATAGGAAAAAAACTAGTGGGTGAGGCAAGAACATAGTGAAAACCTTGCATGTCTTGCTGCAAGACAGCCCAAATTAGCATTGGAGCAGCTTGAGTAAGAATAATTAACTTGAGAAGAAAAATATTACATTGAACTAAGACCAACATATATTGACATTACAATAATGCAAATATCCATTGAATATTAATGTGCATTCAGATGCATACCTTTACTTGCTTACCCACGGGACCGAATGTATATGATGCATAAATGCCTGCTTGCTCACGCCTGCAATTTCCAGCTGTCTCAAGAATTGTCACAAGCCCTCAGGCAAAGCAAAGAACAAGCCAAGAATCGATGATATCTCCTCATGACTAAATGCTTGCATTGCCATTATAAAATCCAAGAATTAACAAAAAGCACAGGTTACATAAAACATTAAAATTGCTGTGTCGGCATAGGCCATGCACTATCCTCACCTGGGACTATCCTTAGGTTCATCTAAGAAGTCGAGGGCAAGCCTTTGGTTGATGATTTTTCCACCAAATTCCTTTCCTGCGTCATTCAGTCCATAATCATGGTCATCCCAAGTCCCAATTACCTAGACACAAGAATGCTTAAGACTCAAAAAGGGGAAAGGAATGATAGCTCCAATTTCTTGTCACGTCTGCACTGCCTGTTGGTGTGTCAACTCTACTGATAAAACTTTTGAAAGAGGAACCTTAGCATTCTGTCGAAGACGAGTATAACCGGGATTTGCCTTAGCTCTCTTGTATCTGGATTCCATCTCCTGCTCAGATGAAGGAACAAATCTTGGGACATTCTTCCAGGGTCCTGTCGTCCTTTCTTTGCCGAACAGTTGAAGAGGACGCCTTATGTCTCCATATATATTGTCACCCAGCCAAATGAATACCTGAGGATCAAACTTGACGATTGCATCCCAGATAGGCTGCAAAACACAAAACTCCTCAGCAATCACAGAGTGTTATTATAGTTGCCTTTCATCACAATTCTACGCAGTTTAGCTTAGACTGGCATCAGCACGGCATCTCATCACTGAAATTAACTGATGCAGGTATATCTCACCGAGGCCATCCATGTCCCAAGAAAAAAAAGAGCACAAAACACGAATAAAATTATTAAAAAAAAAATTGTCATGACCGCCCTTAGTTTGCATCAATATCCTGATTTAAGGAAAGATATAACAGCTCAAGCGCACGTTTAAGATTGAATCAACAAACACCATCCATCGGACCCACCAACTACTATCAAGTTGAATAAAACAGGAACAGGACCAACCACTGGGCAGATTCCGACTTAGCAATATTTATAGTTTACGTCTTATCTTCAACAGAGGAGGAGCCCAACGAAACCAAGTTTCATGCTCGGTTGCTTTGAATTAGAGCCGTTGAAGATGGCGAATTGCATAAAAGGAAAACCGAACCAAAACTGCCCCAGTCCACGGAAACAGATGAACATGCCAGCAAGAGAGGGAGTGAGGGGAAGAACCGCGAACCTGGGGCGCGCTTTGGTTCGCGCACGACCCGAAGGCGATCCGAGACACCACTCTCTCCTCTCCGGCTCCGGCGACGGAAGCGCCGAGCGAAACCATCCACCCGGCCACCACCGCCCACCCCAAGGCCCAGCGCGCCCACCGCCGCTCGCTCATCGGGGGGCTCATCAAAGCAAGCGCGATCTCAGTCAAGGTCAGTCGCTCTCCAGTTCCGGCGAAGCACGACAGCACCCAGCACGCCACGACGATCGACAGCGGAAATGTAAAGTGCGGTCACGGAAAAAGTAGGGCCGCGAAAGCAAGAAAGGTGCGAATCGCTGAGCCGGGATGCTCTCATTTTTTCTCACTTTGACAGAAAAGTAAAAGCGGCGATCCAGCGGTTAACGCTACGTGCGGTGACGGAGCTGCGCGAGGCCGTCGCCTCTGATTGGACACTGTGAGGAAAGGCATTAAATCGCGGCCGTACAGATGGCGGCGCCGCCGAGCTTTAAATGGGGTACCTTTTTTTCTCGTCGGAACCGGTGGATTGGGAGCTGCTTTTTAACTCCTGATTTATAAATGTCGGGGGTGGGTTGCGACTTTGCAAAAGATCGAATTGAATGGGACGTCTTTGGCAAAATCATCGTTGCCCGTATAATTAGTCACCGACTCGACACGCTTTGGTGAAGAGCATGCAAAGAACGTGCTTAAAATGCATCAAAATATCCACCAAACTATTTACATCTAGGCTACATAATTTTTTTTTTTTTGTTAGTCATACATTTAGACTATATTTGATCGTTTGGATTTTTAACCAACATAAGACTAAAATGGATGAGATATAAAATCCAGATATTTTACTATTATATCAACTATTTAATAAATCTCAATAATAAAGTCGAATGTATTTTTTTATATTAATGACATATCAGTGTAAATAAACTAAAAATTCATAAATGGAGATCATAAAAATTTCCCGTGACACTATTGCCTAATTTATTTTTATTTGTTTATTTTATTTTATTTTTCCTCTTTTTTTAATTATTTTTCCCCTTCCATAATTCTCTAATAAAATTATATTAAATAGTAAGCTGTATTAATATACCTAAAATATGTGATAAATATATATATTTATATTTATATATTTAAGTTAGATTATAAGATATAATTATTGTCAAATATATAAATAAAAATAATATTATTTCAATATTGGTAAATTAATAAGTTTGTTATTCGAGAAAAATAACTTTCCGATTATAAATATTGAGAATCATATCCACATTTATCCCAATTCTATCTATTTTCCGTGCTATTGATTAAGGGAGTGAAGAGCTTGATGTTCAATGCCGTCGGTTTCTTTTTACATCAAGGTGATGTTTATAATTCTTAAAATATTTCATAACGATAGCTCAACATAACGCTAATATAAATGATCTGTAATTTTTCTGAACTAATTTGGAAGATAGAGTTTAGTTAGGACACGTTGGTCGACACACGCTCATCAAAAGTGATAAAACATGATATTTTTGTTGCGATTGATGCGGAATAAGATAAATCACCTTTTCCCCTTTTTTGTGAACACATTTACGTCGTTGATATTGTGGAGTCACGTTCATTTGAACTTTCAAATCACGTGAGCCTCGTGACTGGGACCTACATAAAAAATGGTTTTACACAGACCTTACGATGGAGGCTCCATGGTCATTTAACGCTCTTGGCATTGTGCCCCCCAGATGGTAGACAAACTGAGTACAATTGTTCTCTGGAGAGGACAAAATGTGGGAGTAGAAAAAATATATCACCCCTCTTTCTGTCTTGATATTTTTTTCATCAATCTTATTATATTCCTATCTTAACTTTCACTTTCAGATTTTGACCATCATTTTTTATAAAGTATGGGAATTGAAATCTACATCTAAAACTAAATTATCCCTATCTCAACCTCTCGAGAATATAGGGGTTCAAATCCCCCATCTTTCTCGATTTTTTCTGTTAATCTTACTTTACCCATACTATAACTCTTACTTTCAGAATAGATTGAAGTGAACCTCTCATCTCCCTCTTAGGTGGACCTTAATGGTTGTGTATTGGTTTGAAGACTGTAACTAAAGATTAAGTATGTTTGTTTCATGAAAAACTCAAAATTAAGAAAATGTTTTCCAAAAAATTATTGATTATATCGTTTAGAACAATTAACTAACGAAAAATATTTTCATTATTGATAACAATTTATTCCTCACTGTATTTATGAGTGATGAAAACACTTTTCATTTATCCATTTTTGTAAATGACATATACAATAGTTTTTCGAAAAATATTTTTGAATTTTGAATTTTTTACGGAAAAAGGACCCTAAAAAAAGGATTAATGAGTTTGAAGTCTTAAAACTTGTATGAAAGTGCAATTAAATCTTAAAATTTTCAAAAAATATAACTAAATCTTAAAAATTTTCACGAAAGAATAATTGAATTATAAAATTTTCAAAAAGTATAATGACATCTTAAAACTTGTTATGAAAGTATAATTAAATCTTAAAATTTTTCAAAAATTACAATCAATAAAAGACTTGATTTGATTAATTTGATAACTTTTAAGATTTAATAGAGTTTTAAAATTCGATTGCATTTTTATTATAAATTTTAAAACTAATTACTCATTTAAATTTCAAAATTTAATCATACCTTCACGATAAATTTTAAGAGTTTTAACGTGTACATCCCAAAAACAAAAACAAAAAAAAGCAACAAGACGTGGAATCGAATTGGGGATCTCCCTCTGAAATCAAATCAGATGGTACAAGCAATGCGCGTCTCGCTGTATACTGGTCAAAAAGACGCGAGACCGTACAATCATGAATTCTTGTCCAATTTATCACTTAATTTACAGCTGTATCACGATGTACGAATGCAGACACTAAAAGAATCAAGGAATGGTGTCAACGCTTCGCGGAACGCCGACGCGGCGACAATCAGCGCATCATGACGGCGAACTCGTCGAAGCTGAGGACGCCGTCGCCGTTGAGGTCGAACGCCCGGATCATGGTCTTGCAGTCCTCCATGGACCTCGCCTCCCCCAGCCGGCCCAGCATCCTCTTCAGGCTGCTCGCGGTGATGCACCCGGACCCTTCCATCTCGTACATCCCAAACGCCTCCTCCAGGTCCTTCCTCCTCTCCTCCTCCCCACCGCTCTCCATAAGCCTCTCGAACTCCTCGAACCCCAGCATCCCGTCCCCGTCGAGGTCCGACGACCGCACCGCCATCTCCGCCTCCTCGCTCGACAGGTCCCCGCCCAGGCTCCTCACGCAGCTCCTCAGCTCCGCGGGGGATATCCTCCCGTCCCCGTTCTCGTCGAAGTAGTCGAACACCCTCCGGAGCTCGCCCGACTTCCCGCAGTCGACGCCAGCCGGGGCGTTCTCGACGGCGGGGGGAGCGCCTCGGTCGGCGCTGCTGCTGCTCCTCCTCGGGGACAGCTTGCGGCGCAGCCTCCCGAAAGCGGATTCCCGCTTGGTGCCGGGATCTCTCTCCGGCGAAGAGCTGGTGCTCGAACTGGATTGGACCGACGAACCGGACTTCATGGTGCGATGGAGGATTGACTGACCGACTGATTGATGAGTTGATTCGAGTGAAGAAGTAGCTGAAAGTTTTTGAGCTGTGTATGTATTAACGATGTAGCTGACAACTTCTAGGATGAGACTGCAAGTTCGGGAAGGGTGGGGCAGTCTAATATATAGAGAGATGAAGAGGAATAGAAGTGGAATAAAACAAATTGGGAAAGAGGGAACGTGTGTGGAAGACGTGGGTTGGTTCTGGTTTATCGGTTAAAAGAACTTCGTACGCGTTTTTTCTTTTTTTAATATTGGGTTTCTTGGGGGAATTGCCGTCCCGCCAGTTGTTTTTTGACGGGAGCATATGATGTAGCGCACGTCAGGCGGTGGCGAAGTTTCTCCGCTGCTGCTCACGCCCGTGCAAGGTGGCTTGGCTTCTAGGGTGTGCCGGAGTCTTCCCCGGGTGAGCATCCGGATGCTTCCGGCCGTCATTATTGTTTCGGAAAAAGAGAAAACGAGAAAATTTATATTAGATGGATAATCACGGAATGTTTTGAAAAAATCTCAAACTTGATTTTTGCTCGTTAATTTGAATATTTTGAACCATGTACTTTGAGAGTGGTTTTTGCACCAACTCACATGTATAAACAACGGATTTTACATTGAGCATAGGCATCTCACTTTGTTCAGTATAATCATACTTAAAATGAAAATTGCTATGTCTTTTTGTTTCCCATTCCCCCTTTGTTCATCTCAATTGGAAATGACCATCGGAGTGAAAATCTTTGCCCTTAGTTACCTCTATTGCCCATGTTATCGTGGTGGAGGAGCACATCAGTATGCCATTGTCAAGCTACATTCATTTGTAGTTGGGGCGGCAATCATAAAACCACTGAGGATAAATGAGGTCGAAATCGAAAGGGATCATGAATACAAAACAGTAATTGCATCTACGATGTCGATAATTGTCATTGCGAAACTTGCTCTGATAAGGAGAGAGAGAGGGGGGGAGGGGAGAGAGAGGAGTACATTCACTTCAATATGAAGTTATAGAGGAATAAAACTCTCATGTGCTTTTGAACTTGATCATGCACCGTCCATCGGTCTACTGACTCATTTAGGACCCATCCGAGCCAAATGAGCCTGAAAAGCATTTTCGAGTAGGTATAAGCAAAATTATATTTAATGCAAAGGTTAGCTTGAGCTAGCCTAGCATGGCTCGACTACTTTATACATACATGTAGCTTTTCCATTATATTTAGACACAAGCAATAAGTTAGATCCGACTCGGCTTAACTTGAACAATCACCTCTCGGCACTCCAAATCAAGAAGGTTATGATCCTTCGTAACCATAGGAGTGTAATTTCAGGCCGTTGACTCAACCGCTTAGCCATGTTTCGGTATATGGATATTGTCTCTATGAATATCCTAAATTAGACTATCTCGCTGTCATGGAGGACCGATATGGCTGCCACGTGTGATTACGTGGCTTCTTGATATAAATCCTCCATTCTCCTTTAGGGCGGCAAAAAAAAAAAAAAAAAAAAAGCGATGTGGGTACGGCAGAAAAACCAGTGGCAAAACATCAACGCTTGTCTCCTGGATTAATTAGCACTCGTCAACATTTTCCAACGATCCTTACCGGAACAGAGAGGTTCTTTCCCCTTCCCAACATCGCTGGAGTCAAACCCTCGTGGTCAAAGTGACCAGTTCGTCAAATTATCAGCGATGACCCAACAACAACATCCATGAAAATGAAAAATGATCCATGTCATCACACCGAACTCATGACGAATAGGGTTCGCTGCAGGATCAGCACTTGCATCAAAACCCGTAGGTAATCTCTCCGAAAGTGCCCCTTTCTGTCGGATTCCGTCTCTATCTTATCCCCATGTGACGAGGTCTCACTATTAATTATGCGGCTAGAAGGATAACGAGGAGGAGGAGAAGAAAAAATGGTTTCGTCGCCAAGGGGGGACGCATGAAACCTGGGCAAGTGTCGTACAAGTTGGTACCGACCTACGGGCCCGGACGAAAAAAAAGAAAAAAGAAAAGGGAGAGACGAAGCATGTCGGTCGCCGGCGGGGAAGCCAAATTGCAACACTTGCGCTAACGTGGTTCGCTGGAGGGAGATCGAGTCATCGCTGAAGTGAGCAAGGGTTGGGGGGGGAGGGGGTTGAGATATTTTTTTAACGGTCAAAAAACCGCCACGTGAAAGTGCGTGTCCTCCATCTTATCTTCTCGGAGCTTTGACTTTTGACCGAATGGGATCGGTCGGGCTCTTCGTACTTTCCTTTTCCCCGAGGGCCTTGGTTTTCCTGGGGTTTCTGTGGGCCTGTCTACGTCGGCAAGTTGACGTCGAGGCCCAGACCATCATCATCACCATCCGATTTTCAATTAGCTCCCTACCGCGCCTTTCACGCGGGGTTCCCGCTTCTGGAAAGCGTTTGACCGTATTGCGGATAAGCCACACAAGTCAAATTGATTTGGCTCTCCAACGTGAAAAAAATAAAGGGCTTCGTAATTTCGGAGAAATGAAGTCTACTTCGATGAGATCTTTGATTAGGTAGTGATCGAATTTGAATTAGCAAGTAACGTTGATGATTAAAATCCTTTGAAAAAAGACAGCAGAAGAATGAAGGCGCTGACTTGACGAGAGAAACAACATCCCGTGGTGATAAAACGATATTTAGTCAATCATTCATGGGAAATGTCCCCGTGACATGACTTTTATGAAGGCAAGAGTAGTCTCCGGCAAATGTTTGGGCAAAGTTGCTATCTTGAAGAAGATATTTCCAGTCATGCTGGGCTGGACTCGGATCGTTGAATTTGTATTCTAGGCCCAGGCCCGGGACCAGGCCCGAGCCAAGCCCGACTCGAGAGTCATGGGCTTGCCCATTCCCTCTGGCGGTAGGGCGCAGCGTGCGCCGAGACATGCGATTCCCCCACGATCACACACCGGACGGCATGGGCATGCACAACGTGGAGCAATCTAAAGCCACCCCTTTTTCCCCCGCATAGTCTCTTTTTTTCCTCCTCTAATGAAAAGAAAAGATCTCTGATGAAAGATATCAAATTTCCGAAGTGTAGATATGGTGAATTTTGTGTTTAATAAGATGTGTTATTGGTCCATGTGGGTGATACATTGGGAAGGCTAAGCTAAAATGAACACCAATCTTTAGTCACCAATTCCAACTGTTAGAATTTGTTAAGTATATTGAATTTGACAAGATTAATTCGAAATTGATATAACTTAATACATTTCAATTCTTCATCCATTTCTATTGAAAATTTTCCATTATTTCTAGATATTAATTACATCTTTCATTTATGGACATTTTAAAAATGGCCTTGGTTGACGACCATTGCCCAATACCATGTCTTTTGTTTGTGGCGGATAAAAAAATTGTATATAATTTGCATGTCAATATTGATATATTGTGAAAATTTTTAAATTTTCGAATTAAGAAAAAATTCAGATTTCATGTTTCGAAAACTTTAGATTAAGAAAAAGAAAAAGAAAATCAAAAGTATATTTAACCAAACTCAAATTTCATTATACATAATTAAATATATGCAATGCATTCTTTTTTTAAGCGAGTTTATGATAATTGAGAAGTACCATTGTTGGATCAGAAAATAAAATATCATAATTGTCTATGTTAAAATCTATTAAATGGTTAAGATGTGTTGCATTTTGATTAACTAAATATAATAAAGATGGTGTCTCTCGAGTACCATACCGTCAATCTCTTTTCGGACCGAAAAATCGAGTGCATAAAGTTTTTACAGCAAACGTTGTACGCGAACCCATCTCATGTTAAAAACGGAAAGCGGAAAACTCATAAATCTTCAACAGACAGACAGGAAAAAAAAAATCCGGCGGCACCCTCGCCCCCCTCCCCAACCCCAAAAAAAAATAAAAATCAGAAAGGCTTTGGCTTTGGCTTTGGGAGCTTCCCCTTCACAAAGAGCATAACCAACCAAAAACCAGACGAAGGCCAGCGCCAGAACATTGGAGCCGAGCTCGCAGCTGCAGCGGGCAATGGCCGCCTCTACCTCCGTCGTCGCTAGCCTCCCCCAGATTCGTCCTTCCAGAGACGAGAGATTTCCGGTGTCGGGGCTCCATCCGTCGCCGTCCCGCTTGGCCGCTTCCACCTCCTTGACCCGGCTGTATTCGCGCTGCCAATCCATCTACGCGTCCAAGAGGTGCTCATTTTCACCCCTTTTGTTTTAATTGCCGAATTCGAATGGCCTTGTTTTGCTTCGAGTCGCTCGTTGATGCTGAAACCGGAATTGCCGAGTATGAAGCTGGAGTGATCCGTTCTTTAATCCATTCGTTGGTTGTTTGTCCAGTTGGTATTGTTCTATTGCTTTGCGAGCTGAATTCATTTAAAGATGCTGCAAGTCATGACTGAAACGATGGTTGTGGATGAATTCGTCACGTGCTCACTGTATACGACAATAATGCTATTGCCACTTTGGAAACTCTTGTTCATACGCTCACAAGTGAGACGTACGTCGACCCAGGAAGTAGGATTGAGTCTTGCCGTGTGTTTTGGTGTCCCTTTTGTTCTTTTAATTTTCTGTTTCCACATATCTTCGTCGTCCTGTCTGTCGTATGATGTTTTCCCTTTTTCTCTCCTTATATATGTTCCTTTTTCTTTTCCCGTATTCTCTTGTTATGTATATACTCTTATGGTGCATTGTGTGTGCTAAGTGGAAAGTTGTGCGTTATTAGATATAGTAAAGGAAGAGATAAGATGTGATGCTGAAATTGAAATTGCACCACTTTGGATGGCCTAATATTTGGAGTTCATAAATCATTGCCTGGCTTAATCTTATCGCGGGATGATACTTTAGAATCTACATGTTATGAAGTTTAGAGCAGAAGAATCATAAACATGAAAGACCTTAGATATCTGGCACAAAAGAGGGTGAAAATGGTTGTTTACTTTGATCTCGTGTGCACATTCTTGATTCTTATTGTACATATAGCCATGTCAAATTTTCTTTCCTGTATGTTTGTTTTTGCTGTGAGATGCAGCTTTTTTCGTGTGAACATACCATACTTCCCAACTTGACCCTTGTGTTCTTCATTTATGGTTGTTTTGGATATAGATGGCCATTTGATGTTGTACATAGATCTTCAACTTATCAAAGAAAGAATGATACTTGGAGAAGGAGGTCATCCGTGTTTAGTAGACGAATCACCGATCTACATTTTACACAACTGCACAATTGTATTTCATGTTCTCTTAGTCAGCGGAAAGGTCGCCTCAATAGCCAAACATCTATACCAAGAGCATTCACAGACAAATCTGCTTTTCACTTGTCTAAACAATCCCTCAACAGTGCCTCAGTAAGTTGCTCTTACTATTTCAAGCTTGTGTATCCAGCATTTGCTTGCTTTATGAATATATTGGTTGTACCATTCATATGCACACAGGTGCATATACCTATCATAAATCTCTCGATTGGTTACCAGATAGAGAGGATCCTGCAGAATACACTTGAGGTTCTGGTTATGTGGGCTCCACTATGACTGATCTCTCTCTGGATGCATTGAACTTGACATCATGAATTTAGCCTTGCATGTTTAGCAGCTCAAATTTAGCTGAGAGATGTGGCCTTTTTGGTGGTCTTTGCAAAATGAGTTCCGTTTGAGAAATTTTGAAGTTCTCAGCTTACTGTGATTATCCAATTTGTTGTGGCACTTTCTTAATCACCAGATAGTTGGCTGTGATTTTCGAGCATCCTTAGCCTTTATACACATTGAGCCTAATAACTGTGCAAGATATTTTAATAAATATATGTACATTTAGCAGTTAATTCTTTTTGGCTTTTTGTAAGAAACTCATTATGACTACTCTTAACCTAGTCATAGCAACTTTGGTGGCAAGTGTTATTGCAATTTTGGGATCAGTGTGCAGTCTCAATTTGTGATGTGATCGTATGTGCAAATCTGGCTCCATTCAGTATCCCTTTGACCTTTGATTCTGTCTTTATCATTTCATATTTTTGTACGTTTTCACCTTTATTATTTTCCATGATCCTTTTAATATAGAGCAGGATATCGAAGAAGCCAGAGTTAGCCAGGGGGCATATATGTTCATGTTTTCCCTCATTAGTCCATTTTGAATGCACGCTAGATAGAGTCCCTTACTTATGAAACTGGTGATCTTTGTGGAAGTAATTCCTGAAGGGTCTAGCATGGAGGCTTGTTTTATTAATTTTCAGTGATTTTTTAAAATAAGTTTACTTGTGATGTTCTCTTGCCCGTATTCTTGCATACTGATTTTGTTTCATATGGTTACCCTGTAAAGCATGTTCGTGTTCCATGTGCAACTGTTGGTCCGGAGGAGCCACATGCTGCTAGTACAACATGGCCAGATGGTATACTTGAGAAACAAGATTTGGATTTGCCAAATTTTGAAAGTGAAAGAACAGAGTTAGAGGCATTTTTGAGTTCCAAACTTCCACCTCACCCAAAGTTGTACCGAGGACAATTGAAAAATGGCCTCCGCTATCTTATTTTACCGAATAAAGTTCCTCTGAATAGGTATAGTTCCTATCCTGTGGCAATGCTTATGCATCTGATTGTTCATTCGATTCAAGTCCTAGAATTCACCAATTCACAATTGTTTATTATGGTGTCATGATTTGGATATATGATAATAAAGAGGCTTTGCTTGCACTATATCCATTTGACATCCATGATGTCAGAGATCTGCATGTTTACGTCTATGTAAGCAAAATGTTTTGGTATTTTAGGTTTGAAGCACACATGGAAGTTCATGCAGGATCCATTGATGAGGAAGATGATGAACAAGGAATTGCGCACATGATTGAACATGTTGCATTTCTTGGAAGTAAGAAGCGTGAAAAACTTCTTGGGACAGGGGCTCGATCTAATGCCTATACTGATTTTCATCATACAGTGTTTCACATCCATTCACCAACTAGTGCAAAGGTTTGTTGTCCGTGTCTATGTCTCTTAATATGATATATGTACATATGCTCCAAGGGTAGTTCCACTATGTAGGTTCTCATTTCTTTGCTTGCCTTTTGAATATGAGTTTTCACATTTCTGAAATGTTATTTCTCACTAATACTGTGATTCTGTTATCCACTCTTTTTATGCATGTGCTAACTCTTGTGCTTATGCTTTCACTTTCCTTGCATATGTCAATTTCTTCTTTTTGCACTTGGTTACCTGTTTTAGTCCAATTTACTTTAAAAAAAAAATTTTTTTACTGAGCTTGGCTATGACCTTTCAGACTGTGCTCTTCATATTCGATTTGTGTAATCATCCCAATCAGATTACGTTGCCTTATATGTTGCTTGCAACATATCATTTTGTACTTTTTGCTGTCGAGCTTTTCTGCATATACTAAGTGCCAATGGCTTGTGTTTTCCAGGACTCTGGTGAAGATTTGCTTCCGTCTGTGTTGGATGCTTTAAATGAGGTGTGGAAATTAGTTTATGCTTTATGGGACATCTTCACCCATCTGCATCTCTTTAGCAAACATGTTTTCTATTACTTAATATCTGTGACATTAGCACGACATCTATCATCCTCTCCAACCTCTACTCTTCCTGAGTAGGAAAGAGAAAATGAAAGGTAGGGAAAGAATGCATGAGCAATCTAGTTTATTTTCTCATCCTATATGAGAATGATAAGTATATACTGATGTCAGTTAAAGACTTTTTTCTCATCTTCAGTCAACCTCTGTATGTGTACAGATTGCTTTCCACCCTAAATTCCTTTCTTCAAGAGTCGAGAAAGAGCGTCGTGCTATCCTTTCGGAGTTACAGATGATGAATACAATAGAGTATCGTGTTGATTGTCAGGTATGTCAACTTCATCAAAGATGTTCAGAACTTATGAGTATTCTCTTTTTTCCCCCTTGATATATTCTTTGTTCATTTGATTACAGTTGTTACAACATCTTCATTCCGAGAACAAGCTAAGCCAAAGATTTCCAATTGGATTGGAAGAGCAGATTAAGAAATGGGATGCCGATAAAATTAGGAAGTTCCATGAACGGTGGTACTTCCCTGCGAATGCAACCTTATACATTGTCGGTGACATTGATAACATCTCAAAGACAGTATCGCAGATAGAAGTATGCTTCAGATATACCCAATATGCTATTAATTTTTCCTTTCCTATTGGTATTAGGGTTTTTTATTATTGTATCTGTTCCTATCTTTGCAAGGAGATCTTTCATTTTGGTACTTCCCTTTTAAAACCCATGCACATTTCACTATGGCAATTCTCTGTCAGGCTTTTCATCCACTTGACTGTGATAATTGTTACCTTTTAGTGGAAAATTGAGCAGTAGTTCTATGTTAGATCTGCTAACTTGTATTAATTGCTTCATTATAGGCCGTCTTTGGACAAACTGCTCCGGAAAGTGAGACACCACCTGCACCAACACCAAGTGCGTTTGGTGCAATGGCTAGTTTTCTTGTACCGAAGCTCCCAGTTGGTCTCTCTGGAAGTTCATCTCACGATAAACCTAGTACTTTAGATCAGGCTAAGGTCACTAAAAAGGAAAGGCATGCAATTCGTCCTCCTGTGGAGCACAATTGGTCACTTCCGGGAAACCTTACTGATATGAAGGCACCGCAAATATTTCAGCATGAGCTGCTTCAAAATTTTTCAATTAACATGTTCTGTAAGGTTTGGAATTCTATCATGCACCTGGCTCCTGATCATCTTGCACCCCTCATAATTTGAACATATCTCCTTTTTCTCAACAAATCACATTTTCTCTGTTGCTAGATTTGATTCATTTTTGGTAAAATCTTATGGGATGTCATGGGCCCGCTGGGTACATGAATTCAGTCGTCAATATTATTTTGTCAGTGGCAGCCCGTCATTAACATTTTCTGATGAAGGGAGAACACTGTCCTATTGAGTGTACTGACATTGATTGTGGATGAAAGGTGACATAAGGAGTCACTCCCGGTGTCAAATTTTCGGGGGGGGTCTAGTCACTTAACTAGAGGAGATGGATGAATTGTGGTGTTGGTTATGGACCAATACATTCACTGTAAAATTGATGTATTGCAAAGATAATATCTTGGTCTCCTCTAGATCAATTTCTTCATGGACTTACTCTAACTGTGTCCATCATAACGCCCCCTCGCTTTCACTGCAGCTCCATTATTGGGTTTGATAGATGGACTTGGCTAACTATTTTAAGCACTTCTATTAACGATTTACTGCAGATTCCTGTGAGCAAAGTTCAGACATATGGCGACTTGCGAAATGTTTTGATGAAAAGGATATTCCTATCCGCGTTGCATTTTCGGATTAACACTAGATACAAGGTTGTTTTCTTCTCTTGTATCCTTTACCATTTGAATTCAGTATAGAGTTATATATCCCCTTCAGTTTTGCTTTTGCTCTTTCCTTCAAGTTATCAAGTAGAGGATCTCTGGATTTTATGACATAAAATCCATTGAATCTTTAACTGGATTGAGTATCTATATCTTTGGATGTTTTGTTTTTCACCAAATGGGTTTGTTTTGATATTTTGCTTTTCACCAAACAGTTGGCATTCTTAAGGTCAGTGTGCAGCTTTTTGATTAATGCTGTTTTGCCAATGGACATCCTTTTCTGTTTTTTTTGCAATTTTTCCTCCTAGCTTCTTGGATTAGAACACTTGATGGTAGATCTTGTAATAGCTACGCTATATACTTTCAGCATGTTTCTAGAAACTTTATGCACTGAAAGTTTCTTTAACTGACCCTTATTTTTTCTTCAGAGTTCTAATCCACCCTTCACCTCAGTTGAACTGGATCACAGTGATTCTGGGAGAGAAGGCTGCACAGTCACTACTCTTACTGTTACTGCAGAACCCAAGAATTGGCAGAGTGCCATCAAAGTTGCTGTTCAAGAGGTTTGTTATTATGTCATTCTCAATCTATCTACTAGGGGCATTGACTGGCGGTTTTATGAATTTGGAATAGAAATTACCATTCTTTTGGTTTGATGACATGATTTGACATTCTAATGCTTTTACATGAGTCTTCTTTTGCTGTGCATTTCTTCAAAGTTTTTGTGAAGAGAAACTCTTATACTCTCTTGATGGTGATTATTGTAACTCCTTTTGATCACAACAATGTTTTTACTGCATTTTTCTCTCCATTGCCTTTCCCAGGTGTAGTATGTGATATAACTTTTTTGGTTTAGGTCCGGCGGTTGAAGGAATTTGGTGTCACGAAAGGTGAACTAACTCGATATATGGATGCGCTATTGAAAGATAGTGAACAGCTGGCAGCAATGATTGATAATGTGTCATCAGTAGACAATTTGGATTTCATCATGGAGAGTGATGCATTGGGCCATACTGTAATGGATCAGAGGCAAGGGCATGAGAGTCTGGTTGCTGTTGCTGGAACAGTTACACTTGAAGAGGTGATTTCTTTCGGATCTATCTGTAACATCAACTACTATTATCATGCTTTAAGATGTGAATTTTTGGTCTACTGATTGGGAATTTGGTCTGAAATTTTTTGGCGAAGTTAGGATTTTGGAACTTATGATATTTTACAGTCTCCCTTCTCCACGGCCATCAACCATTGTTGTTGCATACGCAAAAGGATATTCTTTTACCAGCCACTTTAAAAGCAGCACATTTTTGTTGGATCAACTTGATGGTTATGCTTTGTCTGCATTAAACATAGGAAGTAGTGTTTTGATAATGCTCACCTTATGAGCTAATCTGCCAGGTGCTTTTATGGACAGAAAAATTGTTCTTTTCTCTGCAAGATGTGCACAAGTGACAATACACTGGCTTTCTGTCAATAGTGGACCTTTTTCTGCTTGAATGGCTCATCTGATTTGAATGATATGTAAACTGACAGTTCACTACACTTAATCATGTTGATTATAATTTACCACCTGCTCATCCTAAGTACTATACTTTTTGAGTATTTCCATGTATGCATTGTGCATGTCGTGCAGCAAAAAGAATTGTTAATATACATTGATTTCTCATTTTCTTAATATGTTTCTTTCGAAAAATTGTGGGATGTAGGTCAATGCTGTGGGTGCAAAGGTGCTAGAGTATATTGCTGATTTTGGAAAGCCTACTGCACCTAAACCTGCGGCAATTGTTGCATGTGTCCCCAAGAAAGTGCACATAGACGGAGTTGGTGAAACTGAATTTAGAATATCACCAAGTGAGATTATTGATTCTATGAAAACTGGTCTGGAGCAACCTATTGAGCCTGAACCAGAGGTATATTATCAGAGAAATTTTCTTCTTTGTGCCTTTCAAATGTTGATTGATTTACGAGGTATTATATCCCTGACTTGATCTTTATTTCTGCAGCTTGAGGTACCAAAAGAACTGATTTCTTCATCCCAGTTGCAGGAGTTGAAGGTGCAGAGGATGCCATCCTTTGTTCCTTTAACTCCACTTGCAGGCATTTTGAAAATTCATGACAAAGAAACTGGGATCACCCAGTGCCGTCTTTCAAATGGTATTCGTATAAATTACAAGGTAAACTTGGTTCCTTGGGTTATTGTGGTCATTTTTCCTCAGTCCCATGCATTCTTTAAAAAAGGTGGCGTTCATATATTTTAATTATTATTTTTTTTTTTTGTAACTCGGGAACCCCCGCACGGCCGACAGCCGGAGAGGTAAACCCAGGACGACACGTAAGCGGAGGACCCACCACCCCGGTGCCACACTTAAGAATCCCTAACAACTGCGCGGGGATTCGAACTCCTTCCCTTCGTGAGGGGAAGAGAGCCCGAAGCCAACGCAGCCGCTGCGGGCGGTGGTTATATTTTAATTATTTCTAACTTCAAAACCAAATTTTCTTTGTTCATTGTTTTTAGAATATATTTAAATAATAAATCATGCCTTCATCTAATAGCTTAAGCTTTTAGAATAGTTGGTAGTGGTCCTACCAAATCTCGCATGATATTAGAGCTGGAGTTATGAGTTTGAATCTTTTCAGGCCCCATTTGCCTCCCCAATTAAATATTTCCACACTTAGTACTAGGAAAAAAGAAGAAGACTAGACTAAGCGTGAGGGGGAGTGTTAGAATATATTTAAATAATAAATCACGCATTTATCTAACAACTTAAGCTTTCAGACTAGTTGGCCGTGATCCCACCAAATCTCACAATTTTCTTCTACTACCTCTTACCTTCTGTAATTTTTGAAAGATATGATAAAAGCTCAGCGCTGCACAAAATTAGACTTGTGGTAGAACGCTTGGAGTTTTCCTCCTACGTATAACCATACCTCCTTGACTTTTCATTCATAGTTCTAAAATCTTTCTAATGGGTGTAATATGATCAATATCACCTCTGGGGAACAGAATCCTGGTGGTTTTGCCTGTTGTACTCACTTCCTTACCTGGACACAGATTTCACAAAGTGAATCCCGAGGAGGTGTGATGCGACTCATTGTTGGTGGTGGAAGAGCAGTTGAAAGTTCCAATTCAAGAGGAGCAGTCATTGTGGGTGTGCGGACTTTGAGCGAGGGAGGCCGTGTTGGCAACTTTTCGAGGGAGCAGGTGCGTATTAAATACAGCAACCCTTCCTCAACCTCTGGCAGTTCTGTGAGGTGGTTGGTGAAGACATAGGTTGTGTTGAATTTACACCAATCCCTGAATGACATTGACTGGTTGTAAAGTGCTTGGAAAAGAATAAATACCTTCTCTTTGGCATACATTTTAACTATGGCACTATGGCAGTTGACTCCATATTTTGGATATATCTCGATAAAAATTTGGGTTGTACCTGCAAAAACTTCAAATTAATTGCAAATTTAATCATCCTAAAGACGCTGTTCTTGATCCATCTGCAATGTGGAGTTTTTTCTTTTTTCTTCCTTGGAGATTTATTGCCATGGAAGAGACTAAATATTGCTTGTTTTTCATTTTCAATGCTTCACGGCAGATTTTGCTCATTTCTTGCAAATATGTTGCACTTAGTGCTTGAATTAGCCTTTTGACCTATTCTTGGATCATCCGACCTGTAGTTACCTTTTATTGCAACTAATTGAAATGTTCTTTTAATATTCTACTATAATCATTTACACAGGTTAATGACTTCAAGTTTTCATTTCCCCACTTAGAGAGATGATTGGGTACTTATCGTAAAATGTCCTGACTTAGCTGTGTGGACAAAAAATGGAGCAAGAAGAGTGCTTCATGTGATGCATAATGTGTTGTTTTTGATAAATGAACTTGCATTATAAGTACAGAATACATTCTATTCAGAGCCACGTACAAGGAGTTAGAAGTGTTTATCAAAGAAATATTGTCATCTTGATTTAAAAGAAGAGAAAAATAAGAAAGCGCAGTCTAATAAGGCGTACTAGTTATAGGACATTTTGAGAAGAGATGGCAGGAGTTTAGATATGTTCCACTGGAGATGATTATGCTAAGGGTTCAAACATCAGGTGGAGAATATACTCTTATCATCATTTTCAAATGGATATCCAGTTATTTCCATCCTGCAAAATCTATTTAGTCTTAAATCCTCATGGATCATTTAATCATCCTGTAGCTCTGCCTAATTTAATGTTCTTACTTCAGGTGGAGCTTTTCTGTGTGAATCACTTGATAAATTGCTCCTTGGAGTCGACAGAGGAATTTATCTCAATGGAGTTCCGTTTTACTCTCAGAGACAATGGCATGCATGGTGCTTTCCAGTTGCTTCACATGGTACTTGAGGTATGTGTCATGCAAAGTAGCTGGTTCTTTCTTCTAGATCTTAGATTTAGTGCAAAAATGAGCGAATATCTGCACATGCTGGCGGCTGCCATAATTTGATGTGACTCACAATAAATAATTACAATGTGATTTTGTTTCCTTCTATTCACATGTGTAATTATGGTTGCTGAATTGCAGCACAGTGTCTGGCTGGAAGATGCATTTGATAGAGCCAGACAACTATATCTATCATATTATCGGTCTATCCCTAAAAGTTTAGAGCGCTCAACTGCTCACAAACTAATGCTGGCCATGCTGAATGGAGATGAGCGATTTGTTGAGCCAACACCCATGTCATTACAGAATTTGACCTTGGAAACTGTAAAAGATGCAGTCATGGATCAGTTTGTCGGTGATAACATGGAGGTTTGTAGTTATTACCCATTAAATTTGTTGTAGGAGGTTTGCATTGAACAGTTCTCCATATTGAATTCCTATTGCTTTTGCAGGTTAGTATTGTTGGGGACTTCTCTGAGGAAGAGATTGAATCTTGTGTTCTTAATTACCTTGGAACAGTCAGATCAACCAGGGGATCTGGAAGAGAGAAGCAATTTGAACCTGTACTGTTTCGGTCATCTTCGTCTGATTTACAGTCTCAGCAAGTGAGGAGCAAAGCTTATGTACTTTCATTTCATTGACGGATATGGAATGTAGTTTTGTTTGAATGATCTGCAATATTTTGAAATGCTTTTAAAGTATTTTACTCTAAAATATGCTACTAGTTTATTCTCTAAACGTTTCACCCTTTTATCAGGTTTTCTTGAAGGATACTGATGAGAGAGCGTGTGCATATATTGCTGGCCCAGCACCTAATCGCTGGGGTTTCACTGTCGAAGGCAAAGACCTTTTTGAGTCAATTACTGAAATTTCAATCGGCAGTGGTAAGATCCTGTGTGTGTAAATATTTGTATAGCCTTGTTAGTCTCAAGCATCAATTAGATCAAATAGGATATAGAAAACATGCTTGAGCTTTATTTGGAAACTTATGGAATATGGAAGCGGAACAATAACATCAGGGATGGACTACATTGTCGAGTGTTTTGCAAAGAGTTGACTAGAGACATGGTTTTACAAAAAAAAAAAAACGCAAAACCTGTCATCTAAAGCTAAAGTGAGTGTCATTGGATATTTTGTATTATAAAACCTTACTGGATTGTCCTCATTACAAAATGCCTGTTCAAAAGCAGAGCCGAGAAGATGGTAACTCAATATGCAATGACCAAGGTTCTTTTGATATTCTATTCGAAGAAGTCATGTGTCATGCTCCTATCGTATTGTAGTATGTGAAATATATGTTAGTCGTCCTGTCCTGTACTAACCAACCTCTAGTTAAGAAGTGGGCATAACTACTCTTCCAGAAATAAACAAAATAACAGATTGTGCCAATTTTCAATATGCAAAGAAATTTTTGTGTGTGTTAGCTTCACAAGGAGCTACACAAGTATAGTGGATTCTTATGCTTTTACCTGTGGCATAGTCTCAATTTTGGGGATTATGTAACTGGCTATTGAGTCTTCTAGAATATTTATTTAAGATATGTATTATATTCTCTTTCTGACAATGTGACTGGGGCGTATTGCCCTTCCATAGTTGCTTACAACAAAGTAGTGAATTTCTTATCTTCTTCTTTGGAACTTCAGTGAGGAGCTTGTTATGTGTCAATTACATTAACTGAAATTGGATGTGGCTCTTCACAGATGCACAATCTCATTTGGAGGAAGAATCTGCAGACAAAGATGTTGCTAACAATATGCAAAGAAAACTTAGGAGTCACCCGCTTTTCTTCGGCATCACCATGGGTATATTGGCTGAGATAATTAATTCAAGGTAAGACTTTCCAAGCTACAATTGGTCTATTTGAAAAATAGTTCGGCTCTAACTGAAGCTAAGATGAGATAAATTCTTATGATGTGATTTGACAGATGAAAAGCTTAAAAAATGATTTGATAACAAGATGCAACCCTATGATGAAGATGACAGTAAAAGATGGTCAAAGACCTAAAAATGCTAGCTTTGCCACTTAGAAAAATGTTTTGAGAATTAGGGTATCTTAGTGAATTTGGTATTGGCCAAAGCACAATGGCGGAAAAAAAAGTAGCCCGCACCACTCAGTGGGAAAACACAAGTTTTGTTGCTTGTTTTAAAAGATTCGATTACTGATAACAGGAAGGATCTAGTGTTAATTGAGCCCAAAGATGAAATAGAATGGATGTAGCCAACCTCTCTTTTTTAGGAGCTTAGGTTGGTTGTTGTTGTGGAGGCAAATTTTTTTATCTCTTCTGGAAATCTGTATATGCAAATTTAGGAATTTTTGGCTTATCCGGGCCACCTTAGAGCAATAAGTTATTGATTGTGACTGCTTCTGACGATCTGTGGCTAGGCTTGCTTAAATATGAAGTGATAGGCAGGAAGCATTACTTTTGTGCATCAGTAATTGTTAAAACCATCCTTGTAGACTATGTTCTCGGGTTTCCCGTATGTTACTGTTGTTTATGATTACAATTCTTCATGCTGATGATTTTGAATACATCTAGGTGACTTGAAATGCTTCTTTTGTTACATGCAGGCTGTTCACAACTGTCCGAGATTCCCTTGGATTGACATATGATGTATCATTTGAATTAAACCTGTTCGATAGGCTTGAGCTTGGATGGTATGTTATCTCTGTAACATCAACTCCGGCCAAGGTATGGGGATCACTAACCATTTGACTAAATATGATGCTTTGGAGCTGCTTTATTGTGGTATCCTTACAGCCACTACTGATCGCTACATCAGGTGCATAAAGCCGTTGATGCTTGCAAGAATGTACTCAGAGGTTTACATAGCAACAAGATTGCCCAGAGGGAGTTGGACAGGGTGAGTTTCCATGGCCGTGGGGAATTCTCTTACTGATTTAGAAAAATGATTTGTCATTACATAGTAATTGTACATGAAGACACCAATGAGGCAGATGGTTATTTCTCAAAATGCAAGATCAATGTCCAAGTGTAAAGTTGTGTTGCCTCATTCAATTTGTGTTTCCGGTACAGGCAAAACGGACACTTTTGATGAGACATGAAGCGGAAATCAAGTCCAATGCCTATTGGCTTGGATTATTGGCTCACTTGCAAGCTTCTTCTGTTCTGAGGAAGGTAAGGCGTTTCAAATCATTATTTCCAGTCCAACATCTTCAAATAGTTGGCTTTTATTATTATCAATGTGCTGATTTATTCACATTAAGCTAACTAAGATGGCGAATAATGACTTGATATATTTGCCCTTGGTCACATGGTCCAGGACATATCATGCATCAAAGATCTTACTTCACTATATGAAGCTGCCACCATAGAAGACATATACCTTGCATATGATCAGTTGAAAATTGATGAAGGTTCATTGTACTCGTGCATTGGGATTGCTGGGGCACAGGCTGGAGAAGAAATTATCGGTAACAGTCTTGTTTTAGACTTTGCCTTTCCCTTCCCTTTTATTTGTTTTAGCATTTCCTCAATGAAGATCTTAGGCAGGTATTCTTTAGTTCATGTGCCGTTTTGATGGTATTCATAGATACAGATATCTGGTTAGTAGCTACCCAAAGAGTGAACGATTTCAAATAAGAGTAGGATTTGACCATGAGTTCAAGTCAACAATTGAAAAATTGCCTTTTCTCGATCTTAATTCACATTTAAATTCAGGAACTATGGTCCTAGTTGAACCAAAGATACCTGAAATTGCACCAGTATCTAGAATTATGCAGTCATAGAATTATGTGATTACTTTTAGATACCATATGATTAGGTGTCAAATGAGCAGGCTTGACAAGACCCTTGTACAGCTTCTATGATTTCTTCAAAACGAGAAAAGTAACCTCAGTTTTGCAAATGAATACAAGAAATTGCTCATTGACTTGAAAGGGAGTGTTAACTTTCTGGAGCAACCTTATCTAGCAGAGAAGAGGAGTTATTGTTTCCTTTTGCCTCAGTGGTAGTCCTGGAGCATTTGTACTGGCACTTGTGGTTCTCTGTTTTCTCCTCTTAGTTCTTTTCCTCCCTGGGGACAGAAAAGGGGGAGGTGTTGATGTGGTGGACAATGAGGAGAAAGAAGACCTTGTGGTGTTGGGTCATCTTATATGGCCATAGGTCTACTTAACTTCATTGGCCTAGTTAAGAGTCATTTAATTGTCTACTTTTAGCATTTTGTTTAGTCCGTGAGATGGACTGATGTGGTGTTTTTGCAGCTCCATTAGAAGAGGGAGAATCGGAGGAAGAGTATCCCGGAGTCATTCCCATGGGGCGTGGTTTATCTACAATGACACGACCGACGACATGATGACCTTGTGCCGCACATGTTATTGTTATGTACCAGTCCATATGGAATTGACAGGTATGTTGCTTGGGAAATGCATGCTTAGAGTCATTCTTAATGGGCTTTACAGCTGAAGATTCCTCTGAGTAGCTAGTATTATATATTTGGACCTTAAAAGTTTGACCACATTAACAGAGACTCAAGTTCAGCCAGTTTCCATATAGGAGCTTCAGGGTCTACTATTAAACTAGGGTGGCCAAAGATGACCTTAAAAACAACTCTGATCACTCCTGTGCCAATCTTTACATCTTGCTACTTCTTCTTTTTTTTTCGATCACCACCTAATGATTACCATCTGGAGTTCTTTTAAAAGATGAACTGGAAGTAGACCTTTTTCTGTCAACCGCTAGGATGTTGCTTCTCTCGCTGATTAGAGATGTAGAATCATTGTAATTTAGATGTTTGAGGGCAACTGTAGTAGGGGTTTAAAATTCCCCGACCTTTGAAGTCTAATATTACAAAGCTTGCTGTTTGGAGGATTGAAACTAAACCTTCATTGATTTTACATTGACTACCTAGAACTGTTCGCTTGCAGTTTACACCTAATATGTGATTCGACCCTTTAAGTTCAAGTATCTGCTGCCATAACCTGATTAAAAAATTCCCTCCTGAATATTCTCTCCCAGTACGAGTACTTGTGTTTTCACTAAGTAATGAACATATGGAAACACTACGTCATTTATGAGATCTTTTCTTAGCATCTGAAGAGATATGGTAGAAATTCTGGCAAATGTCTTACTGGATTCATTTTGTGAGGATCATTTAATGGAAAAAAGGCTCAGTCAATGATGTATCTTCTTTGTATGAGATCTCAATTAATGCTACTCTAGTTCTCTTTTCCCTTCCACCACCTCGCTGAATTCAGACGTTTGTCTGTAATAATATACCTCTTCCCTCACAGGTGAGCACAGCTTCCTGGAGAAAGAAAAGATGATATCGACGTGGGTTAATTCAAAGGCGCAATAGCCAAAATTTTGCCCCTTGCTACTGTTCATAAAAGCTTCTCTGTGCTCCCTGTCTGGACGTGGCTGAGTTTGAAATGTAAAGCAACATGCAACAAGGCGGTTTTGTACATCTAGTTTTCTTCATCATCTTAGTCCCTCACCATTCTTAGCAGTTTTATAGCAAAAGCTCATAGTTGATTTTTGTCGAACGATATATAATTTATAAACAATAGGAAGATCGTTCTGGCTGAGCAGTGCATTTCTTTTTTCCTTTTTTTTCTCTTTTTGAATATGAAAACCATGAATGGCTCTTTGGGTGTATTGTTCGTGTACTAAATGCGATTTTTCTCACTGGCAATCCTCAAGTCTCGCCCCTTCCCAAGGAGAGTGCTGTTATTCTTAGTTCAACCAGCTCCATTATGTCATATGGTTTCGCACGTGTAGGTTGAACCATTGGAAAGCAGAAGACGAAACGAAGACCTCAATGACCACACTCATTACCCGGCCCCTCAGCAGGCACCTAGGCCTTGATGTTTGGAGATGTGTTGGTTTGTAGAAGAAAAGCTCAGACTTCTAGTAGCATCAATCTTTTTGTTAAACAAATGAACCTTATAAGTTGATAGTATAATTGCATATGCCCAGCATGTTCAATGCGAGTGATCTTGGAGGCAGAGCCTGTGGTTTAACTCTGTCGATCCACTGAGAATCTGCATGTTCCCTTGAACAGAAACACAAACAACAGGGCTTTATGTTGAGATTAAACGTGGGCAGTAATCAATAACTAAAATGGCAGATAGTCATCAGGCACGTGGGGAAGAGTAGATTTTAATTTCCCAATACAGTGTGGGACTTTCCATCACAAGGCCCCCAAGAAACAGAAGAAAAAGGTACTCATTGGAGGAGTGCTTTCAGATAGCCAAATACCAGATATAGCAAAAGAGATCGAATACAGGATCTGAGCCACAAATAAAGAAAGGAAAGGTTAATCGAGCAAATGATCTTTGCTCTCTGCCAGACTAGCACTAGATTTGAGCCAAGAGATGCAAATTAAATGCTTTTGTGCACTTACATCGCAACTTGGCAAAATATGTATCATCTGATGCATCCCTATGTAACTTGTACAGAAGATAAACTAGTGAATCATACAGAGTGCACGCAGGGAAATAAGATCAAGCACAAGGGACAGGAGGTCGGAGCATTCCATCTACCAATATGAAAATGAACCCAAAGAGTATCAAGTGACAAAAGAAGCCTAAAATCTTGAAACTAGTTAACTATGGGCAGCAATTATCTTCATGCTCAGTCATCAGCGCCGCCATGCAAAATCTCTTCTTCCTTCTCTTAAGCTTCTTCCTCTCCTATACTCTATCTCAGCATCCGAGCTAGACAAACCTGAATGGTACTTTCGACAACTTCTGGATGACCGCATCCTCCAAAGAATATTTTCATCGTCGGTGTGGTTAATGGGAGTACTCAATCCAGATGCATCCGAACTTGGCCTCCACGGTTTCCGTTCTGAGAGAAATGAGGGAAAGGTGTAAAAAATTGCAGGTGTACATATGGTTACAAGAAGAACATCAGAGCTAAATGTTACATGAAGATCATTACATGGGTAAAGGTATATAAACAACATGGTGCACATATGGTTACAAGAAGAACATCTGAGCTAAATGTTACATGAAGATCGTTACATAGGTAAAGGTATATAAACAACATGGATTCTCATAATGAGTTGGGCTCTAACCAAATTTAATCGAAATTACAAAGGACATCATGAATTCATTGTTGTTTTCATGTCCAGAAGCAACATTTCTTCAAATCTGTTAAGTTCACGATATAGCATGACTTATAACTATCCTTGCTCACCTCATGCGTGTCATTAACTTATAAGCAAGGATTCCTTCAACGGTTTACAAATAAATGGCAGGTTGTTGCCTTCTTACAGAGTGTAAGCAACCAGATCATGGAAAATTGATTTTACACACTGATACAGATGACAAGGACACCTTTGGGTATGTTAAATACATGGCCCATATATAATGAATATAACTCAGTTTTACTTCTTTTTTCAACAAAATTTGGAACATCTTTTAATTAAGCTTCTCCAAAAAAAGGGAATGGAAGAGCAGCCCCATCTAAGACTACGCCTCAACACCTTTACAGTACATCCATACTAATACAGATGAGGAGGAAGCTTTTGGGTAGGTAAACCCACGGCCCACAGAAAAATGAAATCAGTTCAATTTTACTTTTGTTTTCAAAAAATTTGGAGCATTCTTTCATTAAGATTTTCCAAACCAAAAGGTACGATAGAGTAGCCCCATCTAAGACTATGCCTTACTGGACGAACTTTAGCTGACACGGATGAGAAATGATGGATATTGTAACATAAGAAAAAAGACTTTACCTCTATGATTATGGCAAGAAGATGAAACTTCAAAGCGTGCATCCCTGGTGAGGGATTCTGGTTCAACTCCTAGACTTCTTGAAGTTAGCAACGTTATGTGTGTTTTCTCTGCTTTTTGTTCTTCACCTACAAAAACAGGCTGTAGAGTCTCCCCAGTAGAAGAGTTATTGGAGGCAAAAGGAGTCATGCTGAAGGAATCATCCATTGGATCAGAAATCTCCACATACTGGTTCGTGGTAATTATTTCATCTGCACTGAACCCAAAGGATGCTCTATAAGCTTCTATTTCATCAGCATCCTGCATGGGACTTCTATTGTTTTGCCGATTATTGTATCCACCGCTGCCATTATAAGCAACATCTGAATCCTTGGAAACACTTAATCTGCCACCAGTTTGAGGGAATGGAGGATTATGATCAAGATAAAATTCAGCAAATGTAGCCGGGCAGAAGAAATTAGTATCATGAGTGACAGCAGAGGAGCCTGCATTGTCCTGCCCATATAACCGGTTAGAACCACTTCCGTGATACTTCCCACTTTGAGGAGAAGCCAATGGATCCCACTGCGAAGGGAACTCCCTTTCTGGAAAAGACGATGATAACCCACCACTGGATATCCTTGAAACGGGTGATCGCAGACTACTGGAAGGGCTTCCAGGGTAAAGTGGATAATTCGCCTGAAGATCATTCCCAACAAAGTAACCGCTCCTATCGGCACCTTTGAGGCCCCTTGAAGATGAAAGAAACTGTGCATAAGGAACATCCGGTGAGGAGGGTGTAGTTAAATGGGCCAACTCTGGTGGAGGAGTGAGAGGAGCAGTTGATGGCTCAGTTGTGAAGGTTGAGAAAACTGGAGGAGAAACAAGTTGTGTTTCATGAGCATAGGGCCCCGTGGCAAACATTGTGGATGAAGGGCCACCAGGTGAGTTGGCTGATAAAGATAAGAAACAACTAGGTGACTGAGCTGTTGAAGGGAGAGCAGAGTTTGTAAAAGATGCTGGTGAAGAAGGAGGTGCAAGAAGAGAGGGAACTAGTGCTGTCCCTTGGTTAGCCAACCCAATGGCTTGAGGTCTGTTTGGCTGGTTTGCTGCAGCATTTCCCTCTGGAATACGAGATGCAGGAACTATACGCTTTCCACCTTTCTGAGAACCAAAACAGGAAAAAGCACCAAGGCATCCTCCCCATCTCTTTCGCTGTTCAATTTGTCAGAAATTAAGTATCTCAGATTTCTCGACATCAATATATTCTGAATTAAAGAAAACAGAGAGCAATGCAGAGGGAAGAAGGGCCAACTCTAAAGAGTTTCCTTCCGTTACTAAAGTAGGCTCTCCTTTAAGTATCAGTCCTGACGAGGTTTGTCTTGTGAATTGACAAGAACCTTTTTGTTAGTATACTTCAAGAACATGAGCAATGATGGACTTGAAAGTTCTTTCAACATGTGAAAAGGTGCTGCTGCCACAGGCGGTACAAAAATGATATGGTATTTGCCATGCCAGGTCAAAAGTGACATGTCAAAAGGAAAAAGGTACACTATAATGAAGATTTCAGAGATAAGCTAACGAAAAGAAAGATGATATGCACAGGCTGCTCTCTGTTTGACTGACATTAAAACCATCATGATGAAAACAAAAGCATTTATCAAATAAATTTATTACAAGTCCGGATATGTATATTTTGTAGTGAGACAGATGCTGAAGATTTTCTCAATGAACTTTGGGGAATTAGAAAATATTGTGTTTTGCAAAATATATTGAATGACACATTCCACTAAAAATTTCATTCTCAATGCTATATCCTCATTTGTAAACATCACGTACATATATACCCTGTAGTGGAATCAGAAGCCATATAGTAACAAAATTAATAATGAGACACCATTCAATATTGGAAAAATGTTGCTAGTCTTGCTGCTTAATAATGCACAATTTTAACTAGATGCAGTCAGAACTTCTCTCGTAGAATCTCAGCTCCTACGAAAGGTTTTACATGAAGCTTCACATAACAACAAGAAGCAGCTTTCCTACTGACCACACCTATGTTTTGAAGTAACCTTCATATCTAAAAATAAAAAACCAGAGGCTGGATAGAAGCTGAACGCCAATATGTTTTAACTCCTTAAGGGGGTCCATAGAATTCGTATCATTAGTTGACTTTTACAGCCAAGACCCGTTCGTTGTTCAAAAAAGGAACAAATTCAACAAAAGTTTTGACGGTAAAGGTGTTGCTATCTAAGAATTTGTATATACTCACAGATTCAAAATCAATAAATTTGCAATTAGATAAGATCAAGGGACACCGACTATTTGCGCCTTGCGTTCCATAAAAACAGCAATGCCCAACTGCAATTTCTTATCCAATTGACCTATTCCACTGGATCTGAAGACAATAACTGGACAACAGGAGTCAATATCCGACTTATATGACGACACTCCATCTCCATCAAGACTAAGAGGCATACCCATGTGATACACACAAAGCAATTTCTTCATGCAAGAGAAAGGACGGGCGAGTAAAGAAAACTAAGTGTACATTTCGTCTCCGCTTTACTTCTAGAAGTCGTAAAATCGGCAGTTCAATCATTCCCTAGCGTTTTTCTGAACTATCTACTCAATAGTCTGAGAACTAGATCTAAAGGACAATCGCAGATGCTCGGACCCGTAAAACAATGAGCAAAATTAAGCACCCAAAGAAAAACCCAACCCAGATCTGACCCAGATAGCCAATGCAATGCCACCACAATAAACGAATGAAAAAGGCATCAACTTTCTCAAAAAGAAGAAGAATTCTCAGACGTACGTACCCGTTCTTGCTGCTGCTGAGGAATTCTAATCTGCTCAGAACCCATCCCGCTCATTCACTCACTTACACGGTAACTCGACCCACTGGCCCACTCGATCGAAGTGCAATCACAACGCGTCCTTTTTATCCGTTCAGCAGCCCCGAAAAAAGAAAGAAAGCAAAGAACTTGCTTCGGCTCCCAGCAGCAGCAGCAGCTGCGGCCACCGCTACAGCGAAGCCATCTCCAAGCTTCTCGTGGGGTCGAGAGCGCTCAGCTCGAGAATTTGCTTCGTGGGTTTTGCGAATGGATTACATACACGCAGCAACGCACGAGATCCTTCCGCTTAAAAGGCTCTCGAACGGAAGCGGACGTGGAGGGGATTTTGTCGCGAAGAGTTAAATGGGGGAAAAAGAGAAAGGGATGGAGAGAGAGAGAGAGAGATTAGACACAGCATTGACTAGAGTACGACGACGACGTTGTTACGAAGATAAAAAGAGAAGAAGAAACGGGGTGGAGCGTCGTGGTCGGGACGAGGAGGAGGTGGAGGAGGAGGAGGAGGTGGAGGAGGTGGAGGAGACCCGATGGAAGTAACAACAACATCAAAAGACAAAAACGGAAGTGACTCTAACAACTAGTGTTGAGATGGGGAAAGCTAAAGATGGTGAGATTTTCTTTTGTCTTGTATTAGTCTTTTCTCTCTCTCTCTCTCTCTATCCATCTTTTTCCCACTCCTTTTTCTTTTTTTTTCCCCCTCTTTTCTTGGTTTTTTTAAAGACGTATTTAGATAAATATAATTACCGTGGAACCGGAAAAATAGAGTCCAAAATCGACCCAGTACCCCCTGGTTATACAGACACCAAGCGAACAAGAAGAAAGAGTTCAAAAAGATAAATCGCCTTTTTGTATACTGAGAGCCAAAACATTAGACTAATTTTCTTTTCATTCTTTCCAAAATTACATTCCTGGAATTATGAGAAAAGAATTTAATATTCAAATTCTATCTACAATTTAGACACCCACATGCTTCACTTGAAAAGGCCGAGGTATTTAGTTTTTCCACTAACTACTTTGGGAATTTTCTCCACACGAGAAATAACTAGGCCACTCATGATTTATTATTTATTTTTATATATTTATTCAATTTTATACCTGCACCTTGTCTAATTATAGTAATTGGCTAAGTGATCAACTTTTAAGTAGTTGTTTCACTCTAATTTCTTTGAAGAAATTTATATAATTTGCAAGCTAGAAATGCTTATCACGCGCTTTAAATATTAACATGATATTCTCATTAAAGCCATAAGAGGCAACGACTTAAAAGTGATGAGTTCTAGACACTACAAATAATAAGAAGTGGCAATTAAAATCAATCATACATAATCACGCATTAGAAAGAAAAAAGTCCAAGTCTCTCCCCCAAATGAAGTCTATCAAGTTTTTCTATGCGCGATTCCCCTTATGACTAAGTAAGCACCATACTAATTTAAGCACATTACAGTGATCAAAATATTACATTTCAGGTTTCTAGTAACTTTTGTGGGCGAGAAGCAAGGGTACGAACTTGTTCACCAAAAAACAACAATCATGAACGTTGTTATGCAGTAATTTGTCTCCTATCAACTCCTTTGTCCTTTTGAAAGACCAGAAATAGACAGATGGGCTACATCTTGATACAAACATAGAGTGACATGAAGTGGGTAGGTGTATTTTCATATGGTCCCTTTAACCTGTTAAAGCATAGACCTTATGTCGGAACCTAAATATACCTAGAGGCTCCTGAGTATGTCTGCGTTTTTTTTTTTTTTTTGGGTTGATTTTGTGTTTTCATATGCACGAGAATATAGGCATGGCTACGGTTGGATCCTTTATAGCATGATAGGGGTATTAAACACATGATTGGACCTTCTCGTCATCTACAGCGGCAGATCCATGCACATTGCAAAAGCTTCCCTCCCTAACTTTTGCTCTTTTAAGTATGTAATTTCGACTTCGTATAATGCTCCTTTACTTAGCATGATGAACCCAAAACTTAAAAACTCCCAAGAGCCGCCATAAGAGTCGCAGCTAAAGTTAAAAAGGCCAAGGTCGTGATTGGATCCGCTGGTCTTTCCGCAAAAGTCGCAGCTAATACCTATCGTATATTCTTAACGATATTTCCACATACTTGCGCACAAAAAAGTCACTCTACCATGGCTATGTAGTACGATGAAGTCTGCCGTATCAGATCTATCATTGAATGCGCCAACGCTTATTTAGACCGATAGGTCATTTCACTTTTTATTTTTATTTTATTCTTTGAAAAGAAGTTGAAAGTCAGAACTGGTACCATAAAAGAAAATCAAAGAAAAGAAACAAAAATCAATGACCAATTCGTTTACATTCTTTTGTTCCTGAACAGATTTTTGTTAGAACGTAAACGCATTTGGTAAATTTTTTGTTCTAACGCGGTTTGGAGTAGAAAATCAAAAAAAAAAAAGTTATTTTTTTGTTCCTGAACAATTTTAAGAAACACTTTTTTTTCCTTTCTTTTTTTTTTTCTTTCTTTTTCTTCTTCTTCTTCCTCTTCCTCTTCCTCCTCCCACCCCATCGCCGCCGCCGGGCGAGGTCCGGCGAGCTCGCCGGCGCCTCGCCCAGCCACCGGCGAGGCCGAACCTCGCCCGGCCATCGGCGAGGCTTGGCCTCGCAGATCTAGGCGAGGCCGAGCCTCGCCGGTGGCGGCGGCGCGAGGCTCGGCGCGAGGCTCGGCCCGCCCGGATCTCTGCGAGGCCGAGCCTTGCCGTGGCCTGCGGGGCTCCGGCGAGCTCGCCGAACCTCGCCGACGGCAGCCAACAAAAAGAAGGGAGAAAAAAAAAAAAAAAAGAAAAAGGAAAAATCAAAAATCAAAAAAATAAAAAAATTAGAAATTTTTACCAAACGTGTTTTGTTCCCGAGTAAAAATTTTGAACCGTTATCAAACACCCTCAAATGCTCGAAAACAGATTTCTAAGAATGTAAACAAGAAAAACATTTCGGGAAAGCGAACTGTTCCCTAGGGAAGAAAAAGCGTTGCACCCCACCGACCGCCTCGTCCGGCACAGACAAGTTTGAGCCATGGCATTGGTGGATATCTGACTAGTTTGTGCTTCAAGCATGTGCGATTTTATGTAGAGAGAATTTCTAAATTTTGACATTATCATTGGGGTTGCAATTGTGAACATGTCAATTTTGAAGTTTTAGATTCCGAGTAGACAAAGTAAGTATTGGTCAGAATATTATCCATCATTATAATAAATGCGGGAGGGGGGCAACTATTTTTTATCTTTCAGGATAATGATATAAATGATTTATAAAATTTGATCGAATATTTCTCAAAATTTTAATTTGTTAATATAATCCATGAATATTAACTGAAAGTGCAATGTGATTTTTGAACTTTCAATTTGTTTAATGTGGTCGCTAGAATTTTGATACATATTTAATGTATACTTTGAACTATATAAAAATGTTTAATATTATCCTTTCATTATTCAAATTTAGGGATAATATTGAACATGTTTATATATTTCATGGACTAAATTGAACATGAACAAAAGTTCAAGAATCGCATTCAATAAATTGAAAATTTTAAGGATTAAATTATATGTTAAGTCAAAGTTTATGAACAATATATGTCATTTTCTCTATATTTTTCTTCCCAGGAAGGAAAAGTAAGCCAAGAGAAAAAGAAAATCATCGCCAGATCAAAGGGGCTATAAAACCAGTCGGCCCTAAAGCTGACTACGAAGAGGAGCTCATGGGCCTTGTGGAACCCATTCCTTTCATAACCGAAGGATGTACATGAATGACATTGTTGGCCCAAAGACATGGTGATTGGGCCCATTAGTGTTAGTCAAGGCCCACGAGAACAACAAAGCCATTTACTAGCGTGCAATGGGGCCCTTCATGTCTCCTAACGAAACCGGGTCGCATCTAGCCTCGTCTCATCTTAATATGCTCAAACTACATCATGTCTTCAAGGCCGGTTTTAGGGAGAATCAGTTAGGTTCCCGGTTCCACGAGCCTAGATCGTCTTAGGACCAATTCAGTTCCTCGTTGCAAGGGCAGTACCGTCACTTTTCGAATCGCTGGTTTAACTGGTTGTCAAGCCTCTTTAAAATAAAAAAGAGAAAATTACTTTTGCACCCATAAAAATTTAACATTGAAAGACAATAACATAATTACTAAACTACCAAATATCTTTGTAGTGATGGTGCAACTTTTAAATTTTATTATACGAATCCAAAACTTGAAATGGGCCAATTCCCAAGTAAAACTAGGAACTGCGTTGAATCTTGCAAGTTCAAGAACTAGTGGTATCAAAACTAACCGGTTCAATTCTTGTTCCAATCTTTTGGAGCCGAGGTTCTCAAGAAACGATTTACCCGAGAATCGATTACCACTAATAACATTAATTTAGTGATTTGTCACCCTCAAATATCTTACCCTTATTAAAGTCATGATCGTATTATTAAAATGTTAAACTAAAAGAATTTCTCTATTCAGTGTAAATTACTTCGATGTTAAATTATTTGAACAAGGAAATTTAGAATTAAAGTAATAATAGTTTATTTGTTAGGAACATATCGTATATCATTCGTTCCACTTTAGCCTTTTTTTCTTGTTACGCGGTTTAATTATTTTATTTTATGAATTTGCATTCAATTTATATTTTTTTTTCTTGGTTAAAGATATTTGTTGAATGAAAAAGTTATACCATTCAATACTGCACAAAAATTAAATTATAATTTGAAGGACAAAAAACAGTGTACCGAATTTGCATTAATTTAATACATGGGTGCAATATTTAATTTCCAAATGAAACAAAGAACCTGTCAAATAAGATGAATTTTAGTTCTTCTTCGAGTGCAATACCAAAGCCTTAATGGCTTGATCTCTCTTGATCGATCCAATTAAGATTGTATATTGCCAATAAGAGTTTTGATCCATTTACTTTAATTTAATCAATTAACAACTCCATTTTATATTTGATGTGGATAAATGTTAAATTTGATTTTGCTCCTGCAAACGACCAATGTGTTAGTTCAAATTTTATGCTTCTACCGTGAATTCATGTCCTAATTTGATTGGACAGTTATGATTGCCGATAAAAATTGTGAAGCGCTGAAATATTTAAGCTGAATTTTCTAATTAGTTTAATTTTGTTGCCATTTACAGTAACATTTAAGGAACCACGTGGAAAATAAGCAATGAAACTAAAATGTAACTAGTCGCTTTGATTTAACCTTTTTAGGTTTAACCTTAACGAAAGTTAAAATCTCTTATAGACTTTCTCTTTATCCAGTTTCACACATTTATACTTAATATAAATAATATATAGGAATCCCGAAATGATTCAATACAATTGAAAATGGTTTCTCTATTTTACCCTCCATCTCTCTCTTTTCGAGTTTAAATTTGTTAAGAGATAAATCTTTGCATACCTTGTCTTTACTTATATTCTCAAACTTAAATCCAAAAAAATAAAAAATTGACATATAACAAATCATTAAACCAAAAATAGATGATTAAATATGCACCACGTGATATAACTAAACGACATGGCAAATAGAAAGGTGAAGTGAAGTGTCACACAACAAGTATAAGGTCATTTAACATTTTGTCTAACAGATTCTCGATTCTTTTAATTTGGCATATAGTCGATTATCTAACTTTCAAAAACTTATATCGCAATGTTCTTATGATTAATGAGGTTAAGCATTTCAGGAAGCTAACTTTCTATCTGGAGCGTGCTTTGTATACTTTAAATCTCTTTCCCCATGATACTGGAGTTTCCAATATGGCATAAGAGGTTCGATATGCTATCTTCGTACCATTTTAATCACTCGGTTCCAATTCCAATCCACCTTTGAATCCTGCATCCTTCATGTAGAAGATATTCGTTCTCTGGTCGATTGTATGTACCGCCCACCGTCATGATTCAGCCGAGAGCAAAGGGAGGGTCCATCGCTCCATCTTTCTTCCTTCGTCTCAATCATATGTCTCCTTCACTTTGCCGTCGAGGGTACTTTAATACAAACCCAAACAAAAAGAAAAGAAAAGAAATCAAAGGGGAAATCCTCCTTTTCCCTCTTTCTGCTCCCCTTCCGGATTTATTTATGAAGATAAAAGCGTTGCTAATGTCCATGTAATGCAGGCACAACTTAATTTGCACATGGCAACAAATTGGTGGGCTCTCCCCTCTTCGCTTTCTTTCTTTCTTCCTTTCCCTTTTTTTCTCCTTTTCAATTAATTTTGATTACTAAGAATGTATTCTTGACCGACTTCTCGACAATTTAAATTAATAACAAAAACGATTCGTATATCACAATGTCGAAGGGATATAATTTTTGATCGTGACTTTTTGTCTTGTATTTAATTTGTCTTTTCACATTGTCACATCTACATTTTCTTTAATTCGCCTATAAAAGCCCCACTGATATTTTCCCAACACGATGGAAGGTGAAAACGGGTTGTTCACATAGAAAAAATGCTGCGACTCAAGGAGGGCAACCCTCCCTATACCACGAGATCATGTCGAGAGCACGAATCGAGCTCGGACATCTCTAACCCCATTTCGAATCCCATGACCCAATCGATCAAAAACTTTCCTAGGCCGGTGCCGGGACAAATCGGGTGGATGCTCGTGGTGGGGGCGGGGCGGCCACGAAAAGAAGAGGAGGAGGAGGAGAAGGACAGGAACATCCGGTGGGGGCTCATGCGCACGCGACCAAGACCCAGGACGCAACACGAGGCCCAAGCGAGAGTGTCGGCAGGGAGGGGAGGGGAGGGAGAGAGCATCTTTAAATATCGTTTACCCAGTCAATTTCCCTGGTCTGTGTCTGTCCAGTGTCCACGGTGCTCTTTGGCATATTATTACTTATAGCAAAAAAAGAAAAAAAGAAAAAAAGAAGGCCCCCGCCTTTAAATTTTATTCATTTGTAATTCCTGAGAAATTGTAAAAAAATGGGAAAAAAGGGAATCCAAAATATCTTGGAAAAAGAGGTCTCTTTCCCAGAGCTCTCCGGCTCGACTGTCGGTTCCGCGGGACTACTCGGAAAGGGATATTTCCACTGTTCCTTAGGGCCCCCCAAAAGTTTGTTTTGATTAAACTAAAGACCATGATTGCAATGTTCTATTAAACAAAGCATCCTCTTCTTCTATTTTAATTTAGGTCGAAGGAGATGGAACACGTGGATACGAGCGGTTGTTGATGATTCTTTTCCAAATTATTTATTGAAAAAAAAAACCATTGTCATTTTCATTTTGAAAGAATTTTCAATATCCATTTTTTTTGTCTTACTCTATTCATATTTTAACTCTTATTTTTAGATATTTGTCATGCATTCTTATAGAGCGTAGGAGTCGAAACTCATGCTTGAAACTAATTCATTCATATCCCAACGCCCTAAAAATATGGGAATTCAAAACTCTCATATATCATTTTTTATGTCGGAATGGTAACTATTGAGGCAAACTGCAGTGGTTTTTCGACACTCTAATTAACAATGAGGAAACCGACCGATCGACCGACCTTAGATAAGGGGAAAATCTGAGCTCTCGAGATACTTTTCAAGACCATGTAACTTCTTTTCTTTTTATGATTCTTTTTGCCCCATTTTTTTGAATCTAGTAATTATTGCACGCGCTTCTTCGAAAGCCAAAAAAAAAAAGAGACCAATCAAGAGCATTTTCTCTATGAAAACTAAAAGCTAGGTCCATGCCAGATTTGTGCTCATGATAATTACAACAACCTCATGACGATTTTAATCGGCTCCTCGGACTGTTGTTGATGCTTCGATGGAATCTCCGAAAACAACAGTTAGCTTCCTTATCTGGAAGACTGATTTTTTTTTACTTTTTGTTTAGCTGGGATGCATGCATGCCATCTCATGATTCAAAAAGCAGCAGCCCTGTGGAAATTAACTCTTAGTTAATCACCCCTCGTCTGTCGGCAATGAAGGGCAACAATAGTCAGGGAGGAAATTTGACCACTCTTTAACCAACTCAGTTGACTCCAGCTATCGATCAGCGTCAACCGGTCCCGGGTCGACATCATCCTCTAATTATAGGGCTGTGGATTTTACTTAGCCCTTACGTCAGAATTAGGTCATATATCAGCCTATTAAAAAAGCCTAAACGACTGAGCTTTCCTACGTGAGGATCATTTAAGAATCATTCCGCCTTTGCCGGCTAGCTTTTGAGTTGGACGGTATCCAAACTAAGTGCTATCCCTTTCATTTGTGTATCTGCCTCGTATTTGGCTTGCAAGTGAAGGGAGCGATGAAATATTCTTACACCATATCCTCCTTCTGTCTAAAGTTTAAAATTTTGGGTCGGAATTTTTAACAGCAACGATGATAAAAAAAAGAAAAAGGAAGAAGAAAGGATAAACGAAAGAAATGTCGCTCGATTGGAGGGCCAGATCGGACCAAACATTAGACAAGCGGACAAGGAGGCCGTATATACTGTTGCTTTCGATGTTGGTACGCCAATATTCCAATAAGAAATATAAATTATAAAAAGAAAACCCAGATTAAAGAAAATAAAGGGGAAAACCCTAATTATTGTGTCGAAGAAGAAGATGGAAAATAAAAATGGTCAGATCTCCAGCTGCAGAGACGTGCCAACAGCCGATCTCTTGTCCTTTCTCTACCGACTCCTTCCAACCTTAGCTGGATTCCTAATCATCTCTCCTTTCCCCTCCCCTCGCCACCATTGCAATTCCCTTTTTTTTTTTTTGCTCATTTGTACATGTTTTATCTCTTTTTTTTTGCTTTTGCTTTTATTCAATTTATTTTATTTTATTTTGTTGCAATTACGAGGGTCCTGCTCTTGACTTCTCATGTCTTAAAAATGTCGGGAGGCAAATGATCTTCTTGAGAGCGTATCGGTTTCTCCTTCCGGTAAAAACGTGGATATGTCCAAATTGGCATGTGCTAAAACTGAAGAATCACCCAGTTTTGAGTTCTGGATGACATGTTGCCATGTGATTCATGGATCTGTCCATGCTTCTAGTACCAACAAACACCTTGTGTCGATAAAAGTAAAGTCGTTGCTTCCGAGAAATGAATGTGCCCGAGATTGCACGGATGTAATTTCTTGTCTCGATGGGGAAAATTCGGGCAAGCGGATGGAAGAAAATGCCGGAATGCTGACACATTTTAGTAATGAGGTAAAAGGGCACGCAATTGTTATCCGGCGCAAGGTGATCGATCACATCCCGGGTTGCTCTACTCGAAACGAAACTTCAACACTCCGAGGAGGAACCGAAAGTATATGTAATGCCAAAGTCTGATCTCGGAAAACAGATGTTGCTGTCCTAACGCGTGCATGCTTGGGTTGGACTTTGGTGGCTGCTACGTTCAGTGTGGTAATCTGATGGGCGATCGATGACCTAACGCGTCTCACCCACTCCATCTTTACACGCAGTGCATGGAGTTCTGAGGTCGTGAAATCTGTCGAAGCTTCGTCTCCAGCACCTAACCCTATCTGGGGTTACGAACTTTTATGTGAAGTTTTTGTTATTGGATAGTTTCATTTAATGTTGGTTTCCATTGGATGGTGTCGTTGAAGGCGACCTCTCGGCGCAACTGTTCTTCGATCTGTTGACCCTTTTTTAATGTTTCTTCCTCAGCTTCATGAGACCCACAGCAGCAGCAAAATTCGCAGAGCACTAAATGCGCTCAGTTAATAATACGCATCTTGAATGCGAAAAGCAAGAAAAAAAGAAAAAGAAAAAAAGAATAGTTTCAACCCCTGCGGTTTGGAGATCTGACCGTATATCTACATATACGTAATTTGGAGTGAAAATATTAGTTGTGGGAAATATCTTTGACCATGGGGAAAATAACAATAAAAAAAGACGGAATTTTTATTATGAGACAATTGTAAAGAGTATTGAGAAAACTCAAGCAGAAACGACCTCGAAAATATATATATCGAATTATGGGCAATGCAGAAATTCAAAGTACCATTTTCTTTTTGAATTTCTTTTTGCCTGTTTTACCAGCCGACGGTACCTAGAATAGACATTTATATGAACTGCATCCGAGGCTCTTTCGTTGTCCTAAGTTTCACCGACGAGAGTTCGAGGAGCAGCCTTGGAAAAACTGGACGTGGGTAATTTCCTAGGAAGTCGAATGATGTCATCAGACACGAAACCAAAGAATAATTCCCCCTGGAATAAAAAAAAAAATTTTTTACCCTATTACTAATCCGTAGCTCGTGGGTAGAATTTGCAGGGCCCTGAATCCAAGGAATTCACAGAATATTAAAATGAAACGAAGCACCTCTCACTCTCTCTCTCTCTCTCTCTCTCTCTATGTTTTTCACTGGAAATGCTGAAGCAACCCACCTTTTCTGGGTTGGCATCGTAGAAATCTACCATCTCTGCTTATTTACAGAGGCCAATCATTGGGTCGAGCTCGCATCTGCTTAAAATAAGCGCGTCCCTAAGCACCCTCCATCTCCTTGGTCGAGACGAAGCAGAGATAAAAAAATAACAAAGAAAGAACACGAAAGAAAGTGAAAGTCAAAAAAAAGAAAAGCCGAAGAGAGAGAAAAGAAAGTCAATGAAATTGAGCGAGCGAGAGAGAGAGAGAGAGAGAGAGAGAGAGAGAGAGAGAGAGATGAAGTATGCAGAAAACAACGTACAACAACATGTGGGTGGTGGGGTCGAAGTGGAGGGAGGCATTAAGAAAGGAAATCAGAAGAATAAAAATACAGCTAGCCGACCGTTCAGCGACGTGACCGCCTAAAATCCACATGTGCTTCTCTCTCTTTCTCTCTCTTCCTTTTGATTATTCGAATTAATTAAAATTATTCTTGATTAGCAAGTGTATCAGATCTTTTGCTATCTGAATCGGCCAAGACCCTGCGACAGCACTGGCGTTCATTGATTCTTCCATTATTTTGCGCCTTTCCTTTTCTCCAAATTTTCTACTTTTTGCCACCCGCGCAGAGTGAAAAATGCCGTCCCGAGAGATCCCTTTCCGTTTGTAGTTTTTAACAGTTGAGATCATTAACTCCTTAGGTGGTGGCAACGTTAACGTCTCACTGTTGGCGTGTAAACACGAGAGAGAGAGAGAGAGACGTTCTTGCCTTTTGGATGATTGCTTCTTGTTAGTGTTAAGGTTTAGTGTCTTGTGCCACATTAGCAGTGTCGGCGGAGAAGTTGATGAGCAGAGCGCAGAGTAAAAAAGCAAATAAAAAAAGGGAAAACACATGAATAAATAAAGCAAAAATGTGTGGCGCGGAGCTGGAAGGAGCTCTTGTCTTCTTCACCCACAGTGAAATTTTCATTTTTTTCCACTTTCTACTGTACTCGGTCATATTCATAAAAAAGGTATAAAAAAAGGTGGTCTTTTTTCGGAATAGTCTTCATGATGCAAGAGCAATTGAAGTGGCGAGGGGGTTTGTTTTCTTGTAGTAAACAAGATAAGGAAAGGGTGCTGGAGAGGAAACACTGTTTGGGTTTTTTTATTTTTAGCAATGCAGAATAAAAATACTTCCTTTATTTTATTTCAACTGGTAGGTGTAGATGAAGGGGGAGAGAGATTGTGATTATTATTATTATTAATAGTGCTCCTTTTAATTTGTTTGCTGTGGTTGATGGAGGAAGAAGCAAGGAATGATAAGTGAGAGAAAAGGAAGCTGCTTTCATTTCTCACAGACGGAGTGAGAGAGAGGGAGAGAGAGCACTCATGCTTCGTTTCTTCTCTCTTTTCGACACATTGCTTTCTTTCGAGTTCACAGTTAACATGAGATCTCTCTGTGCGACTATCCTCAGTCTCTTTGCCACTTAGATCTGAACCCCAATTCTATTACGTTCTTTTGTGTTCTTTGTTCTTTCACTAAGAGGGGCTGAAAATCAAGAACGGTGATAAGAGCAAAGAGCAATGGAGGTGAGTGCTGGTCTAGTAGCAGGCTCTCACAACAGGAACGAGCTGGTTGTCATCCCCGCGAGAATGAACTCGGAGTAAGACTTACTGCTCAAATGGCTATTACCATGGTGTCTTTTTTCGTGACAATTGAGGTTCTTGGCCTTGTCGATTGCTCAATTCTTCTTGCTTTTTGGATTGCAGCAAAAGCCGGTGCAGCAGTTGAGCGGGCAAATTTGCCAGATTTGCGGCGACGACGTTGGATTGACCGTGGACGGCGAGCTATTCGTCGCTTGCAATGAGTGTGCGTTCCCCATTTGCAGGACTTGCTATGAGTATGAGCGGCGCGAGGGAAACCAAGTTTGTCCTCAGTGCAAAACCAGATTTAAGCGCTTAAAGGGTATGTGAATTGGCGTTTTCTTGGAACTCCATGAGAGAATATTAGTGTGGAATCAACGAGTCAGTGAGTGAGGGAGTTTGTTCTTGTTGTGTACAGGGTGTGCAAGAGTGGATGGAGATGAGGAAGAGGATGATGTGGATGACTTGGAGAATGAGTTCAGCTTTTATGGGAGGCATAGGCAAGAGATGGATCGCCAGGGATATAGTGCAGAGGCAATGCTTCATGGCCATATGAGCTATGGCCGTGCCTCGGATTCGGATCTGTCTCAAGTTCATCCTCTGCCCCAAGTCCCACTCCTCACCAATGGTCAAATGGTACTTACTAATGTCTGTTCTTTGTTTACTTGCTTCACAGCTTCCCTCTTTTTTTCAGCACTTCAATAATCGACATTTCTCTAAGTAAATCAGTGACTGAAAATGGAATTATGGGTATAGGTTGATGATATTCCCCCGGAGCACCATGCTTTGGTGCCGGCCTACATGGGAGCTGGAGGTGGTGGCGGTGGCGGCAAAAGGATCCACCCACTTCCTTTCACTGATTCTGGTCTTCCAGGTACTTTGATTTTATTTTTCCTTGTTCCTTTTCTTATGCGTTTTAGCTTTGAGTGATTTAATTTCTCTGAGAATCTGAGTTGGCTGAAGTTAGAATTGCAAGTATAACTCATGGTTGTTTTGTGAACTCCTTTCTGTAGTGCAACCTCGATCCATGGATCCTTCAAAGGACTTGGCTGCTTACGGATATGGAAGCATTGCTTGGAAAGAGAGGATGGAGAGTTGGAAACAAAGGCAAGAGAAACTACAGATGATGAAGAACGAAAAAGGTGGCAAGGATTGGGACGATGATGGGGACAACCCGGATCTACCACTGTAAGTACTGTTCTCTTGTCAAAGTGGATGAGTTGCATTGCTAAACCGGTCTTCTCTTTTCTCATGAGGATTATATGCCAATTCCTGTTTGAGAAGTCGATTATGTATGGTTAAGTCCTTGCATAGTTTCTGCATATGTTGAGATTGGGACTTGGCGGGCTCTAATGCCATGGGTTTTTCATCTGCAACGTGAATCAGAATGGATGCGGCAAGACAGCCGCTGTCAAGAAAGTTGCCCATATCCTCCAGCCAAATCAATCCCTACAGAATGATCATCGTCATCCGGCTTATAGTGGTTGGATTCTTTTTCCATTACAGAGTAATGCATCCTGTAAATGATGCATATGCATTGTGGCTCATATCTGTTATCTGTGAGATCTGGTTTGCTCTCTCATGGATTCTGGATCAATTCCCCAAATGGCTCCCTATTGACCGAGAAACATACCTCGACAGACTGTCCCTGAGGTAATAGATTTTGCCTTCTATTTCTTGCTATTTGCCTGATCTTAATGTGGATTCGTAAATTTATCAATTTGGCATTGTTCTTTAGGTATGAGAAGGAAGGCCAACCTTCTCAACTTGCTCCAGTAGACATATTTGTGAGTACTGTCGACCCGCTGAAGGAACCCCCCCTGGTGACAGCAAATACTGTCTTATCGATTCTCGCTGTGGACTACCCTGTTGATAAGGTGTCCTGTTATGTTTCTGATGATGGTGCTGCTATGCTGACATTCGAAGCACTCTCAGAAACATCAGAATTTGCAAGAAAATGGGTCCCTTTCTGTAAGAAATTCAACATTGAGCCGCGGGCACCCGAGTTTTATTTTGCTCAGAAGATAGATTATCTCAAAGATAAGGTTGAGGCATCTTTCGTGAAGGAGCGAAGAGCAATGAAGGTAACAGAAGTGCCAAATTTAATTTATCAATTGCTCTTTGCAGATTATGGCCAAATTCTTAATTCTGTTCTTGCTGAGTTTGCAGAGAGAGTATGAGGAGTTTAAGGTTCGTATAAATGCTTTGGTGGCCAAAGCCCAAAAGGTTCCTGAAGAAGGGTGGACGATGCAGGACGGAACGCCATGGCCTGGAAATAACGTCCGTGATCATCCTGGCATGATTCAGGTATGCAAAGATGTCATTTTCAGCCTTAGAACTCTTTTTTGATGTGAGATGAGATTAACTGCTTATTTCTGCTATCTTTAATAGGTTTTTCTTGGCCAAAGCGGAGGACATGACTCCGATGGGAATGAATTACCTCGCCTTGTCTATGTTTCCAGAGAGAAGAGGCCTGGCTTTAATCACCATAAAAAGGCAGGAGCTATGAATGCTTTGGTAAGTGTCATAAGAATCCACCTTGGTTGGTAAACACCCTTTTTTGCTGTCTCCATTGACCTTTCTGTGAACGTTTGTTTGTCTAACAGGTCAGAGTTTCTGCTGTGCTTACAAATGCGCCTTATCTTTTGAATCTGGATTGTGATCACTACTTCAATAATTGTAAGGCTATTAGGGAGGCAATGTGCTTCATGATGGACCCACTTATTGGAAAAAGGGTGTGCTATGTCCAGTTCCCTCAAAGATTCGATGGTATAGATAGGCACGATCGATATGCCAATCGGAACACTGTGTTTTTCGATGTAAGCATGCAATTATCAGCCATTGAATTGCCTCATGCCCGTTGCACCTACCCTATCATTATTTCTTTGCAAGGAGATCTGATGCAGAAATTTCTCTCTTTCAGATTAACATGAAAGGTCTGGATGGCATTCAAGGTCCTATTTACGTTGGGACTGGTTGTGTATTCAGAAGGCTGGCACTCTATGGTTATGATGCTCCAAAAGCAAAGAAGCCACCAACCAGAACTTGCAACTGCTTGCCAAAGTGGTGCTGTTGTGGATGCTGTTGCTCCGGGAAGAAGAAGAAGAAGAAGACTACCAAGCCTAAGACCGAACTGAAGAAGAGATTTTTTAAAAAAGGAGATGCAGGCACTCCACCACCTTTGGAAGGTATTGAAGAAGGCATTGAAGGTGAGATTCTGCTTTTACATGAGGTTCCACTTATGGTCTACTGTAGGTTTGCCTTTTTCTCTCATTAAATGTGCCTCTCAATTTTGGCATAAATTAGCAAAAAAAATTTTCTTCCGAAAGCTTGTCTTCTATGGGGTTGCTTCCTAGTTAACATCTGTTCCAATTCAAACTTAACCAATTTAGCTTCCTAAGTCGTGTTTAAGACTAGTTCTTTTACTTTGTCATTGAAACATTCATGTTTTCTTATGCAGGAATTGAAGCTGAAAATCCCACGCCTCAGCATAAACTTGAAAAGAAGTTTGGGCAATCCCCAGTCTTTGTCGCATCAACGTTGCTGGAGGATGGAGGAACACTGAAAGGTGCGAGCCCTGCATCTTTGCTAAAAGAAGCTATCCATGTCATCAGCTGCGGCTATGAAGATAAAACTGAGTGGGGAAAAGAGGTAAGCGTAGTGGAAATGCTCTCTTCCTGCAATTCCCTGAAATGATTATTGTTTCTCTCAGAGTTGGCTGAACTTTCATCAAATACAGGTCGGATGGATATATGGTTCGGTTACAGAAGATATATTGACGGGCTTTAAAATGCACTGCCACGGATGGCGATCCATCTACTGCATCCCTGCGAGACCCGCTTTTAAAGGATCTGCTCCCATTAATCTTTCTGACCGTCTCCATCAAGTCCTTCGTTGGGCTCTTGGTTCCATTGAGATCTTCTTAAGCAGGCATTGTCCCCTTTGGTATGGTTATGGAGGTGGTTTGAAATGGTTAGAGCGATTATCTTACATAAACGCCACAGTATACCCCTGGACATCAATCCCTCTGTTGGCATACTGTACTTTGCCTGCTGTGTGCTTGCTTACTGGGAAATTCATTACGCCAGAGGTAGGCTATTAGAATTTTTCTTTTCTTTTTTAAATTATTGCTTTTATATCTTACAATTGACAATGTTCCAGGCAAAAGTACTTATACTGGCTTCGTTTGTTGTCCCTGTTGCAGCTGAGTAATGTGGCTAGTTTGTGGTTTCTGTCGCTTTTCATTTGCATTTTCGCGACAAGTATCCTGGAAATGCGATGGAGTGGAGTCGGAATAGACGAATGGTGGAGGAACGAACAGTTCTGGGTCATTGGAGGAGTCTCAGCACATCTATTTGCAGTTTTCCAGGGGCTTTTGAAGGTTCTGGCTGGTGTTGACACGAACTTCACTGTCACATCAAAGGGTGGGGATGATGAGGAGTTCTCTGAACTTTATGCTTTCAAATGGACCACGTTGCTTATTCCACCAACCACATTGCTTATAATAAACCTGATTGGTGTTGTGGCCGGTGTATCAAATGCAATAAACAACGGATACGAGTCCTGGGGTCCTCTGTTCGGGAAGCTATTCTTTGCCTTCTGGGTGATTGTCCACTTGTATCCTTTCCTAAAGGGTCTGCTTGGACGGCAGAACAGGACTCCTACAATCATCATAGTGTGGTCGATCTTGCTCGCTTCAATCTTCTCCCTTCTGTGGGTACGCATCGATCCATTCTTGGCCAAGTCGGATGGACCGCTTTTGGAAGAATGCGGGTTGGACTGTAATTAGCAGAGTGTCTGATTCCTGGAACATCTGTTCAGTAGGATTTGTTTGTGGTTTATTTATCGTAAGGATACAGAAAGAATACATTTGGTGTGGTGCCGTCTGCAATGCAAATAAAGGGCATGTTTGGACGTCACTGTTTCCACACCTCCGCCTCTCCGTTTGACCGGGAAACTCTGAAGGGCTACAGAAACCAACTTTGCTGCTCTTTTGCAACGGCTGGGAGATTGTTGGAGAAGGACTGTGACACTGCTTCTTGATTCTTTATTTGGTTCATAATTATTTTTTTCTTTTCTAGGAAGAGGAGTCGGTGCGAAGTACAGTATAATGTGTATTATCATCTCATAATCTCTCTCTCTCTCTCTCTCTCCCCCCGTGTAAGTCAGCTGAAATTGTGAGCATGTATTATATACAGGGCATTGGCCCTCTGTTGGTGCTGCTTAATGTGGCTATGCATGGCTTCTTGCTGTTGAAAGATCGAGGGAAATGTTCAATTTTCTTCAGCCACAAAAGGCGTCACCACGGTTTTTACCGCTTACATATTTAACAAGACTCTACATTTTAATACTACAAGTGTATTGCAAACCATGCCATTTTTAAGATTCTCCTCGAGAACAATGGAACTTCTGTAAAAGTTGGATGAAAGATCAAAGGGAAGAGTTTAATTTCTTTTGCCACAGAAGGCGGTTTTGATTGCTTACATAATTAAGCAACCTGAGCAAACATGCTATTAATACAGGTGCATTGCAAGCCATGCCATTTTTTATATCTCCTCAAGAACAGTAGAGCTTCTGTAAAAGTTTGATGCTGGAAGTATTCAATACAAATAATCTCTCGACAGAAAGTTAGACATGATTTAAGTGTCAATACAGCATATACTTGGAGATTCATCTTGGCATCTGGTGAACTGGTGAGATGGGAGTGCACGATGATGAGATGCAGGTGACCAAAATATTCCTGACTCTTAAGCGACAGGAAGCAAAACAGGAGAAAAGAGCTGAAAAAAGGGTACAAAAGAGAATCTCAAGAAAGTTCTGGCTATTTTCCACACCATCTGCAATCCCCTTTTTGTATTGGGTTGGACATTATTCTGTATGTGAAGAGACATGTATTTAATCTTTCACTCGACAGATATACAAAAAATTACTCCCATTCCCTTGGGAATTCTCACATCCTCTACCATAAATGAAATCGCTGAAATCTTCAAAACCCATAACAAACTTGCTACTGGCCAAAGACTGAAGAATGCCACAATTATCATTCCTAGGCACTGAGGTTTGAAAACGTCTAGCCAAAGGCAAGATAAAACTTCCAGGCTAATCCCCTTGAATACATGTGACCCAAGTTTCTGAAGTCTGTCATGCAAAAAGACATCAGTCATCTCCAAATCCACTTTGTCGTCATGATGCAGAGGTGAGATGAACAGATGCAGCTAATTCTGCTAATTGTTTCCCGCCAAGGTCGGAAACAAGTTCCATAGGGATTAAATGTTTTGGGCGATTGCCAAAATCTTCCTCCTTCAAATCATATGCTGCTTGGAGCTTTTGGGCTTCAGATTCTGCAGCTTCGGCCTCAGCAAGTAAAATGTCTGCTTCTTCATGGTCACCCAATTCCACAGCAGCAGCTCTTTCAGCACTGGCAGCACTGGCAGTTATCAGTAACCTCTGGAATCTAGCCACCGCCAAATCCCTCTCCCTTAATAAGATCAGCTCCTCAGCCTCCTGCAATTTATCAACAGTTTCTTTAATCTCTTCTTCAAGCTTTCCAAGCTCCATAGTGGCTCTTTCAAGCTCCATTTGTGTTCCTTCCTTCTCAGTGCTCAACGACTTTGCTTCAGCAGCTATTCGTGCAGCTTCTTTGAAATTTCTTGCGGCAGCAGCAACCTTTTTCTCAGTATCTAGTTCTGGAAGTCTCTTGTCCACATAAAGTATCCTCTGCTCGAATGAAGCTATCTCCTGCTGGAGGCTGGACTTATTCGAAGACAGTTCCTGTAATCAAAAGACAAGAATCTAATCAAATTACGTGCCATGGAGCCATTAAATTTCAAGCATTCAGGTTTTGAATTCTTTTGCTGAAGCTATAGCTAAAAAACGTGCTTAATACTATACCATCACCGCTTAACTGGAAAAAAATTTCAGATTAAAGGTTTCCTGACACAACATTGGAGTTCACCACTCTGATCAAATTCCTCCTTTGCTTATACTCTCCTATTGCTCCCTCTTTTGCTTATTGTTTCCTATTTCTCCTATTATAGTAATCCAGCTCTTCAATAGTTTAATTTTATGATTACATCCACTATCTCACTCACAAAATATAGCCTTTCTGTGAGGGGAAACATTAGATATCAACATACATTGTCTACATATCCCTGGTTGCCTAAACTTTTGAGATTAAGGCTTCCCTGACAAATACATTGCATAAACAAACTTTTGAAAGAAGGTAGGCATCCCTTGCTGCTTGTGTCTTTGGAATATTCCTTCAGCAAGTATATCTCGACCATGATCCAACACTCATCTTACGTTGGATAATAAAACATGAACCCCAGGCGTTACTGATTCAGAAGACTAAAAGTAAATATTCCAAAACGTTGCAAGATGTAGACCCTATAGGCCATAATTATAGTAAATTAATCATGTAAAGTTCAACCACCTTTTAGGTCTATGTCATTTGCATGTAAAGAGTAAAGACGGTTAAAAAGTAAAATTACCTGTAGAGACGCTCTTGCAGAGGAAGCTTCTTGTTGGAGCCTCTTGACATCTTCAGAAAAAATTTCCTCAGTCTTCATCAGCCCCAGTTTACTTTCTCTGTACTCCAAAATGCACAGCATTAAACTTTTTCTCAACCCTGCAGCTTCATTATATCCTTTTGCTTCATCTGCAGCAATCCTCCCAAGTTCCCTAATCTTTACTCCTTTATTCTCTTCCTGAGAGAGTACGTCATCAATATCTTTCTTTTTTATAGATAAAGCTTCACTTTCCACATCAACCTGAGAGAGCTTTGATTTCATTCTATCATATTTAGCACCAATATCTAATTGCATGTCCTCAAATCCAGAGACCACACTGGCAATACGCTTCTCTACTGCTTCAATGGAAGCATCATTCTCAGCAATTTCCCTCTCCTTCTCTTTCACTAAATTAAGTAGCTTCTCCAGTTCATCCAACAACACATCCTTCTTTTTAAGAAGTTTTTCTTTCTCTCTACTGTCATCGTCAATTGAATGGTCGATGGAAACATTCACTCCTGCACAAGCTTCACTTATCACATACGACTCAATTTCAAGTTCCATCTTCCTCGCCTCCAAATCTTCACTTGATGAAAGCCATTTATCCATTTCCTCTGCATGTAATAAGTTAGCCTTCTTCTCTATCAGGTCAGCACTAGCATTTGCATCCTGCAGGATAAGAGGTAAAATGTTAGTCATTCTGCTTCAAAGATGAACTTCCAACTAAATTCAGCTAAATCTGGCAACAGTCATCTCCACATGAACTTGATAGCTTATGAAAAAGTTTTTCATGGCATGCATTGATCCAACCTCATCTTTTGTAGAGACAGATGAAACAGTTTATGAAAAAGCTCAGAGAGATAGCATGGAAACAGTGACTATCTAAAAGTCTACTTGGATTGGCAATACAGAAACTACCATGTTATCAATATGACTTGCTGAAACCATTTAGTTAACATTACATCAAATCAATTCAAACTATGGCTATCTCATAATAAAAAAACTAAGGCTACAATTGTGTTTGAAGGCAAACCAGTAACATCACATGTGTGGTGCAGCCACTACCATGCCCATAATCTACAATAACCCGACAAGGGTCAAGAGACATTCTTGTTGTCCATTCATTTCCCTTGAAGCACTTAGAAAAAACCAGTCTTTCCATGTTCACCTTGAGAACCCGACTGCCAATTGAAAGATGAAAATTGACAAAGGACTTCCTTCACTCAGCAGAGGCAGCTGGGCACAAATGTGAATTTAAAGAACATCCAGTCGGGAAGGTTTGTAGCATTACACTCCCTAGTTGATAAAGACGGACAGAAAACCAGAAACATGTATCAATCTGCTCCAGCCAATCATTGTGTTCCTCACTGCTGCGAAGTTCTTACTATAGAGCTTACTCTATCTTAATTCATTCTAGGATCAAGCATTCTGCCAGTGTAATAAAAAATAGAAAAAAATGTTGTCACTGACCTTAGAGAAATTCTCCAACAGAGAAACACACTCATCCTCAGCAGCAATCTGTGCATTTAAAACATCCTGCATCTTCGCATCAATAGCATTGCATTCGGCTTCACTAGCTCTAAGTGCATCCACCAAAGCTTGTCTCTCCTTTTCGGCAGCAGCAAGGCTTTCACTGACTTTCTCAGCCATCTCGAAATCTTCAGCCTCACATGCTTCCTCCAAGCTCTTCTCCAGTTCCTTGTGCTTGGTAGAAGCCAAAGTCACATTCTCAGCAGCTTTTCTTGTATTCCTCACGCAATCCTTCTTTGTAGCAGATAGGGAAGCTGCCAATTCTCGAGCCCGGTTGAGTTTCTCGGCAATCTGAGCCTTAATCCGCTCGAATTTCATCTCAACTGAATCATCCATCTTCGTACGCTCACCACCATCGCCCCCATGTTTTGACGTCTCGGTAGCCTCAGATGCGAGAGCTGATTCTTCCTCTACAAGTCTCGTATCGTGCTGAATTACTTCACCGTCACTAGTCCCCGGAGTTCGTGAAGGATCCTCCGTGGCCTCCTCTAAATCTTCCAAAAATTCTAGACTACGATCATTAGGCTGTGATGCGAGTGGAGTAACATTAGATGATTCCCGTTCTTGCGGAGCAGATACAGACACGGAGAAGCTATTTCTACCGTTACTGCTACTGTTGATATCGGACTCCGATCTTGCGTCCGGTACAGAGACCGAATTCACCACAGAAGAAGGAGACATCGGGACAGGAGACGCGCGATCGACGGAAGTCGCGGCAGGCACGTCTCTTCCATATCCGATCCTCAAACCAGCAGCTCTCTTCTTCTTTCTCGAAATCTGCCGAGTTACCGAAGGAGCAATCTCTCGCGCCGTAGCATGATCCGACGCCGTCTTCGTCTCCGCCTCGAAAGAAGGACTGGGGCTCAGTCGCGGAGGGGAGTGGCCATTCTCGGGCAGGTCCGGCAGAGGACCGACGAGCGTGAGGTCGGAGAAAAGGTTCTCGTCGAGCGGCTCGGACGCGGCAGCCGCCGGCGCCGCGTCCGCCGGCGGCTGCGGCGGAGGAGGGCGATGGATCGGATCGGGAAGCCGGCGCTGATCCGCGCCGTCCCTCTCGGGCTGGTCGGAAAGCTGGGACGGCGTGAACAGCACCATGCCTTCGAAGAGCGAGTCCATGTCGTCCTCCATCGGATGGCAATCCGAGCCTCGATCCCGCGTCCCGCTCGTCGTCCTCCGCGTCAGAAGCTCGAGCGAGCGGTGGCGTCTCTGCTGTTCCAGAGTTTCTGAGCTGAAGCTTCTTCAATGGGCGCTGGCTATCCCGGGTCTGAAACGCCGGCCAGAGACCGGTTGTGTCTCGCCATATGGGCCTGGTGGGCTGAGCCGAAGAACGGGCCCATGGGACCACGCAACTCGAGCCCGCGTATCAACAGAGGCCAGAGAGAGAGAGCAAGAGCGAGCCGGAGGATGAACGGATTGGATCAGTCCGTGGAAAATATTTTTATTATTAATAATAATTTATATATATTTTTATGAACAATGAAAATAAATTTCATTCTTTTTAATTAACAGGACGAGATGAACAAGGACCGACAATGGCACCACATGGGGGTGGGGCGGGCCTTTCAGATGGGTTTCAATGGGGCCGTGGTTTTCAGTCACCGCCACCACCAAATTAGCGAACATCAATCGTATCATGGGACATGATATTCTCCGGCACGCGGTTTATAGCTGGCTTTTGACTTCCGTATGAAGTCGAACGGAAGTTGTACTTTTTGATGCCTCGAATTGAAAAGAAAAAAATACAAAATAGAAAAATTCCATTATCTTTCTTTATCTTAAAAGAGTATTATCTGCAGACCTCTTCTATGTTACCTACCCAGTAGTAGTCAGTACTAGTACTAGACATGCAATGATGGAATTCATTTGGAAAGACAGAACATAACCCCAAAAAAGCAAAAAAATAACAAAAAAGGAAAACACGTTTGGCGCGGCTATAAGTACGTGAAGCAGCGCAGCGCAGCGTGACGCTCTCTCTTGTTCTCCCCAGTTCAGCCCAAACGCAAAGCCCAAGGTCGTCGATGGTGAGCAGATTCGTGAAGATGTGGTGCTGCGGAGCGACGAGGACGGCGGCGCTCGGCGCTCCCGATGGCCGCGTCCGCGTCCGCGTGGGCAGGCGCGGCGACGCCCCCATCAAGTTCGACGTGGAGGCGACCCACCTGAACCACCCGCTGTTCGATGAACTCCTCCGGTCGTCCGAGGAGGAGTTCGGGTTCTCCTACGACGGCCCGCTGCGGATCGCGTGCGAGGTCGACGCGTTCCGGTGCCTCCTCCGCCTCCTAGACGAGAGCCGTCGGGACGCTTCGGCGGACCGCGCGGACGACGGTCGAAGCGAGCACTCCTCGCCTTCGAGATGACGACGAGACCCCTGATTCTCCTTTTAATAAATCTCTCGAGATTTTACAAATGCTCCTCGCTTTTTTTCTTTTTACTTTTCGTGTTTGATACACAAAATCCGTTTAGAAATTCGTTTGATCCGTGAAGCCTGCGCGTATTTCAAGATGGGTTTCAAAGTGATGATGATGGTCGCGGAAGTTTAGATCTGTTTATAGATTAGACAAGGCATTCTTTGTCCGAATGTTTCCATCGATTCGTTTTTGTTCATTGGCAATGTTTTGGGCGATGTAATAATCTTTTGAATTAAATTCAACGTCAGCTTTCAATGGATCTCTTTTCTTGTATTTCTTCGGCATTGCATCAGCACTTTTGCTGCGATTGATTTTTCTTCGACTTGGCAAAATGATGCGGCCGCACCGAATGATCTTGATCAGCAAGTAATATCCAGCCCTCGTCTGATTCTATCGACGAATCATCCATCATGGATTTTCAGTCTTAAGTAGTTACATTCCTTGAATTATCAATTCCTTTTCAATTTGGGACGATTGAATATGAGAACATATCTTAACCATTAATATTGGATGCTCGTGAGGTAATTTGTACCTTTTTCATTTATTTATCCTTCATTTTATATTTATATCTTTTTTCCTATACATTTTTCTTTTTCTTTTTAGGGTACATTTCATTCAGTGTTCTCAATAAGCTTTCAGCCTTCAAAGTTCCTTGGGGAAATGTTGGATCGTTTAACAATAATTTTAAATGAACTTTCGGCCAAATACTTGCCTTTGGTTCATTTTTCAAAAAAATAAAAAAATATATAATAATCAAAGCCCATTGTGAAATTTTTTTTGCCAAAAAGATTTTACCAAACATATTTTTTTGTCAAACACACAGTCAATTCAAATAGTTTTGATTTTTCAATATTTGCGTTAAATCCAAAGTTAATTTACAAGGCATTGACAAAACACACCTTCAGCAAGATTGAGAAAATGAGAGAAAGAAAGTGAATGGCCAATAAAGAAAATCTTTTGAGCTAGCATCGCGATGCCACTAACCATTGTAATAAGAAGCCCTCGCTCTCGCTCTCAAATTGAAGAGACAACACTAAGCCCATCATCGCACCCATAAGTCCGCTGGCCTTGTGGGACCATAAATTTGGGGTCGTCGGTGGTGCTCCAGTTCGCGACCTTGATGCAAAGAGAGATCCACCGTACGAGTTGTGTGAGGATGGGGTTCATGTCGAGGGAAAATTATTCAAAAAATCTTAAATCTATTATACTTTTATTAATTCAATTATAAACGTTTTATATTTTGTCAATTAAGTCCATTCGATCAATTTAATTTGAAAATCGTTGACACATATGTTGATTGTCCTATGTGATAAGCTAACGTTGATCTAGATATTTTTAATAATATTTAAATATTTTTTCCTTTTTTTAACGTTCATATCTAAATTAATAAAAGTATAATAAATTTATAATTTTTTAAATAATTTTCCCACGAACCTCCTTCCTCGCAGAACTCATACGGTGGATCTCTCTTCGCATCGAGGTCGCGAACTGGAGCACCACCCGCAACCCCAAATCGATGGTCCCACAAGGCCAGCGGACTTATGGGTGCGATGATGGGCTTAGTGTTGTCCCTTCAATTTGACATCTAGAGGGAGAGAGGACATGCAGCGATGAAGATCACAATTTTCCTCAAATGGTGGTTGCCCACCTCGCGTGGCCCTAGATCCATGGTAATGAAGGGCAAGGCCGACCACCCCATCGCCGTTGTGATGGGGCCAGGATTCCATCGATATGGTTGGGTTTCGAAGCTCGAGAGAGACACGTTTGCGCTAGTGAGGTCGGCCGCGCGAAAAGGCGAAGTAGTGGTGACGACAGGGACGATCACCCGAGACCTGTTTTGTTTTAGTTCTCAATTTTCTTTTATTTGCTAAATTTTTTCTCAGATTTTATATTTTGAATCTATCAAAATTTCAGATATTATCTACGTCTAAAATTCAGAACCAGAAAGATGTCTGTGGAATTCTAATGATTGATTTGCTAAATGGTTCAATTCCACATTTCTTACGGAATTAGATTCCACAAGATGTCCTATTCAAAGGTCTCATTTCTTTCCAGACATAACAAAAAAGATTAGAGAATTGGAATTTCACTCCTTGAGGTCTTTGGCTCCGCCATAAGGCAAACGAGGCCTGAAGAAATGGCTCCTCGACTGCATGGAGAGAAAGGATAGGGGTACAATCACCCGATAAATACATGTGAACCATATAGAAGTTTGATTTGAAAAATGGAATTATATTTCCACGATCATCAGTCCCTATAACATTCACAACAAATATCAAATGGAAAAAATGACTTGAAAAGGTGATAAATTAAATAAAACAAAGAATTTTCTAAGCGAAACAGACGAGGAGGGGGCAATTCTAGAAGGACGCACGCCGGAGGGGAGACGGCAGCAAATGATCGCAAACTGCTGCAGCGACATTAAATTAGGTAAAGAAAAACATGAAGATAGATACCGGACCTATACCTTGGAATCACCAAGTTCAATGTCTTTCGCAGGAGGGTTCTCAACACCTTCCTTCAAAAGTCTAATTTCCTCTTCCGTGAGACTGTTTTTGACATTCAGTGCGGCGGCCTTTGCATTCGACTGCTTCTCTAGTTCCACGGCCCAACTGTACACTACCATGCCGAGAACGGCGATGATCATCCCCATTATGTTCTTCAGAGTCAGCGCAGAATCGAAGAGCAACCACCCCAGTATGAGGACGCACACTGTTTTCATGTGGCCCAGAACCTGGAAGGAGGTGGCCGAGAATCGTCCTATGCAGAGGTACTGACTCATGTTGCAGAATACCGCTAGTGAGCAAGAGAGAAGTATAAAGAACTGCACATGACCACACCATTAGTCAGATAAAACTGGAACTGTCCCAAAGCGCAAGAACATGTATATTCATGCTTTGGAGGAACCAAATGTAGAGGGCCTTTAGCCTTACCAGGGCACCATAAGACATCTTATAGTCTATTATCGCTTTGCCATTGAGGAAGTAATCAACAAATGGACCAAAAACAAGGAGAGAGACGGCTTGAATTGGAGCTGTCTTGCTCAGCAATTCAAAAGATCCAATCGAGTACTTCTTTTGCAAGGAGCCTATTGACTGTTACACGAAGACAAGAAGCCATAAGCATTCATAAGTTCACCATACACTGCAGTAAAACAAAAACAGTTTCGACTGAGCAAAACTTGTAAAATATATGGGGCTTTGTTTGAGTTTGTGCAGAAAAAAAGTTCCTCTTGTAATTTGGATAAAAACAACAACAGAGCTGAGATCTCCCACAAGAAATGTGAAAAGAAGCACAAAATACACAAAACCCGAATAAATGGTTGTAGACTAGACATGAGTCACATGACCATAAATACTGTTAAACGATGGTTCATCACGCCAAACAAAAAAGGTCCACTTAAACAAGGTCTAAAATCATTCAAGTCAAATCTTCCAAGATGATACTGTGCTACCTATGAAACCTGAAATCCATTATAGCTAGCATTACAGCATACCAAACAATCTAAAAAAGTGAAATGGCACCTCAATAAACTCAAATCAAATTCCCTTAAGATTCCTAAAATGCCCCCAAAAAACCGCCTTGACCTAATCAGCATTCCCTTCAACACCCAGTGAGCAACTGGAACTCCTCGAGGCTTGAAAATAGGATATGGAACCATCCAGGTTTCACTTATTCACAGAAAAACTTTGTTTTTCTGCTAACGATTTCAACCCAACAAGCTGTGCAAGAGCGTGGGGCAATACAATATCTTTTGAGGATGACAAAATCAACAGTCAATGAATGCAGTCCTAGAGAGGCCAGGGGTGGTGATCTGCAGTCCTAATGTGCAAAAATCCCCAGACTAAGTGGAGAAATCAATAGGGTTTACCATATGGACGCATCATCGTCAGTTCTCAGTACAGACAGTTCTATGAAAATGCAAATGGGAGATAGGGAAGATTTACTTACAATCTGCTGCAATGATGTAGAGAGGACAGCTACACAAGCACATATAAAACCTTTGGCATTGACTTTTACATCCGTAACGGTGCAAACACCAACTCCTACTACCACGACCAGAACAGCCATTTTCACTTCCCTCGAGTAATGTTTACTGTGCAGGATCCACTCCATCACGCAAACAACAGGAATCATGCTCAGTTTTGAAATCTGCAACAGAGACAATTACATTTCGATCAATACAAGATCCTCTTTGAAGGAAGGACATATGTAAAATTAGTGTAATTCATACTTGGTAAAATCCGACAGAGTTAAGCATCAAGCTGAGGTTCATCCCCGTGATGGACATATTGGCAACAATAGAGAACCACAGAAGCTCCCACATAGGAACGTGTTTAGATGCAGAATAACCAGCAGCATTTGACACCAGACCGACCAATGCAGTCACGGCAAAGTGAAACCCCGTCAACGTCGTAGCTGAAATCAAAATTCGACCAAATTCAGTGACGAACTCAATTTTTGTCGCAAGAGAATTGCCAATATCTAGACTAGCCGATCGCCAAGCCAAATCGTGTGAAACCAAAGCAAAAGCATATCGATGCAAGCTGAGACATCCCCGCCCGCCCACAAAAGTTGCAGATGAAACTTCTAGGACGGAGTAAATGATAACAAAGCGAAGGCATGAAAAATTGAACACCCGGATGGGCAACGGTGCTGGAGGAGATCCACATACATAATGGAAGGGAATTCTAAGAAAGGTAAACAGATCGGAAACCGAAGCATCGAGACAAGTCAGCAATTTTCGAATCAGATCCACGAACGGACTGAGAATCAGTTTTCGTTAAGCTTCGATCAGATAAATGCAGACGCGTGGCACGTCGGAGAGGGCGCGTAACGCGCCGGCAGTTACAGAGATGAGGGAACACTGACCAAAACTGAAGGCGTAGCCACTGGAGGACATGAGCTGCTTGTTGGCCATGATAATGCCGACGGAGCTCACCACGTTCATCCCCCACGCCCCCACATCGGACACGGCCGACGATTTCTTCTCGCTCTCCATCTCCTCCAACCCTCTCTCTCTCTCTCTCTCTCTCTCTCTCTATCTATATATCTAGAAGCACAAGCCTCCAATCGGGAGCAGAGATCAGCTCCGGATCTCGGTGCCGGAAACGACAAACCGAAGCAATGATGGAGACGGAAGCACGGCGAAGGCTCCGGGGAATTCGAGCTGGCCACGTGGAGGCTGCGCCGGCCGGCGGCTGAGATTGCAGCGGAGGCGCGCGAATCGAATCCCGCCGCGGAGGGAGAGCTGGAAGATCTGGGATCGGAGCGAAGCGGAGCGGAGCGAAGCTCAGAGAGAGAGGGATTGAAATGAGGGAGAGGGGCGTTGCCTCAGGTTCTCTCTTTCTCTCTCTCTTTCTATCCCCAAAATTCCCCCCCTTCTTTCCTTCCTGCTGCGTCGTGCTCTCTCTCTCTCTCTCGTTTCTCTCTCTAACCTCGTCCTCGAAGACGAATTTTTAACATTCAATTTTTATGTTTAAGGTCTCCGACATATTCTCTCTCCTCCCCCGCGCATAAATAATGGGTTTGGCACGTGTTCGGCCGGGCGCCCTGTCCCTCTTCGCTGAATCAATCCAATATATTAATAAAAGGGAGATTAATACAAATAATCCGTAAACTTTGATTTAATATAAAATTTGATTCATGAATTTTTAATTTATTCAATATAATTCCTAAATTTTAGCTTTATATATAATATGATCTCTGAACTTTTAATTTGTTCGATACGTGTCTTATTGATAAAAAAAAATATAATCCTTAAACTATATGATATGTTCAATATAGTCTTCTATAATTACTAAAGACCAAGAGCTATATTGAACATTTTCACGGAGTTTAATGATTGTATTAAATATGCACCAAAAATTCAAAATTATATTAAATATATTAAAAGTTCATAGATCATATTATATATTGAGCTAAATTTCAGGGATCACATTGAACTAATTAAAAGATCAGATACTTAATTGCATATTTGGTAAAAAAATCTCCTATTCACAAAAATAAATGAATCAGAACCATTATGTCGCACATGAAAACATTTAGGCTTGAATTATCATTGAAAGTGAAAATATTTTTTTATCGACTAAAGCAATTATAAACTATAGTTTTCATAAAAATGTTTTCGATTTTCATCGAATAAACATAGTGTCGAGAATTCGAATTGCCGATTGTTTTGTACTTCTTCCTTTAGCTTAGAACTTCAAAAGGAGAAGCCGAAATCACGCGGAGTCTTTCTTACTGCTCCATTCTCTTTTGGGGTTGGACCGATCTCATCTCGACTCCAACACACAAAAAAAAAAAAATGGTTTTCGTTAGATCATTCACATGGAGAAAGCCACAGGGTCGAACAAAACGCGCATGCTGTCGCCCGAGACGTGTCAAACGGGATTCAACGTCAAGACCTTAATTTTGCAGTTCAAAATATGAGCTGCCTTCTTTGGACTCCCGAGAATATTCCTCCCCCCCTCTCCTCCTTCGTCGGACTTTTCCATGTGCCTCGTTTGAATAATTTTTTTCATTTCAATTTTATTTTCTTTCTGTTTTTTTCGAAGCCTCTTATTAAAGTCAATTTCTGATTTCCGAGATTGACCGTTTCAGGCATCATAGTCCTACGTTATATCCACGAATCTCCTTAATTATGGCAACCCGAAAAAATCAAATAAATGAAAACGGGAATGAAAAAGAAGAGGGCAGTACAGTGCGGCGGCAACGGTGCAATCTGGCCTTTTCCTTTTAAAGAATCATTTTCCCCCTTTGCCCCCTTTTATTTTATTTCTTCTTCTTATTCTTCTTCTTTTTTATTAATGTTTAGGTTTTTATTCTGGCGGATGAAGGGCAAAAAAAAAAAAAAAAGGGTAAAAAGCGAGGGCAAGTGACGGTGCCGCCGTCGGTGCTCGACACGTGGCACTAGGAAATGATGGGAATTTGAGCGGAGGAGACTAGTGGCATGGGACCAAAGGGAAAAACAGAAAAAAGGGACCAAAAGGCAAAATCTACCTTCCTTACTTTAAACGGCACCATTCGATGCCTTGACGCCAGCCGCCTCTCCCCAAACCAAAATTTTATTATCGATTTCATCATTGCAACGCACCCCCGATCCAGCAAAGATTAGAGACTTATTTGGCAGAAAAAAAATGGCCATAAAAAAAAAAGTTACAAATTAGAGATGCATGGATATCAATGAAAATCCATGTAGATAACCAACGGCAACATATCATTTTAAAAATAGCGATATATCATTTTCGATGATGAAAATGATGTAAGTTAAGTTGATGAGTTTGCCCGTCACTTAACATAGTGTAAATAATGTGTTGTTGATTCATTAGGGACGATATAAGCAATATGAGTTGCTATTATATATACGGGCGGTAATTGCTTTTAAGACTATTATTGTCGATTATGCGATTATCTAGTAATTTTGTTTGATTACGGGGAAGAACAGCAATCCAGATTCAGGAGAATCGGGGGTTGAAAGTGAACTGCAAAAACCTTGCCAAGAAAGAGCAAGTACTAAATTGCAAAATTATCAAATTCCAGGGGTCAATATTGCAATTTTCTTTCAATTGGTAAACAAAAAAATTTGTTGCCACTCAATAGGAGTATACAAAACGAATCACTTGAATTGAGAACCCCCAAACCGAGCCCAACTATCATCAGTTTGAACTAACTAGTTGGATCTAGTTCTCGAAAGTGTCGGTTTGGTTCCTAATTCTTACAAGTAGAATCAATGTCCAAGTGATCCGATTTTTTATTTCAAGGGAGAATTGGAGTGGATCAAACCAACTATATCACTTTTTCTTTTTCAAAAAAATTAGTAAAATATAAACTAAATATTATTTCGGTCCAGTTCCGAGTAGTAGAAAAAGAAGAAAGTAACCGTGTCGGATATATGATTTGTGCAATTAATTTAATTTAAGATACTTAAATTAATCTAAGGTTTAAATTGATATCAACTAGTGATTCAAAATGATTTCGTATCTTTGAATTTTCCTTTTATTGTTTACACTTGGTAGTAAATACATGCAAAAAATACAAACCAAATCAGAGTGAATACGAAGAAATTTGTCAAGCTCCTTTTCTCTTTTACTTTGTGTTAGACTAGTTCATTAGAACAAACTGAAACTAGATTGAACCACTCGTCTGGTTTGATTCTCGGTTTTAGGACAAACTGGGAATTGATCACCCCTAAAGCTCAAGAAGAGCTTGTTTATATATCGATACAATGAATGTGGTATAAGCTCAAGTAGTTTTTTATATCTAGCGGCATCTTAAAATTAAAAATAAAATAAAATTCGTCAACTACAGCTTTTTTTTGTAATATTTTTACTTCGAGGAGGGAGTTCGCCCCTTTCAATTAGGTGCGATGTTCTGTAGAACCGAGATCGGAAAGGAAAGACGTTGCCATCCGACGATTCGATTCGATGCATTTGAGGTTTTCTCGATGCATCACAGGATTGACCAGACAAATGACACATAACTTTCCTTCGGACACCGCGAAAGGTTAAACGGAAACATCATGCGGATCTAACTTAGATCGAAACCTGTTTTCACGTACGGGCATTTGAGCAAGACGGATATGGCCGCATGTTTCCTTCGTTATCAATGTCAACCTATCAGCGAAAGATGGTGAGGTTTTGGAAAATGCAAGGGTACCTACAGCGGTAGTAGCATAAAGGGAAATTATAAAACGAGTCCTCGTACTATTATAGGAATTCGGTTTTGGTCCACGAACTATATTTTCTAATACATTTAGTTCCCCCTACTTATCTGTGGCAAAATTCAACTTTCCGTCTAGATGTGGACGGAATACGTCGAGTCGACACCGGCAAATCCACGAGTGATGCCTGCATGGTTACACTTTTTGGTCCTCGTGCTTTTGAGAATCTTTTATTTAAGTCCTGTACTTTATTTTAGTTATAAAACTAGTCATTGAATTGTTCTTTCAATAAAATCTTGATTTCCCATGTCCCATTTTTATCAAAAATTTAATGAAAATGTCTATTTGAAACCAATTATTAAATGGTGATTCTGATTGATGGCCCCATCAAAACTAATTCCATCAAATGCAAAAATTTAACATCCACATTTTCAGTGTAGATTCGTATAGAAGCGTCTAGAACTACTTTAAATGAAAAGGAAAGGATCGTTTATAAATAGTATACAACCACAGATTTAAGTCATTATTTTTATAGTTTAAATATTTTAGAAAGTTTATAAGAACCCACCAAATTATAGTCTTGTTAGTAACTCCACATCACATTGTTTATAAAAGCCTACGTACTACGACATTTATCTTAATTAGGCTTTCAATCAGATTGGACAAACTTGTAAATATTGGAATTACCAACTGATATTTGATTAGCTTTCCTATATATGGATTAATGCGATCAAAAGAATTGAGTTTTGACAAAAAAAAATGAGGACTCGTTTTTAAGTAATACGAAGTACAAGGAATGAAATTGAACGTTCCTAAAAGCACATGGACCAATAGTGTAATTTTTCTTGGAAACTTGCACAGAAGGCACCACACGGAGATTCGTAAGTGCTGGCTCGGCATATTCCTTCCCCGTTTTGACGGAAAAGTGAAATTGGTCCCTTAAGTTGTCATCGGAGAAAAATTGGCGACTTGAATTATAATGCTATATATTACAGGGATTGAAACTGAATTCTGCTAATAGTACGGGGACGAATTTTGTAATTTCCCAAAAATAAAAATGACAATGCCATGTGAAGGAGCAAAGCAAGATCGCGTTCATACTAGAAAGAGGAAGAGTAACAAATGGAAAGTTTTGCCATCAAAGAGTAACAATGCCGTCAAGAGCATATGGGTCCATGAAGCCTGCCAAACCCGAAATAGCACATGGGAGATGCAATACCAGACTGGCATGTGCCGTGCGCGCGCGCAATTGTTCAATGTCCACGCTTTTTTAGTACGAGATTTGCGCAGCATGTACTGGCCGGCAAAGAAAACATGGCCAGTGCAGATGTTCATATGCGAGTGTTCCATTAGCTGTTATATTCACCGCGAGCTTTGACGATTTGATGAAGGAACGCGGAGCCAGAGGGTCGCTCGAATACCGATCTTTGTAACTTGATATTCGCTTGTCTTGTTGGGGGTAATATGGTATCAATATAAATAGCGGCTGAAAGCTGCCATAAAGCTCATTCATCCTAAGTCTCTGACTTTGTTTCAGTCGTCTGCAAATAATCTTTTGCCATCGCTCAAATAAATTACAATGTAATGATGACAAGAATGGAGCGAGCGTTCCCGTCCCGAAAATTTACAACATGCACTAATTAGCCTACACAGGAATGTCTACATCGGCTATAGTGTGGTGGTAGTGGGCACAGTGGGCGGCAGCCGGAGAACTTGCTGGAGCATTCTGGCTGCAAGACGCTGCGTAATTCCCCCAGCAACGCGCCCTCCTAAGCTGCGTGCTTCAGGTTCTTGAAGGACCTGGTCAGAACATGCTTTACAAATTAGCTTACGTACTCATCCCTTACGTACTCATCCCGAAGCCTAGTCCTCCAGAAGAAAATTGATTGTACTAATATATAGTGCATGGAGCGTTTTCAACGGTCCAAGATATGGTCTAGAAAGGAACTTAGGAACTGAGAACATCACTATCTTATCGAAGCCACAGATACAGACTACACAAGAACGAAACAAAAGCAACTATCTTGAAAGCTTTTTTGGTTGTTTGTAGACTCCGCTAATCAAACAGCTTGGACAATCTAATAAATATACTAGGTTATATTTCAGCCGCTCAGTCCAAAATCATAGGTTACAACTCGTGATTTACCAACCTGACTTTGACTCCCATTTAACCCCCAATGTCCCATCAAAACTCCTACTGAGAATAATATCAGGCATGTCACAGCGCTTTCTTGTAAATAAGAATGACTTGCAGACATCACAGTAGGCCGAGTGAATAAATTCTGGGGCTTAAGCAAGAGGACAGCATCACAACTGTGTTTTTGGTTTGGTTTGACTGCGGCTTAAGCTTTTGACGCTAGCCATAAACTTAGAATATGGAAATCTGGCTTTCATTTTGTAATTCATCTCAGTATTTTATATCTGTATTAGACATTCTAATAATAATCTAGCGAACTAAAAAGCCATAAGTTAGAAGCCACTTCCCAGCTTCTTTCTTTTATAGCAGAAACCTAATATGGGGACGAAGCATAAAAGGAAAACCACCCTCCCAACCCCAAAAGCCAGGAACATCACTAGTTAATCATCAGCGAGGTAATTTTTCACACAAAGCATTAGCAGTGGACTTGTTATGAAAGTTCAATTTCACAAGATAAGATGAATTCCTAGCACCGATAATACTTAAAGTCTTACTTGCAGAATAGGTTGCAGGAGATTCGGATCAAAACTTTGAGAGGTTCTCAGAAGTTCCCATATCCTCATGACTTGATCCCTTAGATTTATCATGCTTTTCAGTTCTTCGTCATTCATCACGAGAGGTCCATTGGCATTCCCGTTGAATAATAGACTCCTCATAAATGCAGGAGCAGAATTATATCCATCAATAACTGAACCAAGGACAATAGCTTCTGTCACACGAACAGACTCCTTTGCCACTAAAACCCGCAGTTCTTCCCCATCGGGGCCCAATAATAGCTTCAAAACTGGTTGCAAAGCATCTTTTGCAGAAAAGTCTCTGTCTTTTCTGCCTTGTTCAAGTAAGTTTTCAAGTCTATTCCACCTGCAAAAGTGTATCATTTCTTGTCAATGTCCAAAAAATATAACAATGCTCGTCACGTAAAACAAAGATAGAGGCAGTTACATGCCTAAACCTCCCATCCTTGAACAGCAACTCAATAAGAGCATCTCTCAGATACGGATTTGGATCAGTGAGAAGCCTCTTAGCAAAATAAGGATATGAAGCAGCCAGCACCTTGAAGTTAGGATCAGCATAAAGTGCTAAACCTTCTAGCACGGTAAGGGATCTCAATATCAAAGCATAATATGCAGGCACTGCAGAGACATGGCCATGCCAAAAAGTCAGACTCACAAATTTCCAAGCAAAGAGAAGAAAAGTAGTGACATTCTCTGTAGGCTACTATAAAAACAGAGGATGTATGTAAAGTAAAGGCTTTGTAACATGATTGCCGCAATCTGACCAAAAAGAAAGGAAAAAAAAAAAAAAGGATTGCCGTCGGGGCAATCGTTAAGCATACTCAATAAAGTATGTTTTGTTTTCCAAAGCACTGATCACACAAAATGAGTAAACTGCTGTATCGAAAAACTGCAAACTTTCTCTATATAGTGCCTTAACAACATCCATATGGCAATCGTTAAGAAAATCCGTTAACTAAATTATTGTTGATTCATTTGTCCCTATTTGGAAAAATCTTCAAACAGTAGTGACCAGTAACTGGAGATATTCCAAAGAAGAAGGTTGATGAAAGAGACAAGGCTTGAGTTCAAGGTCCATTGAAGGCAGAATGCAGATGCAGATAAATCAATAAAGGAGCGACTCACCATTGAAAGGATACTGATATAAAACAGCGCCCAAGCCATCAACTAAGGTTTTGAAGTTTAGTTCACTGACAGTTGCATTAAGCGCGTCATCAAAAAAGTTCCGAAGAGCCGGCACAATTGGCGATACATCCACGTTAGGTGAGAGAAAATCTAGAGCATAGTAGTCTTGAGCCATAGCTTCATAATCCCGATTAACAAGGTGAACCACATGACCAATTATAGCAAACCTTGCTTCCTCCGGGGTCTCACTCATCATCCCAAAATCAAGAAAAGCAAGTTTACCATCAGGCGTTGCCAAAAGATTACCAGGATGAGGATCTGCATGAAAATATCCATACTCAAGCAGCTGTCTAAGGCTGCACTGAATGCCTGCGTTCACCAAATCCAGAACTTTTAAACCTTGTCTCTCAATTGCTTCCTGCTCATTTAGTTTGACTCCATCCACCCATTCCATTGTCAACACTTTGCCACTTGTATAATCCCAAAAAATATCAGGGACAAGGACATCTGCCTTGTCAGCATACAACTTCTTAAACCTCCTTGCATTCTGCCCCTCCTGCAGACACCTGTCAAAATTAACAATCAAGCCTAACAAAATCTATATAGAAAAATTTTCAGGGCTTACCAAATCACAAAATCGCAAAGAGACCCTTTGAACTAACTATATATCTTAAGAAGCAAGTACACCTTCGAGTTCAAGGCCAAGAGTGAATGCTAACATGAGCATGAATCTATACCATAGGTTCATAAGGAAGCTAACCTGCACGTAGTTGAGCTCCTGAAAAACTCTTCGAGCAAATTCATCAATAAGAGCAACGACATCGCTGGTAATTATGTCGACGTATTTATTGATGAATATTCCGAGACCTCTTATCAAGTAGAAGTCGAGTCCTATAGCTTCTTCAATACCTGGTCTTTGCACTTTTACAGCAACTAATTGACCAGAATATCTCAGCCGCGCTTTGTAAACTTGCCCTAAACTTGCCGCAGCTATTGGAGAAGGGGATATAGACGAATAAATTGAATCAAGGGTCAGCCCCAACTCTTTCTCGATGCAGGCAAATGCTTCAGTATCTGGGAATGTGGGCAGAGCATCCTGTCGTGGTAAAAATAATTAAAGGCAATAAAACATTAGAAAATTTGCTCTCTCTCTCTCTCTCTCCACAGTCTTCCCTTATTATCCCGAATATCATCGTATAAACGAACGAGATGTGGAAGCTCTAATTTCGAGACTCGAGATGTACAAACTCAACAAAATAAAATGCTAACAATGTAAAATAAAAATGTTATCTTGATGCTAGTGCAATCTTCACATAGCATTAACTCATGCACGCACTAGATTTCAGGTCAATTGATTCTTACAAGGAATCAAGCAGTGTCATAGTAACATGTCTGTATTACGTTAAGTGCAATCTCAGAGTACACAGTTGCACATGTCCAGAGATGAAGCAATACCTGAAGTTCAGAGAGCTCCTCCAAGTACTCAGGAGGGCAGAGATCGGGCCTTGTCGACAGCCCCTGCCCTATTTTAACAAAAGTCGGCCCCAATCTTGTAAAAATCTTTCTCAACTCAGCACCTCTCTTCCTCTTATTTTGGTCAATCTGTCCATTGCTTTGGTCCACCAACAGCTTAACTGCGAAAGAACCTAGCCCAACCAATATCTCCAGCGTCCTGCTCACCGCCTAGCGAAATTTAATTCCACTCAATCAACCAAACGAACCAGGATTCAATCTCTCCAGCGAAATTCAAAATCTACGCACGTTAGCTCACACAATACGCTCATAAGCAAACAATATCCAGCATAAATTTACAGCTTAATCATCGAGAGAAAGAGAGAGACCTTGAAAGGACGAGAGCCATATCGGCGAGAGAGGAGGTCGGGAGTGTAAACAGTGGCATTGGCGGCGCGAGCCATGGCTCGAGCCTCGGCTTGGATGTCCTCAGCTCGGTCGACGCTCAGCACCGGCACGACCGCGCCGCCCCTGCCTCCTCCTCCTCCTACTCCGCCGCCCCCGTCCTTGGCCTCCGGCGGACCTCGAGGCCTCGCCTCGACCAGGGCCGCCCTCGGAGCCGCCACTCTCGCCGCCGCCGCCTTGCCTCCATTGACGGACCTCGGAACCCGAACCGGAAGCGGACGCCACGAGGGCGAGGACACCGTGAAAGCAGCGGCAGACATGGGCGGTTCGGTGCGGTTCGGTTCAGTCCAATGGTGAGGGAAGCGACACGACGGGATTTCAGGATTGGACCATTTCTTTTTTGGGGGAAATGAGATTGATTCTTCCTTCTCGGTTTTTCAGAAGATTTTAAGAGGGGATGGCAGAGGGCGAGAGAGGAATTCTGGCTGGTATTTTGTGTACGCGTGTCCGTTTCTAAGAGGCTGGTGGTAATTTCTGCCCCTTTTTTTTTCCAATAATTTTTCCGCTCTGAATTTTTTAAGATTTTTCTTGCGACGTTGCATTTTTATTTTTAATCCGACGCGCTCCATGGTTTATCCATCTGCTCCTAAGCCGGAAAAAGAACCGGGTGCGATTTGTCACGGGCATTCGAACGTGGGACGTCTCATCGTACTTCCTCAAATAAACAGTTAGGTATCAAAGCTAGAGTCTAAGAAAATACCTGAACCGAAATTTTCAGGTCACATTCCTTCCTTCCAGCCAATTTGGGTAATCGATAGGAAAACAAGTACATGAGCAATTTTGTTTCAATTCAATCAATCAAAACCGTATCGAAACACTTTATACTGCCTTTCTTCCTCGTGGTGAATGCCCTCTCGGGAAGTCTAGTACAACCCCATCTTTTGCACCTTAATTAAGCTCGATCCAAACTGAATTGAATGCCGATCCGGAATTGGGTATTGCATGATTCAAGTTATAAATACATGTGTGCCAAATAAAGTTTAGATCGATTAGGTATCAGAAAATCTAAATCATTAACACCCATCAAATAAGGTGAAATTAACGAATTGTTAGTTACGTAGCTATAGCTATCGAAAAAATTAATTTTAAAGAAATCATAATTATCAACCACAAAAAGAAAAAATCATGGTTTTACCTCCACGGTTTAATTAAAGAAAAATCCTGAAAGAGGTATTAAAATAAATTCAGATGGTGCTTTCCCCACTCATGATTAATAGTAGCCGGTGATCTGTAGTTTTTTGTGTGTATTTCATTAAAAGTCAATAGCCTTTCCCATCAAAAGGCCTTCCAATTCCACACGTTGAACTCTCGTTACTTTCTTACGTGAAGCACCACGCCATCGTTTGCCGTAAAGAACAAACGCAACACGAAAAGTCGTTCTTTTTTTTTCCCAGGTGGTCCAATTCCTGGTCTGGTTATCAAAACCACCAAGAAGAGCGGGACTGCTTCCTAACTAACCTTCCAAGAGATCCGCTTCCCCTTCTCTTTGCCTTGTACTGCTACCGACCGATATTCAGTAGCTCCCAACGAACAAACAGACAAAGAAATTATCCATTTTTGAAGAGGACAAATAGAGAAGAAAATCAAGGAGACGTTCAATGCTCCGCGCCACTGCTTGCCACTCGTGGTGGGGAGTCAGAGGTGGAGTCGCTTTCGGGTAGCCCAGCTTGATCTTTTCTTTGAGAAATCACATTACTTATAGATGAGTGTTTATATACATAAAGAAAACTGATAGATATATCGAAATTTTCGAAACTCGTGAAAAAAAGAAGAATAAAAATTACCAAAAAAATTACACGAGTCACAATTATATCAGAAATCAGCAAATGAAGTAAGAACAAAAATAAAAATAAAAATCACAAGATTTTATAATTAAATTAGCTAATTAAAAAAATTTAAGATTTTTATGATAATTATTCCAGAAGAAATGTCACACGAGTCTTAAAAAATTTTAAACTGGGAATTATATATATATCCTAAAATTTGTTCAAGAAAATGTAGTTAAGTGTTTTCATCAGCTCCATCAATTTTGAGTGACGGGAAAATTCTGATATAAACTTTTTGGACACTTTCGAGGATAGACTTGTTTGGTGCCGACGCGACGCAAGTGGACGCCACGTCGGCAAGTTTTTTTTTTTTCTCCCTTTTGCCCCTCCTCGTTAATCGCGAAAGTGGGGCAATCGTGCGTTGGGCTTTCCGGCCCAAAATCAAATTCGCTCGTCTATATTGGGAGGCCCATCTTCCCACCGGCCCATCTCAAAGCGACCCACAACCCGTGACAAGGAGCATCATCAAGCGGAGAATCGAGAAGGTACGGTACACCACCACGCTACCCGCACCCGTCGCTCTGAGACCGGAGGCACGGACCCGAGAGCGTGCGCAGCCTCTCGTCGGAGCGCTCCACCGGAGGAGGGAGGGAGGGAGGGAGAGGGGCCCTTTCAATGGCGTCGTCCAGCAGCGGCCTCACGTTCAAGCTCCACCCGCTGGTGATCCTCAACATCTCCGATCACTACACCCGGGTCAAGTCCCAGCTCCACCCGCCGCCCTCCGCGCACGGCGCCACCAACGGCGTCGATCCGTCCGCCTCGCCGCCGGCCGATCCCCCGAGGGTGTACGGGTGCGTGATCGGGGTCCAGCGGGGCCGCACCGTGGAGATATTCAACAGCTTCGAGCTCCTCTACGACCCCGCCACCCACTCGCTCGACCGCGCCTTCCTCGACAAGAAGCAAGAGCTCTGTTGAGTCCCCATCCCTCATCCTCTCTCTCCCTCTCTCTCTCTCTCTCTCTCTCTATCAATCTTCCGTTTTCCGCATTTGTCATTGATTGTTAACGGATGATAGTTGGGATTGTTTGCTTCCGCTGTGCGGACGGAGGGGTTAGGGTTTTGAGCTCAGTATTTTCTGATTTTTTTTTTCCTTTTTCGTTTTAATCTGCGGCAGATAAGAAGGTTTTTCCGAATTTCTATGTGCTTGGATGGTACTCAACGGGGAGCGACGCGGAAGAATCAGATATGCACATTCACAAAGCTGTAAGTAACGACTGTGTAGTCCTCTAGTTGATTGTGATATTTACCTTTGTATTGATCCCTGTGTTCGAGCCTTCGAGTTCAACATAGAGAGTGCCTTTCTCTGTGTTCGCTCTAGCATTTTAAGGAAATAAGGTTAGAATGTCACTGGTGACGGTTCGAGTCTGAAGTTGTAGACTTTAAATTCTCTAGTCATAGTATGAAGTGCATTTTGGTGTTATCTCGAATGGTGGATATTTCATGAGATACTTATTGATCTTTTATTTATTTATTTTTTGTGGTGGAACCCCTTTTCAAGTCAGTAGACAAGGCTTGTTTACTGCAACCCCTGTCCAAGCAAAATGGTTATATGCTCTCCACAGACAAATTCAAATTTCTCTATTCACCATGTGTTGGGTGTCTAGATAAAAAAAGAAGATGGCAGGATGCATTTACACTAGTGTTTTGCATTTGACAGTTGATGGATATCAATGAGAGCCCTGTCTATGTTCTTCTCAATCCTTCAATTAATCATGCCCAGAAGGATCTCCCCGTTACCATCTATGAAAGTGGTAAGTGACTTTTATGTCTTTTTCTGAAAGTTCATTGATTATCTTGTTATTAGCATGGGAATTCTATTTCCCCTTCTCACCATGTGTGTTCTGGTGTATTGGCTAGATAGAGTGTTTCCTCTTGGCCTTCATGGTCTTTTGTGTATCAGGAGCATTTTATACATGAAAGTAGTAGGTTGTCATCACAGTCAGAGAGTCCAGGATATTCTTAGACTTCTTTTATTGGAAGGAAATATTTTTGCTCTGGCAAAGTTTTGATACTGTGCCTTGTGGACCATTTTTTGGGACATTTACTTCTGCCTTTTTCGCAGCAGACTATCTTAGACAATTTGTTGCTACTTCGAATTTAGACTGAAACTTTTAGTTGATTTATTTCTCACAATTAACAACACTCTTATGATTTTTCCTTTATATTGGATGGTAATCCACACAACCATAGAGCTGCACGTCATAGATGGGATTCCACAGCTTATATTTGTCCATGCTAGCTACACCATTGAGGTACATTCGAGTATGTTGTCATGCATTTGATATTTTTCTACTTATTCTGGCTTAGGATAATTGAATTGTTTGTTTCTTGCTTTAAAGACGGTGGAGGCAGAAAGGATATCAGTTGATCACGTTGCTCATCTGAAGCCATCTGATGGAGGTACCGCCGCAACTCAGTGTAAGGACTCATCACCTTCCATATTCTCTAGCAAGTTCTGTTCCATTATCTAACATCATCTGCACAATACACACGACGAACTCCCTCCCTCCCAAAAACTGAAAACAAAATTTATGAGGTAGAGGAGAAAGAGAAGGCCTCTCTGTGGTTAGGAGTACAAATAAATGGAATGATAGCAGTCGCATTTTCTCTCTTATTTCACTGAAGGAAAAAAATAATTTATCCCACATCTTTTTTGGCATGTGTTATTCTGCAGTGGCTGCTCACCTCACAGGAATTCACAGTGCCATCAAGATGTTGAATAGCCGAGTTAGAGTGCTTCATCACTACCTTCTTGCGATGCAGAAAGGTATGTGATTTTTGTCTCTTTTTAATCAATTTGGGGTGTTAAAGAAGTTTGAGGGGGCCCCCTCTGCAAAGTTGCAGCCCACCTATTATAGAATGTGACTTGGACAAGAGAATGAAAGAATGTAATTTGAAAGAGATGAACAGTATTCTAACAACTTCCTCATTAGCCATGTTTATGCCCTACCAGAATATCTCTTGCACACATGGGAAAACAAATGAACCAATTGCTGCCATCTCATATCCTATGTATCCTCTGAAACACGGCTTCTGTTGCTTTAATGTGAAGTGGATAGTTGTGTAGAAGATATGTATCTATGGGTATGACTAGTACAGCTTAGAGTATGTGCTGATTGCACTTGCAGGTGAGATTCCTTGTGAGAATTCTCTGCTGAGACAAGTATCTAGTCTTCTCAGAAGATTGCCAGCTATTGAATCAGGGAAATTTCAGGATGACTTTTTGATGGTAAGTATTCTGTTTAGTTTAACATGCCCTGAAGCTGAGGTTTTGTTTTTTTCCTTTGGTAAGAATTCTGTTAGTTTAACATGCCATGAAGTTGAGGTTTCGTTTATGCCTTTTTAAATTTTATTTTATATGTTAGTTGTTGAATAATTTTGCTGTTCACTTTCTCGCTTAAATTCTTCTCCAATTTGCTTTACTTCCAGGAGTACAATGATACGTTGCTGATTACTTACCTGGCCATGCTCACCAACTGCTCAAGGTATGAACAAACTTTTGAGTTATTTACTGTGGACTTATTTTAAGTATGTTCAAGAGTCATGATTTAGGAGGAAAATATTGCTCTAGACCATCTTCTGGGTGATAAGGCTTTGTTCAGATGGGAGGATTGTGTATATACATCAAACCACACCTGTCATGTGCCTGAAAGCTTATCTGATGATGCGAGTTATTAGCTAAATCTGGAAGGATATATACTATAAGTTGAAATTTTCATCGGGAATCATTTGACTCAGATGACATCTCCCTAGTGTTTGACTTTTTGTGCAACCTACTTGTTAGGAATTGCTCCTAGCAGATATGGTGTTGTAAAACCTTCTGCAATATTTAGCCTTGAGCAACACGGTGCATTTGTTCTTTCACAAGGTTTCAAGTTAGTCTATCCATTGGAAGCCTAGGAACATGATAAACCTTGGGTACGGGTCAGCTAAGCTTTTGGGAAAGTAGCAAAGAAGAGAGCTTTCTTTTGTGAAATTTGCTTAATTTTGATTTGTGTGCTTTAGAACTTAGAAGCTTCTATGGTGCACAGACATTGATAATGATGAGATCGACATTAACCTGTCAATGCATGTGTTTGCTCTCGACGTTTGAGGCTTCAAATCAGAAACTCAGATAATTCTTCTCCTCTTTGCAGCACAATGAATGAGCTAATTGACAAATTCAACACCGCTTATGACAGACACAGTAGGAGGGGAGGAAGGACCCCCTTTGTTTGAAAGATTCCTTGTTTCTATCAGACCACCTTCAATTGATTATGGTTCTCCATCTCTCCTGGCATTGCGCTTGATTTGTGGCCTGCTGTCAAAGTCTAGGCTTGTGCATGATGCAAGCAATCATGGCCGATGCATATCAAGCAAATTTCAACCGAGGCCCATTCCACATAGAAGATGGGATCAGGGAGAGATGAAATCAAAATCTAATAGGAATCATTATACATTCGCATTTTGCTGAGGTTCTCTTACTATTTGCTTGGGATGTTCCCCCCTCCTGGGCATTTCGTAGTTCCTGGGGCTAACGATAGTGAACTAGGGAAGCTTGCTGCAATATTTTCATATTTTACAGGCATGTTTTGACCTTTTGGTGTTGCCTTGAGATGATGGTCCTGGTATAGCTTTTAGCATTTTGTAGTGATTCTATACAGTAACTTTATGGATTTTCAGCACTGTTGCCCAACTCGTATACTTGGATCCTGTGTAAGGTTCCCGTGTTCCATCTCTTTTATCCAAAAGCTTTGGTAACTTGCTAGAATGAAGGGTCAAATTCTTGTAGGCTGCGAGGATGTCAAGAGGTTGGTGTTTGTATATAAAACATTGTGATTCGTACAAACGAACAAATGTGGACAAACTTCATCTTCATTTTATTCCAGGTCTCGTTGGAAGTGCTTTACAACATTCAGCATGTAACATCTAACTTGAAGTTCTTGCCTGCTAGCTTTGACCGCCCCCAAATGCGGAATCAATGAGAGAAGAAAACAAATTGGCAAGGTTCAATATCTTGTCGAGTAGGCCCAGAAAAGGCTCTCTTTTAAGTTTCATACAGACAGTTCGGTTTTGGAGACAATAATCCCATCGCTATCTGCATACAACCATTCACCGTCGCGGATCAGTGTGCCGGCGATGTAGATAGGGATGTGTTTTTCCCCGACCCTTTCTTGCTTGATTTCAAGGGATGCGAAGCCAAGGCCCTAATGCCAATCGCGCACTCATTGATCTCATCCACGTCTCTAATGCAGCCATTCACAACAATCCCAGCCCATCCCATGGTCTGAGCCAACTGTCCGATGTTCCCACCCACCAGTGCACATCTCAAGCTTCCTCCTCCATCGATGACCAACACTCTCCCTTCGCCTCTGGTTTCAAGCAGCTCCCGAACCAGGACGTTGTCCTCAAATACCTTGACAGTGACAACAGGACCTGAGAATGTCTTGCTCTGGCCATATATCCGGAATATTGGATGCAGAACTCGCAGGTCACCGCTTGCTACGGCTGATGAGTTCGAGTCGCAGACTTCAGCTGTTGCAAGAGAAGCCATTGTGTTATCCTGCAATATTGATTGGTTAGTTCTTGGCAATGTTCTTGGCAATCAAGAAAAACACCGAGAACCCAGATATAGTTTTCACCGAATCCCCTCAGCAGAAAGCCGCTGAGATATTGACCTATGGTGGAACAGTCTCATTACTCTTTATTGCACTAGTAAAAATATCAATCACCAGTCTGCTTACATCATACAGCAGTCTAAATGGATACCAAATTGATGCGTTGATGACCTCAAACAGAGCGACCGGTCTACATTTGCACATTTAGCAGACTGATGGATTAGAGGTTCTGTTTCCTGAAGGAGTTGAAGAAAATAGCGAGCGCACACCTGAGCTTATACCCTAACATCTGCATAAAAGTTGTAGCTGCAACAAACACTTGGACATTTGTCCCAGTGACGTTATTTCTGATTATTATATCAGTATTTTACCACACGAGCCAGGAAATTTCAGGGCTGCAACTCTATGATTTGCTCCTTGAATCATATTTTGCTAGCAACAGTCATCCCCAGACAACATGTAGACCGTCCCAAAATGACTTAGAGACCAGCTTTAATATTCTCGAGGGATTATTAGTTGTTCTCAAAAAAAGAAGAAGAGACTATTAGTTTGAGTGAAGTGTTTCGAGGATGAAAAATCATCCAAAAGCCTTTGAACTGATTCAGTACTACCATCAAACCTATTTCATTGATCATTGCATCCTTTTCTGTAAATCTCACATCATTTGCCATGTAATAGGTTAGGTTGATACGCTGAATACTCGAGAACGCGACAGCTAATTTCCATATGATCTCTGAAGCATCTGTTAGAATTTTCAAAAATCACTTTTTCAGGTAACATGAGTTTCTGCACAGCCACAACTCGCAACACTCCACATTTGTTGATGATATTTATCAAATTCAAGTTTCGGAAAGTAGCAATCAGGTAGTTAGCTAGCATCAATAGAACAGAATGAATAAACTACAAAGTCGTCGATGTCCACACTGTAAGCCCTCGCCATTTGTGCAATGAGCATGTATCAGATGTTGCTGCAGACTCATCACTGCCAGATAAATCCTAAGGCACCTATCCATGGATGCCCCGTCGCTCAGCCTCTCATTAGCATGGTCGACCGGCAAATTCCTCCTAATTTTCTTTAGGGCAAGTGGCTCGAGCTAACCGAGACAAGATAACAAGTAACAGCATCTTCCTCTCTCTTTTTTTTATCTTTTTTTTTCAAAAAAATCAGAGTCAACGTCCCACGTAAGCTGGGAAATGAGCCGTAAGCCAAGGAGGACTGAAATGACATCATTACGCAACAGAAAACTTCCGGCAAAAAAAATTAGTGTTTTTCCCCTCGACCAAATGAAATCAAGAAACCACCCGTGAGCCCAACTAGAAAACACAAGAATGAAACAGACAAAGTACAGACACTTGTTAATTCGAGGCTTAACGACCCATCACGATAAACTAATCCAAGGCGATTAAGAATAACGAGGTTCATGCATTTGCTATCCGAAACTCTCCACCCGCACTATCAATCCGATAAAAAGATCTCATTTTTTTCTCTTTATAATACGTGACAGAGAGGCCAACTAACGCTTCTAACCCATCCCAGTTCCGATTAAACAAGAACATCGAGATTTGACTTTGTTTTAAACTCCACCGAGCGGAACTCTCGGGCACGCAATTCTTAAAAAAAAAAAAAATTCTTTCGTCTCTAGTAAAGAATCCGATGCTACTAACAAACTAAAAACCAGCGAGGACCCGCGAAAGAGTACGGAATACATTAAGGAATTCGAATGCTGAGAAAAGCTGAAGGAGAGATATAACAAAACAGAAAAAGACAAAAAGAAAGAAGAGAGGGGGGGCGGCTTACACGCTGAGCTGAGGGAATCGAACGGAGACCAGTGAAAGAGAACCCAGAAGGGAATTGGTGAAGCCTGGTCGGCTTGAGATGGAATGCGGATAAGTCTTTGGGATTCGGTCATTTTATGGATGGAAAAAGGGTGACTGAAAAAGGAAATTTTAAAGCGAGGGGGAAGTGTCGATATAATCAAAACTGACGGCGAGAGGAAGAGGAAGAAGACGAAGACAACCGTGGTTTCTGTGCCGCCGCTGACACGTTCTGTAACGTAATCCGCTCCGAGTGGGGAGTTTCGCAGCAAGTTAGGGGTGGAGGCGGCCCTTTCCGGGTCCTTTCTCGGACAACCAATCTTGATAAGCGTGCCTTGCATGACACTTGCCAAAATTCATTAATTGCATATTGAATAGGTATATATATATCCAAAATATTTCACTTTCTCGAAACATCTTAATTTTTGATTTACAAAATATGACGATATAAATTATTAATAACTTTAGTAATTTTAACTGGTGTCAAGGGGAACACATCTTAACGAATTCCTTTATGACTTCATATTAAGGGTGCGTTTATTTTTATTTTCATGTAAATGGTGCGTTTGTTTAAGTGAAAGTAATTTTTATGAATTAATTTTCTGAACCTCCATGTATTTGATTTTATAAAAATGATATGTTAATGAAAGATAATTTATAGTAAAAAAAATGCATACTTATATATAGAAATAGGAATCCCATGACCTATAAAAGGGGAAAACATATGGAGAGAGCTTTCTTTTATTATGAAGTTTTCTCTTAAGGTAGGTGTATTTGTTTTAGTAAGGAAAAAAGATTGCAGATTAATTTTCTCTAAGATGCGTTTATTTTATGAAAAATGAGAGATTTTGAAAATATTTTTCAAAAAATGATGGTTTATATCGTTCAGAAACATTAGTCAATAAAAAAATGTTTTCATCATCAATAACAATACATGACTAATTATTTTCGTAGGTAATGAAAAAATTTCCATTCATTTATTCTTGTAAGCGACACGAGCAATAATTTTTGAAAAATATTTTCTAAACACAAATTTTTAGGAAAACTAATGTACTTAAATTGCTGAAAATAACTAATCAACGAAAAACCATTTATGATGAAAGAAAATATACATATTTAAAGTTGAGAAAATAAAACTAACGCACTTAAATTTGTTTATTAAGGGTTATTATAATCATTTCAAAGCACATTAAAGGTTGATTTTATAAAGTGCCTTGTGATACCAATTCATGAAAACGTCTTTTATTGGATGATTGATTGAAAAAGGGAGTTCATCCGTTGTGATCAGAGTAACGTAACTGTCCCAAAATCAAAATTGACGACGAGAAGAAGACGAAGAAGAAGACGATCATGGCTTCTGTGCTGCTGCCGACATGTTCTGTAACGTAATCTGTGCTGAGCGAGGAGTTTTGCAGTAAGGAGTGGAGGTGCCTCTTTCCAGGTCCTTTCCCGGATGCACAATCTTGATATGTGTGCCTTGCACGACACTTGCCGAAATTCATTAATCGCATTTTGAGAATACATATAATTCATTAATAACTTTTTGATTTCCAAAATACGACGATATAAGTCATTAATAACTTTAGTAATTTTTACTGGTGTCGGGGAACACATCTTAACGAAGCCCTTTATGAATTCATATTAAACGATGCATTTGTTTAAGTGAAAGTACTTTTTCATCAATTAGTTTTTCTGAACCTTCATGCAATTGATTTAATAAAAATATCAGTTGACGAAAGATAATTTTGGTAAAATAAAACGTGTATACTTAAATATAGAAAAATGAGTCTCATAACCTAAAAGGGAAAACATATAGAGAGCATTTTCCATGAAGTTTTCTCTTAAGCAGGGTATATTTGTTTTAGTAAGAAGAAAAGATTACGGATTAGTTTTCCATAAGGTGCATTCATTTCGCAAAATTAAGTGATTTTGAAAAAAAAATTCCAAAAAATGATGACTTATCTCGTTTAGAAAATTTAATTAACGGAAAATGTTTTCATCATCCATAATAATATATACCTAATTATTTTCATGGGCAATGAAAAAAATTCATTCATTTATATTTGTAAGCAACATAAGCAATTATTTTCGAAAAATAATTTTCTAACACTCATTTTTTAGTGAAACGAACGCACCTAATCTACCCAAAATGACTAATTAACATAAAACCATTTATGATGAAAGAAAATATGCATGCTTAAAGTTTGGAAAATAAATTTCCTAACTTGAAATGAGCAAGTATTTTCCTAGAAAACGACTTCTCAAAAAATATTTTCCTTTATTACGAAGTTTTCCTTGAAACAAACACACCTTATTTTCTTGATTAGTAATTAGTTTTCAAGCACCATGCGTGCATGACTGCTTTTATAGAATTTTAGAAGAATGCGATCTTCAAATATGAATAATGACAACATCTAAAAATAATTTTATGAGGCAAGACTTCATTAAAACCATGCATATAGGAAATACATGCAACTATTCTTCTCGTATGGACACGTTAAGGGGGGAAGAAATGCAAGTTTGGAAAGCGAAAGTGGTGAAATTACGGATAATCGGTGGTGTCTTTTCACTATAAAATCCACGATACTACGTAATACGTTTGATTTGTTGAAGGATTACTAAAGTTATTTCAGAGCACGACACCGACATTGAGTGTTGATTTTTATAAAGCACTGAAAATTTAATCAGTGCCTTGGGATACTAGTTCATGTAAACCTCTTTCATTGGATGATTGATTGAAAAAAAGTAGTTCATCCGTGGTGATTATTAGAGTTGTGTAACCATCCCATCAGGTAATATAAAAAATTCCATCTTGTTTGAATTTTAAAATTTTATTTTATTGATAGCACTATAAAACCCATGACAGTACGTAATACGTGCGATTTCGATTTATTGAAGAGTTACTATAGTCATTCCAGAGCACGACAGGACATTAAACATTGATTTTATAAAGCACTGTAAATTTAACAAGTGCCTTGGGATATTAGTTCATGAAAACCTTTTTTATTGGATGATTGATTAGAAAAAAAGTAGTTCGTGTGATCTGAGTAATGTAACTATCCTATAATACAGGTAACGTGTAAAATTTCGTCTCATTTTAATTTGAGATTTTTTTTTATTGATAGCATTTTGTACACGTCACTACCACATGATAAGTAGCAACATAAAATAATCTTTCACCAATTCAAGGACCGAGGACAAGAGGAATTCTTATTTAGAATTGGATCCATGAACCAGGTGTAACCAAAACCATTATTTAGATACATTTTTATTTATTTACAAAATGACTAACCTTTAAAATTTCCTTATATATATTTAAAAAATGGGCCGGGGCAATTTGGGCCTGACCATCTTAAGACCCGGATCGGCCTGAGTGAGAATTATAAGAACCGCTGGAATTGTAGCCCGGTCATCCTCAAGAACCGAATATTCGAGCCGGCTCAGTGGATCCGGTTCGGGTCTTTGGAGCGTTGTGGACTTTTTTGCACTCCTTGATCGTTTTGACAAATTGGGAATTGCGCACGTGATCCGGTAGGCCTTTTGATTAATTTATAGATGAGGCTCCAAGCATAGTACTGTAGACTTAAGAGCCCATGGAAGATATGTGGAACTTTTGTCTTGTGAGACTTGATTTTTCGTAAATATTGGAAAATAAGGATTATGTTTACAGATAAAATAATTTTTTTTTTCACGAAATAAACAAGACCTAATCTTTGCCCCCTACCGAGTTAATTACTCCTGAAATCCAAAAGTTGCCAAGTCTGAATCGAACATAATTTCTTATGTGTTGATAGCGTAAATATCATATATTGTAAAAACGTATCGAGGTGAGTGTTTTTTCTTTTTAATGGAACGCAATAATCATTAAATTAAAATGAATTGCATAAAATAAAGCTAGATATGAATTGAGAGCGAAGAACCGGACATATAACATCCTCTTTCTTGCATTAATGTCCAACATAGTGCACATCTCATTAATTCAAACGTTCTGAGTTGTTAAGAAAATTCATTGTATGTATTGTTGCTATGTCAACCTATTGTGTATCATCAACACTTGGACTTTGCCATCTTACATGAACCGGCCACGAGCAAACCTTTTCGGTGAGAAATCCATTTACGAACAAGCAACAAACGGCGGAAATCTTTGTTTACTCTATTACATACAAAGCACAATTGTAGTAGCGTCTTTTGATTAAATACTTAGGTTTCTTTCTCTCTTTTCTTTCCAAAGAAGAACTTTGCTGGAACATAATTTGAAAGAACTTGCTTTTCAAGTAAAATGATGATTCATATGTTTGGCTGTAATATGAAATTCATTTTATGTTTATTTAAAAGAGGATTATAAAACACGCATTCAAGAAGTTTCAAGTACAACCCCACATCCTAATTCTGGTGCCAAGGACCTAGGATTGGGATCCGGCCTTGGCCTCAGGGGACCTAGGACTCTAACATGGGCATTGGAATCCCAGCTTGAGTATCGAAGTTCAGTTGTATTTAGAAAATTCATACTAGGTTCTTTAAAGAGATTGCCTCTCTTCTTCTTTTTTTCAGAATTTTGTTGATTATGAAAAGATTTTTTGCAAACTTATTTTTCAAAACTAATCAAATGCTACAAAATGAGGATTATACTTTTGGATAATAATTTTTTTTTAAAACAAATGGATCATCATAGTCGAATGATTAATGATAGTTGGTGCACACCATGATTAAGATGGTCATGGTCGCGTATCATCACAAGATGGACCACGAGATGATAAGCCATAATAGTTGAGATCATCGTCTAGTAGTTTTATAAACTATTGTCTCACATTCTAAATATATTTCCAAATCACCCTTACTTTTTCCTATAACCCTTTAATCAATTCCAAAATTATATTACTTTTCTCATCTTTTTTAATATATATAAAGTTTGTTATTCCAACTTTTTTCACTCATTACGCAAATTAGCAAAGTGTACACCTCCGAAACCTAAATTTTAAATAGAGAAATCACCACGATCCAATTATAACGAAATCAACATATCAAAAATGTACGTGTAATACTTTAATGTGATAAATTATTTAGTATTCAGCCATGATTTCCCCATCCAGAATAGTGAACTACACTAATGATAGTGAGGTTGATCATTGCTTGGATTTGCTCCATTATTAGTTGTATCATGGTCATGATCACCACTTCTTCTTTATTTCCTAGGAGACGATACTTAAAACCTAAGCTGTATTTACCATCCTCCCACCAAACGAAGGACGTAGTTGCAAATACGAATGAGTTTACGGACGTGGGGAGTAAAATTAGGGAAAGGGGGAGGGGGCAGAAAAAATAAAATATCGAGACCCGGATGGTAAATAAACATGGATTTAAAAAAAAAATTAATGTTTTGTTGCTAACTTGCTATGCTATCCAACTGGATTATATAAAGTATGAAGCTGTTCTTATCTATTGCTTTCAATCATAAACCGCACGGCCCGAAATGTCAAAGGGAAACGAAGAAATTGAAACATTAAAAGTCAAAAATTACAAAGAGGGTTTTGGCCTAGAGAGAAAAGGGGGTCATTAAATAGGGTTGGGTAGGTATCTAGTAAAAAGAAAATGATAAAGAGTCAAGCTCAGGGACCCAATTGAAAACAAAAAGAGATTTCCCATGATTTAAGGGGACGGGTTAAAAATAATATTACTTTTGGCGCTATTATTGCGGGGCAAAAGTTAAATAATGGGGGAAACAAAAATGCTGCCAACTCGGGGGCAAAGCTCCCTTTCAAACTGAAAGCATTATTTGAATTCGAGATTCATCTGTTTGATTTTTCTTTTTTTTAGGGGTGGGTCAAGAAAATAATCATCTCAATATTTCCATTGATTTATTTTTTAAATGTTAATCTTAATTTTAAGAAATTGGGGTTAGATATCATATTGAAGACATGAGATTTTGATCTGGAGTTTAGATCAATTTGATCTCTCGTTTCCTCGATATGATTTCATTTGGAATTGTGATTTTGCCCATGATTCATATTGATCGACATCGAAGAGTTCACTGTGTCTCTAGTTGCAACCGTGATCATCTTTCTAGGCGGCCTTACATTAGTCCGCAAGCAACTAACGTCGCCTAATCGAATTTTTCTATTCGAACAAGACACGCTACTCCGCTGTCTAAATTGGAAATATCAACTCGTTTTAAAGAGATGAGGCGTATCGTGTAAAATTATTAAATAAGAAAAAAGGACGGTGAGTTAAACAGCTTTTCAATTGATTGAAGAGATTTCAGTCAAAAAAGAAGAGTAGCGGAGAAAAGTTGCCGGTCTTGTTATGCTTATGGGTCACCTACTCAGAGGAATGGAGAGCACCGGGACTTATTTTCTATATCCGAAAAATAGCATGGGAACCGCCGATAAAGTCGAAACGGCACCGCACGTGTGGCTTACCAGAAGAGCCGTGTGCAAATGATCCCCTTTTAGTGCCCGCCAAATCTTCGGTGCCCTGGCCGCGAGGGGGTCAGGACAGCACAGGACGAGTCATCGTCACTAGTTAAGGAACAACCAAAAAAATAAAAAAATCAATATTAAAATCTCACAAAGCAATTTCTCGAGAAACCCGAAATTAATTCCGTCCCTTACGTAATTTATAAAAGTACGCTCGTACGTCAATATCATTCGAACGAATAATGTTGGTGATGCCACGGTTTGTTCATAAAATTTGATTCATAGGCTGTACTGCAGGGCTCTCCTGGATGTTAGATGGACATTCTCGTGCAGGGACCGTTGTTAGAGTTATCAAGAGTAAGCGGTTCTGGATTTAATATAGGTTTTACCTAGAACCTATTCATCATGATATGTTCATTATTTTTTGGAACTTGAGATCTAGAACCTATCTTATCATAAATTTCATGATTGATTTCAGGTTCTATCTAAGCTTCACTTATATCAATAAATCATCTTAAATGATCATCACTCACTGTTATAATTTATGAATCACAACTTATATATAAACAAGTGAAGAATATTAAATATTAATAAAATAAAAGCTCAAACTAGTGATTCTAAATGATACACTCATGATTGGATATCATGAAATACTGCAAGATCGAGTGAACATATAAACCAAGAAATTCACAAAAACTTATTTTAGATTCCACTTGTCAAGTTTCAGCCCGTTGAAACAAGTTTCCCAATTTTTTAAACCTGAAACCTATTATATATTTTAAAATCTAGAATCTGATAAATTTCCATCAGTCCAGTTTTTTAGGTTCTAATTTCTATCCTATAATCATGTTCATACGTATCGTATTTTTTAGGGAACTAATTTAATGCGTTTAGTCTCGACGTGTCCAGCAATTTCCCCCTTGTTTTCTCCATGAAGTGTCCAGGAAAAAGGGGAACCGGGGGTGGGGGAGGATTTCGAAAAGAAAATGCGGGGGGCTCTCGGCTCACCAAACCCCCCTTAAAAAAGGGATCCTAAAATGAAGAAAAAGAAAGAGACCCGAACCCGAGAAACGCCACGAAAGTCAAATACCAGAGGGGTGGTGGGGGCCCACTTGCCAGCTGCCGCCCCGCCCCGCCTTCACCATTTGGCTCCATCGCCTTTGCTTCCACCTTCCTCCATCGTTTTCACCCGTCCATAAAAGTCTTCGGTCAAAATCTCCTTTTTGCATCGGTCAATTTACTCGAGGATTGAAGATCAAGCACCATATCAAGACGATTTTGATATTTTTATGTATTTTAATCATATTTAATTTATATATATATTCATGTTCATCCTTTCTTCTTGTTTCATCTTTTTATACATTTTTCATATGATATCGTAAGACTGATTCATTAGATTTATTATTTTTAAACCAAATAATCTTTTGATTTTATCGTATATGGCTGTAAAAGATCTCTATCGCTATGTCTCCCAAGTTTTCTTTAGGTTGGTATTCTAGTTGGACTCTTCGTACTTGCCGTTCCCGCACTCCACGGGGAAAAAACAAAGTCCATATCTCGGGGCTTTTTTTTTGTTCTCTTTCGTTTAGTCCCTTGTAGATATGCAATTACATATTTTCTCCAAAAAACAATCATATCTCCAATAAAAAAGAAGAAGAAGGAGACAATCTGATTTTCGACTCCAAATTCCAGCACCCTTGCGCATTTCGCTCGTGAACTCATTTCCAATGGCAAATCGTAATTTAGAACTCCGGTCATAATCGCTAAAAAGAAGTTCAAGAGCAGCAATTTCTGGAACTCTCGGCATTAAATAGAAAGAAAGGGGAATCTCGAAATTTATCTTTCGAAACCCCCGCATTGATGAAACGCGAATCTCGAGTTGGCTCGTGGAAACGCATTCTGGAGTTAACTTCCGACGGGGAATACCGTAAAAATTATACGGAGGGGGGGGACCATACTCTCAAAAAGGAAACGAACTACAAACAAGGAAAAAAGAAAAAGAAAAAGAAAAAAGAAGAAGGAAATACTCAGCGAAAATAGAAAGAAAGAAAGAAAGGAAAGGAAAAGAAAAGAGAGAAAGGATAAAGAATTTTAAAATAAATAAATATATAAAATATTTTATCGGCAACGAGAGAAGAAGCCGCACGCTCGCTCATCCCCAATTCAAAATCCGGTTTTTTTAATTTATTGGCCGGGGCGAGAAGCTGGGCGCACGAGTCACGAGCTTCGCTGTTGTGCAGTAAAATCTAAGAAAGACGATTTCTTCGAAATTAAAGAGAATAAAAAAAATAAAGCAAAAAAAAAAAAAGGGAATAGAAAATTCGAAGAGAGGACCCGTGACGACGACGCACTGTTTGAGACGCTCGTGCGCCCAAAAGGAGCGGGCCCCACCTTCGCGACGTTTAATGTTTTTCGTGTGGGAGTGGGGGAAGGTGCGGGGCTCACTGTGGGAACACGCCTTTTTGTTCATTATTAACTCTCGACATTTTTCAAATCAAAGCAACCCAAAACATTAAACGAAGCAAAAATATTTATATATGCTAATGATAATAAAAAAAAAAAATTCGGGTTATCTTATGTCTTTTTCTTTTTTTTACCTTCTAAATGGACGGACGGACGGACGGTCCTGAAATCGGGCTGCTTTCCTTCCGAGGATTCCGGCTTGTTCCCTAGCGGTAAACCTTCTGTCGCATAAAATCCCCACATGCCGACGGGGCTAGCGGGAAGAGGGAGAAAGGCCCTTTTAGGTTTCCTATAATTTCATCAGCTATTTCTCGAGGAAACGAGATAAAATATAAATGCAATGAACATTATAAATTAACGATCCAAAGTAGTTTGAGCAAAGGCGTATTCTCGCGGGTGGCCTGAACAGGCAACCGTATCCCATGCGCTCTCAAAATCGATGGGCACGCATCAAAATGTGGCGAAAGCTTAGGTGGAATTATTCCCGCATCTGCTCTGTTTGCACCTATGTGAACCCTAGGGATTACGGGAAACTCCACTGATTATCCAAGCCCATCTAGTGTGGTTGTGACCGTGCACATGTCTTTTGGAGGTTCCACACCTTGGTTATGAATTATACTATGCACTTGGATAAAAACTACTTTTGAGATTATTACGCGTATCACGTTCAGGGAAAAAAACCCATAAGCCAAAAGCTATAACGCCTTCAAATTACCTTCTTATTTTTTATCACTTATACTTTATTCATGTTATAAGCTTAAATTTTTATCTTGTGAGGCATGATGTGAGAGTCAAAATTAATTCCTGAAATTATATTGTTTTTATCTTAACTTCACAATAATTTGAAGATTCGATCTCCACATTTTTCTTCTCATGAAAATAGAGTGGTTATTAGTGTAAACTTCAATGATTGTCTTGAAAGTCCGCAAACTTGAAACCACTAAAGGGCGTCCGTAAATGTTCCAGCTTCCGCGAAGGTGCTGTCAAAGCGCGAGGTGTTCACCGAACGCTTTGAATATCGGAAGCGATTTTGAAAGCCGTACCGAGCACGTTCGGAAGGCCCTCCAAATGTCGCATTTTTACTTTCTTTATAAGTTATGTATCGTGGGCCACTTCTTTTCTCTTTTTCTATATATACATAAATACGTATTTATTAATATTATTTTCCGGCAAAATATATTTGGGGCGGAGTGTGTGGCTTGAGGGAGGAGGCAAAGGTGCGAATCTAGCGGATGAGGAGGAGAGAGAGAGAGAGAGAGAGAGAATAGGATGCGCTCGTGCGGTGTGCGTACTGACAAATGTGTCCCCCCACTCTCACCCACGATTTGTCCACATTCACTCCGCTCCTCAAAAAAATTAAAATTAAAATTTTAAAAAATATACTAAAGAAAAAGACCCGTTCTCCTCCTACATTATTCTATTTAATTTTTCAATAGTATTCTCAATTTTGCCCTACGATAATAATAATAAAGACTTTACTTTACCCCCACGACCTACTAACAAAAGGAAAGGGGAAAGAATGGATGCGACACTCATAAAATCATGGTATGTACGTACGTTCGCTAGTCGTTGAAGCCCGGAATTCATGTTTTCGAAAATGGATGATCTTTCTTGATTCATGCTCCCATATCTTACGGTGCTCTGAATTTAGGTTGTCTGGAAACAATTATCTCGAGAAAACCGTCCTCGCTCCCGTCATTGTCGGTTACCAAATTTCAATTAAATGGACAGAAATCAACAGTTATAATATCCGAAAAAATGAACGGATTTATATGCACTTGAAAATATTTTTTTGGAGCATAGTCTGCCCCCAAGAACTGTTGGGTTATGAGCGGTCCAGATCAGCTCGTCACGCATCAAAAACTATGTAGACCGTGAGGATGTTGATGGGTATTCATCATAAAATAAGACCGACTTCGGAAATAAAATAGAAAAAATAAAGAAAAGAGAGGAAATTGCTGACTCATATTCAGAGGGTGGGTTCGTAATAAATAATTTTTTTTAGGGGCTTTTTATTATATTTCTGTTATTCTTTCGTTATCGCATGATGCGAGATTCAAACGCACGCTTGCATTTGTCTCCTCGAGCTTTTGCGATTTCTTTTTTTTTTTTTTTTTAAAGCGAGAGATGGACAGCAAAATTCGGGAACTAATCGCGACTGGTCCTTGAACCAACTAATCGATCGAAGCTGTCGTGGCGTCTTGAGATTCTTCTCTGTCTCTCTCTCGTGAGGGGGAGGAAGGCGGGGGATCGGGTCATCTATAATCTCACCTACCGATTTCAATGCGGGCAGAACTCCTAGAAGTTCTCGATTGCTCAATCGCTGCTCCGATCCATCGAGTTGAATTTTGCACTATACTTGACGGGACGTTCTAGAGAGAGAAGTCTGCTGAGTTAGGACGCCCTCGATTGGGAAACTTGCGACGGCGAATTGATTGAAATTTCAGAGCTGCATCCTTTCTTTGCGGCGGAGAATCCCAACTTAAATTTGGTAAGATGGATTTTCATCACGGCACATGATGACAAATAGTAACATTAGCCACTGTCTATTTTGTGCACCGGAAATGTTTCTACTACAGATTTTTTTAAAAATAAATGGTTGAAAAAATATTTTTCGAAATGCGATAATTTGTTTCGCTTAAAAAACCGACTGAGCGAAAATTATTTTTATCTTATGCCAAAATGATTAGACATATATTGATGTTGATAATTGGAATGGACACGATTCCAAGGTAGAAACTATAATATGAGAACTGGATTAGTGGGAACTTGACTGATTTCAACGGTAGATTTTAGGTCCAAAAATTCAAAGAGCCTATTTCAACATGAAAGTTTCAGGTTTTAAGCTAGAGGAACTTAGAATTTGGAACTTGTAACAATTTTTTTCTTGATGTATGTTTTCGCACAATTCCGCAGTGTTTTATAATGTTTGATGATGAGTGTATAATTTGAAATCATTAGTTTAAGCTTTCATTTTATGGCAATGACTTTTATTTTTTTAATATTCATATCTTTTAAGTATCTAAATATAATTTATTATTAATGAATTATAACAATAAGTAGCGATCATCAAAGGTGATGATGTACTACAATAATTCATCTAATAATATAGATGGAATATAGGTAGACATTGGAATTGATTTTGAAACCTATGACAATGTGAGTTTTATATTCCAAAAAAAGAGGAATTTGTTCTAATGAGTATGTTTTAGGTTTCAAATAAAACCTATATGGAATCTAATATCGCTCGTACCTAGTTGATTACAAAAACATTTCTTATTGACTAAGGGTGATCAAGGAACTTAGAATTTAGATCTCTTCTCTATGGCATTTAAAATAATATAAGCAATCATTATTAAGCAAAATATTTTTCTAGCGTCTCCTTGCTCAATTAATCCCTCTCGGATGCTCGAACATGACTACGTATACGTAGACATCCATTTACATTTTCCAGCAATTATTCCCACAAAAGTTTTCGCACATCGCGAGTCGCAAATACTGTACTTTTTCCTTTTTTTGCATGCGACTTTTCTCGTGCAATATCTTTTTTTTTTTATTTTTTTGGGCGCCTTTTGGGTTCCCGAAAGATAGAAGCGGATTGGACTGTCCGAGGAGCACGAAGAAGAAACAAATCCAGAAAGTGACAAACTCGGAAAAACCAAAATTAAAATAACACGAAGGGCGACTCTCTTCTTGAGATATCTGCTCCCTTTCTCTCTCTCTCTCTCTCTCTCTCTCTCTCTCTCATTCTCGGAGGCCCCGAAATATCAAGAAATCCTTTTCATGCAAATGTCGCTAAAAGCGCGAAATGTCGTCGCACGTTTTGATGTGTTTTTTTTCCCCCCCACGCATTTTGACACGGCGGGTCACGAGCATTGAGAGCTGCGTTCCAATCGAACGGAGGGTTACTCGATGAGGGGACACTGCGCATTTAGTCCATCAATCCAAGAAATCAATGCCAATCATGTCGGTTCCTAAATAAAGCATCGGAATTTCTCATGACAAATGAAAAGGATAAAAGGGAAAAAGAAAAATTACGATTTCGTGATTTCATTCTCTCGCGCTAATGCAAGCTCGTGTGGGCGCGCGACATTCACTTGGTAACAATTATTCTTATTTCTTTACCCGTACGAGATTTTGTGTTAATGGCGTTTTCCTAGGTGAAAGAGAAGAGGGGGGAAAAGGTTAAAATTTTAGGTCGTACTAATTCACTGTAAAAAAGATAAGCGCATGGCAATCGGTTGTGAGTGCGCATTCATGATGCGCCGCTTAGAACTCGAGATTGTCCATGTCTTGGATAATGAATGATAATTTTTTTAGGGTTATTTTCACAAAAAAATTTAAATAGATATAATTGTCATAAATTTGTCCCAAATTAATTCACTGACTTCAAAATATCATAAATTGATATATTTGTGATGGATTTATCTTAAATTAATTTTTGATTATAAAAAAATCCAAAATTGGCATGTTTAAGGCGAATTTGCTTTTCATTTATTTATGTTAAATTGGATTTATAGATATGCTTATGACAAATGGAGAGTAAAACTCAAAATTAATATATCCGTCAATGGTCAAATATTATTTAATTTAGTAATTTGATAATAAAATTTAATGGAAACTAACGAATTATAAATTTATCATATATATATATACCAATTTTGGGTTTTTAGTGGTCGGAAAATTAATTTGAAGTAAATTTATTATGGAAAATACCAATTTGAAGTTTTTCATGATATTAGTAATTTTTTATTTATTTTCTACAAATCAAATAGGATTGTGACATTACTTGATAAAATAAACTCCAAACACAAAGTTTGTAACATCGATGCGTTTTTTCTTATGATAAATTTGAAAAATATACACAGAGGCAGCGATGCTGTATTCATCTAGCGGCGCTAGAGTAACTCGATACACTACATTAGCCAATAACTAGCGTCCTCGTAGTCCTTCAATACTCACTATATAAATATGTGGACTATAATGTCAAATGATGAATAGGTGATCGATAGATCAAAGTCTTATATGCGTTTAAAAAACATATTCTGGGGTTCAATGCCGACGATGGTTTATCGGGGGATGTCGTTTCGTGGCGAGGCAAGCGGGAACTAATTAAAATCAGAGGGGGGAGAGTCAAGATAAGGAGGAGACGTACAAGCCGGGGTCATTCGTCCCATTGCTCCCAAAAAGAAGCATCAAAACACCAAACCCGCCTCCCCCAAAAAAAATATAAAAAAAATAAAAAAATAAAAAAATGAAAAGAGGGAGAAACGAATCAAAAGCCAAAGTTTGACTGGACCCCCTACCACCGCCAGGCCCCCCTTCTCCCTCCCTTAATTTGAGAAAAGCTAAATTAATTAAAAGCTGGGCCAAAAACCAAGTGCAAACAAAAGAAGAAGAGGGGGGAAGAAGGAGAAAAAGCACTCCATCATCCCCCTCTCTTTCTTCAAGAACTCGAAAGGCACCAACTTCAACTTGGCCCCCTGTATTTTATTCTGCTCCCTCCCTCCTTCCCTGCCTCCCTCTCTCTGTGTAAAGCTTTTTCACCAGCTCAAGGCACCTCCCCTTCCCCCTTGTATTACCCTTTCTAATCCTTCCTTCCTTCCTTTCTTCCTTCCTTCCTTCCCCACAAAGCTCCATTCTCCTCAGTCACTCTCCCCAGTTTCACCGTGCGGGGCTGAATTTTGGCAGCTGCCGAGAACAGTCAAACTCCCGCCCTCAAGGCTCCTTCCGCTCCCCGTCCGATCGAGAAAAAAAAGGGGAGGGGAGGGGGAGTCCGTTCTCTTGCTCGCTGTGAGCTCCTTTCGTCTTTTGTCCTTGCTGCGATCATCCTCCCCATCGCTCTCTCTAATCTGGGGTTAAGGAGTGCGGAAGGATAGCCAGAGGGGAGTCGCACGCAGGGGAGGGTCTGACATTTCTGAACATCGTATCAGCAAATCTGTCTTCTGTCCCTCTCCCCCTCTCTCCTCCAAGGTAAATCTCTTTCCTCCTGTTCGTCTTCCTCCGCGAGTCAGTTGCACTGTCTGTCTTTTTTCTTCTTTTCTTGTACTTTTCTTAACTGCCCATTTAACATCTCCTTCACTCTCTCTCTCTCTCTCTCTCTCTCACTTTATGCTTCCACTTTGAGTCTTTGACTCGATCATTTCTCTCTCTGGATCTCTTTTTTTTCCTCCTCTGTTTTTTTTCTTCCTTTCTCCTGTAGTATTCTTTATTCTCTTTCCAATTATTGATTTCTCTTGTCTTATTTCCACTGCGATAGAGCCAACAATGCGGAGAAATCAGCCCCAGTCGAGCAGGTTCAGAAGAAATCCCAGCACCAAGAAACGGAGGTAAAGTCAAATATAGAGGGAAACGCAGAGCCAGCAAAGAAGAGAGGAAGGGGCATATACTTGCTTTGCTTCCTCTGGGCCCGAGCTTTAGCTCGCGCTTCTGTCATGAACGTCTAAAGAAACCAACAAGACCCAGAGAAAAAACAAGCAAGAAAAAAAGAAAAATGAAGAGAGAATGGAGGAGAATCATCAGTGGCTCTTCGCGCTTCCTACTCTTTCTTCTGCTTCACCTCCTCGTCGCGGTTGCTGAAGCTAGAAGACGACTAGCCACCAACGGCGACGTGTCCGGCTTGCTCGCTTTCAAGAAATCCTCTGTCCGGTCTGACCCGAACGGGTTCCTGTCCAGCTGGGTGGCGACATCGTCCCTTCCCTGCTCCTGGAACGGCATCTCTTGCTCCTCCGACGGCCGGGTCTCCGCCGTCGATCTCAGCGGCGCCGGCCTCATCGGCTCCCTCCACCTCCCCGATCTGGCGGCGCTGCAAGGCCTTCGGTCCATCAACCTGCGCACCAACTCCTTCTCCGCCGGCGATCTCTCCGTCTCTGGCACCGGCGGCGGCAGCAGTTCTTGCCTCCTCGAGAGCGTTGACTTATCCTCCAACAACTTGACCGACCATTTACCGGCCAATTCGTTCTTGGCTTCTTGCGCCAAGCTTGCTTACGTCAACCTCTCGCACAATTCGATTCCTGGTGGGTCTCTCCAATTTGGGCCTTCTCTGCTTCAGCTCGATCTCTCTTCCAATCAAATCTCTGATCTTGGCCTCTTCAATTACACCCTCACCAACTGCCAGAACTTAAATCGGCTGAATTTGTCCAACAACAAGCTCCTTGGGAAGTTCGACGTCACTCCTTACTCTTGCAAGAACTTGTCATTTCTCGATCTGTCGAGTAATAATTTGACTGGGCCTCTGCCTCCCAAGTTTGTGGCCAATTCCCCAGCATCACTTAAGTTCCTGGATCTCTCTCAGAACAATTTCTCAGGAAAATTCTCCGATCTCGACTTCGGCAGCTGCAGGAACCTCACTGTGGTCAATCTCTCACACAATTTTCTCTCCGGCACTGGGTTCCCGGCGAGCCTCCAGAACTGCCAGCTCTTGCAGACAATTGACTTGTCTCACAATGAGCTGCAGGACATGGTTCCTGGTGCTCTGCTAGGAGGTTTCAAGAATTTGGAACGACTGGATCTGTCGCACAACCGATTTGCGGGGCAAATCCCACCTGAGTTGGCGCAGGCTTGTGGGACTTTGCAAGAGCTCGACCTTTCTTTGAACAATCTCTCCGGCGCGTTGCCGCCGGCCTTTGTTTCGTGCTCTTCTCTCGTGAGTCTCAACCTCGGGAGCAATCAACTGTATGGAGATTTTCTTGGCACAGTGATTGGAAACATCACGAGCCTCAAGTTTCTCAACTTGTCTTTCAACAATATAACCAGCCCTGTGCCGGCGTCTCTGTACCAGTGCACTCAGCTCCGGGTGCTTGACCTCAGCTCGAACGGGCTTACAGGAAATGTTCCTGATGGATTTTGCTCAAACAATTTGTCTTCGCCCCTGGAGAAGTTGCTGCTTCCAAATAACTACCTTTCAGGGAAGGTTCCTGGGCAGCTTGGAAACTGCAAGAACCTGAAATCGATAGATCTCAGCTTCAACAACCTTGATGGTGAAATCCCGACGGTAATTTGGGATTTGCCGAATCTCTTGGACTTGGTTATGTGGGCAAACAACCTAACCGGCCAAATTCCCGAAGGCATTTGTGCAAACGGAGGAAACTTGGAGACTTTGATCCTGAACAACAACTTCATCTTTGGAAGCATTCCGAAATCCATTGCCAATTGCACTAACATGATCTGGATATCACTTTCAAGCAACCATCTCACGGGAGAAATACCAGCAGAGGTCGGGAATCTTGCGAGCCTCGCGATCCTCCAACTGGGCAACAACTCGCTCACCGGACGGATTCCGCCGGAGCTCGGGAAATGCCGGAGCCTAATCTGGCTTGATTTGAACAGCAATGAGCTCACAGGTCTGGTCCCACCTGATCTCGCTGACCAGACCGGCCTGGTAATGCCAGGCAGTGTCTCTGGCAAGCAATTTGCGTTTGTGAGGAACGAGGGAGGTACAGAGTGCAGAGGTGCTGGAGGATTGGTGGAATTTGAGGGGATACGTCCGCCAAGATTGGAGAGTTTTCCGATGGTTCATTCTTGTCCAACCACTAGGATCTATTCTGGCGTGACGGTTTACACCTTCACCAGCAATGGGAGCATGATCTACCTCGATCTGTCCTACAATTTCTTGTCAGGGACAATCCCGGAAGATTATGGATTCATGGGCTTCTTGCAAGTTCTAAACTTGGGACACAACAATCTTACAGGAACAATTCCCGACAGTTTGGGAGGTTTGAAGAGTTTAGGAGTTCTCGATCTTTCACACAATCATCTCACAGGACCTGTTCCTGGTTCATTAGGTTCTCTCAATTTTCTCAATGATCTTGATGTGTCCAACAATAACCTAAGTGGCGTTATCCCTTCCGGAGGTCAGCTCATGACATTCCAGCCATCTAGATATGCAAACAACAGTGGCCTTTGTGGGGTCCCTTTACCACCCTGTTCATCCGGGAGCTGGTCGAACCACCCGTCGAGGAATAATAACGGGGACAGGAAGCAGTCTTTTGAGGCTGGGATGGTCATAGGCATCACATTCTTCCTCACATGCATCTTTGGCCTCACCGTCGCGCTTTACCGGGTCAAGCGGAGTCAGAAGATCGAGGAACAGAGAGAGAAGTACATTGAGAGCCTCCCCACTTCGGGTAGCGGCAGCTGGAAGGTCTCCAGTGTCCACGAGCCGTTGAGCATCAACGTTGCCACATTCGAGAAGCCTCTGCGTAAGCTCACTTTCGCGCATTTACTTGAAGCTACAAATGGTTTCAGCGCTGAAAGCCTCATCGGTTCAGGAGGGTTTGGCGAGGTTTACAAGGCTAAACTGAGAGACGGGAATGTCGTCGCCATAAAGAAGCTTATTCAAGTGACAGGTCAGGGCGATAGAGAGTTCATGGCAGAAATGGAAACCATAGGGAAAATCAAGCACCGCAATCTGGTTCCATTGATGGGTTACTGCAAGGTCGGCGAGGAGCGGCTTCTTGTGTATGAGTACATGAAATGGGGAAGCCTCGAGTCGGTTCTTCACGATCGGTCCAAGGGAGGAGGTACCTCGAAACTTGATTGGCCCTCAAGAAAGAAGATTGCCATTGGGTCGGCGAGAGGCCTAGCCTTTCTTCACCACAGTTGCATTCCTCACATCATCCACCGGGATATGAAGTCGAGCAACGTCCTTCTGGACGAGAACTTTGAAGCTAGAGTTTCTGATTTTGGCATGGCTCGGTTGGTGAATGCTCTAGACACACATCTCAGCGTGAGCACCCTCGCAGGAACTCCAGGATATGTTCCCCCAGAGTATTACCAGAGTTTCCGTTGCACGACCAAAGGCGACGTGTACAGTTATGGGGTAATACTTCTGGAACTTCTTTCGGGCAAAAGGCCAATCGACTCCTCCACATTCGGTGAGGATAATAACCTCGTTGGATGGGCCAGGCAACTTCACAGAGAGAAGAGAAGTAACGAGATACTAGACCCGGAACTGATGGTGCATAAATCAGGGGAGGTTGAGCTGTACCATTATTTGAGAATTGCATTTGATTGCCTTGATGATAGGCCTTTCCGGAGACCGACCATGATTCAAGTGATGGCGATGTTTAAGGAGCTTCAAGTCGATTCAGAGAGCGATATCCTTGATGGCCTTTCGCTGAAAGACTCTGTAATCGATGAATCTCGGGAAAAAGAACCTTAGGTTCATGACCCCTGATTCGTGGTTCAGTTAGGACGAGCAAGCTTCGGTTCCAAAACTGGCAATGAGGTATCATCGATGCTTCACGTGCCGAGTGCTGTAAATAGAAGCAGAACATCGATGGACGGAGAAGCCGGGAGGATATTGTGGGGGAGGGAGAGAGAGCAAAGTAGAAGGTATTTTCGTTTGCTCGTAGTCTGTGAATGGCAAATTATTGGATCGACGTCTTTTAATTTGGGAAGTCCTGAATGCTCCGTTCTTGTGCAGCATTCGACTCCTGTTCCATGGGGAAGTTTTGCTAACTTACATGATTTCGTTCATAGTTTTTCCACATTGCGTCGATTGTTCTTGTCCATAGAAAAAGAAAGAACCCCTGGAGATGTGATGAGAGAAAAAGAGGAGCAATTGTTGTAAAGTTGTAGCAATAGCAGCACTGTTGAATAGTGAGAAATTTCTGGCTCTGCCTTATTCCCCTATCTAGATCTGCAACTCTTCTCCATTTTCATGTCACACGATTAATTCACCAGTTCTTCCAGATTCTAACATGACTAAAACACAACCAATCTTTACCCGATGACGGAAATTTTCAAGTTTTTATCAGTGAATCCAAATGCTGCTCTTTTTGATAGTTCTACCGGACTGCCCAGCGAGCTCCCTGATCTTTTCGCTGGTCTTTATGCGTATTCATACAAAAAGAAAATTTGCAACTTGTCACTCCTTCCTCCATGGCATCAGGGGATTCATATTCTGTTCATCTCCGTCTTTGTCCTGATTTGATTGCGTAGAGGAACAGCCGAGTGAGCTGTCATTGATGTTTAGTCAGCGGCTCCATACACGCATCAGCATAAGCACCAGGGGAGATCTCATCTCTCTCTCTCTCTCTCTCTCTTGCTTAAAAGGGTTTTCTTATATGCTTAAGATATTCCTGCATCCAGTAGGAAATAGCCCTTCTCACCATCTCTCTCTCTCTCTCTCTCTCTCTCTCTCTCTGGGTCTTTCTCTATGATTGTGACCCGAGAGCTACCATCAGGAAAATGAGGAGATGGGGAGAGGAGGGGATTAGGATGAAGTCTGAAAGGTACAGCATTGGAATCCAGGCGACCGCTTAGCAACCGTCTTGAACGAGAGCCCGAGTTCGGTTCCACGTGCACGGGAGCGCAGGGCCCATCTCTGCCTAATTCCTGAGACTTTCCAGTCATCGCTGTGATTTGCTGAGCAATCAGAGAAGAAGAAAAAAGTCAAACGCTGTCTCCCGTTGCTCCAAAATCTACGTGCCCTTTTCCAGATTCCCCGGGAAAAAGGGGCAACCGAGGAAAAAGAGACGAAGGTGCTTCTCGTGCTTTTTGCGGGAGGGGGTTGTTCGTGCTCCCTAATATCACGAGATATGTTCATTGGTACGATTAATCTATTGAATATTATCTTATGTGACGACGGCGAGTGCGCACAAAATTCCAATATCATGTCAAAAAATCCAACCTAAAAGGCTAAAATGATAGGTGATGAGGGATCATGAATATACAAAGAGTGTGTAAACCCATGAGTAAATGATGTGCGATGTTTCAACGTTTTGGTTTTGGCTCTATACTCTGAATTCTTCGAACTGGACAAATCCGTGACTACCTTAGACTTCTTCAGACTCTTTTTCGACGGTGATTCAGTATTCATGCGGTCATTTCTCGTGCAGGAAATTTCAAAGGAGGATTTGTTTGTGCGGACAGCCCGGCACTCGATAAGTCGTGTTTTGTCCTTTTAATGCGACGACGGTCTATGATACTCCTAGGCCCTAGCAGTCAAGTACCGACGCGGGGCTTCCAGAAGCGGCGATTTTGACGCAAATTGCAGCAGAGATGAAGATAGCCTCATGTACGGGGAGGAGCGCCTTTATTGAAATTATTGGCACTGAAATCTCCATCGATGGCCTACATACTTACGGATGCATTGCTGGCTTCAACTGGCAATCATATGCAATCCAACATGTAAGACATCGGTTCAGGAAACGTTCACATTTTCCCTGTGGTCGGTTTGCATCTGCTAAATGCACGAGTTCTTGAGATGTGTGGTCCAGTGGGGCTTATTCTATGCGGTGCAATATTGGCTCATTCAGTGCTCGTGCTTTGCTCTGTATTGAACAGAATTAAATTGTAGTGATCCGGGTTGTCGAAGGGTAAAGCTTGAACTATGCAGTTTATCTCATTCGAATTCCTCATTATAACGAGGGGTTTGGTTGTTGGAAAGGCCTTGGGAAGTTAGTTCAATGTGGCATCGAGTTGCCCCCCCGACATCGAGTTTAGAGAGAGCGACAAAAATATGAAGATTGAGGGAGAGGAGGTCGCCTGTTGAGGCGGCGACGATGGGGAGGGCGGCAGGGTCGGTGGACGAAGGCTAGGGTTTATGTCCGAGTCGTCTTCTTCTTCTCTCTTTCTCTGTGTTTTTTTTTAAATCTTTTGTTAAAAATCAGTCATACAGTAAATAAAAAAAATAAATGAGGCTCGTTTACTACATGGCCGCTGTTAAAGAAAGACTGGAACAAAGAAACAAAGGAGCAATTTCTGCTATTGACGATAGCAGAATTTCCCTTTGTTTTATTTCACCTCGAAATTTGACGTGGCTCTTTTGAATTCAATTAAATCTCAAGTGGTAGAACTTGGAGTCCGATTTTACTGAATTTCACTGGAAATTTGTCTTTTCCCCCATAGGTTGGCAAGTTTCAACTTTGCATATCATGCTGATAATAAGCTTCTCGATCCATACTAGTTCATTGGCACCGGTCAAATTAGAATACGCCTTTGAAATTAATGATAGCAAGTTCTTAGAAACTACATGATCATGAAGTTTTTAGTAAATTTTCATTGATCACAATAGATATTTGATGGACCTCTTCAGATATATAGATAAATTTCGCATCTTGCTAGCAAGGTATGAGTTTTTAATAATTTTCCTTGAGTCATAAAAGATAAAGCTTTTAAGCTTCATATGAGATCAATAGGAGCTAATGAGTTACACATGATGCATTGAAACTGTTGGAGAGAAGAAATAATTCAATGAATTGCAGTTGAAGGTAGGGCTGGTAAAATGGATTTTGCGACTCAAATTTAATGGGCCAAATTCGGTACGGATAACTTATTTTTGATAAAATAGATTAAATTGGGTTGAGAAAAAAATAAAGCCCAAAAACAGATCATATCATAGATGGGTCACTATTTTAACCGGTTTTTCCAAAATTCACATTAGCACTATCAAAATGGGTGATAAATTTATATACATATGATGGTGGATTATAAACGAACCCACTTTCAACCCAAACTGAGACATTCCTTTCTTCTCTCTCCGACCACAGATGAAGCAGCAGCAGCACCACCCTCGCTCTAATGCTGCCCACCTCTTTCTCCCTCTCGAATCTCGCCGCCGCTCTCCGCTTTTCCCATCCCCCTACCTCCACCTCCACCTCCACCTCCGATCATCTACTGGTTCCCTCTCGCACCATGGGCTGAGGGAGGCAAACCAATCCGAGCACCACCCAAACCAACAAGAAATCCGCCTTGGCCTTAAATTGTGATTATCGTGTATATATATATCGTCCTTCCTATATGGATTGGTTTAAATTTGATCAATAGTATTTATGTGTCTAGAATTGCTTCTCCAGATGTCGTTGGAGTATTTGCAGGCAAGCAATTGTCATTGGGATAAAAAAAATCATCCTTCGTAGCAATACTCAGTCCAATGGGTATGTCGGTATTTGAGCCAATGACTCCAAAGAATTTGCAGCAATATCCTTGGATCTAATTGACCATTTGACAGTTCAAGATGACATAAACATTAAATTAAAGCTCATAGACTTATGGTGTCATCATAAATTCCCAAGGACAGATATTCTTTAGAAAAAGTGACTAGATATAAAAAGAGGTTTAAAATTTATTGGAATTTAGGAAGTTTTTTTACACTATGAATATCTAGACCCATCAAATGTGTAGGTTGGGTCGAAAATGATCCGACTCACATTGATCAATTTAACTTATTTTGACCCAAATTCATGTAATGTAAATCTACCCTACCCGTATCACTAAAAGCCATTATTATTGTAGAGAAACCCAAACTCACTCTAAGCTCTATGTTAAATGACTCACTCAACCTATATTTGACTCATATTTAATTTTTATTTGACTTATATTTGACAAATATTTAACTTTCACTTGATCTATATTTGACCCATATTCAACTTTCACTTGACTCGTATTTGACCCATATTTCACCCGCACTTGACCCATATTTAAAGTGAGTCATGATATGTGTTTATGACCCATTTTAACACATCTATAAGTATCGTATGTTAATATTATTTCAACAAAATGTTTAAAAAATATACCGTCCCATGTGAGAAAAGTTTTTGTTAATAAATGCTATATTCAAGCCAATAATTAGCTAATCGAAAATTTTCTTATGAAGAATTCTTTATAAATATTTTAATTTAAAGATCTTTTACAATTTTTTTACTTTATTTATTAATCGTGTTAATTTAGTATTTTTTTTTGATGTATTTGTTTTTATACGAGCAACATATGCCCGCGATATGTTTTTATCATCCCTCCCCATACTCCAAAGTGTTCCCCGCTCGAGGCTCGCTCCTCAAGTGACAGCGTCGATGGTGGACCGACCCGAAACCCCTGGAGACGCGAACTCCGACGCTGCGGCGGCGGCGACGGCGACTCCTCCTCCTTCAAATCCGAAAACCCCAAGAAATCCGCCTCCTGCCGCGTCGCCGCTGCCGGCGTCGGCCGCGCGGCTCTGGAGGCCGGCGGCGCAGCGAAATTTGAGGAACCAGTGGTCCAAGCTGGCCTCTTGCAGGCAGCAGTGGGTCTCCGCTTCGTCCGCCGGAAGATCTCACGCCACTTCTCTCGTCAACGCTCATCTCTCTCAGAGGTGGTGATCCTCCGAACTCTCTCTCGTTCCTTTTACTTGTATTTACCCACCCGACCGTCCTCCGTGAGCCGACGAGTGTTTTGCCTGCCTTTTAGTAGCGCCTTATTTTCGTGTGCTCAAGATAAAGTTTCGGACTTGTAGATCCTACAGTAATTTTTCGTAGACGGGTCCGGCGACCCGGCACGCCCATGGTGCCCTGTGTTGATCTTTTTAACTATTCTGAAGAGTTCTGCCTCAATCAGGGTTTGGCTTGTTTCTTTGTTTTCTGATAGTTTAGCTCTATTGTTTGGTCTGCCGTAATGCCTTCCTTTCGTTATCCATCCTTTTGGAGCACATGGTTTGTTGGTTTTGACGTTCGATGAGGTGCGTTTGGTTTTCTTGTTAGTTTTTTACTTTCTGATAATCGGGTCTCGTTGTAGAAATTCTTTTCCTTGTCTATTCGTTGTATTTTTCACTGACCTTGCTTTCCATCTGTCATGGCTTAGATATGTGCCCTCAATGGAGTTGGGTGTTCTGAAGGACATGCCGAATATCCAGAACAGAGCCTGTCTAAAATTGTTTAAGCAGCAGGTAGATTAGCTTGATCCAACTGCTATGAATGTAGTTGTGAGTTAGTAATGGGTTTGTAAATCTAAAAAAATTCGTTCATCTGTTGAATTGGAACTTTGTGGAGGTAAATAAGTTTGATAAGATAACTGTCAACGTGGACATTGACAAAACATTTTTGCATAGGACCGTTGATGGTGATGCATGAAAACAGACACATTTGAACTGAAATGTTTAGGGGGTTATAGTGCTTTCAGCAGCAAAATATGTCTTTTGCTCCAAAGTAAAGGCTGAAATGAGCTTATTGAGAGTGGTGGATACTTCTTCTTAATTGACACGCTTCTGCATTTCTTTTAATATTGGTCTGACTGGATTAACAAGTTTGACTAAGGTGTTTCATTTACTTCTTCAATGTTTCAGGAGCTTCACAAGAACAAACTTTTATCGGCATACAAGGATATGGTAAGTAACTTCTAACTAATGTGGCCAAGCTGAAATGTCAGGGAATTGCATAAATTCTGAAAACCTCTGGCAGAAACCCTGTTGCTTGGGTGGGGACACGCTTTATCGCTCTTTCGTGTCTAATTTCACAAGGTTGCTGTAGTAAAATTTCCATGAGCTGAAAAGATAGAAGTAGACTTTCACAGGACCGTCTTATAGTAAAAGCACACTTAAATCAAACTGGACATTTTCTTCATGATGATCGGTATATTTTAATAACTTTAGGAATCTGATATAGGTTATGACTCAAATAAGATCAATTATTTTTCGAATTTCCATGCATCTTTCTCTTTATGATTGATTAAGCATCAGGGATCTAAATATAGGCGTAGTGTTCAATATTGTATTCTTTTTCAACTTGGAGTGGTGCTATTTTTCTTTTCACATGTAATTAGATGGAACTGGTGACTTTGCTTTTTCTTAGTTACGCTTCCTATCCTTCAAATATCAGCCTTCTCAAGCAGGTGATTCACATTCCAACCCTTTTTCAAGAAATGCACACATGGTTTCAAGAAAGCAAAAAAAAAAAGATCACAAACACAACAATGCTTTTCCAGTCTGTAGGTTCTATAGAGTCTATGGGTGCTGCTAAATAGTCCAACTGATCCATGAATATTATGGTCAAAAGACCAGTGTTGTATTACAACCTATTGATGCATAAATCATGAACTGGTGGAATGGAAGTATAATAATAACTTTGCCGACTTTATAAGTTATTTTGGTCTCTGTTTACAGGTTTCTGCAGTAACTTATATGGTCAGTGCTAGTAGATCCATGAGATGTTTTTTGAAAGGAAGCAACAATAGTCAACTTGTTCAATTTTCTGTTGGCTCAGAGGATACAAATGACACTGGTGATGGTGGTGGAATTCCTGCATTCACTTTTTGGTCAATCTCTTCATTTGGTATGTTCAAACTTTTCGTCTATGTATTCCATAGACTGTGCTAGAAGCTTTTGTGCCTTGGACTGGATTATTCAAGATTCTAAATTTTGCTTTGTGTTGTAAACCTGCTCATAGTATTTCTAGTTTATCCAAAACTTATTTTTTGTCACTCGCCATGAAGAGCTAGTTTCATGGTTGATGTGCAGGATGGTCTAGACTTGAATGGAATCAGGCATTAACCAGTTTATTTCCATGAGAATAATTCTTACATGAAAAGGACCTTCAAGGAATAGCAATAAATAAGACTTGTTTCAGGTTCTGAAAAGGTTTGTTTGAGGTTGGTGCTTATTTAAAATTTCTTTGGTGCATTGGTGCTTGACTTCTTTTTTTGTCAGCTTTACAAACATTGAATTTGCCATTTGAAGTATAGGATTCGTTTCTGCATAGCAGTCATTTCATAAGAATTCAACTAAAGAAAAAAGGGAGTTCTGGCTGTTGGCTACCTTCTGTGTTCCTTCTCTCCACCTTTGTCTAGTCTTCGACCAGTTGCCTATGACAAATCTTAGAGAGGATTTTGAAGTTCTACCAATAAAATGAAGACTAAAGATGTATTGAAAATTTCTAATTAAATACTTTCCCTGTGAGAGGACTATGGACTTTTTCTTTATATATTAGTGAAAAAGCTGTCTGATTTTTGTTATAATTAATCAGGAAAGACTTTCTGATTGACTGAAAATGAAATGTTTCCTTTCTGGCAATATTTTTAATGATCATGACACTAAATAATTTCAGAGAATCTGGCACAAGAGCTTGTGGAGATGTTTGAGTTGGAGTTAAGTTTGAAGGTGAGCTATGCCGTACTTTTGGCTGCTCAAAATGTCTACGGGAGAGTATCTGAATTTTATTGTTCTTCCTTGCCCGCAATTCTGGCATCTTCAACTCTGAAGCGCTTGCTCACAAAGGAGTTTCTTATCGTGGGATCTGAAGTGCTGCAATCTGATCAAACCAGCTGGTCTCAGGAGCTTTATCCAGGAGAGTTTGAAAATTTGTCCCAATGCCACCTGTTGACCGGCAAGTGCGAGCTACTGCCTCCTAGATTGAAGGGCTTTACATCAGATATCCCTCCTGAACAAGTTGGGTCTCAGTTAAGCCGGGAGACTTTACAGGTAATAGTCCCGTCAGATTGATTATATAAAACAATATTCCTTGCAACATTCTCACTACTTTGTATGAGTTTGCTGGTCAGCAAATGCCATCATATTTTCATCTGAAGTAGTATTTCCTTTCGGTACTTCTGTTTTTTCCTTGCGTGGGAGTTTGCAAGCCTTAAAGAGGTCCCTAGGTACTGGTATGGTGGATTTGTCCTAGTTGCCTTTTAGTGTCCTTAGTTTATAGGATCGAGAGAGTTACCATTTTAGTGAAGGGAGACTTGAGCTGTCACAAAGCTTTTGAGAAACCATCCTGAATCCATGATGTTTCACCATTATACAAAGATAAAACTGTAATTGACTTGGCTGTATGATAAATAATCCCATTTTGCAGCAGTACTCATATACACTTTTCCTTTGCATAAGAGTTCAATCACAATATCCTCTATTGCAGGTTTACTTAACAACTTGGCTTGCTGAGGTGAACATAGACACTCATAGGTAAGTCTGGTCTCCGAAATGTTTTTTGTATATTTGATTGTTGGTATAGAGTCAAGAAATCAATGAACTGTGCCAGTATCTTGGCACTGATGAATTCTTCATGTAAAGTGATATGCAAGCTGTGTATGATGGATCCGATAGCAAAATCATGTGAAGAGAAGGTTACATGGAAGCATACACCAATGACTGAGATTTTCTTGCATTCCTCACTTATAGTTCCTGATTGTTCTCATTTCTCTTGACAGAGTTAGTGAGATATTTGCCATAGTGGGGAGGAAATGCATGTCAACTTTCAATGAGCTGCTTGGCCACCATTAAGAGAGGGCTTGAAAGATTGCCCTTCTATGGCTACTCTATCAAGTGCCCGTTGAGTGGTGGCTGATGACTCAGACCTTTTTGGTGCCCAGAATGGGTTAATAAAGTGACACGAAGGTTCCTTGCCAGTTTAATATGTGGGTGGGAGTGCAGCAAAGGCAAGGGAAGGTTGATCTGAGCTAGACTTTATTGGACATCTTGGGCATCTAATGGAGACCATAAACATCGGTTTCTAGTTTATTCAGTGGTGTTGGCACGGTTTATAGTTTTTGCTTACACAGGTAATTTTGGTCATTAGCATGGATGGTGGCCATGGTCAGTGTGTGTGTGTTTAAATGTTCGTTTCTTTTGGTTTTTGTGGTGAATTCAAGAGATGGCTACCTGGAAAAATTGGGAAAGTTGTTCATTTATGAAAGTATGCAAAAAAACTGATGTCTGATCTTCAGCTGATTTTATTTTTGCTGTTTGAAGATCGAATAACTAGTTCCTGATCTCAGAATAGGCTGAAAGACGTGATTTACCTTGTGTTTTAACTTAAAAACAATGTCCCAATGAAATCAATCAATTTCCTTTGAATAAAATAAGCTGGTGTATAAATTGTATCTAGTTCATAGCTATCTCTGGAATCTGCTATGCGCTATCTGCTTCATTATGCTGACTAGTCTGCTGTATAACCACAACACAGATCATTCATCTCCTGCTTCTGCCAAAGTAAACCTCCTTTTCCAGTGGTTCCAGCGAGGCATTTAGGTGGACGTTCTAATAATGCTCTTGAAATTTCAAGTGGATCTTACCTGTCATGCCCAACCCAAAGTTCTCGGTCTGCCACATTGTGCATCTGCAAGACTTACCTATATCTGCATATGATTTCTGATATGGATATTAGCAACATATGCTTGTTTTATTGAGTATTGAACATCTAGACAACAAAAGAACATTTTAATTTGGAAAAGATTTGGCATGCTATGCATGTGTTTGATCGGGACAGGTGTAGCTTTACATGTTAGATGTTTGTTTCGTTCTGTGGTTCTCGGTTAAAGCTATCTCCAAGTGCAAGCCTTCGAAATCACACTTTGGATGAGCTTGGAGATAAAGTAAGACAGTTTCTTTTCTGATTCCTGTCATATCTTTGATCTTTTCATAACGTGTCTAGAAATAACTCAATTCTGATATGCTTAAGTACATTTTGAATAAGACATCACTTAGACATGGTGCAACTGAGCTTGCCCTCGTGGTTGCTCTGTGACACAAGACACTTCCAGAACTCGGAGCAGATAAATTCGGGGATCAAATGACGTGGGACTTGATTTGCTTGTCGTGTTTAGTTTGCATTTGTGTCATTGCCAACGGAGTAACTGTCTTTCTTGTGCAAATTGGACATCTGTATACGGAAGACGTCTCAAAATAAAACTCCACCCTAACTTTCTTGAAGAAAATAGTGATGATCTTGACAGGTTGTTGATGAATTTGTCACGGGGAGAGGACAGAGACGGAGGGGGTTACGTTTGGTTGGGAGATTTTCCGAATTTAGTCTTGGCTCCATACTCAACTTTTCGAACGGGACATATCTGTGATTATCCCAATTTGTACTTTCCAACCTCTTCAGAAGCCTGCCTTTAAATCTACCTTTTTCATGGCGATTCAGAATTGATGTGTCATTTTTTCTGTGTTGGGAATTTCAATTGGGCTCTGTTTCGGAGCACCCCTGCGCTTTGATAAATCATGCTGTATCTGTCAAACACGGCCCTTCTATCTTCCTACTATCAATCAAGTATACCAGCATAGGCTATGCATACACGTACAGTTTTTACAAGGAGAAGTTTTCGGGGACCCCGAAGATCATAGTTGAAAAAAGCTAAGAGCATGGCATTGGAATCTTCATCACCGTCCTCTACCATGGTCATGCGCACTATGATGCGGCTGCCAAATTCAAAGTTTTTTGATTTGTTTCGTACGGAGAAAATATTGGATAGACCTAGTCCATGAGTGTTGTGTTAGACGCCGGTCGCACATTGGCCTGTTGGGTCCCACAGATTTTTGAAATAATGTGTGGTCTAGTGGACTTTATGTGCCCAATGCGATACCTGCCCGTTTAATGCTCGTGCTTTTCTCCATGTTTGGTTTTTACGTTCTGGTGATTCAAATGATTATTGGGTAGAGTTCAACTCTGCAGTCATGTTGCTTCAAATGTACATCATTACAAAAAAAAAAAAAAAAAAAACTTTTCGAACCAGAACAAGTGCTTCTGTCGATCCTATTGCCTCAGTGCCTCACAAAATTTCTTTTGCTCTAACGGTAGGGTCGAACAAAAGATAAATGGAGGAGGGGATTGCCGGAGAAAGTGGAACCATATTAGTCCACGTCGTACCGACTCGCATTCGAATTTTATCCAATACGGTTAGATTGCTAACCTCGTCAATTATACTGCGCTGGCTACACAAAATTAAATGGAGGATACTTGCAAGATCAAATTGCGACGATAAAGATGTATTAGCATTTAGATGATGTCTTCCTACTACTACTACTACTAATAATAATAGAATGGATTACCTCGCCCAGATCTGGGCGGAAAATATCTCAAATCTGGGCGGAGCCGCCTCGCTGCGGCCGACCTGATATATCCGATCGGGGCGAGGCCGGCCTCAAATTTATTCTAAGGCGGCTCCGCCCAGATCTGGGCGAGGCGGCTTCACCCAGATTTGGGCGAAGCCGGGGCCGTGAAAAAAGTGGCCGGCAGCCTCGTCCTTAAAAAAATAAAAAAAAAAAAAATTCGAAAAATAATAAAAATACAAAAAATTATCAAATTATCGTGATAAATTTATCCGAAATTAATTTTTTTATTGCTAAAAACTCAAAATTGATGATACATTTGTGACAAATATACTTTTCATTAAATTAGATTAATAACACAAAAACCCTAAGTACACTTGATAAATTTACAAAATGGAGAGTGAAATCCCAAATTGGCATCAATCAACCATCACGTGTTTTATCTCATTTAGTAATTTGATAATAACAAAGGATAAAATTATTACAAGTGTATCAATTTGGAGTAAATTTATAAAAGATATATTGATTTGGGGTTTTTAATGATCAAAAATTACTTTGAGGTAGATTTATCATAAAATGTACTAATTTAAGGTTTTTCATAGTATTTAATCCTAATAGAATTTAGGGTTAGATACGCTCTATTAATTTCCAAGCCACAGTTATGATGAAGAGTGCTGGACAATTATTTTTGTCGTCCCAGTCGGAGAAATCAATAGATACCGCATAAAGATTGTCCGGAGTAATTGCGACTTTTTCACATGCAGGCACGCGCCCAAAAAGTTGTAGCCAGTTCCGACGGACCAGGCACGGGCAGCCACCTGAGGCCCACTCATTTTTGGGCCATCAACAGCACGTGGGGCCCGCCCCCACGTCACCCCACGTTCAAATTTTCCAGAATTTTCTTTTCCCTTTTTATATATATTTTTTTTCCCGTTTTCGTTTTTCTGTTTTTGTATGCTTCTCGTACACTCTCGGCACTCATTATTATAGAATTTACCATTTATTATTATTATTATTATTAATTATTAATTATTATTATCAAAATTTTCCGGTCGCCCCTCCAATTATTTCCATGGCTATATATCTGCCAATCCAACCAGAGTTTAGGGTTTCCATGCTCTTCGATTTTGTCATTTCCATCGTCGAGCGCGATGATGATCTTCTTCGTTCCCGAGCTTCATTTATGGAGCTGAAGGTACGTTCATCCTTTCGATTGTTTCATTAATTGAGGTGAAGGTTCTTCTTGAGACGATAAGCTAAGCTACACAACTCTTTCGGCGAGCCGGTGGTGGGTTCGATTCAGATCGCGTGGGATTTTTTTGCTGCGATCCGCTCGTTCGTAAAAATGGTTGTTGATCGCTCGGATTTTTTATTTTTTGGCCGTGAGCTGGAATGATAGTTGTTTCTCTCGATTTTGATCTGTTTGGGAATTCCGGGAGTTGAATTTGGGAATCGGTGAGCTTGCGCGGGAATGGATTCGCACGGAGAGTGCTCGACCCTCGAATCTCTGGGCGGTTGCGAAGCTTCCCCAGAAAGAGGGTCTCGTTCGGATCGTAGCGACATTAGGAATAATGGGTCCTGCGACAATATCGATTTAGATGGATCGGGCACGGATGAGAATTTTGACGCCGGTGCTCTGGCTCCTGATTCAATTGGGAAAGGCAAACAAATTGTGGAACCGAATACTTCACCGCCCTCGACAGCTCATTCTCCTGGTGGAGGGACTTCATCGACGGGAAAAGGTTATGGATTGAAGAAATGGAGAAGAATCAGGAGAGACTTCGTCAAGGATGGGAGTGCTCAGTTAGACTCTAGTAAGATTTTGAAGCGAGGTTTAAATGGTTTGGGAAACCAGAACAATTCTCCACGTTTTTCTGTTGAACGGGTTTCTGTCGAGGTTATGAAAGATAGTGAGGGTTCGGTTGGATCGACAAGTATGCCAAGAAACCTGGGTCATGCTGATGGCCCTGCGGTGCATGCTTCTACTTTGGAATCCACTTTTGCAGCTGCACCTGCTTTTACGGCTGGTGCTGATTCTGACAACAGTGAGGAGCGAAGTAGCAGATCATCTACAGCTGCTAGTGCTCCAAAGGCTAAACATGACTTCAGTGCGGCCTTTGGGTATGTCCGGGAAAGGAACAGAATGAAGAATTTGAGTGGGAAGAGTCAAGGTGGTTCATCTCAACATGCTCAACAGAATAAGGGTCGAATTGAAATCAGTAAGAAGCCTAGAGGAGAAAGGGTCAAAATCCAAAAGGAAAACTCTCATTCCAGTGTGGAATCTGACTTAAGAAGCTCAAGCTCTGTTTTTATGCAGGGTGCTTATGCCAGTAATGGTAAGAAGAGCGGAAGGGCAATGAACTATTACTCAGCAAATAGTGATGAAGCCCACGTGGGTGATCACTTCAGTGAGGAAGTTCAGACTGGTTACCCCACTGAAAATGTTGGGGAAGCTGAGGATTTCTCACAAGATGATTCAGCTGTGGACTTGTCTTGGGATGCTGGGGAGGAGAAACATAGGAGCAATCGGTCCCCTGCAGATCCGAGCACTTTAATTGAGTCTATCAATGCCCTGCAATCTCTACAGGAAGCACTTGAACAAGGTGAATATCCCATTTTTTCAATTGACACTTGTATGATACCTTTACCTCCATATGTTACCAACCACTCTGCTTCTTCAGACTTTAACTAATACGTTCCTGTGGATTTTCAGTTCTCCTGAAATACTCTACTGTGACTTTTCAATATAATGAACCTGTTGCCAGAATCTTCTCGAAGACAGAATGCCTTGCCTTGCCTTTCCTTTCCCCACTTTTTAACATTGGGAGTAGATGAAAAATATTTTAGCACCATTTCCTTGACCTAATTTTAACCTCTCTCTGATGCACGCCAGGTTAGAAAGTGTAGTGTAGAGAATTTGAAAAAGGAGCGTGTTTCTCTTTAGAATGTAAAAAGAGCTTACAATGACTAGTGATGCACAGGTGCCTAAGCATGAATTTGTATAGAATTATGTTCCACCTCTAACTCAGAGAGAAACGATCCAAAAGTTTACACGGTCTTTGCAAATTGGATCATCCATATAATATACAAAAATAATCTCCATATATCTAATGTCTTTCTCTTTGATTGAGATCTCAATTCCAATGATGGTTTTGTTAGATACATTACAACTAGGATAAACTCTGATGTGTGCACTCCAATCCATGTAATGTCCTTTATAATTTTGTCATGCAACTGGGTATAGTTGTTTCTTGCTTGATGTTTCTGATAACTGGGGTGTCTATATGCTCTATATCATTGTGATCATATACAAATGAGAGCAAAAATCATAATTTTATTTAAATCTGATCTACCTGTCCTTTCCAATATCCAGTAGATAATGTTCTCTGGGATGCCTGATTCTTTATTTTATTTGATGGTAGATAATTCATTTGGCTTGTTTCTTTGTTTTAATATCCTTATGCCTTGTGGCAGGCTTGAAGGAGGATTTTGTTGGTCTGCTTTTATCAAATGTGCTGATAGATTTCTTAATCTAGACTTACATGATGTCTTTGAGCAAAGACTAGCGTGCTTCATGAAACTGTATTTCTATTTTGGCATGTGTATCTGGGAGATAAGAATTTAGCAAAGACTAAGAAAAGCATATGCTCCTTAGAAAGGAGAGAAACTTAATCGCCAAGTGAGTTCGAAAAATTAGTCCTGAGACATGTCTGAGTTGACAGGTTTTACTTTCAGCATAGAGGTTGTTGTTAACGAAGTCTTTTCTATGCTTTTTCAGAAGTTCGGAAGTTCTCAGAGATAGGTAGGGACCCTATTATAGGAAGCAATGGCTCCTCTAATGGTGGCACTGTCCTTCAAGAGCAGTCCAACTCGAAGCAGATCAACCAGAATGCTTCTGGTTCGTTGGAAATCCAGATACTGAGCTTGACTGAGAATGTGAAACTCTTAGAGGCCAAGTTGGAGGAAACAAGGACTGAGCTCAAGGTGAAGGAATCTAGGGTTTCTGAGCTAGAAGATTCTCTAAACAGTCACAAATCTGTGAAGGAAGAACTGGAAAGCACCTTGGAGTTGCAGCGAGAAGAATGCGGGGAGATGGAGACGGAGATCGAGGGTCTCTTCAAGCAGAAGATTGAAGCTGAGGTGGAGTACCTGGCGATAGCTAGGACAATACAGAAGCTGAAGGTTGATGCACAGAGTCAACTAATGCTCTTAAGCGAGGGAGATGATCAGCGTGCAAGTGAAAGTGAAGCAGAAAGCAAAGCCGCTGCACTAAAGAAGAAAGCGGATGATCTAGCGAAAGCATGTGAAGACATCGAAGTTGTTGGAGAAGTTTGGAAGTTGCAGAGAGGAGCGTGCAAGGTGTCCTCTTGTTTCGTTATACAACTAGTTTTGTTTGTGCTGGTCTTTTGGTGGTTCATCATGCAGATCTCACCCCAAGCTGGGGAGGTTGTTCCAACTTGAACCTGAAGTTTGTCCTTGTGTATCTTAAGCATTCATATGAAAGTTCCCTAACTCCAAATTTTGTTCTTTTATTATTTAGCATATCGAGTTTTTTCCTCCTTTCCCGCACATGTCGCTTTCTTTTGTTTTTAGGTTCTTTTTCCTTTTTTCTGTAACTTGCCAGTTGGGCATTTTCGCAGTGTTATGGGAGGGTGTAGGAGGTGGGGTAGGGTGCCCTGAATTTATGGTTGATGTCAGTTTATGTACATTGCAATTCCTAATCAATTTCAAGTTTTTTTGTCATTTTGGTTTCTCATTCAGTGTGAAATTGCAGTGGTGAACAAATTTAAAGATATGTGAGGATTCTGTGACTTGTGCTGAGGGACTTTGCTTAGCTAGAAGCTGTTGCAGTCCCAGTTATGTCAAGCCCGATGATCTCTATATTGGTGTCACTGTTGAAGCTTTCTGTTCGAAAAGCTGACTTGGGATTTTGGGGGTCATAATGAGAAAATATTGAATAGGTTAATTTTGCCACATGGGTATAGCGTCACTCTATTCATTTCTTGCTCATCTACGAGTAGGGGGGCTACTTTTTAGAAATTTTCTTTTGATCTCTCTCCTTCGATACCCTCTTTGTGCTCGCTCCCTTCAACAACAGTGGCCTCTCTCTCTATCTCTCCCCTTGTCACTCCTCTCTCTTCTTCTCCCTCGGCTCCCTCACCTGCACGTTTGAGAAGTTCATCAAAAAGTTTGTCTACCCTCTCCCTCACGTAAGCCCGACCTTCCCTAGTTGCCACCGGTGGAGTCGTTGGCTTTAATCTAGTTGACTAGTTTGGCCAAAGACGCCGACGGTCGCCACAAGTGTCGGTGCCATCGTAGCGTCGCTCAGAAGTCACTCGTCTTGACCTCGATTTGAAGAACTCTAGATTTGACCTCACCCACCTTCATCTCCAAACGACGACCAGATCTAGTGGGACAACGACGAAGACACAGCCATGGATAAATGTCGGCGTCACTTCTGAGCGTGGCTTGTCCATGACTAGTGACACTGTTGTCCACGGAGGGAGGGAGGGAGTAATTGAATGGGTTCTCCATTTTTTAAGTGGATTAAGCTGGATACCAATGAGGCTCCAAAAGGTAACTCAATACTTGCTGGTATAGGGGCTAAATTTAGAAACGAAGGGGAGTGATTGGTTTGGTGTTATTGTCATATTTGTAGAGATATGCTTGTCGGTAGGAACAAAATTTGAACATTGTGGTTGGGACTCAACTTCATAAAACAACTTAGTTTTCGTAAAATCGTCATTGGGATTGACTCTAATCTAAAGCCATCATTACTTTTTGTTAATCCATAAAATATCATTGATAATCCTGGCCTTAATTTGTTTAAAGAAATTAAAAGACCATCGAATTCTCATTTTAAGTTTAAAATGCAATACAACTTTCAAAAAGGAAATCGTTATACCGACTAGCTTGTTGATATTGGAATTGAGCACTTAGACACTAGATTTTTTTCATTGCCTTCTAGAGAGTTATTTCATGTTTTATTTGGTGATAAAATATGGATAGTAGATTTATGACATTAAATTTTTGTAATTGGCTACGTATATATAAAAGAAAACTAGACATGAGTTTACGCAGATTGTCATGCAAAATGTAATTTAAATAGAGCATGGAATATTTTAATATAAATACGAGTTATTAGTTGTAATAGCACACGTAAAATTTGATTATGAAATTACAAAACAACTAATTAGTATGAAAATAAAAATTCACAAACATAATATGAAATACGTATCATAAATATTATACTATTTCTAAAATGCATCTAGATAATAAAAGGTTTTGTTCACTAACTAATATGGTGAAGACTCTTAATTATATGACCATGCAAAAATAAGTAATATTTCCCAAATGCCAATGAGTTATAGATAAATGGTGATAACAGCGAAGATAGAAAAGAAAGATGAGGCGCAATGAATTAGCAGTAATTTATTTTGCTATTTTTGTGGAGAACGGCAAAACCTCTTATTGTAATGGGGTAAGTTCGATTTTGGCATTCTATAATCCATATTAGATGGGACTTTTTATGATAATGCATTTGGAATTACTAGTATAGATGATATTTATTACATTAGTTTTTTAGTCAATTTTACTATCTTTTTACTCTAACTTTTATTTTCAGATTTTTGTCCTATTAAAGTCAAAATCCATATTCAAAACTAAATCATCTCCATACCAACCTCTTGAAAATGTAAAGATTCAAACTCTCCACCTTTTCATTCCCATGTAGGAAAGGTGGCTACCAAGCAAACCCCAATGGTTACATACGCCATTGGATAGGTGATCTGTGGATGAAAAGTCGATTGCATGATGATTGAAGCGACATTTGAAGTCTCCAAGGTCTCTCACTCGTGTCCATAAAAACATTGACCAAACATAACGTAAATCAAAGTAGCACATACTCCCCGAGCTCAAAGTCACCTCAGGCGTCATCGTGTATAAATTTGCAAAACATTTGCTGACCGAGTCCCTACTAAACGGTCAAATTGCAATTGAACAAGAGGAACTCGAATTCTACGCAATTGTCAATATCGTGCGTCTTAATGCCAGAGCATTGCTTTCGGAACTGAAATTTCACATTGAAAATGGATGAAAGAAAGGGAAAAAAAAAAAAAACACAGGAGATTTTCGTAAATACCGATGTCCGAAAAGAGATTGATTTCTATAAAGGATATCAACTAGTTCTGAAGTAGTTCAAGATGCTACCGTATGTTCGCCAAAAGAAATTGTCGCACATGGGTACGATGGGTCTGATATTCTCTACGTGAATAACGTTTCCAAGCATTTCTTTATTCTATTTTTAGGAATTCAACCTCGAGCCGAGTCTTAATTTACATGCCTTGCTCGGTAACCTTGAACCGTGACGCTAGTGGCCTAGCGCCATAGTTTTATGGTGTCTTTGCGGGCGCAAATCGTCCGAAAGTTTGAGGTGCGCAAGAGAGATCTTGATGTTCCCATAGCCAAATTAATATAGCTGTCTTTACCAAGAAAAAAAATTAATATAGTTGAAATTTGCAGTATACTGAAAAATCAGTGCACTGCAAAGTCACTTTCTGATAGTCACGAGAATGTGCCTAGAAAACAGGTGAGCCATCACTTTGTGGCTCCTATCTTTTATAGCACACATGCATCATACATCCCCACATAAATCTACCCCATTCACGTCAACCAACACAATACCGTCTTCCTAGAATCATATCAATGTTTGTACGGTCTGTATACAGAGAGCTGCTGCAATGCTGCAAACCATGGATGGGGATGCATGGTTTGGTTCTTTCATATCAGAGTATCCATCTACCAGTTCTCTTCCCTTTTTCCTTTTCTCGCCTCAATATTTATCTTGTTTCTGTTCCCTTGACTGCAAGTGCTTTCTTCTGCTTTTGGAAAACTTTGGAAGCACCTCCGGTCGACGTCAAAGATCACTTCGGTTCTGAGTCTCTGACCGCGTTATGGGGTTTCTGGTATTTGTCCTTGCTCTCTCTCTTGATCTGGTCATATGAGCAGGCAGCAACTGCATCAACTTGACCCTTTGCAGAGGATTAAAATACAACAAAAACTGGGAGCTGAGAAAGCCCATTTCGATTATTATATTCACTTTTTTTTTTCCTGGATGAAACGTGGTTCCTTCCATCCAACTCCCATCTTGAGTCACAAGATCGCCCATAAAGAAGTGCTTTTTTCCAATAAAGAAAAAAAACAAATTCTTCAATCTCTGTCGGTATGCAAAGACCTTGTCAGCTGGCCCCACCGGTTGTTATTTGAGGGAGATCGAAAAGTGGTGAAGCTCTCCTGTGTGTTTCCCCTGCTGAAGTGCTCTTGACAAAAAGTGCGAACCTCACAAAAACCTAAGCACAAGAAAAGTTCGTATTTTCTTGCGCTTCACTCAAATATACACATTCATTCCCATTGGTGGTTGACTTCAATCCCATCCTTTTCCTCCCTGCACATCACCACCACCTTTGTTTGGGGGCTCCACTTCTCATTGCTTTTTCTCATGGCATTTGCAATATTCTTCATTTAATTTTTCAGATCACAAGCCAATATAAAATGCGTCAACAGTGAATAACAACACCAGAAAAATTTAGTAAACTAGTGCTGTACACATAATTTTTTTTTTTTTTTTCCTGTTCTGCATAATCTTTCTCATCGTCGTCAACAATAGCGGGCTGGGTCAGTTCGGATCTTTCCCCTGGCTGTACAATCAAGCCTGGCATGAAGGTCGAGAAAGATAAAAACATAGAAGTGACACATACGATATGACCCGGGGAGAGACCCCACTTCGGGAAAACGAAGAAAGAACCGAGAGGGTTCCTCAAAGACCCCAAATTGTTTCTAACATCAGAAGCCATCACCAAGAAGAAACGGTCAAAAAAATAAAAATAAAAACTATCAGAAAAAGCTCAAAACTTGAGTTCCTACCGATGACCTGAACGACCCTTCCTACAGTTACCTAGGAACATCAGAGTTTTTAACAGTTTGATCCTTGCTAAACCGAATTTGTCAGAGGGAATGTACAAAGACCAGCTCCACAACATGGTTCAGACACCACACTGCGCAGAATCAGCAGCAAGACCAACGACCCCTTCCTTATCATCTTCCATCGGTGGGAGCTCATTGAGGTCGAAATCCAGCACTTTGCTGCTCGTCTCGCTGGCTGCGATGGGCGAATTAGCCGCTTGGGTGGATGGGGTACTCAACTCCGCATTGAGCCCGTAACTCTCACGCACTGCTGAGAACTCCACGGATTCACGATCTCTTGGGATAGTTTGACTGTTCTTGGTGGACTTGTTGTGGCTGGATTTGTGACCACCCAAGGCTTGGTGGCTTGAAAAGGACTTGCCGCAAATACTGCACTTGAACGGAACAGGCACCGCAGGATCAATGATCCTATTTTGGACATCATAATCAGCATGTACTTCTTCCAAGTCTCTGAACCTTTTGATCTTTTTCCTCTTCTTCAACTTGCGCACAAGTTCATGGCAGGAATATTTTACCTGTTCTTCTTTAACACAGTTCATCATCATATTTAAAGGCTCTTCGGGTTTTAACCCAGTTTCTGAAAAGGCCTCTGGTTGTTTGTATTCTGCTATTTCACTGCAGTTTCTAGCTTCAATACCAGAATAAGAACCTATGCAGCAATTCGCTTTGTGATTCTCCTCCATCTTATGCTCATCCTTGTCATCAGTTGTTGCCTCAATTCTGGGCCTAACCAATGGCGAGACTTTAGTCGGTGGATTCCCGTTAGCAAGCATCACAAGAGCTTCTTGCACATGTGCGTCTAAACCCACACTCACACCCTTACCTGAGCCTGAACCGGACCCTGATCCCAATCCCGATCCCGAACCCGATCCCAAGCCCGAGCCTGAGCTCGAGCCGGTGACTGAGGGTGTACTGGCTTTCTTGCCTCTCTTAGCGGTGACACCCCATCCAGGGACGGATTTCGATAGATCAACAACACTTGAGCTCCTCTCCGTAGCATCATCATCAGATCCAATCTGATCATCGTCCGCCTTCTGGACGCCCACTGAATCCGAGACAGTGGATGATGAGCTTTGTCTGGCCACAGTGGTTGGAGGGGGCTGAACTCCCCTCCACTCCCTTCCGGGATGCGATCTCATGTGCCCGTACAAGGACTTTATCGAAGGGAAATTCTTGCCGCAAATCACGCAAGTCTGGTGATCGTCCTGGCTTCCCGCCATCGTGGCTGAGCTCCCCCGGCTGTTGTTGTCGCTCCCGCTTCTCTTGTACTTCCGTCTGTGAATCTTCTTGCGCAGAGGCTCTTTGGTGGACTGAACGTGAATTCTCATGTGACCGCCCAAGGCTTTCCCTGAGCAGAACCCTTTCCTGCAAAACATGCATACCCGAGAAGTCGACTCAGTTGCCGCCGGATACTCCGCGTGGTCTTCTTCTTCTTCTTCACAGCCACTGCCGCCGTCTTTTTCGCTGCTGCACTGAGCTTTTTGGATGTTCAGCTTGATGTAGAACACGCCGCTGCCAGCCATCAGCTTAGTCTCTTGGTGAAGATCTTCCTCCATTGGAGACTTGAGAGAGAAAGAAACCAGAGAAGTGAGGACCAAAGAGCCCAGCTATATATAGAAAAACTGAAGCTTCAGTGTTTATTCTCTCTCTGGTGTGAGATATTGCAGCAAACAAGAAAATTGACTGGTCAGAGAATATACTTAATAAAGGTACAGAAAACTAGGTTACCCAGAGAAAAGAACAACCTTCGATCAGTTTGCGGAAGAGAGAGAAGAAAACAAGAAAGAGAATATGAGATCAAGAAGAGGTCGCTTAGCTGATAAGGAACATACCCTTTTGAATGCGTCAGCCTCCAAGATGACCCCAGAAGAAGATATCGCCCAAAACCAAACGGCAAGTCAGCTCGCATTCACATTAATCCCAGATCAAATCCAAAACGTGATCGAGAGAGAGATTTTTGGAGTAGGCGACCGCACCAGGAAAAAGAAACCCAAACAGAAGCTAAGAAGAAGAAGAAGCAGCAGCAGCTGCAAAGACCAGAGTGACGATGAAGAAGGAGAAGAAGAGAGGTAAGAGTTCCAGCGTTGAAAGGTCCCTTCTCTGCGCAATTTGATCTTCAAAACTGCCGTCGAAGGAAGGAAAATAAAATTGACCGTCACGTTCTATCTTCCCACTTTGGCCTTCTCCTCCTTCCGTTTCACCCCCTCGGAATCTCCTATTCCCATAAATACACTCCCCCTCCCCCCCCAACCTTCTACTTTGACCACTCTCGTTTGCTATCTCCCAAAAGCCAAGAGTAGCGACAATTACCAACTAAATTTAAAAAAAAATCAAAAAGAAAAGAAATGACAAAATAAATAAAAAAGAGGAAGAGAGAATATCCAATCAAAAGAAGTCGTGACTTGCGACGCAATTTATCCTCCTTATGGTGATATTCTTGTTCGCTAATAGAGAAAGGGATTCTTTTGGGGATCAATAAAAGATCACCTTCTTTATTACTGTTTATCTCCTTAGTCACGTCGCGCTTTCCTCAAATTAATTTTTGAAAATATTTAAATTCAAAAGGCTCTCTTACAATTAATCTTTCAAAATATTTAAATTCAAATTTTATTTCGCAATATCCTGTACATCTCTTTTTTTTAAATGGCGACAAGCCTAATAAATTATTAGCGAGGCTCTTCAGTAATAAATTGAAAAAAAAAAAAAACAAGGAATTGGCATCAGACTACTAACTATGGTAATCCACGATTCCACATGCATGGTTTCCTAATTTGAAGGCGATTAAGATATCGATTACCAACAGAAAAAAAAATACTAAAAAGGAGGACGACAAAAAAAAAAATTCTCGTCCGGTTCAGACTCGGGTGTGGATGTGGGTCTAGACGCACGGGCGGAAGAAGCTCTTGCATGCTTTTGCTAATGGGAATCCGCCACCGAGCAAAAGTCTCGCCATTGATTAGGGCCCCAGAATTGAGGCAACAACTGATGACAAGGATTGAGCACAGGATGGAGGAGAAATTACAAAGCGAATTGCTTCGTAGGTTCTTGTTCTGGTAGGTATATTCTTGAAGCCGGAAACTGCAGGGAAATAGCAGAATAAAACAGAGAACCCGAGGCCTTTTCAGAAACTGGGATAAAAACCTACAGAGCCTGTACTTAAGAAGATGGATTTGTGTTAAAGAAGAACACGTACAACATTCCTATTATGAACTTGTCCGAGACGAAAAGGATCGAAAGAAGTACATGCTGATTGTGATGTCCAAAATAGGATCATCAATTCGACGACACTTGCGGCCTCCGGCAGTTCGAATAATTTAAGAATTTTTTTAAAAAATTAACAAAAGCCCTTTATAAATGTAATTTTTACCAAACATCATTTAAACTAAAGTTATTATCTCTAAAACATTCCCCCAAAGTCGAACCAAACACACTGGTGGCATGCCGACCGCTTGTCGGTGGCTGAGACAAAATTGAAATTTTTGTGGACATTTTTTGGAATTATGAAAATTGAGCGTTTTTATTTGGATTTTGGAAATGCAATATTTAAAGATATCTTAGAATCTACCTGGCCTTTAGAGAGTTTTGCAGATGAAATTGTATCTCTCAAAAGTACTCAAAATTTTTGTCAAATAATATTTACATTTGCTTAAGAAGTTTTGGGTCTCCAAACCGCTTTAGAAATGCTGAAGCAAAACGGGCATTATACTTTGTTCCCCGCGGTTTCCACTTTGAAACTTCAGCTTCTTAGAAAATATCCATATTTAGCCCTTGATTTCACATTTATTTACTTCATGCATTACTTGGGAAGTCATACGAAGGGAGAATATTCTACCCTTTCGTCTCCATTTAGGCCTTCTTTATTTTGCAAAAAATGAAAAATTTGAAACATATTTCCCTTAAAATAATCGCTTATATCATTTGAATAATTAGCTGATGAAAAATAATTTATTTACCAGCAATAATTCATGTTTAAATGTTTTTGTAAACAATGAAAACTTTCGCTCATTCATTATTGTAACCGATACAAGAGATCATTTTTAGGAGAATATTTTCTAAAACGTTTATTTTCTATGAACAAACGCATCCTTCATCATTAATCAGATCAGATTAGACACAATTTTTTTCATTCCACCTTGTAAACGTGTGAGTACCTTTTTATTATTTAGTGTCTGTCGGGGTCAAGTATGTGATTAAGAAGAAAGCAATGAGAACACATATTATTAAAGTTTTAGTTTTTTTTTTCCTTTCAAATGAGGTTTTCACATATTGGAGAGTTACGTATGTGGAGACAGTTTGACTCAATTTTGTTTCAAAATTATGTACAAATCAAATATGGATAAAGTCAATCCGACTAGTAATTTCGAATCAAAGATTCGATTAGCTTTTACAACAAACAAACCATGTAATTTTGTTATGCATTATCTTCCTAAAACAATTTCGCATGCCTTCAAAAAGCTTAGTCGCGTCGACACCATTTGATCCATTAAGCTTAATAACCTATTTGATATCGATGCCATTTGATCCATTAAGCTTAATAACCCATTTGATATCCATGGTGTCCGATATTCCAAAGATTCACTAGGATTTTAGAGAGAAGCTCTGAACTTGTATTTACTTGTGAATGAGATAATATAATGAGAGGGAAGAGACCTCTATATATATAAGTACAAGACCAATCATATTCGTAGATCTCTCTTCAATCTAATAGTAGATATCACATTTTCCCAAATGCTACTTACTCACATTTATTACATATATGTACATTTACCATATTGTCCCCTAGGTGTATTCTAGAAAACTTGAGAAAATTGTTGAAGCCAACTTTCAACTTACCTTTAAAATGCTGAAAACGTAAAGTTAGTAGGGACTAGCTTTGGACTTTCAACATTCCGCTGAATGCTGAAATTATTGTTTCCCTTCCAAAACTATCCTTACTAATTCTTCATATTTATGATTTTGTCCTTAATTATTCTTTTTTTATTGAAAAAGGAGTCAGCCCTTCACCGGTGAGCCAAATCTGGCACTAGCGGCTGTCGTCTAAGCTCGCGCGACCTAGCCAAGGGTTGCTTGACCCAGGGGCCGCATGACCTAGGTGACTACCACCTGGGTCTCGCGGTTGCAGGCGGCCCTCGCCTGGGTCTTACGAGGGTCACGCGACTCCAACTGTTGTCGTGAGACCTAGGTGAAGGCTACTTGCGGCCGCGAGACCCAGGCGGCATTCGCCTAGGTCGCCCGAGGTTGGGCGACCTCTAGCGGCCCTCGGCTGGGTTGCTCGAGGTTGGGCAACCTCTGGTGGCCCTTGGTTGGGTTGCGCGACTCTCGTCGGTCCAGTGAAGGGTTTAGTTCAATTTAAAAAATATATATTATACTTATCAAAGCCCAATGCGAAATTTTTTTCTACCAAACGTATATTCAACTCAAAGTCTATTTGCAAAATTTTTTTATCAAATAAAATTATATTTTCTCTAGTAGCTTTGGGCTTTAAGCATTTGTATTGAACTCAAAATCCCTTGCAAATGCTGAACCAAATGTAGCCTTAAGGGACCGATTGAGGGTTGCTTGTTCCAAGAATTGGTCATGGTTGCCGTACAAAACCCTCTTAGGTGATTCATTTCTTTGGACCGTGACACAAGCACAATACTTTATTAATGAAACTATAGCCTTTAAAAGTCTAGTTAATTTTTTTGTAGAAGTTTTTTTTTGGAACATGGAAAAACACAAGGCTTTATTACAAAAATTGTATTTCTCACATAATGTATCGTTATATATATAATATGAGAATCAAGTGAGCAATTCAATTCTTTTACGAGGTTTTCTTTTCTTTGGTCCAAAATGCAAAAATCAAACTCACGAGCTGGAATTTAACGTAATTCATCAACAGAGATTCCTAAACCAACTTGACCACTCGAATCAGATAGATTACGAAGTCTCAGCTTTGACTATTCTCGTTTCCTCCCGTCATCACGTCTTATTCACGCATGCCTAAAAAGTTTCCATGAAAAAGTATCGCTCTTCAATTATTTCACCTTCGACCCAAAAAAAAAAATCGTTTTAGTCATAAAGATAAGTTACTCATGTCACAAGAGCAGGAAGCAAAATCGGCACGTAAAATAAAAAAAGATAGACGATGAAAATTTGATCATTTTAGGATATGAATCTAAACCTTTGCACACACAAGTAGAAATTCTATTTAATTTAACGCAAAGTCTATTGGATATTCAGCGACATAAGTATCATGTTCATGAATAACAACTTTGATTTCAATAATATGCTATTTCGGTTCAATTAATCTATCAATAATCATATGGTTCAAAAAAAAGTTTGTTTTATCGATAGATATGTCAATTCTATACAAGTTCATAGGTGATAGAAATGGCGGAAATATGCCCAACTAGATCTCGCCAAAAACCTGTCGATGATCTAATTGTGAATTCATACATGGCAGGCACAAAACCGATCCCAAAGCAAATCGGGACCCAACTCACGGAATCATTTCTGGACCTTAATATAAAGAACCGAATCGCAGAAAAAAGAATGGCAGACCTTAATAACTTGATAAGGTAAAACTGTCCGCGATATCCCTTGAGTTGTACATCTTTTTATTTTTTATTTTTTATGACGACAAGCCCAATAAATTATTAGCGAGACAGTCCATTAATAAAATTAAAAAAAGAAAAAGAGAAACAAGGAATTGGCATAAGATTACTTACTTACCATAGTAGTCCACGATTCCACATGCATGGTTTCCTAATTTGAAGGCGATAAAGATATCAATTACCAACAGAAAAATACCGAAAAGGAGGAGGAGAATAATATTGCTCAGGATCAGGGTCCGGGGTCCGGTTCAGACTCGGGTGTGCATGTGGGTTTAGACGCACGGGCTGAAGAAGCTCTTGGAATGCGAAGAAAATTAATTCCGTTACTGAAAATAATTTATTTTTAAATATTTTTATGAACGAAGAAAACTTTCATTCATTATTATTGTAAGTAATACAAGCGGCCATTCTTAGGAGAATATTTTCCAAAACATTTCTTTTATGTGAACAAGCACACCTCAATTATAGTCGGATTAAATTAGGCACATTTTTTTGTACCAACCCATTAGTACTTTTTGGATTATTTAGTGTCGTGGATAAAGTATGTGATGAAGAAGAAAGCAAAAGGGATCAATATTGAAGTTTTTTTTTTCTTTTTTTCAATGAGCATTTCACATAGTTGAGGAGGTGGAGCTAAGGACAATTGGACTAAATTTCGCTTGAAAAATATGCACAAACCAAATATGGATGAAGTCAATCTGACCAGCAATTTTGAATCGGAGATTCGATTAGCTTCTATAATAAATAAATTGTGTATTTTTGTTATGTATTATCTCCCTAAATTAATTTTGTGTGCCTGCAAAAAGCTTAATAACCCCATTCAATCAATAAAATCAGAGTCCACCGACGACACAATGTTCAATGCACTTGTTCAATTCTCGTGCACGAACATGGTGTTTTAGCAATCTACTTGTGACCGTGGTGAAAGCTCAAGACTTTATTAATGAAATGATAGCCTTTAAAAGTCTAGTTAATTTTTTTTTTGGAATTTTAAAACATGGAAAAACACAAGGCTTCATCACTAATATGAGTATATTAGTCAAGTGAGGAACTCAATTCTTTTACGAGGTGTTTCCTTATTTGATGCAAAATACAAATCAAACTCAAAAGCTACAATTTAATGTAATTCATCAACCGAGATTCCCAAAACAACCTTTGACCACCCGAAGTCAGATAGATTACGAAGTTTCAGCTTTGACTATTCTCGTTTTCTCCCATCATCCCATCTCATTCACGCGTGCCTGAAATGTTTTCTATGAAAATGTATCGCCCTTCAATTATTTTCACCAAAAAAAAAACATCTTTTTAATCATAAAAATAAATTGCTCATGTCACTTAAAAAACAGTAAGCAAAAAGGGCACATAAAAAGAGAAGAAGAGATAAAACGATGAAAATTTGATCATTTTAGGATATGAATCTAAACCTCTGCACACACACATACGAAGAGATTCGATTTAATTTAACGCGAAGTCTGTCAGATATTCAGCGACCTAAGTATCATATTTATGATTTGATAGGCTATTTCGGTTCAGTTAACTTGTCGATAATCATATGGTTCAGAAGAAGTTTGTTTTGCCGACAGATATGTCTATTCTATACAAGTTCTCAGGTGATGGAAATGGCGAGATATACGCCCAACTGGATCTCGCAAAAAAACCTTTCGATGATCTAATCGTGAATTCATACATGGCAGGGCACAAGAACCGATCCCAAAGCAAATCGGGACCCAACTCACGGAATTATTTCTGGACCTTAATATAGAAAAACCGAATCGCAGAAAAAAGAATGGCAGACATTCACGGTTCAAACAGAGGATTCGACAGAAGGAATCGAGGAGAGGAGCTGAAGAAGAAAGCAGCTAACTTTAGAGAGCAACTACTGATCGGTCATAAGAGAGAAGCTATACAGATACGGGGTTCTTGACTTTAGGGGCGAATCGCGACGAAGATGAGGAGGAGCGGTCAACCGAAGAACTTGGGGTCGTAGCCGTTGCTGGTGGTGGCGAGGATGTAGTAGGCGACGATGTGGCCGATGGAGCCCCAGGCGAGGACGTCGACGATGTTGAACCCGACGGGGTCGTTGGACTTGAGGAGGCTGACGTACTCCTGGGCCCTCTTGTCGCCGGCCTCGAAGTGGGTCTTCCCGTTCTGCTCCGGCAGCCCCTGCTTCGCCACATTCTCCCTCTGGAAGTTGAAGAATACGAACCTCCCCAGGAACAGCGACAGCCCCGTGCTCAGGCTTATCACCACCGGCGCGCTCAGATACGCCCTTACCGCCCCCGATCGCCTCGGTGCTGCGGCCGAAGAGGAGGAGGAGGACCTGGTAGCCCTTTTGGCGAGGGGCCTGAGGCCTTGGAAGGAGATGTTGGCCGGAGAGAGGCCGGTGCTGTGGCGCCTTGAGGCGGCGCCGACGGCGAGGGAGAAGACGGCGGGGGACGCGGCGGCCATCGTCGGAAAAATGTTGGTGAGCGTGTGGAGGATGTGCGGAGGTTGTGGTGGAAGTAGTGGAGTGGAGGGGGATAGGATGGATATGATAATAAAAGGTGGAGGGGGAGAGAGGGAGGTTCTGAGGATGAAAATTGGAGTAAGAAAGATTTTGGGGGGTGACGTGGATGGATTTGATTGGTCCTTTTTGGATTAGAGATTTTTCCGTTCCATGTGACCAGCTGCTGTTTATCAACGGGGAAAAGCTAAGGCAACCGAACTGTATCACTTCGTTTTCCACCCACATATAAAATTAACGATAAGATAAAATGAAAGTTAGATCGAATTTATGGAGTTAGAAAAGGCATACATACAACTTGCCACCTTTATGGTCAGGAAATTTTTTGGGTCTGTCTGAAGTCCGGGGTGAAATTGAGTTAAGCTAATGATTAGTCTATCCATCATGTTCAAGCTCAAGGTCGAGCTACTCATGTGATTTGTCGAGTACGGTTCGAGCTTACTCATACTATGTATTCAAACTTTCTATCAAACCTTGAGCTTGAACACAAGTTCCTTTAGAATGATGACAAGGGAATAGACTTTAGCTTGATAAAACATTTCGATACTCGATTGAGCTCGAATTGGATTTCGAGCATCGACTATGTGAGTTGAGGTGAGCTCAATTTTGACACTGTTGACTTGGTGACACCCTGGCTCAAAGGAACTTGATTTTCCACTTTCCAATTAGCATTGTGATCTAATTCTTATATCATCTCTGTGAGGTAATCTTCTTAATCCTGCGGTGGAAGTCTTCATACATGGTCTTTCAAAAGAATTCGTTATTTCTTTAGAAACTTACTGAGTTGTTCGCCCTAGATAAAATTGGAGCTAATTAGAGACTCCATTAATCTAATGGACGGAAGAAAGATTATAATTATCCACATTTCCCATGTCCAACCAAGTCCGTTGCTTTAGTCCTTTGGTCTTAAAATCAAATCAATTCAAATGTCGATGAAATCATTCACATTAGACACGAATCCGCATGTTGCGCAGGAATAAAGGTAAAAAAACAAGTTACTTTATCTTAAAGCGAATAATTACAATAGATAGATAAATAAATAAATAAATAAGCACCGTTAAAAATTTACGCGGTCATCTGCTTCTTAACATAAATGCACATTTTATGAGAATTTTTGAGCAGTCAAATGTGATTAATTATAATTAAAGACAAATGATTAAGATGTAGATTTCATGATCAATGCTTCGCAGAGGGTAGTGCATATATACTCAACTGGCGCTCAGGTGAAGTATTTTTGTGAGAAATGCAACAAATTGCTAGATATCAAGAGCAGTTCAATGTGTCACTAGATGAGGTGATTTTTTTAGAAATGCTCTTTAGAATATATTTTATATAAGATTATGTTCCAAGCTATAACAATGGAGGTTGTACCACATTTGGAAGAGACCTTATAGCGAGAGGCAGAGAATGCTATGAGCATGGAAATTTCTGTGCCAACTAAAAATCATATTAAGACATCACAATTCTATTGACATATATACAATATTCCACCCACACAAAATGAAACTCCCCTGTGCACCATGCTCTGTCCGCATACTCACACATTACCACCCAAAAAAGCTGCACAGCCAAGAGAAAATTATTAACAGTGACCGCACATTCAGATCAGACGAGGGAGTCGAGGTATGAGAAATTCCGTCGCCGGCCATACTCGAGGAGGCTGCCGTACGTTCGGTCCCACACTCCAATAAAGAGTGACTCTGTGTCGGGACTGAACGACATGCCGGATATCTCGCCAAAAAAGTCAATCTCCTGCTCTTTCTTGTAACCGGTTTTCGTATCGTAGACATGGACGAAATCTGCAGGTTCTGCCATCGCCATATACCGGCCATCGGATGTATAGCGGATGGACCGTATGGCTCCAAGGTTGCCTTTCAAAACAGCGATTGACTTGGATAAGTTCCGTATGTCCCAAATCCTACAAGTTTTGTCCTGGTTTCCCGTAGCAAAAGTGACGCCATCTGGGTGCCACTCCGATGCAAAGGAGAAATCCAGATGCCCGCACAACGGCATGATTGTCTGCAAAGAATGAGTACTCTGGTAAATATAAAGAATTATCAAAGATATATGTGACTAAACGAACTAAGCAGACAGGATGTGGAAAGAGGATATTACTTTTCCAGTTTTTGCGTCAATCAAAATACCATCAGAATCATCCCCAACTATGACAAGAAGCTTCCCATCTGGACTCAAAGAAGTATGCTGCAACCGAATAAATAAGTAAATGGATAACCCACTCTCAGAAAAAGGGACCAACAAGAATTATCTAACTGAAACCATTTCTCAAATCACCAAAGAAGGAAATGCAAGATCCTTACATTCACAGGCCAAGGGAAACGGAAATGTTTAGACAGTTCAAAGTTTTCCATATCAAAATCTCTGACTCCACAGTCATTGTTTGATGCTATAAAGTGAATTCCACCACTGAAAATTAAATAAAAGGAATTAGCATCATATTTAACAGAACTAGTTTGAAGAGGGAAGATCATTGAGGTAGCAACACTGGACCTGGGACTGTCATATATCTCAACCGCATTTGTGATGGCATTATCATCATAGGTTGTCCTGGAACAGAAGCTAATTCCAGGCCGATCTAAAAACTGCACACAACAGGATAAGTGATAAAATCCTTAGTGATAGATATGCCAATATTCAACTCATGGCACTTTTTAAAATCATAAAATCACAGCCAAGGTAATTCCTTGATCATCCCACTAAAAAGACAATATATATGAAAATCACAGCTATGGATCACATTTGAGAGCATCCATGAAGAAAAATTACCAAATATAACGTTTAAGTTTAATAATTGGATATTTTGTGAAGAACCCTCAATCTTAATATGTTTATATGCAATCATCTAAAACTTGAGGATTTTTTTACCCAATCAATCTAAATCCACTGTTACAGAATTTACCTTACATATGAGTTCTCCCTGAAACCCGCCTGCAACTAGAAATCTATCCTTTACTGCTAGAGTACTAACTTGAGTCTGTGTAAATCCTTCCAACAAGCTTCCAGGATGTTTCTGAGAACAAGATTTATCTCATTAATCAGTAGCTCACAATAAACATAAAACTCAATAGAGTGAAATATGAAAAGCAACCACCTCATTTGGTGCCACATGTCCTGCGAGATTAAGAACTTCAGACTTCTTGCCCGTCAATGAAGACCAATGAACAACAGAATAGTTTGACATCAAGTAAACATCATGCTTTGATGTTGCCCAAACCAAGTTCCTCAACTACAATGACCAAAAAAGATGAAAATATGATCAGTCCTACACACCACACAACTGTAAAAACTTTTAACTTGCCCAATCAATAAAAGAAACCCACTATTGACTGCAATTCCATGGGCTGAAATGACCGATGTATTTCAATATGCAGATATCAATTCAAACTTCAGAACCCGAGACATAGACACTCTAGGCACTCCCCACCTTTAAAAAATTAAGTAATATGCAGACAACCAGCAGCTATAGGATAGCAAAACCACCCTCTACTTACCTGGAAATGAAGAATAGTAGATTTGACAGATCTTGAGTTCCGTCTAAACTCATAAAATGGGTTACCTTTCTCTGTAACTGTGCAGTCCTGTAAAGTAGACACACACATCAAATGAGTGTAGACTTACATTGATCCAAAAACACACCTGCAATCCCTTTTCTTCCCTTTTGATTGAAATGGATGTCAAAAAGAGAGGAAAAGATCGCAAAACAAACTGTTTTTACCTTCCCTGATTTCTCTCCAGACTGAGGAACATTTTCATAATTCTTATACTGCTCTAGCCTAGTCTGCCGGTACTTCTCCCTTGTGATGCTAAGCCTATCCCATGGAATTCCCTGAATATCTCTTCCTCTTCTTGCTTGATCAGCAGTAGTATCGGTAAATCTATTTTGCTGGATAAAAGGAATACCCGGCGAATGAGAGAGAGAGAGAGAGAGAGAGAGAGAGAGAGAGGAGAGAGAGGGGGGGATGAGCCACTGTTTTGTAAGGACAGAACTAAAAATACAGTTCAAAATGTTTGGAACACAAATTAAAATAAACTGAGCCTTGGATACGATTGTAAGGATAACAAAATGGATTACAAACCGAAATGTCTATTTCATCAACATCAGATTCTGGGTCGGCCAATTCTCTGCCATGGAGCTCTCCATCATCTTCAGATTTGTAGTCGTCTGCCACATATTCACCATCGTCCCCTTGATGGGACATCTTTATCCCAACAATGAACCTACTGACCTACTGACAAGCAAATTGACGTAAGATTACCGAAAACAAAAAGAGGAACCTACATTGAATGAAATCATGTAGACATTTCTACGCAGTTTGCCACATGATACAAAGCACAGGAATTTTTTTTTTTTTGGGAAAGGACTGGAAAGCACATTCACCAGCTCTACGAGGTGAAAAATGGGCGGTGCAATCAATACGGTAAGGAAACATAAGCTACAGCAATCTTCCGCCCGTGCACATAAAACCGCATGCACTGATCCATACCCAGAAGCTCATCTTCCCTTGTGACCAAAAACCACAAAAGCAAACGAACGAACGACAGATTGCAAGCCAATCATACTTATCACCCGCATAAGGAGGAGAAGAGGGTGACACAAAGTGTTCACGTAACCATACAGAACCAATTGTCCACACTCTCTAGAAATCCAAATGGCGACGCAATCAAATTATGCTTATTTTCACCTATCAACTGAAACACACTAACACAACACGAACAGCAGGAACAACCATTCGACAATTACCCTTCCACATGTCTCTACACAAAACAGCGAAACAGCAACCTAATCCCCACCAGTATCTCAATCTCATCGACGACGATAGGACAAATCACAGCAACAACACCGCAATAAAGCCAAACCCCCGGCGGCGAAAGCAAAACCCCTCCATGCTAAAACCGCGAGACAACGAAAATCCGAAGCAGCGGAGCCGATTCGCGAGCGACGAAATCGAATCGAACCGACAAAGAGAAAAAAAGAACTACGTGATTCACCTGTAGGCGGATTCGTGCGATTGGAGAGGAGAAGGAAGGGGGCGGGGGGGCGGATCGATCTGGAAACGCGGAAATCTTCGAGAACAATACTCGGAGTCGCGTGATATCTAAAGCGGAATTCGCGACGACGGGAGGGGATTCGCTGAAGAGAGAGAAGAGCGAACAAGGAGGGATTTATATACTGAGACCTCACCACCAGCAGTCGAACGGCGAATGGGATCCCGACAAATCCACAGAAAGAGAGATGACGGTGCCGATTATCTTTTCTCCATCGATGAGATTGCAGAAATTACGCATGACAATGACGGATCCCTATGCCTGTAATCGTATCTTATTCTCTCGGTTATCATCTGTAGTCTCGTTTTTCTTTTAACTTCGCATGACATGGGCGATTAATACTGCGAAAAAAAATAATCCTAAATTAGTATATCTTCGATAAATTTATCCTAACTAATTTTTTGAGTATCAACAATCCCAAATTGATATGTCTTTGATAAATTTATTCAAAATTGATATATTTGTGACAAATTTACTTTTCGCTAGTCTCCGTTAAATTTTAATGACACGTGCAATTGACTAGTATATTAATTTAGAATTTTACTCTCCATTCGTGGAGGATGTATTTATTACAAATGTACCGGATTGGGGTTTTTGACTATCAAAAAATTAATTTGAGAGTATACAAGTATACCGATTTGGAATATTTTATGGTTATTTATGGTAAATTTGTCACAAGCATATTAGTTTGGGTTAAGTGTACGATTTAAGGTTTTATTAATCATATATCACATCACATTTTGAGATTAAAATTTGTTGTTACGTTAAGAATTTGTTTGGAGTGATTTCCATTTCCTCTTTTTAACAATTTGCTTTTGTTCAATCCTATGCTTTAAGCATTTCTATTATTTCGCATCTTAAATATTCCAAAGTTTCGTAGCATGTAAACGCCGGTCCGTAAATTCATACATAATTCCTATCGTGAGTTTCTGAAATTTTAATAAAAGTGATAGGAAGAAAATAAGTATTTTGACTTTTTAAAAGTTGTAACTAATAATCTAATTTGGATTTCAATCCTTAATGCAATTTCTTCTTCTTTGCAGTTACCTACCGTGATCAGAATGGGACCCATCTGCGATGCGCTGATGTGGCAACCGCTCGCCATGAAATTGGACGTATGCGAGTTCAAAATAAATAAATAAAAGGTTTTCACTGATTATTTTGATTTTTCTTATTTTTGAAGTTTGAGGTTTTTTTTTCTTTCGAAAGTTTGGGTTCAATTGGCAACTAATTGGATGCCATTTACGGTGTAAAGACATGAAAGTTTAATGAAATGTGTAACAAAGATCAAAGTTTGATACCTTTAAATAAAATTTCCCATATTTGCATCCACAATTCAAAACTATTATATCATTAGTTCAATATTGTGTACTCGAAAAAGTTGCGGACCAACTCTTGTAAATTAAGAAACTATTCTACATCTTGTAACCGCTATGCAAATCCATGCATGCCAAGTTTGGGTTTTGACAACAAAGATCGAAATGGACCAAAGAGGTTACCTTGTGCAAAAGAAGCACAAACGAGTGCTTTGCGGGATCCAAACATCGTTCAGAAACAAAGAAAAATGAAACCTTAAACTCATAATTGGCAAATAAAAGAAAAGCACTCTTTACAGTGTGCAATCCTTCCACATCAATATTGCCGTTAGTCACCAAAATTTCACGTTGGAACTTAATAACAATTAGATTTGGGTACCAATAAAAAAAATGATGCTTTATAAAAAGACGAATAACTTTTAAATTAGAATTGAGATTCAAATTGAAATTTATGTTATTTGACTTTACGAGACAATAAAATAAATTGAACTAAAATTCGAGCCTGAATAAAATTTATACTTTGGGACCAAAAGAACTTCGAGGCCTGTTTGGGAAACTTGCTCCAAATAATGACTCATCACCCCTTTACCAGCCAAAATGCATTCTGACATACGTCTAATCTTACACAAGCCAATATTTAAGCAGGAAATCGTATTGACTCGTCGGTTAGATTTTGCAGACTAAAAAAGACATCATGTCGTACCGATCAAAGCAATAAGTAGGAAAATACCCGGACTCCATTGCATCTCAGTTCCAAGGAATCCACACACTACCTTTACACACGACCTTTACTAGGCCCCAGAGGGACAACAGGAACCCACCAAACTCAAAAGGTCTCTCCCCTGCAGGCCCGACTGGTCTCCAGTTTTTTGTGAAATTACTGTCGGGGCCATCGCGTACTTCTCGGTCCAGGATCGAGCAGTGCTCTCGTACACTGCTCTGTTCCGCGCGACCTTTGAATTAACGGAATCGTCAGGGTTCGAAAGCATATTGGAAAAAGAACCTGCAATCGCGAAGAATGCAATCAGTGAAGGCAATCAACCCGAATCGCATAACTAATCACTTCCGGTCTGCGTTAGTTAATGGAAACTCCCCCTATCAAGTAAAAAAAGTAGTTCCCAAATGTATTCCCAGTTTCCCACGCGAGCTCAAACCAGACGGTTAGCCAAAAAACTGGACAATTTGCCAAGTGAAGATTTTCTTTGTGCAGCGATAAAAAAAAAAATTCGCTTTTTTGGAGAGAGATACTGTTGGAAACTAGTATTAACACTTAGAGGGGGATGAATAGATGTAGTAGAACTTTATGCGCAAGCAATAATAATCTTTTGCAATCTACAAACAGAATTTAAATAGAGAGAGTGAAGAGGATTGCAAACACAGATTATAGTGGTTCGGCTTTTGTCAAGCCTACGTCCACTCTCTCTGCGCGATCGCCAATAGGCTGGATTTCACTTTATGTGATCAATTCTGATTACACACTCTTGAGTGTTAGCAAGACTTGGTGATGATATGTCTCACAAAGTCACTCTTTTTGGTAATTCACTAGGATCACTCAATTACGCTCTTTTCGGACAACAAGTGAAGAATTGAATCAGCCTTGGAATATATTTATCCACTCTAGTCTCCTAGGTCTCATCCTATCCTTATATACTCTCCAAGCCACACTCGACCGTTGGCTCTTTCCGTGAGAGTTCCGTCTTCCTTTCCCTGGGCGACTTTATAAGGCAAGTCTTTTGACCGTTGGAGGTAGATTGATCCCCTTGGATTCTCGCTTCGCCCATACAATCAAAATCCGGGCTTCCATAAGTGTTTCATCCTTCTTTGGAAGTTGTCGATGATTGATCTTGTTGATCAATATAAATATGGTAAGTGAAAATCATATGACCGTTGGTGATCCGATCCCGTAGATACATCTTAAGTCCGACGACTTTAAGTTACGAGTCCGCCTGAATTTCGATGCAGACGGTCGACTTAAAATCTCGATCTGGTACGGTCGGACTTAAATCTCGGCCCTGGTACGGTCGACTTAAATCTCGGCCTCCGGTACGATCGTACTTAAATTTCCGTCTGGTACGGACGGACTTAAATCTCGGTCCGAAGTTCTGCGTCTGCTCAAAAGCATACGTTAGTAGCCTTTGATTTATTTTGTCATCTTCAAAATATCATAAGGGATTTTCCTAACAATCTCCCCCTTTTTGATGATGACAAAACAATCTCTGAATATGCAATTATGCTTTTAAATATATTGATAAATCAAAGCATCATAAGCACATAATGCAATATCCAAAATTGAGCAAAAGAAATTATTGAAATAATTGCAGCTCAATATTATGCACTAAATAATATAAATCAATTAGCACATATGCATATACATATTTTCTCCCCCTTTTTGTCATAATCAAAAGGCGATAATAATTAAAAAGGGTGTCACGTGGAGAATAAATTCACATAATATCTTCAAAAATGTATTAGGCATGAAAAACAAACTTTAAAGATATCATGTTGATATGAACATAAAGAATATTCAATATAGCTCATATATATATCAACAAAAATCTACCAAGGAAAGAAATGGATGATATACTTACCAAATTATGTAGAACACACTTTACCTTTTCTTACCATAATAATCAATGTCAAGATCAATTCAAAAAAATCTGCCATACTTAATCAATGCTCCCCCTCAATTTGTTGCCTTTTCGAAATGATCACAATTCTCCCCCTTTCTTTTTATATACACTTTCTCCCCCTGTCCTCATTACAGTATTTACGATAATACTTATCGTAGCTTGTGCACATTGAATAGAATGGCATCCCTTTATTTCCTTTGTAGCAATGACAATTGCACTATTCTCTTGCTTTTGAAATTTGAGGTAGAAGTTTGTTTTCTTCAATCAAACTCGCCTCCAATTTAATCTGCATAAACTTAACAAACTTTCTGCACAAATGCACTTTCAATAATTTGTGAGAATTTTGTGCAATGAGTTGAGCTTTCGAAAATAGTATAAAATCTCCATAATTTCGGATCAAGCTTTCCCAACCTCATATGGAAAGATTTTTTTTTTTCACCAGCAAATCCTTGCAAAATTGATAATAATTTTTGCAAATTATAGAAAATATCACGCACATACCTTTCTTCAATTTGCGGATCAAACTTGCCAGATATAAAGTATCTTCTAAGATTATAGCAAGTGAATCCCAAAATACAACAATATCTTTAAAGGGATTTCCCTAAGCATAAATTTCAAAAAGATATTATTGATGCAATATGCAAAAACGAAGTAGAATTTTTATCACGTGCCAAATCAAGTAATAAAAATGTGCAATATCTGACGAGATTTTTGCAATATAAATCACACGTGAGTCATCAAAATCATCTTGAACCATAAAAATTTGTGTATAAATTTGGAAGGCATGAAGATAAAGATGGAATATTTTATTTCCTTACCCAAGGTATATATTTATATATACCATTGATTTAGAAACAGATCTCATCAATCATCGCTTGAGATATTCTTCGATTGCTCGATGATTTGCATAGATTTTTGCAATCATTCTTCTTTTGTAAAATTTCCTGCAGTAATCTTCTTTTCTTTTGGTATCCATGAATTTGGATCCTTCTTTCACGTTAGAGCACAAATAGGAAATTTTCATAAAAACTCAACGATACTTTCCTATCTTGTATAAAATCTCGTAAGACAAATTTTTGCTTTGCAAAAAAAATATAACAGAATAAGAGAGCATAAAATCCAATCAAATAATCATGATTATCTCTAAGCAGGATATTAAATTAATCACACGTATCAAATTCCAACTCACAAAACTACCAAAAATATATCACACGATTCTTCCTACAATATAACCAATTATAGAATATAAAATCTGAATCAACCGAAGCATAAAAAGAGCATTATGCACAAACAGATTCTTGCTTCCTTACCTTTATTACCTGCAAGAAAACAACTTATCTTTTCTTTAGTACCCAAATGAATTTGGGTCCATTTCGGTTAGAGGAGGCATCAAATTTCCAATTGATTGACTTGGATTTCTTCCAATCAAGTAGACATTGTTGCTTAAAGTGATTATGATCACCACAATTCGAGCAATTAAAAAATTGAGATCCAACAGACTTAACAAATTGCTTACCAAAATGATTTCGATAATGGTGGATCGGAGGTTTGCGCCGCAATCTCTCTTTTACTTTTGGAAAATCATTATTGATCTCACTTGTAGAATTTTTCTCTCTCAATTTAGAGATATTCTTTAACGCTTTCTTATGTTCTGCGCATAACTCTTCAAAAAGATTATCATAATCAAGAATAGGATTTGAACATGTTACCTCATCTTCTTCAAATTCAATGTCCGCCTTTAAGCATAAATTCTCATCATCGCTAGATTCACACTCGATGTCGCTCCACGTTTCGGCTTTCTTTGTGGACTTCTTCCCTTTCGAATTGCTTCTTTTTCTCACAAGGTGTTCAGATTTTTTGATCAACGACCTCATCTCCTCATCGTCATCCTTTTTATCTTCCTCAAAATCTGCCTCATTAAAATCAGCATTAGATTTTAAAGCAATTAACTTCTTACCTTCTGGATCTTCATCATTTATACGTTCCGCTTCATAAGATTGCAAAGTTCCAATAAGTTCATCAACAGATAAAGGCGAAATCCTCAACGTCTCGCGAATTGAAGTTTTGACGTTGTTCCAATCCTTCGATAATCCTCTCAAGAGCTTGTTGACCTTCATTGGTCCTGGGATTGGTTGTCCTTGATATGCAAGTCCATTCACTATTTCAGTGAATCTGCTGAACATGTCTCCAATGGGTTCTCCTGGCTTCATCTTGAATGATTCGTATTGCCCGAGAAGAATATTGATTTTGGTCTCCTTTACACGATCAGTCCCTTCATAAGTAACATGCAACTTATCCCACACTTCTTTCGCTGTTTCACAAGAGGAAATTCGATTATACTCATTAGGAGATAAAGCACAGTAAAGAGAGTAGATAGCCTTTGCATCTAAAGCTTCTCTTTTTGTTATCTCTTTTTGAGATAGAGTAACAGATGATTGAAACATTTTGCCATCCTCTTTTCTAGTAGATGCTGATACAACATTAGGATTGATTCCTTTCTCAACAACATCCCATTCCAACAGATCCTTAGATCTTAGGAATGCCTTCATATTGTTTTTCCAGACATTGTACTCTTTCCCATCAAAGTAAGGTGGTCTGGTGATGCTTCGTCCCTCAATCAGACCTAGTGCAACAATACTAGCCATGAAAGATCTTTAGCTCTGAAGTAATAAACACTTCAAGATACTGAGCACGAGGCTCTGATACCAATTGTTGGAAACTAGTATTAACACTTAGAGGGGGATGAATAGATGTAGTAGAACTTTATGCGCAAGCAATAATAATCTTTTGCAATCTACAAACAGAATTTAAATAGAGAGAGTGAAGAGGATTGCAAACACAGATTATAGTGGTTCGGCTTTTGTCAAGCCTACGTCCACTCTCCGGCGATCGCCAATAGGCTGGATTTCACTATGTGATCAAAGGTGATTACACACTCTTGAGTGTTAGCACTTGGTGATGATATGTCTCACAAAGTCACTCTTTTTGGTAATTCACTAGGATCACTCAATTACGCTCTTTTCGACAACAAGTGAAGAATTGAATCAGCCTTGGAATATATTTATCCACTCTAGTCTCCTAGGTCTCATCCTATCCTTATATACTCTCCAAGCCACACTCGACCGTTGGCTCTTTCCGTGAGAGTTCCGTCTTCCCTTTCCCGGACGTACTTTATAAGGCAAGTCTTTTTGACCGTTGGAGGTAGATTGGATCCCCTTGGATTCTCGCTCGCCCATACAATCAAAATCCGGGCTTCCATAAGTGTTTCATCCTTCTTTGGAAGTTGTCGATGATTGATCTTGTTGATCAATATAAATATGGTAAGTGAAAATCATATGACCGTTGGTGATCTCGATCCTCGTAGATACATCTTAAGTCCGACATGACTTTAAGTTCCGAGTCCGCCTAGAATTTCGATGCAGTACGGTCGGACTTAAAATCTCGGCTCGGCAGTACGGTCGACTTAAATCTCGGGCCCCAGGTACGGCGACTTAAATCTCGATGCCTGGGTACGATCGTACTTAAATTTCCGTCGGTACGGACAGACTTAAATCTCGGTCGAAGTTCTGCGTCTGCTCAAAAGCATACGTTAGTAGCCTTTGATTTATTTTGTCATCTTCAAAATATCATAAGGGATTTTCCTAACAGATACTATTTCACCAATCGAATCACAGGTATTTAATGCTAGTTGACAAGAAAATTACCTTGGATATTTTAAGAGCGGCCCCCATAGAGTTGTGAAATCCGATATAGAAAAAAATTATTAAGGGTAGGTATTTCTCAAATCACTTCTCAAATCACCCATCAAAATAGATAATAGAGCGTTTATTTTTGCTAATGGCATACATGTAATTTCCATCATAATTATGTTTGCCCTAAACTCATGTTACATATAGGAGCAATATCTTTTATAGTTGTAACGCTAAAGCTTATTACCTTGAGCTTCTAACGCTAATATTGATAGTTAAGAGATTGCTTAATATGGCACCGTAGTTTTATTAAGATACACGTATGAGCTGTGTTAGAGGTCTCATATCGAGATTTGATATGATGTAAAGTAGTTAATATATCTAAGTTGATCCATAACTCATTAGTTTAAAACAATTGGATATATTGATGGATTTGGACTGGGGTCCCTTATTGGTAATCTTCCCGAGTGAAAGGTATTAAATTTCTGTTATGCGCTTCCAACAAATAGTATTAGTATCACACCCCAGATCCTATAGGGATAGAGGTGACACGAACATGAGTTTTATAAGTTCAAAGAATATATAGTACCACTCACCTTGTCATCTATGACTAAACAAAACGGTACATGTATCCTTAAACTTGCGGTCCTAACAAATAATTGAGGAATAATATTAAAATCAAATAAAATTCTACCTTAACTACGAAACAACTAGACTACATCCCTATGAGCTAACAAATTACCTATCTAAAGCGATTATTTAAAGACATTCGCAACGTGAGGCTTGAGCACGAATCTTGATTGAGCTAAAATTCTCTCATCCAAATCCCGTTCCAAGCGATCTTACTATCAAAATGAAGATCATTCCAAGCACTAGAAGACCCATAACTTGGATGACCCAAACTTGAGCCGAAACTAACGAAATAAGGTCTCGAAGTGGCTGGGCGTGTACTGTTCATCATGCGTGGGAAAATTCGAAATTTTGTTTCGGGTAAACTATAAGTTCAAATTCAGTTCCGTAAAATCCTACGTTCCATAACACCCTAAATGATCATTTCTACAAATATACGCACTTAACGACTCAAACATTAGACTTCGTGGCTCAATTTTCCTTAAATTCCGAATTTCAGCCTTAAAGTGGAAAAATGCTTCCATCGGATAAACGAAGAGCACAAGTACTCACCGAGCATTGCACTATAGAGTCAAACCAGCTCAGCTCGGTATCCGTGGCTTGTACGCGCAAAGCGCTTTTCCTTTTCTCCTTTTCTTCTTTTTCTTCTTTCCTCTGGCACGAGCTCTCGAGCTCTTTCATTCTGAGTCGAGCGTTCTCCTTTTCCCCTTTTCTCTTTGACTTCCAACCCATTTTCTTTCTTTTTCTTTTCAAACAAGTGGGTCTCACCAGTCAAAGAGAAAAGCCAACTATCACAATAAAAGCCGATAGTTACGGTTTCCGAGCAAAAGAGCATTATGATGTAGGCTCGTGGGAATGAAGTTGGGTCAGAAGAATACCTAAATTAAAATGGAACATACCTAACATTAAAGTTTACGCATGTGAGTTGTGTCAGTTGTGTATTGTGGTATAGCAATAGGGACCCTTGGAGATGAAGTTGAGCTAGAATGATACTTGAATTAAGGGAGAATAACCCTAATACTGGAGCTCGCACATGAAGAGAAAATTATTATAATACATGTGTGAGTTGTGTTAAAGATCCTATATACCTAGCAATGGCCTTCACATGTGAGGGCTGAATTAAGGGGGAGCGGTCTTGACACTAGAGTTCACATGTGAGGGAAAGATTATTATAATACACGTATAGGTGAAAAGGAGATTGTCAGGATATACATGTGAGTTATTTTAGAGGTCTCACATCAAAGAATTGATATGATGTAGAGCAATTAATATATCTTAGTTAACTCATAATTCATTGACTTAAACTTTTGATTAAATGTTGGTTCAATTGTATATATTGACATGCTTGAACTTAAGCTCCCTCTTGCCGATTGTTGTGGTTGTTGGGCAGGTGAGCATTGTGGTATAGCAACGCAGGCTCGTAGGGATTAAGTTGGGCCAAAAGGATACTTGAATTAAGTTTTTTTTTTTTTGGTAAAGATACTTGAATTAAGTTGGTGATCACCCCAAGTGAAAAATTTGTTGCGGGTTTCCGGGCAAGTGAGTGTTGTGGTGTAGCAATGTAGGCTTGTGGGGATGAAGATATTCTCATCCAAATATGTTACATAAAACTCATCCAAATATGGCAAGAGTCGGCTGAATCCAATCACATTGCCAAGATATGAGTAACTGTCGAGAGGAATACATGACGGCGCGTAGTTCAATGAGATAAATTAGGGTACAGTTACCCTGGGCGGCTTGAATGGAAAATCGGATGGGAAGTGAATGGACAGAAGGAACACATCCCCAACATATGGGCTGGCTGGAGGACCCATGATCGTTGCTTGCCAATGGAACATATTATTATCAACGGGACCTGAGTACACGAAGAAGGAAAATAATGATGAGATGCAGAAAAATAACAAATTAAATTAGCCCAAAACGCCATCTGCTCAACTTCAACAACAAAAACGAAAAGCTCAGACCTGGTATCATAACCTAAAACAAAAGGTGCTAAATAGTATATATATCATCATGCGAAAATGGGGAGCTGATTAGGAATATACATGACCATATGCAGCGACCAGGATCCATGTGCAAATACTAACATTCATTCACCATACTCATCAGATAGTTCAAAGACCTTGTCTGATAAAGAACTGTACCGACTACATTGCCGACTTATACACCATCATATTCCCAAGCAAAAAGCGGGAGAATTGTCAAAAAAGTCCTAAACCTATTGGGGTTGTCTTGCGATCGATCCTAAATCTTTTTTTTTGGCTAATTCAGTCCTAAACCTTTTGCGATTATGCCAATTTAGTCCATCCGGCCAAATTTGGCCGGCCGGAGCTGACGTGGACGCCGGCCGGCGCCGCGACAATATTTTAATATTATTTTTATTATTTTTCAAATTTTTTATTAATTTTTAAATTTTTCTGTTTTTCTTTTTCTTTTTTTTTTTTTTTCTCCCCCCCACCCCGCCGGCGGCGTGGCCGGCCAGCTCCGACGAGGCTGGCCGGCCACTGCGCGAGGGCCGCGAAGCCCTCGCCGGCGGCCGAGCGAGGGTCGCGGCCCCGTCGACCGCCACCCTCGCCGGCGGCCTCGCCCTAGTACGTGCGAGGCCGCCGGCGAGGGTCGCGGCCCCGGCGGCCTCGCCCGTCCCGGATCCGGGCGAGGCGGGCGAGGGTGAAGCCGCCTCGCCAGTGTCCGGGCGAGGTCGCCGGCGAGGGTCGCGGCCCCGGCGGCCTCGCCCGGCCCAGATCCGGGCGAGGCGTCGGGGCGGGGCCGCGACCCGCCCGGCCTCGCCTGCACTGTGGGCGAGGCCGCCGGGGCCGCGACCCTCGCCGCCCTCGCCGGCGACCTCGCCCGGACCGGGCGAGGCCGCCGGGGCCGCGACCCCCGCCGCGACCTCGCCGGACCGGGGTGAGGCCCGGGGCCGCGGCCTCGCCCGATCTGGGCGAAGCCGCCTCGCCTGTGTCCGGGCGAGGCCGCCGGGGCCGCGACCCTCGCCGGCGACCTCGCCCGGGACCGGGCGAGGCCGCCGGGGCCGCGACCCTCGCCGACGGCCTCGCACGGACCAAGGCGAGGGTGGCCGGTCCGGGGGGCCTCGCCGGCCTCCGGCGAGGGCCGCGGCCCTCGCGCAGCGTGGCCGGCCAGCCTCGCAGAGCTGGCCGGCCACTGCCGCCGGCGGGGGTGGGGGAGAGAAAAAGAAAAGAAAAGAAAAGAAAAACAGAAAATAAAAAAATAAAAAAAATTCGGAAAATAATAAAAAATTCGGAAAATAATATTAAAATATTGTCGCCGGCCGGCGCCGGCGTCCACGTCAGCCCGGCCGGCCAAATTTGGCCGGATGGACTAAATTGGCACAATCGCAAAAGGTTTAGGACTGAATTGGTAAAAAAAAAATGTTTAGGACTGATCCGGCACAATCCCAATAGGTTTAGGACTTTTTTGGCAATTCACCCAGCAAAAAGCCCACAGAAACAGATATGTCTCCTAATAGATTATCATAGAATAAGTACACCACATTTCATGATTTAAGAAGTAAAATCAAGCAGGGTCTCGTTTTAATCAATCAAAGCTAAGTACTTAAGCAGCTAAAAATACAAACCAGCGCAGCACAAAACGAGAGGGTCCCTTCTGCAGGTCCCCAACTCCATCTTAAGCCGCTTCAAAGCCATCCCAAAGTCGAGCTCCTGAAGCCTCTACTTCCTGAAATTTAAAATTCTGGCTGAGTTGGTTTAATATTAAAGGAATCCAAAAACCCAAGCATACGATCTAAACCAATCATGGGCAGCCTTCTTTTGGGCGATTGAAAAGATGAGGTGTTCGGACCGTCATTTCAATATCAGCTGCAAATTTCAATACCATGCAAATGCAAAGCACGATGGCCCAGAAGTTCATAACAATCAGTAGTATTGTCACATTCATCGGGTCATTGATTAGTCCTTGTTTATGCATAAACAAAATATCAGATGCCCCATATATCCAGTCGATGTCGTTATTTAACCAACTATAAACAAGTCCTTCTAAGCTAACTCCTCCGCGAATACCAAACCCAATTGGAAACAAAACTAGCGAATCAATAGTCTTAATCCTCAGATTTCATTAATTTCATCAACCGGCTAGAATACTCAGGTTCGGACTAGCACAGCAACATGTAAACCTCAATTTAAAAAATTAAAAGGAATCTAAAAAGTTATTAAAGTCCACCAAATCATCCTTAAACTCTATTTTACAAAAAATGAATGAATTAGAAAATATATTCTTAAAAATGATCGATTGTACCACTTGAAATTATTAATAAATGAAAAATATTTTGTATTATCAACAGCAAATTATGTATAAATATTTTCATGAACAATGAAATGATTTTTTGTTTATTTATTTTTTCAAGTGGTACAATCAATCGTTTTTTAGAAAAATATTTTTTAAATTATTTAATTTTTGCGAAATAAAGAAAGTCTAATCTTAGAACTCTGAAAGCTTTACATGACACCGGAACACCAAAGCAAATCTTACTCATTGCATCTGAGCCAACCCACCTTAATAAAAAGTAAAAGAAGAAGGAAAAAAAAACTTGGCACACGCCCATCGAAATACACACAAATAGATAAAAGGAAATTGCCACAAATAGTTTGTTCATTTTAGTTCCTAACTATATGAAAATATTTAATGTAATTCTCGATATTGCATAATTATCCAGGAATTACATTGAACATTTTTATATAGTTCAACCAAAAGTTTAAGGATTATATTGAACAAACTAAAAGTTCATGAACAATATTGCACATTGGATTAAAGTTTAAAAATCACATTGAATAAATAAAAAATTTAGGAATCAAATTGCATATTATGCCAAAATTCATGAACTATTTGTGTCATTATCCCATGGATAAATCAAAAGAGGGAAAGAACAAAAGAAGCACACGATCGAGGAGGCACAGACGCAAAATCCCGGATGATAAAGCGACGATTTCAGCTGGAGAAGGACGAAACTGGGCGGGATTACACATACGTACACATGAACACGCGCGCAACACAAGCGTAACAAAGGGGTGACGAGACAGGATCGAGAGCGATGAGAGCGAGAGAGACGAACCTGGAGCGGTGTATGGATCTAGGGTTCGTGATCGGGCTGCGAATCGGGGGAGACTTTGGGGAGCTAGGAAAGAGTGAGGAAGACGAAGACGAAGGACCGTGGCGGTGATTGGCAGGGGGTGGGGGGTGGGGGGATCCAATAGAATAGTTACGTTAAAGAATCGATAATCTTTGAAAATACATATTTTCTTGACCGTGACGGACTTATGGGTCTTCGATTCCGATCGCTTTGAGATGAGCCCCTTGTTCCTTGTTCTTGTCCCATAATCCGTTCCACGCCGTTGTTTACGATATTCTGATGTTTCTGTTCTGCGCATACCCACAGAAGAGAGAGAGAAGAGCCACGAGGAGCATCAAATCAATATAGCAGCTAAATGCTTTTGGACAAATTATTCGAATTTGCCCCCACCAAAAAAAAAGTTTTAACTTTGACAGAGTATCAAAGAAGGGTGGAAGTTTTTGCGTTCTTTTCCTCTTCCTATCTCGTTTAGTGGAATTCCCTTATGACAATTTCTCCTGTAGGAGCAGCAGATTGCACCTTCAAACCGTTCGAGCTTTTGAAATGTTTGGCTAAATACATTCAATGGGGAGACACAGTATGAATTCAGTAACCTTCAATGGGGAGACAGTCTGTCTCCTCGGCCATACTCGCGGAGGCCACCGTACGTTCGGTCCCACACTCCAATGAAGAGCGACTCGGTGTCGGGACTGAACGACATGCCGGATATCTCGCCGAAAAAGTCAATTTCCTGCTCTTTCTTGTACCCAGTTTTTGTATCGTAGACATGGACGAAATTTGCAGGTTCTGCCATTGCCATATACCGGCCATCGGATGTATAGCGGATGGACCGTATGGCTCCAAGGTTGCCTTTCAAAACAGCGATGGACTTGGATAAGTTTCGTATGTCCCAAATCCTACAAGTTTTGTCCTGGTTTCCCGTAGCAAAAGTGACACCATCTGGGTGCCACTCCGATGCAAAGGAGAAATCCAGATGCCCGCACAACGGCATGATTGTCTGCAAAGAATGAGTACTCTGGTAAGTACAAAGAACAATCAAAGATAACTGTGGCTAAACGAACTAAGCAGACAAGATGCGGAAGAGGAAGTTACTTTTCCAGTTTTTGCATCAACCAAAATACCATCAGGATCATCACCAACTACGACAAGAAGCTTCCCATCTGGACTCAAAGAAGTATGCTGCAACCGAAGAAATAAGTACATGGATACCCCGCTCTCAGAAAAAGGGACCAACAGAAATTATCAAACTGAAACCATTTCTCAAATCACCAAAGAATTAAAAAAGCAAGAGCCTTACATTCACAGGCCAGGGGAAACGGAAATGTTTAGGCGGTCCAAAGTTTTCCATATCAAAGTCTCTGACTCCACAGTCATTGCTCGATGCTATAAAGTGAATTCCACCACTGAAAATTAAGTAAAAGGAATTAGCATCATATTTAACAGAACTAATTTGAAGAGGGAAAGATCATTGAGGTAGCAACACTGGACCTGGAACTGACATATATCTCAACCGCATTGGTGACGGCATTATCATCACCGGTTGTCCTGTAACAGAAGCTAATTCCAGGCCGATCTAAAAACTGCACACAATAGGATAAGTGATAAAATCTTCAGTGATAGATGTGCCAATGTTTAACTCGCAGCACTTCTTAAAATCATATAAGGTAATTCCTTGATTATCCCACTAAGAAGACAATATATCTGAAAATTATATGGATCCCATTTGAGAGCGTCCATGAAGAAAAATTACTAAATATATGTTTAAGCCTAATAATTGGATATTTCGTGAAGAATCCTCAATCTTAATATGTTTATATGCAATCATCTAAAAATAGAGAGAAATTTTTACCCAATCTAAATCCATTGTTACAGAATTTACCTTACATATGAGCTCCCCCTGAAACCCGCCTGCAACTAGAAATCTATCCTTTACTGCCAGGGTACTAACTTGAGTCTGTGTAAATCCTTCCAACAAGCTTCCAGGTTGTTCCTGAGAACAAGACTTATCTCGTTAATCAGTAGCTAACAATAAACATAAACCTCAATGGAGCGATATATGAAAAGCAATTACCTCATTTGGTGCCACATGTCCTGCGAGATTAAGAACTTCAGACTGCTTGCCTGTCAATGAAGACCAATGAACGACAGAATAGTTGGACATCAAGTAAACATCGTGCTTTGATGTTGCCCAAACCAAGTTCCTCAACTACAATGACCAGAAAGGATGAAGATATGATCAGTCCTACACACCACACAATTATAAAAACTTTTAACTTGCCCAATCAATAAAAGAAACCCACTATTGATTGCAATACCATGGACTGAAATGACCAATTTATTTCAACATGCAGATATCAATTCATACTTCAGAACCCGAGACATAGACACTCAAGGGGCTCCCAACCTTTAAAAACTTAAGTGATATGCAGACAACCCGCAGCTATAGGATGCAAAAGCACCCTTTACTTACCTGGAAATGAAGAATAGTAGATTTGATAGATCTTGAGTTCTGTCTAAACTCATAAAATGAGTTACCTTTCTCTGTAACTGTGCAATCCTGTGAAGTAGACACACATCAAATGAATGTAGACTTACATTGATCCAACAAATACACCTGCGATCCCTTTTCTTCCCTTTTGATCAAAATGGATGTCAAAAAGAGAGGAAAAGATTGCAAAACAAACTGTTTTGTAAGGACCGAACTAAGAAAACAGTTCAAAATGCTGGAAACACAAATTAAAATAAACTGAGCATTGGATACAATTGTAAGGATAACAAAATAGACTACAAACCGAAATGTCTATTTCATCAACATCAGATTCTGGGTGGGGCAATTCTCTGCCACTGAACTCTTCATCATCTTCTGCTTTATCGTCGTCTACTGCATACTCACCATCGTCCCCTTGATGGGACATCTTTATCCCAACAATGAACCTACTGACCTACTGACAAGCAAATTGACATAAGATTACCGAAAACAAACAGAGAAACCTACATTGAACGAAATCATGTAGACATGTCTACGCAGTTTGCCACATGATACAAAGCGCACAATGAAAAAGAAGAAGGGGAGGGCAAAGAACATATGAACCCCAGGATTTTTTTTATTTTTTTTGGGGAAAGGACTGAAAAGCACATTCACCAGCTCTACGAGGTGAAAAATGGGCGGCGCAATTTATACGGTAAGGAAACATAAGCTACAGCGATCTTCCGCCCGTGCACATGAAACCACATACACTGATCCATACACAGAAGCTCATCTTCCCTTGTGACCCAAAACCACAAAAGAAAGCAATAATTTTGCAAGTGGTATAAACAATAATTTAAAAAATATATTTGTAAATATTATTTATTTTTAGCGAAATAAAGAAAGTCTAATCCTAGAACTCTGAAACTTCACAAGACACCAGAACACCGAAGCAAATCTTACTCCTTGCATCACACAGATGTCAAAGCCGACCCACCTAAAAAAAAAAGGATAAAAAAAACTGGCACACGCCCATTGAAATACACACAAATAGATAAAACAAGAGAGAGAGAACAGAAGAAGCACGCGATCGAGGAGGTACAGTCACAAAATCCCAGATGATCAAGCGACGGTTTCAGCTGGAGAAGGACGAAACCGGGCGGAATTACACAAACGAACACATGAACACACGCGCAAGACAAGCGTAACAATGGGGTGACAAGACGGATCGAGAGCGAGAGGGACGAACCTGGAGCGGTGTATGGATCTAAGGTTCGAGATCGGGCTGCGAATCGAGGAGACTTTGGGGAACCAGGAAAGAGCGAGGAAGGCGCAGACGAAGGACTGGCGATGATTGGCATGGGTCCCATCGTTATTAAACACGCTTTCATGAACAATTTACATTTTTTAGAATGGTTAATTATCAGAGTTGGAGATTCTTTCGAATCCTATTCACCCCCAATTGACAATAATCATACAAAAATCTCACGGAAATGAATAGAATGGTTACATTAAAGAATTGATAATCTTTGAAAATACTCATTTCGTTGACCGTGATGGACCCATGGGTCTTCGATTCTGATCCCTTTGAGGTGAGCCCCTTGCTCCTTGTTCTTGTCCCATAATCCGCTCCACATCGTTGTGTACGATATTCTGAATGTTTCTGTTCTGCGCGTCCCCACAAAAGAGAGAAAGAAGAGCCACAAGGAGCATCCAATCAATAAGGCAGCTAAATGCTTTTGGAAAAAAGAGTTTTATTTGCGGTCTTTTCCTCTTTCTGTCTCGTTTAGTGGTACTCCCTTATTGACAATTTCTCGTGCAGGTGCAGTAGATTGCACTTTTTAGGCCTTCCCCATTCTTTGTATTGATGTGGGGAGATTTGGAGTAAGAATTCGGTAACCTTCAAAACATTTCATCTTTTGAAATGTTTGGCTAAATACTAGTTAGTTTCTAATATGTTTGATGGATATTCGGATCGATTACCAGTCCAAACTTCAGAAGACTTAGTCTATTAACCCAACTAGAAAGAAAGAAAGAAAGTCAAGATGCAATTCATATGGTAGTGGTTCGTTTTAGTGACGACATTCACTAGTATCTCTTCCAGATTTGAGATAATCGATTAGTTCTATGCATCATTTCATAATCTGCTGTCATGTCCGGTAGTGTGCTTGAAGTGACAATTCAACGTAGTGTGATGCTGGACGGTTGAGGAAAAGAACGAGTTATTGTCATTTTGGTAATGTCAGTGACCTTCTTGTTTATTTTCCACGACAACGCTTGTGCTGATTTCGCATTTGTTACTCTTCTTATTATCATCTGGTCTTTTCAACAGAAAATGCTCAGTAAAATATCGGAGATTGTTCTGACAACGCTGTAGCACTTGCAGAAGTAACCGTTTTTTTACTTGACATGGCAGTTGGATCCAAGTACTCTGCGGTGAATTCGTGAATACCTTAAAAGTTTGCAAGTACTCTTGGAGTGCTGTCGCGGAAAGAATATTTCATCCGGTGCTTAATTGATGAATTCAAATAGTTTCTCAGTGTTGACATTGGTTGGATCCCTGCTTTCTCTCTGACCTATGAATTTTCTCATGTATATGCAGGTCCGTCCTTGCAGAGTATCCAGTTATTAGTTTCTGCCAATCACACTGGGGTCCGTAATAGGAAAAGGTGATTCCCCCAGAAAGGCATGGGTGCCTGAGACGAAACTCGAGGCTAAGATGGCGGAAGCTATGGAGAGGAAGGCATCTGGAGGGAGCAAGATGAAGTCGTTCAACAGCATAATTCTGAAATTTCCCAGAATCGACCAAAGCTTTCAATAATGCAAATCTATATTCGAACAGTTTGGTAAGCATATTAGACTTCAACATCCGCTTGTTGACGGGAGCAATGCATTGGTTCTTTTGGATTCTGAGGGTCTCGACCCTTTACTTGATAGATGATGATTCAAACAATGCAACGGAGACAAGGAAAAACGGAGGCATTGCCTTAATAGGCTAGAGATTTCTTTTACGGAGAAGGAGATGAACGATCTTTTCGAGGCACGTGACGCCAACGACAACATGGGGATAAAGTTCAGTAAGTTCATCGTTCTTCTCTGCCTTGCACATCTTCTCAAGGACGATCCCACTGCCCTAATTATTTGTTTAATGTAACATTTCCTACAGTTTAAACACACTGAGGCGAAAGATGTGAATTTTTAACTACCCATTAAATAAAGTGCAATTTGAACTTTGTTTGCATTCCCTTGCGTATCGAGTTTAAGAAGAACGAATAAATCTTGAACCCTCCTATAAAGGTCAAAGTGCTTCATATCTTAATGGATTTTTGGGAAGAGACTAGAAGTTTCCTTAATGTGTTGGGATCCTGCTCATAATTAGTTCTACACGTCCCATTCTCTTCGTTTCGCATATTCTTGGCATCGAACAGTCTCTTCTGCACATTCTTCTAATTCCTCAGCACTCGCAGAAATCGAAGATGGGAATGCCAGACCTGAAAACCACGTTCGAGGCATTAGTGGATGCTTTTGCGTTGTTGGATAAGAGCAATGATGGACATGTCAACAAGAGCCGAATGGAACATGCGTGGTAGCTTAAAAAGCCTCCAATTTTGACTTTTGTCTAAATTTTTCCTTTTGTTTAGTAAAAAATCTCCAATTTTAGCTCTAGTCTCAATTCTATTCTAAATTTTTTTTTTGTCCCGTAAAAAACCCTAACTTTAGGTTATGTCTGAATTCTACCCTAAACATTTTTTTTATACTATGAAAACCTCACAACTTTAGGTCTTATTCTAATTTTACGGTATAGTCCCAATTTTACATTAAAATTTTTATTGTCCCATAAAAAAAAAAAATTTTTACTTGAATCATAAATTTGCTCCATTACTCTTCCATCCAAAAATTCCCGTCAACAATAAAGAGATGGAAAACTCCAAACATAAGTTGTTTGAGCATGAGCTCTCTTACCATGAGAGATGGAACACACAAACATGAGAGCTCGAAAAATGTTCGCAAAATTATGAACGGCGATTTTGATGGAGGTTAATGGAGACAAATTTGGAACTTAAGTAAAAATTGATGATCTTTTGTAACAAAAAAAAATTGAATGAAATTAAAATTTAAGTTTTTTTATAAGATAAGTAAAATTTAGGATAGAATTGAGATAGTCCTAAAGTGGTATGTCTTTCACGAGGTAGAATTGAAACAAAAGTTAAAAGATTTTTTAGAGTATTAGACCACTGCATCTTAGGTTTGCTCTTCGGGACAAATTGCGATGAAAAGACTTGCTCTCTCTCTCTCTCTCGGACGCACACGCAGAAACACCCACGGCCGCCCGGATACACCCGCACAGGAATGTGCTATGCAGCCTTAATCTTGCAATGAACGGGATTCTCACATCTTACAGTTCTTCAAACAGAAGTTTAGATGTTAATTTATGAGGAAAACGATTTAAAATTTAAAAACGAGTTAAAGTGGATACTTTATAAGAGAACTGGACCAAAAAGAACCCAAAACGAAAACGAGTTTATTTTTTGGTTTGGAAACTTGCCCCACATAATGGACATCACCCCTTCACCAACTGAAATGTATTCTTACATACGTCTGATCGAAAGTATTCATTACACAAACCACTCTTTTAGCAGCAACTATTGTATATTAACTCATCAATTGTATTTTGCAGACTAAAAGGGAGACTTCACAAGCAAGGACAATTAAGGCGAGAAGGTAAACACCCCAGCTAAATACTATATAAAGACTTAATAGCACCTCAATTCCAAGGAATCCACACAATACCATTTTCTATTACCCCCAAAGGGGCAATATGAACCCACCAAACTAAAAAGTTTCTCCACTGCAGACCCACTGGTTCCTAGTTTATTAGTAGGGCGAAATTACCGTCATCAGCAAGATAATGCATCTCATAACCAAAAGAGAACCCTATCCCATTGCATACTTCTGAGTCCAGGATCGAGCAGTGCTCTCGTACTTTGCCCTGTCCGTCTTGTACATGTGTGCTATCTCTGGAACCAGAGGATCATCGGGGTTTGGATCAGTCAGAAGAGAGCATATTGAAAGAAGAACCTGCAGTCGCAAAATATGCAATCAGAAGAGGCAATCAACTCGAATTGCATAAAAAAAAATATTTTTTAATTTGTGCTGCCGTCAAGCAAGAAAGAAGCGACTCTTAAAAGTATTCCCAGTATCCCACATGAGAACAAACAAGACAGTCGCCAAAAGTTATCCATGTCAAATAATGCTAATTGACAGGAAGACTACCTTCGATATTGTAAGGGCAGGGCTCCATTGCTCCTTGAGAATATCGAGACAAATGCTACCATTGCTGTTAATATTGGGGTGGAAAACTTTTGTCCTGAAGGAAACCTGTCAAGCATACACATACATTCTCACTAAACCAAATGCGCATCAGTTGGCAGATGCCAATTACAATGCCACAATAAGAGTAATTGTTGAGAGAAATGGACGACAATGCAACAACAAATCACAGCATAGCTCATAAGAGAGATGAGGGCAAAGTTACCTTGGGAGGCTTGAATGGATAATCAGGTGGGAAGTGAATGGACACAAGGAACACACCCCCAGCAAATGGGCTGTCTGTAGGGCCCATAATCGTTGCTTGCCAATGGAACATATCATCAGCAACAGGACCTGAGTACGAGAAGAAGAAAAATGATGAGATGCAGAAAAATAACAAATTGCCTTTCCAAATTAGCCCAAAAGCTTGCCATAATGAAAAGCTTAGACCTGATATCATAACCTAAAACAAAAGGTGCTAAGTATTATATATCCTCACACATCACGTGAAAAAGAGGTGCTTACTCTAGTATATACATAACCATACACCAAGACGAGAATCTATGTGCAAATACTAGCGTGCATTCACCATATTTACAAATGTCACTCATCAGATAGTTCAAAAACCTTGTCTGATGAACAACTATAGCAACTAAATTGGTGATTTATACAACATCACATCCCTAACAAAAAGCCCCCAAAAATAGAGATGTCTCTGAATAGATCATCATAGAATATGTACACAACATTCATGCTTTAAGAAGTCTGAACCAACAGACTATCATTTTAATCAATCAAAGAAAAGTACTCAGCAGCTTCAAAATACAAACCAGCACTGCAAGAAACAGGAGGGTCCTTCTGCAGGTCCTTCAACTCCTTGTTAATCCGCTTTGAAGCCATCCCAAAATCAAGAGCTCCTGGAGCCTCTAATTCCTGAAATCAAAATTCTGGCCAAGTTAAACTGATGAATTCCAAAAACTTAAGCATTCGGCCCAAACCAATCATGGGCAGGAGCAATCAGCAGCGCAAATTTCACTTCCATGCGAATTGCAAAGCACGATTGCCCAGAACTTCCCAACAATCAGAAGTATTGTCGTGTCCATGGAATCGTCGCCCTCACTTGTTTATGTGCAAACAGAACATCAGAACCCCATGTCATTATATAACCAACTTGAGACGGGTCCTTGCAAGCAAACTCCTCCGAGCACATCAAACACGATCAGAAACAAAACTAGAAAATCAATATCCTTAGTCCTCGGTTCTAATTATATATTCTTAATTGCGAGATAAATAAAGAAAAGGAACCGAAAAAATTATCAAAATTCACCGAATCATCGTTAATATTAACGACTAGGGCAAAGGGCACGAAGCACCGCATATTCACGTGTGAGCAGACACCGGAACATCGAAACAAATCTTACCATCATAGCATCATCACTCACAGGTCAAAGCCGACTCGACCCACGTCCCCAAAAAGAAAAAAAGAAAGACCTAGCAGACGCCCACTGAAATACGCACAAATCGATAAAACGAAAGAGCGAAAGAGAACAGAACCACGATCGAGGAGTGTACGGACGCAAAAACCCAGATGATCAAACAACGATTACGGCCGGAAAACGACGGAACCGGGCGGAATTACGCAAACGAACACACGCGCACGCCCAACGCAAGGCCCAGGCGACTCCGGTCTCGAGAAGAGCTGGAGACAAGACGGATCAAGAGCGATGATTGAGAGAGAGAGAACCTGGAGCGGTGTAGGGGTCTAGGGTTCGTGATCGGACTGCGAATCGTGCGGGGGAAGACTCTGAGGAATCGGGAAGGAGTGAGGAGGAGGGGGAACACGAGAGGACGAGAGATGTCGAGACGTACAAGAGGAGGCACGGAGATTGACGATGTTGCGCCACGTGTCCAGTACTTGGTCCTGCATAGACCTGTTAAACGGGTGGGTCGGGTCGGGTTTGGGTCGGATCATAAATGGTCCGACCCAAATTGACCCATTAACCCGTTTATGACCCATTTAAACATAGTATAAAATTTTTTACCCATACCCAACCCGACCCATATTGTTAAAACATTTTTCTATTTAACTAAACTTAAGAAAAATTATTCTTATAATTTTTTTTAAAGATTCTAAATTTATTCAAGCTCATTAACAACCCGTGTATTTTAGTTTTTTTAATTTTTAAACTCATTATATATACACATGTCAAATGGGAGTATAACCCATTTATGACCCAATTAAATATTAAATGGGTCCATAAATGGGTGGCCGCTTTCTTTAAATGGGTCATATATGGGTTCCGAAAAAAAAGTTCTAACCCATTTATGACTCGTTTAATATTTAAATGGGTCATAAATGGGTTATACACCCATTTTGACAGGTATAGTCCTGCAAAAGTTCCCAACTCGATTCGGTAGCTTCCTCTTTCCAGAGATTATTTACATAATGGATACCAAATTATACCATACAAATAACATGGCGATTTTTTCCGAGCAGATTTCCTATTTTGATTAGTGACTAAACTAGAAAATTCCGGAATGATATACGAACGTGACAACTTTCTTTCCTTTTTTATTTATTTATTGTCGAGATCATCTCTTCTTTTTTTTTAATTCTCAATTGATCGAAATAACCTTTTGTGTTAGGAAACAAAATCAATCACCCATTCCATACACCCTAATTTTTTCCTCTTCCCGTCTCTTTTCTTCACTTTCTATGTTTATTGTTGAGCTACCTTGGACAATCATAATAAAATCCATAATATGATTTTTTGCATCTGATGCTTGTTCAAAACAAGATAAAAACAAGATAAAAACAAGATAAAGTCAAATATAAGAAAAATACAATATGGATAAGATTATCTTATGAGGGAAGATGAGATAAATGTGAATATGATTTTTAATATTCATAATAGGATAGTTATTTTTTCGAATAACAAATTTCGTAAATTAATAAAATTAAAATTATGTTTCAATATAATTAATATTTGAATTCTAATATGAGAAATTCGAATAACAAAAAAATTTATTTTTTAATTTAATCTCATTTATTATTTATATATTCGAATTTAATTTTATCTTGTAATATAGATTCAATATATAAATTTTAATAAATATTTATATTTTAGGTATATTAGTACATTTTACTATTTGATAAAAAATTATTAGAGAATGGTGGAAGGGGAAAAATAAAAATAAATAAAATAGGTTAGAATGTTACTAAATATGTTTACCATGTTTATTTGTGAAAGGATATGGATATATTTGATTTTATTATTTTGATTTACCAAATGATGGACATGATAAAACAAAATCCCCATAATTCATATTTTATTCCATCAAATCATATCCTTGTTAGAAATTATGACAACCAAACGTAAGCTTAATGGATTGAAACTTCCATTTATGCTTGGAAACATCAATTAATCATTAACTAAGCATACTTTTTTCTTTCTCATGTTTGGTTTCCCACTATCGCCGCTCCTTCTCCAATCTTCTTTTTAAGTTATGCCTGATTAAAATTTACATTAAATAATTAATAGTATGAGCTAAGTAGTATTTTCTCAACCAAATTTACAAACTTAAATATACTAAAAAATATAATTGATCATGATTTAGAAAGAAGATGGGAGAAGCTGCGGTGATAATGGGAAACAAAACATGAGAGAGGAAACATATGTTTAACTTTTCACATGGGAAGGAAAAGGTTTGAAACCTCACTTTCTTTGAGGGTTGGGATGGGACGGTTTTTTTTTTTATATAGATTTCAACTTCCACGTCCTGCAAAAGACTGGTAAAAGTATGAAAGTGAGTTGAAAATATGAATAGGACAAAAAAAAAATCGATGATTAATCATTTGTTCATAGTAGGTGGATATTTTAGTTGGTTAACAATTAAAAAAAAGTAGAAGGTGAAGAGTAGTGGTCGAGATAAAAATAGGGCAAATGGGTAATTGATTTATTTTTCTTACATAAAAGGTAATTTTACTTAATTGATAATAAAACGTCCTATTGAGCTAAAAAAGGCGTGGAAATAGTGCCATTCTAAGCAAATCATAATCGATTTCACTCGATTTCCGTTTTCCATCTTCCCCCATTTTCCAAACCTATCCTTTGCATCTTAATACATAATGCAAATAACAATAAAGTTAATGAACTATACTCGATTAAAATGAAATTACTTTTGGTATCGTCTTTTGCTTGGGAAAACTATTAATAGTTCCCATACTTCCCAACCATCGAAATAGAGTTTCTATGACACATCGCAATAGGCCCATTAATCTTCCTATCATCAAATGAACACATGCAGGGTAGCCGATAAGCCTGATGCAATTTTCCCTAATCACCTTTTTCAGCGATAGGGTTAGCCTCCAAACATCGATCAAGCATGTGTAACTAAAAATTATGAACTATCCAATTTGGTTACTCATAAAGCGAAAAGAAAGCACGTTATGATTATTCTTTTTTTTTTTTTTGGAATAAGTGCATTACAACTCCTAAAACTTGTCATAAAATACCAATTTAGTCTTAAAGCTTAAGGGTGAGCATTGGTCCAAGGTTGACCCTTGACCGGCCCAACCCTACTTATCCAACCCTACTGGTCTTGGTCCAATTCCCAAGGGAATTGGGTTGGCCCTTGGTCCTAGATCTAAGACCAGCATTGTGCAAATTGGTTTTCGATCATAGGGGTTTCAAGTTGATGCAACCTAGATCAACCTTGATTATATATATATTTTTATCTATTTTAAAGAGCAAACCCTAACTCAAAATGTGTTCTCCTTCTCTAGTAATCTCGTTATCTTCTTTTTCTTTATCCTTTCAGTCTTCTTTCAATTTACCAAGTGAAATCGAAAGAAACAATTTCACTTGTGAGCAATCTCGCCTCATTTGACACTCACTCCTCTCACCTTTGGTCACTCATGTCACTTGCCACTCAACGCTTGCCTTGCTTGTCTCTCTTTGTCGACCTCACTCATCGCCAAGTAAGTCATAAGAAAACTAAAGCCCTAATTAGAAACTCTATTCGCTCATGAGCAACGCTCACCTCATGACTCTATGAGCAATCTTAATCATTTTCATGGTTTCTTATTTTAGCAATTGTAAAATTTCTATTGTTACCTTATTTTAAATATATTGAATACGTACTAGTATTTATAATTTGACTATCTAACGTAACATTATCGATGGATATGTAATTTGAAATAGTATGTTTACTTTTTCAGTGAATAAAAAAAATGAAACAAAAAAATTATCGATTAGTTTTGGATTGAACCTTGGAACTGGATCGAATCCATTGGATCGGTCTAGTCTTTGATCCTAGGCTCAACAGGGTCGGTTTTGATTCAAAAAATTGAGGACTAACATTATATGGGTTGGTCCATGCTCACCTCTACTAAAGTTTTTAAAAAGTATAATTAAACCCTAAAACTTGTCATGAAAATATATTTAAAATTTAAAATTTTCAAAAAATGAAATAAATTTTTAAAATCTGTCAAATTGATCTAATTAAGTCCTTTAATTAATTGCACTTTAAAAATTTTATAACTAAATTATATTTTCGTGATAATTTTTATGATTTTTAATGCATTCATCTCATTTTATCTAGTTATTTATAATAGATAACCCGCGACTTTGGTCGACGCAAATTCTAGGAAAGGCGGATCAAGTTCTGACAGCGGCATCAGCATACGCGAGAGACAGGAGTTATTGTCGTCACGTTAAATCCATGGGGAGCTCGAAAAGAGAGCTTCCGAACATCTCATCATTCATGGAAAGAAAAGAGAGATCTCCTGATTGTCGGGTTGAAGACTTCTGGAGAAAGAGAGAGAGAGAGAGGGAGAGAGCGCGCAGTTCTTGGAAAGAGCGAGAGGGGGCGACCCCACGTGACTTGCTCGCTTCTATCTCTGATCTAATCATAAATTCATCTCGAACGGAAAATGAATTGTTTTATCCCTCGGATTTAGTGGGGAGGAGGAAGGAGGGAGGAAAGTCAAAATGGGGAGAGGAGAGATTGTAGTGTTGCGTCCACAATGACCGCGCAGATCGAGAGAGCGACAAGCAAGACGTGGTGAGTGCTCCACTCATCTTGCCTTCATTTCCAACGATCACTTCTACCTCTCCCTCTCTCTCTTCCTTCTATCTTTGGAAAAGGGCTCCCCGTTTCCTCTCGAATTCTCTCTCTCTCGCGTTCTCGTTCCTTGTTTCGGCCGAGGAACGGCGTCTTAACAGAAATTTGTTCTGTTTCTTCTCGTGGGTCCTTTTCTTTTATCATTTGCTAATTTGGTGAAGTAGGGTTTCCAGAATCGGGTAGTGGAAAAGCTGGGAAGGATCTCGTGGAGAATTGGAAAAGGCCTCGCTGGGTCGTTACGTGTCTTCGTTTCTGATCGCCTCGAGGTGAGCGTTTGTTCCTTGTTCTTGTCCCGTAATCTGTTCTTTCTACGAAATTCCCACGTCGTTGTTTACGATATTCTGAATCTTTCTGTTCCGCGCGTACCCACGAAAGAGAAAAAGAAGAGCCACGAGGAGCATCGAATTAATCGAGCAGCTAAAGCTTTTGGAGAAATTATTCGAATTTCCCCCAAGAAAAAGGTTCCACTTTGACAAGGTATCAAGGCAGGGTGCAAATTCTTGCGTTTATTCCCTTATTGACAATTTCTCCTGTAGGTGCAGCAGATTGCACTTTTTAGCCTTTTCCCATTCTTTACCGTGGGGAGGTGTTAAGATTTGAAGCGTGATTCATGTCACCTTCAGACTGTTTGAGCTTTTGAAATGTTTGGCTAAATACTAGTTGGCAAGACGAGGCAAGGTAATTCATAAAAAAGTATGTTTCTAATACGTTTGATGGATATTCGGATTGATTACCAGTGCAGACTCCAGAAGACATTTATCTATTACCCCAGCTAAAAAGAAAGAGAATTGTTTGAGGCTATTAAGTCAAGATGCAATTAATATGGTAATAGTTTGATTTAGTGAAGACATTCACCGGTGGATCTTCCAAATTTGAGATAATCCATTAGTTAAATGCATCATTTCATAGTCTGGTGTTATGTCTGGTAGTGTGCTTGAAGTGGCAAATCAAGGCAGTGTGCACTTTGCCCATGAGATGCGATCGTGATGCTCGTCGGTTAAGGAAAAAAAAACAATTTATTCTCATTTTGGAAATGTTAGTGACCTTGTTCATTCTCCATGACAATGTTTGTGCTGACTTCGCATTTATTACTCTTCTTATTATCATCATCTGGTTTTTTCAACAGAAAATGCTCAGTAAGATGTGTTAGTTGGAGATTGTTCTGATAATGCTGTAGCATTTGCAGAAGTAACCGCTCTTTTCTGGACATGGCAGTTGGATACTGTAATTATGCACTTACATTTCTGGTCTTTGTAATTTGGGGGGAATGTTTTTAGAGATCAAACATCAGGAATTAGTGAATACCTTAAAGTTTGCAAGTACTTTTGGAGTGCTGTTGTGAAAATAATATTTACGTCTGGTGCTTAACTGATGGATTCAAATAGCTTCTCAGTGTTGACATTGGTCACATCACTGTTTTCTCTCTGACCTATAAATTTTCTCATATTAATGCAGTTCTGTACTTGCAGAGCATCCAATTACTAGATTCTGCCAATTACAATGGGAGGCGTAATAGGAAAAGGTGATACGCCTAAAAAGGCATGGGTACCTGAGTCGAAACTTGAGGCTAAGATGGTCGAAGCTTTGCAGAGGAGGGCATCTGGAGGGAGCAAGATGAAGTCGTTCAACAGCATAATTCTGAAGTTTCCCAAAATCGACAAAAGCTTTCAAAAATGCAAATCTATATTCGAACAGTTTGGTAAGCATTAGACTTCAACATCCACTTGTTGACGGGGACATTTAATTGGTTCATTTGGATTCTAAGGGTCTCGACTCTTCATTGACAGATGAGGATTCAAACCATGTAATAGACAAGGAAGAGCTGAGGCATTGCTTTAATAAGCTGGAGATTTCTTTTTCGGAGGAGGAGATCAATGATCTTTTCGAGGCATGTGACATCAATGATGACATGGGGATAAAGTTCAACGAGTTCATCGTTCTTCTCTGCCTTGTACATCTTCTCAAGGATGATCCTGCTGCCCAGCTTGCTGTATCCTTTACTAATACAAAAGAAATTGGCTCTTTTAGCAAAGACCTGAAGTTTCCTTAATATGTTGGTATTCTGCTCATAATTAGTTCTACACATCCCATTCTCTTCGTTTTGCATATTCTTGGCATTGAACAGTCTTTTCTGCATATTCTTTAAATTCCTTAGCACTTGTAGAAAGCGAAGATGGGAATGCCAGACCTGGAAACCACGTTCGAGACGTTAGTGGATGCTTTTGTGTTCTTGGATAAGAACAAGGATGGACATGTCAGCAAGAGCGAGATGGTTGATGCCATAAATGAAACTGCATCTGGGGAGCGCTCCTCGGGACAAATTGCGATGAAAAGATTTGGTCTCTCTCTCTCTCTTTCACACACGCACGCACGCCATGCACATGTGCACGTGCGTGCTGAAATACCCATGGTCACCTGTATTCTCCCGCATAGGATTGTACTATGCAGTCCTAGTCTTGCAATGAACTTCCTGTGCAGTCTTGATCTTGCAGTGATCGGGATTTCACGTTACCTATTTAGTAGTTAACTCCCTCTTGTTCTAAGTTTTCTTCTTTATACTCCTATTGCAGAAGAGATGGACTGGGATAAGAATGGGATGGTGAACTTCAAAGAATTTCTGTTTGCCTTCACCCGTTGGGTTGGCATAGATGAGATGGATGACGAAGATGATGATGAAGCTGGCGAAGAGAAGGCCTGAGTCGTGCAGCTTCAGTATCCCACGATGTAGAAAGCTTGCCAAACGGATGAGGCCCATCGCATGGCAACGCATGGTCTCTACAATAATCTTCGAGATGACATGAATTGCAAGTGTGTGATTCAGAGTGTATAATCTTGAGAGCTACGACTAAGAGCCTATCTGGTATGGCTGATGAATCTGGAACTATCGAACTTGATGAGAAGAATTGCGTTGTGCCTTTGCAGCATCCGACTATAATCATGTACTTTTTCATTATCCTCTATTTTTATTGCAAAGAAGCATTCTCAATTCAAGGCAAAAATGATCAATTTGGTCTGTTGACTCCAAACCATATTAAATTGAAGTCCCGAATTGGCAAATAGAGTCCTCCAAGGGTGCAGCTAGGGGCTGGGGAGGGGTTCACTATGGTTAGAGAGTGAAAATGACCTCCAGAAGAGAGAAGAGAAATGGCGTCAGCTGAGGCAGATGAACTGTCAGTACAAAACTGGAAAGTGATAGAGAGCCGAGATGGAGATTGATTGCAGTCAGCAAAGCTTTAATAATAAAGAATATGTTTCAGCAAATATAAATATGACTACGCTCGCTACTACAACACACTCCAATCCAGACATAAACGAGAGCACATCACACTTTCGTCTTCCTCTGTGTACAATCCACACCTCGGCCTTCTCAGAGAAAAACCCCACATTAACATTCCCAAAACTGTCATCGCAAGCTACTGCTAGTGAACCTCCTCATACTAACGACGATCTCAACCGACAATTTCTTGACTAGGACTTAGCTAAAACAACACAAAGACCCAAACCTCAGAACTTGAGGGCAAGTTACTGGGTTTCAGCGTAAGCAACCAATCCCAGGTGACGCATTACATATCATATTTGGGGAGTAGTCTGGGAAAATCTGTGGCGGCAGTGAGCAGGGGCAGTTGGAGGTGTTGATCATCACACCTACCACTCAGCCGGAAACTCACACGATATCCAAATGCCCGCTAACAAAATCAATCACCCCCTAGTCTTTGCCCTCTTCAGACCAAGGCTTGTGTTGAAGGGGGACACAGAACCTGACATAGGAGAACTCTCATCGCGAAGCGTGCCATTGAGCATTGCCAGCTCTCGTAACTGCTGCTTCTTGTAGAAATCCTGAGATTCGTCCTGCGTAAACAAGAGATGTAAAGATGATCAACCCCACTGCCGAATATCGATGATATCGCTTTAGCCAAATAATGCACGCTGGGAGTAAGGCGAAAGAGTTTACCACTGGCTTAAGCAAATCATGCAGGACGTCGCGTGCTTGAATTAGGCGAGCATCAATTATTTCAACAGGTAATTCAGCCTCAATGAGGATGTGAAGCGGTTCATTCAAATGCTCATATCCTGGTTTGCCTCTCATGATTTCTTCCTTTTAAAGAAAATCAGCAGGAGACAGTTGCAAGAGTTCATAAGAAAAGTGTGAGATCCATATGTTTCAAAAGAAATGAAGAAAATCAGAAAGTAAACAAGGTCCTAGCACCAAGATGATTAAAAGTGAACCAAAGGAAGAACTGACTATTTGCTTCTTTCATGAGCACAAAAAGATGGACAGTATGTAGGACACGTCTTTGATAAGTACAATTCATGCTGCACATATAAGACTCATGCAAATATTTTACCCACTTGTTGAGCCCCTGGTCATTCTTGCTCGTCAAAGTGAACCAATATAAAGCATATGGTAGCAATCAGTTGCCAGATCAGGCCACAACTTAATAAAGCCGACATCCTTTGGAAACTCCATCTTGGAGGCCAGGATTGTTTAAGAATCAATTAAAAAAGAAGAAAAAGAAAATTGCACATTGAAAATATAATTAAAATGTTTACTACCGCCATTCCTTTTGTTTTGGTAGTTTCTAGTTTCATAATCATCTATCGTGCAGCTTCAGCAATTAAAATATTTCCTAACCATGCTTGATAAATTAAAACAGTTAATTCTGTTATGTATTAGACCAAATTCACCTGGTTCTCAACTCGCTTAAAAGACAATTTTATATCAACTGAAAAATACAAAATGACTCCAAAACAAACTTAAGGCCCACAAGTGTTAAAGAGAGAATCCATGAAGAGGCATGAGTAAGAAGCATAGCATCAAACTCATTCTGCAATTTATTTGCTACCCCACTTTCGATAGACAGCAGTTTCCATAGAGTTTCATTATAGCAACCACACAAAGGACCTCCCTCCAAACTTCCCCCAACCTCACAGAAACATGGACGCCTCAAATAAATATGCACCCAAGTATACATAAAACATAAACTTGTCAGCTCACAGAGAACAATCTGACCATACCCTGGCAGGATCTTTAATGCTGCCACGGCCTCTGATAAGAACACGGCACTCAGTACTTGCTTCCACTCTTTTAAGAGAGTTTCCCCTAGGGCCAAGGAGGCGCCCAACAAAGTTGTACTGCAGCATTAAATCACAATTAACTCACGCTGGATGAAAAGAGATTGTCTCAGAATTACATAAAAAACCAACCTAATCTTACATTGGGAAATTTGTCAACTGGAATATCCAATCGAACTGTTTTCTTGACAAGAAGACCGGATGAGCTAACCTGTGAACTCATCCAATTTTGTGCTAATGATGGCTGCAATTAACCCAATATTAGCATTTAAGAGTATCGTTATGTGCATTAGGTTCATGACTCTGAAAGACCTCGAGAGCCATTAACTCGATTCAATAATCGATGAGGAAGAATGTTTCATATTATGGAAAGAGCATATAAATAAAACACACAGGCAACATGATTACAGAAACAACTAAGCATACTTGGTAGATAGAAGGACTGATGCTGCAATGCATGCTGCAGGTGATAACCACCAAAACAAAAATTGACACAACACACAGACAATAGAATGAAAGACAATGTAATCAATAATATAAATACATTTAGAATCAGCATACTCAGCAATCATGTTATTGGACTGATGAATGCATTTCCATAGTGAGATGCCAGGTTTCTTCTCTTTTTTAACTTGTAGGGACCAGTGAATGATTTTTTCTCAAGGATATACTCACTAGGTCTGTGGAATCATACTCATCATGAGATGGTTAATTAAAGAAATTAGGGCACAAATGAGCAAAGAAAACTCCTCTTGTCTAGCTCTCTCAAGTTTTGCATTACAATGGGGTTAGATAAGAACATGGTTATATCAGTTCGATAAGATCATGGTTATATTAGTACTAAGTTCTTGATCTGCTCATCAAATATCCATCTTGTCTTTGCATCTAACAAGATGGAATAACCTAATTCTAAATCGAGATCTAAAAGTATATGCTAAGATATAAGTACCTTTCATTTCCTATGACGTTAGCCCAACTGAAAGTAAAAATTCAAAGTACAAGCATTTAAACAGATGGTCATAAGTTAGCATGAATAAGGAGAAGAGTGTGTCAGGAATGCTTCTATAAACAGTAAAATTAGATGGAGAAAGGTTATGTTAATGGTTAGCATCGTACTTCTGATTGAAACCTTGATGGCCATCCATTCAATTCTGCTCCTCCATTCGAAAATATCCCTCCTGAAGCCAGGGGGCTAGCATGTTCAAGCCCACTTTGACCTAAAACTGATGCATTCTCCAAGAGTGTAGTTACACGCACTATTTCTGCTCCAAAATGTCAATTTCCAAGAATAACACGTACCAGTTAGCATGAGTTAAACAATCAGTTAGCAGTCAGCACAAAATTCATAAACTAAATTTGTCTCCATGTCAGTAGAATAGTAAACTCTCAACTCCTTTGGGAAAAACATTTTGTCTTTCAATGGCCAAAAGGAGTAAGATAATCTCTTTGTCTAAGTAAAGTTAACTGAAGGAAGTATAAGAGAAGTACAACCCTAGTACACTGGAAGTGCACAAAAGAACATACTGGGAAGACCTACACAAAATAAACAAAGAGAGAGAAACTTGGAAAAAAGCCCATATCGGAAAGAGATCCAAACTTCATCTATCCTGTGATAATATTCATCAAACAGAAAGAAGACTTCTTAAGTCTATCAGACATTCTTCTAATTCTTTCAAAAAGGGAAGAAGATAGTCAGACCAAAAGAAAAAGGTTGAGTCATTGGATTGCCCATTTCGGAGTTAAGACAGACATTTGTTTTACCTATCGAGAAAATTTTCTTAAGCAAATTCTAAAATGTTCAAGATGGGACTGTAATGACCTGAATGTGGAATCTACAGGTGAAAGATAGCATATTCGACAGTTTGATTATTGGTTGACCAATGGGAGAAAACATATTTTGAAACCTCTATATACATCACGACTCAAGCCATAGTTGCTGATATATAGTTATGATATAGACTACCGAAGAATCATTTGGTTCCTGAAAGCTCTCAAAATAATCACAATTGTGAGAAAAGAAAACCAGTTTCTGTGAAAGATTGAAAACAAAACCTTTCATATATCATCTCACTCTAAAAAGTATGTGCAGTGGGAGAGATCAATCCCTCAAAATTCAACCAGCTCTCTAATTAATTCCAGCAGTCCAATCCACAATTTCTCATATGGGATTCAATCAGATCTCACTTGTCAGTTTCAAGATTTTCCACTGATTCCACAAAGAAGTTTTATGCTCCAAGACAGTCCATGATATCTAAATAACGATATTCTTCTCAGCCTTATGCACTCCACATAATGCAATCACTCCCAATATTTTGAAAACTAATCTACACCAGTAAAGGTCATTCAGCAATGTTCTCCTTGGAACTCCAAGCAGTTTGACAGCCATAAATTCTCTCAACTGAGAGCGAATGAGAAATGTTATGTGAATATCCACAACAGCTTAAATAATGATTGTCAAGGACTGGCTCGAGATAAAATATCTAAATCTTTAGACAGTGTCATTAATGCTGTCAGTTAACAACATAAGCTGCTACCCTCCCAAGTCCAAAGAGATTAGGGAAGTTAGTCTCAACAAACAGCATTTCACAACTGATATGGGGAAAGATTGTTATAAAAAGTTCTCAGAAGAACTGGCAAAGAGAAGTCAAAATTAGCTATAACCCTAGAAATGCTTTACCCATAGCAGTATTGGTGGTGTTAAAACCTTAAACTTTAAAGATCACACCTTTACCAACAAAAACAATTCTCTCCACAATTCATCATCATAATATGAATTTCAATGTATCTGTGGGAAGCATGTGATGTTCCAACAAACAACTATATGCCAGAAGGAAACCTGAGGGCGCTCATACATTGGTAGAAGCTGATATAAAGTCAGATTGTGTCAACTGGTGATTCCATGCACGGGAAACGTAAAGCTAGTCAAAAAAGTCATCTTCCCTAACCAATAACATCTGCTTAGATGTGCACAGGAGGAAAGGGCTCAGTTGTTGAACATGCGCATAGGAGGAATAAGTAGCTCCTTGCATGTTCCTTTAACTTGTATAAAAGAACAAAAGAAGCTGCTTTCAGCAACCCAAAAATTGCAACTGCTTTTTTCAATGCCAATGCCGCATCACTAATTGTAAAGCTTACCTTGGCTTAACAGACGATAGCAAGTCGGAAGCACAGTCATAAATGGACTTAATTTCAGGCGTTCTGCTAGTAGTTCATTGAGATACCTGCCATCAAGAGATCAAAGCAAGAAGAATGAAACTTAATCATACAAATGCATCCAGAACTCAGGCATACTTTGAAAAACTAAAGTTTCAGATGACAGGAAACAGCAAAACCAATCACTAAAATATCCACATGACCGATCAAATTAGCAAATAGATCAACCACCGGAACTGCACAAAAATTTGTGATTTAACCATTTCCATTATAGATCCCCTGGACGATGTTTAACAAAAAGCAGAACGACCAAATGGAATTACACAGAAATGACGCCTCACAATGCCCTCAAATTAACAATCCACCTACCACTCAGTGAAAACTATCCAGAAAGGCAACAGCAGAGTGGCTGCATAGATCAGTCAAACAAAACTATCTTCACCCATAACAAAACTCCGAACAATTCAATCAGCAGATCAGCGAAGACACAAAGTAGCTTCCAAGTAAGTCTCTGCCACATAAGCAAGCACTCGAGCACTGATCCGATGCAAGCAACAATAGAGATGAGCCAGAGTTACCAGATCTAAAGTCAATACACCGATCCTAACATCGACAGAGGCAATTCAAAACGTCATCTACTCAAGACCGCACCAAACGATCCAGATCCTCAATCGCATCAACAGACAGACAGACAAAAACCGATTCACCGATCAAAATCTCGGAGAGAGAGAGAGAGAGAGAGAGAGGAGTAATACTTGTCTTGCTCGGCGAGTGCGGAGGAGGTGGAGCGGAGGCCGGAGAGGTGAGGTGAGTGAGGGGCGGTGGAAGGGGATGGCGAGTAGGCCATGTACCTGCCGCCACCTGAGGAAGTCATAATCGCCGCCGATGGAGAGCGCCTCGGGAACGCCGGGACGATCGATCAGGACACCGGCATGCGAAGCGGGGGCCACCACGGGCGGGCGGCGGCGGCGGAGGCGGCGATGCGGCTCGGTGCGGATGGTGTGGCTGAGGCTGGTGGGAGGTTTCCCACCAGAGGTTCTCACTGCCTTGCTGCCTGCCTGCCTTCCTTCAATCAGGGGCGTCGGTGGGAGCAATCCCTCCGTATTTATAGAGTTGCGTAAATTCGTATTTTTGTACAGTCGAGCGGCGAATCGTCGCTTTATTTACGGACGAGCCACTTTACCTTTTATGTGAACAGTGCCGCGGTGAAGAAGATGAAGATGGCGCAGGAGAAGACTGGCGCGACGAAGGCCAACGGCCAGTGAAAAAACCCAAAAAAAATGACGAAGGCGGTTAATCGGAAGAACTGTCGTCGCCCCATGCGTGGAGGGAAAATAGTCATTTGCCTATATTCATTTAAATATTTATCACGCCACTCGGTATTATATTTTATACATTATAATTTATCCAATTGACACGTCATTTGAATGTATTGTATCAGTGATAATATATTTTTAAAATTTTCCTATTTAATATTAAGAGTGAAAAAAAACCGAAAACTATTTATACCGGATTGAACTGGTTGGTTTTAAGCTTCCAATAATATTGGAACCGATGGTTATAAGTTCAGTTTCTAGTTTTGAGTGTGCAGCCGTCCACCCTAATAGCTTCATTATAATGTCTACTTGCATTCGTTGACTCGCTAACAAATCGATTGCAATCACAATGAGTATTTCCCCTCTCTCTCTCGTTTACAATTTAATGCGAAAAATATGGCACGGGACATCATTGTTGGTGATTTTAGGTTTACTTCGGCATTTAATCGATTTACTAGAATTAAGTTCTACTCTGTCAAGTTTCTATTGACGTTCATTAATGGTTTGTTCCACAAACTTAGGAACCGGACTGGATTGATGATCCAGCCGGTTCCGGCGTGAAATGGTCCGGGTGATTTTTAATTCTAAGGTGGAACTAATTTACCTTGAAATGGATAACTCCTATTTATATGTTCACTTTGTTTTTATAAATCAATAGTTGATCATCATCGGTGTCTATTACATTAAAACGAACAAAAGGAGGTGTGAAGAGCAAAATCAATATATTGAAAAAAATCCCATGTTCGCTAAAGAAGGGATTTACATTAATTTCGAAATGAACAGACTAATTTTCTACCTTATTAAGCAGTCCATTAAATAATCGAAATATGTCTATTGAATATTACACGATATTTTAGAATAAATACGTAGATCTTGATCTGAATTAATTAAAAGTTTGGTGAGGTACATGGCGCGAACGCCCGTAGTTAATCTATATCTGTTGTCGATCTATGATTGGGCGCAAGCGTTCTCCTTAGGGAATCCTTCAATGTCATTTCGTCAAAATGGGGAGCCTTTCGTCGCAACCACCAACTATAGTACTCATGGTTTGGAGAGTTTCTCTTTGTGCAAAATGACCAAGGAAGGATTCAACACGTTAACTTTTTTTTTTGGTCATTGGCCAAAAATAAATAAATAAATAAATAAATAAGAACGTTTAAGTAAAGGGAAAAAAAAAAAAAAGAATGGTCATTGTCGAGGGGCTTTAGAATTATGGGGTTCCCACTGATTGCTTGTTTTTTCAATTTTACAATGGGATAAAGAAAGCATCATTCCTTCTAGTATTTACCCATCGCTCGAGATTAAAAAAATGGCGTTTGAAAAGTGGGCCTAGATAATATTTTTATAGCTTCAATCTCTATCAAACTCTCGGAAGATGCGATTATCAGTTTATTATAATCGCTAAAGTAATCTCCCTCTTCTTAAATAATTTTGCGGGAGCTGTTCATGATCCGCGCAATTTGGATGGAGTGTTAGGAGATGTCCGGCTGCGATGGTTCGCTCCTTTTGATCCCGCCAATGGCATGCAAAGCATCATGGATTAAAGCCACCTGTACAAGTCAAAGGCTTATAATTAATTGGTTTATATGACTTATAGGGTGTTTTTATAAATCTCCATGCTGATGCCTCCAAATAATCGAGAAAAAAAATGATTTTCCATCGCATCGCCATAAGCGATAGATGATTGCACTATTAAAAATCACAAAAACTTAACAAATACTGCTTATTTTCGTGCGATATTGGGTGAGCAAAGTACCCTATTCTATTAGTTGCCCTTTTCTTGTTCTTCCTTCGAATCCCTTTTGACAAACATCTAAAAAGATTGGCATGGGTAATTTTGACAATTTATTTTTATAGATTCATGATTATTTTTCGAGTCAATTGTCATGGATTATATAGACAATATGTAACTTTGACATTTGCATGTATAAAAATAGGATAAAACTTATGTTAAGGAAGATCCTGGAAAGATATCACAAAAAAGAAAATTCTTCTGGAAACACCTGGTCGTCTAGCATGAATTGACGCCTTGAAAGATTGATTACGGCTTAAATCAACCCTAAACAACTTTTTAATAAAAAAATGTTGTACTGTTTTTTTTGGTTCGAATTCAAAAATGTTGTACTTAGAAAAGCGAAAGAAAAATGGGAAGAATTCGTGGGCCATTTCATTTCTTTTGGTTGCCGTAATCGAGACAAATGGGCCCCGCTCAGCTTTGCTTGGGCGCGTATCTGGAAGTTGGACTTGGTCTACCCAACTTGGACCTACACAATGAGGAAAAGTTGAATGCCTTTGGACAAAGCACAATCAGGAAAAGAAGAAATCACTTTTGCCGGTCAAAATTTAAAAAATTAATGTTACGAAAAACCATCAAATCGGTATGTCCGTGAAAAATTTATCTCAAAATAATTATTTGTTCACCTAAACTCCCAAATTGGTATATATATAACAAATTTATCGTCAACTAGTTTTTGAATTACAAAAAACCTCAAGTTGATACACTTGTAACATATTTATCTTTCATTAGCTTATGTCAAATTTTTTCGTGAAATTATTGAACCAGATGATACATGGTAATAACTTAATTGGTATGATAAGTCCATGTGGAAATTGATATAAATTTGGGATAAATCACATATAAATTTGTCATAGGTATATTAATCTAGGCTCTTTCATGATAAAAAAATTAGTTTATGATAAATTTATTATGGGTATTCCAATTTAAAGTATCTCATGATATCAACCCAAATTTAAAATATCATCTATGTTTCTGAAAATAACAAAAGAAATTATCGGCGAATTCATGCATTGAGAATTGCTTGTTGTGAAAGTCTAAGGCCGTCTGGAATTAACAAAAAGAAAATCAACGTATTCAAGTTGTTGGATTTAGATTAAACAAAGATTAAAAATTAAAAATCAATCCTAACGTGTGTGATTTTTATAAATTTATTATAAGATAATTAGAGTATGTTTTAATATGAAAAAATGAGAGACAAAATAAAATTATAAAATTGCACGTATGTCTATGGATAAGAAAAGAAAAGGGTGGCGCTATTTCCATCCCGTATTTGGTACACAGCTTTTTTTGTCAAGTGACTATAATGATATGTTAGGAAATAAGATTAATTACCTTCTTCGCCCTAATTTTTTTCTCCCTCATCTCTTTTCTTCACTTGGCACGTTGATTGTTAATTAATTATAACATCGCGCAGTCCCATCGCTAATAAGGTGAACAGAAAAGTTACTATTAAAGAATTACCAGTCTAAGCAAAGTAGGATTCTATAGACCAAAGTTTTAAACTTGAAAACATTTCAAAATTTAATCGATCATAATTTCATAATTACAGAGAAGATGGGAGAACCGGCGGCAGCAGTAAAGAAAACTCCTGCTTAGTTGATCGATTCATTTTTAAGCATAAAAAGGACGTCATGATCAGTTAACAAAGGTGAAGAGAAGGGACGGGAGAGAAAAAAATTAGGGTGAAAGGGTGATTAATTTTGTTTCCCAACATAAATCAGGCACATATGCAACTTCATACTCTCCATCGCTGTATGATCATCGCAAAAATTCTATAATTACCAATATATACACAACACTCCGTGTAATTCAAGCAAATTCAACATTGTTGTTGAAGCTGATTTGTTCTTAACTGTCTCTCCATAACCTCTCTAGATTGAATATTTTACTTTTTCATTTTACTTGATTGAGTTCTCGCAGCTACTGTGTTTTTAATGTTTATTTTTTTTTTCAAATTTGAAATTTCTAAACTTTAATGATATTCAAGCATTGACTTGTATTGTCATAAAGAAAAAATGGCACAAATGATCCATATAATTTGGTTCAATACATTGTGCCCTTGGTTTTTTTTTTTATCAATATAGTCCATAAACTTTAGTTAAATATAAAATATCGTCTATGAATTTTTAACCTACCTAATGTCGACTCTGACCTTTTTATACATGTTTTATTTAGTTATTGTATTATATAAAAATATCAAATAGTATCTTTTCATTGATTCAAGTTAATGAAATTTGTTGATTTGAATTCCAATTCGATATCTTTGAACGATGGACCAAGAAGACATTGTAGAAGATGCTCAACTAAAATTATAATGTAATAATCCTTTTTAATTTGCTGGATTTGTTCAATTTAGAAATATGATTATTTGTATTATTTGATGACATGGATTATTATATCTTGATTTGAGTTGAATACCTTATATTAACATTCCATGTGTAACACTGTTTTTTATTCACCCTTCAAACTCATTGAAGTAGAAGTCGAATGAGCAAATTTTTATTAATTTGAATTAATGGAGTGATAATTCTACATATTTTCATATAATTATTGCATTAAATAAATTAAAAGTTCACACGTTATATATTGTTAAACACCGATGATCCACTTTGAGCAAATTGAAAAGTGACTTTGTGTAAAAGTTTGGGGCTCATTTATGTAATTATCCCTTGATATAAATTTTCATGATTTTCTGAAGTTTAAAAAATATAACTTTTATTTTGGCGGAAAAGCAAAAGGAAAAATTGTTCTCCGCTGGCTTAAAACAGAGAGGACCGTCCGGCGACACTGACCGGTCCGGCGCCCATTTGCCTCCACTGCATCACTGCGAAATAGACGGCAACCGAATTTTCACGGTGCGATCCACATTCCGATTACCTTGGACGATCCATTCGCTCTTCATCTTTCCTCGTTTATCTTGAACCATGGTCGTGCTACTGCTAATCGCAAGCTGTTATTGCACTGTTCCCGTTTCGCTCTTGTCGGAAAGCCTCTTGACTGGAGTGTCTGTAGCTTCCGAGTCGTTGGATTCGATGGCTAGGGTTTGGATTGTTCTTGCCTGTTCCCTCGTCGTGTTGATGAATTGATAGTTAGAGCTTGGTCGTAGGGTGTCGGACAGAATCACCAGCATATGAGTTTGAAATTCGTAGTCCTTGGGCAATGCGAAGGATCCTGCAATCGGCCAAGGTGCGAATGATCATTGTTCATAGACGAGCGTTTTCGGGAAAAAAGATACATTCTTGTTTTCTTTTCTTCAGCAGGCAATTCGAAACATTACGTTGCCAAAGCTTTCAAGAAGCTGGCTTTATTCTAGATGGCCGATCTGTATTTTCTCCCCAGTTGCTACCGCTAATTCTTGTCAGATACATGTTGATATTAGAAGCATTTGCATTCGGTCTCTAGCCGGTTCAGGTTCCATCTTTTTGTTAAACGCATTCCTGATAAGCAATTGAAGACTTTGTGGCCCAAAGAGGTTTGTGAAATATTTCAATGAAAGATCTTGCAGAACATCAAAAACAATCTTCGTTATGGGTGACAGCTGCTGTTGTGATGTTCGGCTAGCTTACATCATCTGCTGGTAAATCCCATAAGGGCAGTCCGAGTTGAATCTGCTGGATCCGCTGCCTAAATCTTTCTTCCCTTTGGACTCCTCTCCATTCTCTTCCTTAATTATTCCATCTAACTGGCCTTGTTGTTCCCCCGCAGTGCATGTGCTTCCAGTACACATACTTGTGTTCCAATGTGATCCATCCCCCTCATTGCCAAACCCTGAATGGCCATACTGAAATTCTGAGGCAGATGGAGGGAAGCCACTGCATGATCCTCTGAAGTTCATCGCAGGTGCCCCCATGGGCTCCCATGGCTTGCTTGGAGGCAGCATGTCAGGTTCCAGAATGGCCCTCGATAAGCCTAGCCTGATCTTCTCCACGGTATCCTCTTTCTCATCACTTTTAGTGGTGAGACAAGTGGATGCACTCGTCCCTTGTTGTGCATTGGATCGTTGGAGCTGGAAGTCAAAGCACTTCTTGGTCAGCAGGTGAAGCATTTCATCTTTGAAGCAGCTGAGGGCTGCCTCTGCGAGATGAGCCACGTGTGGTGGGGGTAGTGCCGTAGTAATCTCAGCCATGAGGTGGGAGAATGGGTTCTGAGTAACTGGATCGATTCCCATTCCCGAAAACTTCTTTTCAGCTTAGTGTTCCAGCAGTTCTTGACATCATTGTCCGTGCGACCAGGCAACTGAGCTGCAATTATCGACCACCTGTAGCAAGACCCGTTAGGATTTCAATTTATGGGAGATAATCATAGGAAACAATCGTTTGGTACTCATGGTAGAACAGAATGGCAGTGATGTAGAGGAGTTGAGAACAAGCTTCCACAGAATAAAATGACGTGGAAGAATGGGTTGATTGATTAGTTTACCGGTTACCAAGGACAGCATGGAGCCTCATGATGGTTTGCTCCTCTGCTTCTGAGAATTCACCGTGCTTCAAGTCCGGTCGGAGGTAATTAGTCCATCGCAGCCTACAGCTTTTTCCACATCTCTGCAGGCCTACACATTGATTATTGGTAAGTCAGTTACTCATTTTTTTCTTTGGCTTTGGGCACTTGTTAAATACGTAATAAAGAAAGATTGTCACTGTCAATATACTGTTTTCTTATGTAATGTGCAATCGTGCGTGTGTGTGGGAGAGAGAGAGAGAGAGAGAGAGAAGAACAAACCGGCATTTTTGGGAATGAGGCGGCAGTTATGGGTTCCGTGTTGAGCGATGTAAGAGGTGAGCTTATTGTCTTCTTCAGGGGTCCATTGTCCCCTTTTGACATTGTCCTTCTCACAACAAGGAACGCGCCCCATCTTCTGTTTTTTGTATCTTTAGGAAATTCTGATGCTTTGGTACAGAGAGATGAATGAGTCGATAGTTCTGGATGAAAAAAGCAAAATGACGATGATTTCTCTAGTCACACTTCTCAAGGATATTCTTTCCCTTCTTCTTTGTGCCCTTCTTGAAAAGAAAAGAAAATCAAGTGAGACTGTTGTTTGGCCAATTTTCTGTCACGTATTGTGAATGTGAAGAAATGGTGTGTGGTTTTAAATAAAGGGAGGGATGTCTTCTTATATTAAGGGTTTGCCTTGCATGTGGCTCCGTGCGATATGGCCCGGGTTACCATCAAAGGTGCATGATTTAATTAAAGAATTCAACGCCACAGTGGGTGTGAGAGAAGGGCAGGTAGCTCAACCACTCAATGCTTGGTCAAAATCTCTCCCTCTGTGCGTGCGTATGTAGTTGACTCTATCAGGTTTCTGCTAAAGCTGGTGTGCTAACAGTTAAGGTCGCACATAATTGCCTCATGGAAGAGCTTGTCTTTCACGACAGTTGAGGTTGTTGCACGTGTGGGTCTTTCTGGCATTCAGTCCATCACTCCTAGTTCTAATGCATCGGAAACATAATAATTCTGTAAATGCAAGAATAGCTGGTGCTTGCTGCTTCTTAGCAATTACCTTGACATGGATAATTTAGTCCCAGTCGTTTGTTGATATCTTATCAGTCCTCTCTTTTATGAAGTCTCTTAACATGAGAGTGTAAGAATCTCGTCAACCAAGAAGATGAAGTATCAATTATAATAATTTTCACGCTTCTATTTGTCACTGATGTAATTCTTTGTCTATCTGCATATTTATTATCATTATTTTTTTAAAGACAAATTCACAAACTAGAAAGGTGACTGATTGGCCAAACCATAATTTTTTCATGGTATTGACACAACTTAAGCATGCGACAGAGGGTGCATGTATAGTCTCACTTTTTAGCTGTTAAAAATTGGAGAGAAGCTCCTGTGTCTTACCTAAACACAAGCAACCACCTCTGAGTGAGACTAATGATTCTTACTTGGGATCTGAAGGAGTAGTTGAGATTCTAAGATGCAAGGATTATCTGCATGAAATTCGTCCAGACTCAGACTCAATCCATTGTGGACCTGGTCAGTTGCGACCATTGACAGAATTAAGTGCAGGGTTGTGGTTGTATCTATTCTTAGGCCAGTCCATGCCAATTTTCTGCTCATTTTTTGCTTTTTCATTCTGTGTCGCTCAAATCCCTGAATAAGTGCGCAGCATGAATATTTAGTACATCAGCAATTGAAGAACTTAGGTGCTTCCTTTTTCACCTTAACAAAACAAGAAGTCTTTCCTTTGATTTTCCCTTGTGTTATTCGCATAAGGAAGGAAAATTACAGTTTCTCAGCTTAATTTGGCCGTGATAAGTGCCTCAAATGAGCCAATGAAGCACAAAACTGTCACAAGAAAGCAGATAAAGCTAAATATCTTAAGGATGACCCATTTTCTTGTCCAAGCACCGATTTTCTTTTGCACAAGGTACATCTCCACGGGGAAATATATCGTCAAGGGCCAGAAGTTCAATGCACCCAACAATCCTAGAACTGAGTTGAAATAAGGAAAGACCATGGCAATTCCAGTTGTGGAAATGACAAATACTGTGCGGAAGCACAGCCTGAAAAAATTCATCTGAATAGCCGGCACCAAGGGAAGCTTGAATGTGCAGAATTTGTTCACAAATATGCTATTTGGGTATGTGCTGCTGAACGATCTCTCTGCTGCTGCAAATATGGCCTGACTGAACATCTGAGCGAAGAGACTCAGCATTAATGATGCAACTATGTTTTCGAAGGTTTAATTGAATCAAGAAACTCTTACTGCTACCTCTGTAAATTTTTTGCACGAAAAATTGCTTTTGACTGATGTGATTATTTCGATTTAATTCTTCTTCAGTTTTCCAGGGTTTGAGGCTCTAAAATTGATAGTTGTCAGAGTGCGTAACCAATCGAAGATTGAAAACAAGTTTAATATTGAGATAAAAACTAAAGGCAGGTGTCAGTCAATTCTTTTTTTCAATAAGTCGGGTATCGGTCATACGTATACCTGGTATCCTCCAACCAAGTGGATTATGATGCACACATTCGCAAAGTCGACCAGCCAGAAGGGCTCAAAGAATCCCTCCCCGTTCACTATCCCAGTAAGTAGATTCCCTGGTGTTCCGTTACCAAAGGCTGCATATCCAAGGCATCCGCAGCAGAAGTAAAAGAAGGTGGTTATGAAGATTGCGACCATGGAGGCCCTCTTCATCGTCTGATTTTCTGGTGGAGGGGACTTCAAAGTGTCCTGAATGTGACAGAAACTCAAGACTTCATAAGCCTTGTGGATTGTTCTGCAACAGAAACTGATTCAATTCAAATAATAAAGCTAAGGCTCACCTGTATTTCAATAAGAATGAGTGAGTATGGATACGCAAAAGCAATATCTCCAAGTGCCTCAAAGGCGTTCCATAACTTTTTCTCAACTTTAGCAGCCGGAACTCCTGCAACCCCTCCCGCGATTCTTCCATTTTCTGGAGATCACAAGAAATCGAGATGGAGTCATCACAGAACTCCTAGGAGCTCTAGAGAATTCTAAGAGAGTACGAAATTGTTGCTTCATTTATCTGATAGCAAAAGGGACTGATTCAATTTCATTATGTTCACTTCAAAAGGTCAGGTATTCTCTCGAGTCTGGACAGATGACAGCAAACACACCAACCTATGACTTTTGCGAAGCCCAGTCCTAGGCCAATGGAAGAATAAGAGAAGGACATGATAGCTGCGACAAATGAAAGCCATTCCATATTGTGGATGTCTAGTATCAGCGACATCACGATCTGTATAATCCCAAATAGGAGCATGTAGAAGCTACTCCCATAGGGACACTGAGCATTGCGCCCTTCTCTGTGATAGCAATTCGATTTCCCAATAGCCCTGCATCCACAAATGGATGCAAAGTTTCCAAATAAACGCCAAATTCAGTCTCCAAGAAAAATACCCAAAACACGACACATTTACCAGCATAATATTACTATACATTTCTCAGAGCATAGTACCTCATACAGGTTGCAGTAGTTATAACGTAGGCTATGTCTGTGCCGTACAAGCTCAGATACTGAAGCAAACCACATACCCACGTTCTTTTCGTACCTGAAATGGACAACTGAACATAGTAGGATCGACACACCAAGGTCCGTCCCATTTAAAGTAAATTCTCTGGCGTGAAATCAGACAACCATTTCGGATAATAAAGTAGGTAAAAGACTTAATCGTTTTCCTACCAAGATTTACTCTAACCGCATCCATGTAAGAACAATTCCGCGTTCCTTTTATGGGGTCGGGAGACCGGTAACAATCGGACAGAAGGAAAGTAGAAACATAGGTGACTATCGCGAAACAAAGCAAGGACACAGGTCCTGCAAACCACCCCAGCTGTGCTGTACTCCAAGCTAGAGACAGGACTCCAGATCCGATGACCGCAGTGATGATATGAGCAACGCAACTCCATAAGGTTCCTGAGTAAGCGGAGCAACTTAGCTTCGTGTTTAATACTCAGACCCTGGGATCAGATCCAAATTCCAAGGCGCACGAAGGGACAATTCATGCATGACACACAAACAATTCAAAGAGGGCCTCACCAGTTCTCCGCAAACGGCCGTCGTCGTCCAAGGTACTGTCAACGACCTCGAGGGAGTGATGAATGGCCATTCTTATGCAGTACAGAAGATTCAAACACGGTGATTTTACTTACCGATGTGACAAACACAAAAATGGGAGGAGCTCAAGTTATTTATATCAGAGAGTATATGCGCGATCTGTAAGCATCTGCGGTTGCATTCTTTCCAATTGCAATCGATAGGGACGTGCAATGGGAATCGCCCAACCCGAGATTCGCCCAAACCAGACCGAACCGGTCAGTTTTGGGTGGTTCTCATAGCTGGTGGTCCGGTTCCCGGTTCCCATTCTCGAACCAGGTGATTGGTCGATCCGGTTCTTAGTTTCAAGTGGGAATCGGACCGATCAAACCGACCGATAGTTTTTAAAATATATATTTATTAAAAAATTCTTAAGAATTAAAAAAAATTATTCTTTTCAATTTCAAATTCCAAATACACCCCAGATCGGACCGGAACCGGGACTGGTCGGTTAGTCCGGTTCCCGGTTCTAGGATTGACCAGTTTGGTCCATGGTCCCAAAATTTGGGAATCGGACAGGATCGAGAACCGATCACCCCTAGCAATTGATGTATTCTTCTCTGGATGGTAAAAGTCATTTGAGTCATTCTCAGTCATTGGAATATGACCGTGGGTTGTGTAGTCGATATATGATAATGAAATTAAAGCGATTGAAGAAGTGATCCTTGAGTTTCACCAGACATCACCGTCTCAGATCAGCAACCTCTGGAGTAATGGTTCTATTATTTATGTAGTAAAAGGAAGGAGACTTGATCAATAGCAACCCTAATGCTGAATGCATGCACCCCGTTTGGTCAGCAACTACTGTGCATATATTTTCTTTAATCCCGAGAATCCCGTATAATTCCAATACCTGCGTAATGGAATATCTTATATAAAACTCATAAGTGGCAGTGGCCGGCAGAGGGAAAAAGAAAAGGGGAAAAAGAAAAAGACAAAAAAGATAAAAAGGAGAAAAAAATAAAAAAATCTAAAAAATATTAAAATATTATTAGAAATTATTAACATTAACACTGCTTGTATCACGTAGGATGGCCAACTTTTACATCACTAATTTTTAGTCAAAATTGATCAAATGGACTCAATTGGTAAAAAGTGAGAAAATTTAGAATTTAATTCATAAAATTAAAAGGTTTAAAACTGAATTATTAAAAATGTAATAGGTTTTATGATTTTTTGAATAATTTTCTCATAATTATTATATTGGTCCACTCTTGACCATTGGCATTGCCCCAGAAGAATCAATTACTTAAAAGCCATATATGCGTACACATGGACGATGTCCATAATTCGTAAAACAGAGGATTAGTTTAGAGCTGCCTACTTCATAGTTGATCCCATTTTCGTCATACATTAATTTCCCCGAGTGCTATGACCCCAGTTGGAACGAGACACGTGTCATTCTATTTTTCTCGTGGAGATATTCAATCGATTCTCTTGGGTCGTATGATAATCGTTGAGCATCTTCTTGTTTGCTAATTTGAGATGGGTTATAATTCCGAATCTCTTTTTGCCGGATTTTATGTGGCCACTTTATGAAATGCGTAAAGCCTATGAACTATGAGAAGACATCTTTTTTGAAGCTTTGAGTTTCGTCGCTTGTAAAACTTGCAAGATAAGTAGAGTGAATCGCAATTATGGAGAGCGTCTCTAGCTGTTAATTACTTGCCAGTCGCTTTGTTTTTTCATGACTAGGTTATATCTGGCTTTGATCTCATTACATCGTCTTTACCACTTTGTCAACGAGACATAAATGAAGATAGCTCCGTAACTGAAATTGCAGTCATATTGGGATTGATGGGCAATTTATGCATAACGCATGGTTGGTTTGGCGTGCATTACACATTTTTATGGACATAAAGTTTCCGTTTGGTAACGTTTCTATTTCCTTATTTTTTTGTTCTTTTGTTCTCTGGAATAGAAAAAGAACAGAAATCCGTTTGGTAACACCAACTGATTTTTCTATTCCCAGAAATAGAAAGTTGTTCCCGAGATTAGATTTTGAGTAAAAATAAGAAGTAGAAAAAAGTAACTTCTTATTCCTGGGAACAATTTATAGAAACTTATTTCTTGGAAATTACTTGCCACCCATAGAAAAAAGTAACTTCTTATTCGCCGCCTACCCTTGGCCGTTGGTCGTCATTACTGGTCACCGGTTGTTGGCCGCCAGTCGTTGTTGCCCGCTCGTGGTCACCCTTCGCCTAGAGGCAATTGGCGGCAGCAACTAGCGACCGGCCGCCGACCATTGATTGGCGGCTATTGGTCGCCGGTTGTTGGCCGCCCCCGCTTGCGCCAGTCATCGGTCGCCAGCTACTGCCATCATCGTCGCCATTAGGGAAAAAAAAAATTTGTCGGTACCAAATGCATTTCTATTCATTTTCTATTCCGAGAATAAATTTTTTTTTTTGTAGTTACCAAACTCTTTATTTTACTTAGAAATTGTTTCAGGAAGTAGGAATAAAAAATAACTATTTCTCAAAAGAAATTATTTCTAAGAATAGAAACATTATCAAACGCACCCAAAAGCTCCAACCTACTGTTTGATTAAAAGACCTGGACATCTTTTTCTTAGTTGATTAGTTTGAGATTTCACCATTCTTGCCACTCTCTCTCTCTCTCTCTCTCGCTGATGTCTGCTGAACACAGCAAAGCGCATGGCTGCCAATGATCAGCAGAGCAATGCGAGCTTTGTATCGAAGCCCGGAATATGACTGTGGTAACGTGTAATGTATGGATTCCTTTTTCATAGAGTGATGTGGTAGATTGGACCAATTCTGAGTTTGCTTAAGGATGTGTCGCCTTTTGTCCGTGGTCGGTCATGTAGTTGTTTCTAGGATATGATTTCTCGCCTAATGATAAAATGGACTCACAATATATTATCACACACCTCAATTGGTTTTAAGTAAGTTCCACATGGATTGCTCATTGATACTTGCTACTTGTCTTGATAGTATATGTGAAGCACCTTTGGCAATCCATAAATACGCCCCAAATGAACTAGACGCAACTGGCTATGACCTCTTTCATTAAGCAAGATCAAGTCTTCATAAAACCACAATGCACTTGACTATTTTGGCTACCTAGTTGGCTTTAATGAGATAGTGCATGAAATTGTGCCTTAGCTTACTTAGGCCCTCTATTCTGGTACTCGTGTTTAAGGACTTAATGAAGACAACTCGACCAAAGGCACCAGCAATTTATCTTAATTTTTATCCACATTTACTTGGTAACAAACATGAAGCCTCGCATGATCTTGTTGGGGAAAACTCGCCGTGAGCAAATAGCCTCTCCGGTGACCTTTCGTTGCGATTGGCGAACATAAAATGCCGTACGATAGACTCAATCCCTTTTGTTGCTCACATGATGCTCACGTTATTTCTAAAAAATTCTACTCTGTTGCATCGTTATCTTGAGGCACTTGCCAATAAAAACCCTCATGCCCTCCCAATGCTCCTTCCTCTCTCTCTCTCTCTCTCTCTCTCTCTCTCTCTCTCTCTCTCTCTCTCTGAGTGTGGGAGTTGATCTTATTGGTGAAGTTTTCAATCCAAACAATGGAGCTGGAGCTAACTCAGTTAAGTGAAGTGAAAAACTCCGACCTCACTCAGCCAAACACCACTCAAACTCTCCACCATTTCCCTTCCCAACAAAAACCACCGCATTTCCCCACCATCACCCACCCGAACCCTGCCTTCAGTACCCTCCATGCAAACCGTGGAATCTCACCTCCTGATTTCACCAGATCCTCCATCACCTTGGGCGGGTTCTTCCCCAATTCCCACCTCCCTGACGAGCTCTCTCCAAACCCATTTCTCTGCGACAACTCTGCTGCCTTCGATGGCGCCAGCAAGAATCACATCAATCACCGTCATCATTTTGACCATGTTAGTAGTGCCATGCATGAGAGGAGGCTGAGAAGAATGATATCGAACCAGGAGTCCGCACGGAGGTCACGGCTGAGGAAGGAGAAGCAGATCGAGGAGCTCCAAATGAAAGTGGACCTGCTCCGAGGCGCCAACAACAATCTCTCTGAGAAACTCATTAGCCTTTTGGAGAGCAATCACCAGATCTTCCAAGAGAATGTTCAGCTCAAAGAGAAGGTCTCTTCGCTCCTGGTCATCGTGACTGACCTGTTGACCCCCTTCAGAAATGTTGAAGAAGTTGCCTGCATTCTTAAGCCCGAATCATCGAACCGATCGGTGCGTTGACACATGGACAAGTTGCAGCAGACTTCGTAAAGAGTTGCAGAGAGAGCACTAACAACAAGAATGGCCCTCCAATAACGTATGCGGGGCTTGCAAGATGTGTTGCACTTCCCTGAATGAACAAATTGCAATATTAAGTTTAGGGTTTGTTTCTATGTTTTCTTCTCTTCTGTGCCTGCTCTCATTGATCACGGTTTGATTTCTCTATCTCAGAGATCATGTTTACACCAATTAGTATGAGTAAATTTTCTACATAATTAGATTCTGTACGAGCAGTTACCAATCTCATAATATCATTTTAAATTCACATAACGTCCTTTTAAATTCACATAACCTAGAAGGCAGAAAGTTTGTGGCTCATGCATCTTCTTTGATATTCTTATCCCATGAGTTAGCCGTTTGATGCGGTAGCATAAAGGCAAATAAGCTCAACTAGAAAACAACTAACCTTCGTCTATAGTCTTTTTTGAGAAGTACTTTGCCATCAGTCGCCAAGTATAGTCTGCTTCACATTTTCTGTACTTTTCAATGTCCCCGGCATCATTAGAGTCCCAGTCCAATATTGAGACCATCATCATTAATCACCTTGCCACTGACAATTATGAATGTCATGTGTGATTTCCACGATTGTACAAATATGAATGTCATGTGTGATTTCCACGATTGTGCAAATATGACTGTTTACATCTCAATATGTGCGGCACTTTCAAGTACTGTAATTTACCACAGCAAGTGAAATCAAGAGGAAACTCAGCATGAGCTAATAAAGAGGGAGAACCATCTAATAGTCTGATATACAACATAAAAGCTGACATGCAAAACCACAGTGGCACAGTGGACTCAGTGTCTCACCATCTTTACCAGAGAGGTCATAAGAGAGACGACTAACCGCGACTCAGACTAATCTGGGGTCCAACATGCTCCAAAGAGTAGTCCAACTTATAACTCAAAAATTGGCACGACTGAAAAAAATGATACTATCACAGAGATGAGCCTGCCACGACAGTAATGGACGTGATTCTCCCCCATAGATGTAAATTCAGTGGAAGATAAGCAATATTATAGTGATCAGAAAAGCACTTTGCGGTTATCATGCCGTTTCAATCATTCATTGTTAGCCAAAGGGTATTCCAAAACAGAGTGCCCATGAATCCGCTCGAAGGTTGTTTCTTACCGGTCACAAAATCCAACAACTCAATAGTTTGACTGAAGCCAATACCAGTTCAATTTACTGTACTTCCCCATAAATATTCCCCAAGACTCTCATCCGAAAGATTTAAACTTTACAAAATTAGAACTTTTCAAGAAAGAAACATCATCCATCCGCGATTCTCAACACGTAACCAATTTTAAGCTCCGCCTTTTCAATATCCAGCCCAAACTGAGGGATTCAGGAGAACTCGACCCTAAGGATTTTGCTTGGTCCATCACGAGAGTTCCAAAACAATCCCCGCTGAGTTCTAAGTTTCGATAAGCCCTAACACAGCGATTGCACTGAGATTTGGGGGAGAGAACTCACTGGGCAGTGCTCTTTTGGATCGGGCTTTCTGTCCCCCGCATCTCCCGCACCGAAAAGACGAGAAAATATTCAATGGTATCGACACGCCACGTCATCCGTTGACATGGTGCGCATGTATCACTGTAATATTGACACATGTCTCATAAGTGGGACCCGCCGTTGGAAAAAGAAAGGGCTTCTTTTTCTTTTACCTTCGGCTGGTTCTCAACTAGCTGGCTCGACTGAAAGGACGGGGCAATAAATGCCGGTTAACTCCCACCTAAAATTTCTCTCTCCTCGCCTCAATCTTTGAAAGGTTTTTTCTCTTTCTTAGAAGAACGACACTTTGCCCTGTTTCCTTATCTGCCAAGAACAACCCAACCCAAACGCTCTGCTCCTTTCTCCTCACGTCCTACCCCTCGCCCTCTCCACCTCCCCAAAAACCTTGCCCATCATATGTTCTGGCACATTGCCTCCCCCAAGAGCCCCACCAGTTGAGGTTGAGTCCCGAGCCTCCTTCGGCTCCCTTTTAGCTGTGTCCCAAGCCCCTTCTACCTCCACCTTCAACTTTTTCAAACGCGTAGACCGATTGCATCCCTCCACCAAACTCGCCGTCACACCTCACCCCATCCAATTGCATCCCGACCCCCCTCCACATTGCTGTTCGCAGCTGGGTCCTGAGCCCCCTCCGCCTTCATCTATTTCCAACATGGATATCGATTGCGTCCCTCCAACGACCTAGCCGACCAATTTCGTCCTTCCGACTAAGTTGCCGTCACACCTCACCCCGTCCACGATTCTCTCGATCATCTCTCCCAAGAGCCCCGCCTCATGTCCTCATCTTCTTAGAGCTTTAAAAGGTTGGTCTCTCTCTGAAACCTCATCAAGTTTGAGGGACAATCGCTCTTTCGACCTTTGTGTTGGAAGTAGTTCGAGGTGAGGCGGAGGGGCCTTGAGACCCAACTGCGATTGGGGAGGTGGAGGGGGCTCGGAACGCAATTGGACATGGTGAGGTGTGATGGCGAGTTCGAATGGAGGGATGCAATCAATTCCACGTTGGAAACAGTCGGAGGCGGAGGTAGAGGGGGCTTGGGACCCAGCAGCGATCGGCGGGACTCTGTGGGAAGGCGATGTGCCAAAAGCAGATGATCGGTGAGGCTTTTGGGGAGGCAGAGGGACGAGCGGAGAAAGAAACAAAGGAAGAAGTGGAGGAATCGTCCTCTGGGCTGGCAAAGAAAGAGAAAATGCCCTTTGAAAATTTTAGTGAGCATAGGGAATATTTTAAATGGTTAATTAGCATTAATTGCCCTATCCTTCTTTTTGCCAGCCAGTCAAGCCAGCCAGCTGAGAACCAGCGAAGAACCAGCCGAAGGTAAAAGAAAAAGAAGCCCTTTTTTTTTCCAATGGTGGGTCCCACTTATGAAATACATGTCAACATTTCAATGGTACATGCGCACCACGTCAGCGGTGTGCTCGTACCATTGAATATTTTCTCTGAAAAGACAATCACCGGAAAAGCCAACTCCCGATCTTTCAAGAAAGTCGCATATGCATAGGATGCCCACGTTCGTAGATTTGGGATGAAAATGTTTAATTTCAGGATAAGTTTTGGTTTCATAAAGAGACGGAATAAAAGTGTAAAAGTGAGTTCAGAATTGAAGTGAACGGAAAAAAAAACTTTCATCGCTTTACGATCGCCGTGAAATTCTATAATCATCGGTATATATAGAACTACAAATTGCATGAACCCCTATGATTCAAGCAAATTTAAAATCTATTTCTCTAGATTGATTTCACCTTTTATATATAAATCTCGAGGCTTAACCCCTTTTTCAGTTCGAAACTCCTAAAACTTTCGCAATGTTCAAATTTGACGTGAAAGTTCATGTAATTTTTCACAATTTTTTAAAGGTTAACTAAACTAATGCATGGAGTGTTCTCAGCCGTTCTTTTGTCGTACCGCTGAATTGATTGCTAAGAGTTTGGCTACAGGGTCTCAGACAGATTTATCAGTATATGAGTTTGAATTTCTTAGTCCTTGGGAAATGCGAAGGATTGGCAGTTCTGCCAAGTACAAATTATTGCTCTCTGTACGTCATTCATAGACGAGCGTTTTCCGTTTAAAGATGATAATTTTATGTGTTTTTTTTTTTCCCACAAGCAATCTGAACCATCACGTAACGAAAGCTCTTGAGAGTGTAGTTCTATTCTAAATTGCCGATCAGCTTTTTCTTCCCAGTCACAGCTGTTTCCGTCATAATGAGTGTCAATAGCAGAAGCCTTTGCATTCGGTGGTCTGCCTGAAAATTGCGCATTTCTGGCTCTAGCTGGTTCAGGTTCCATCTTATGTTAAATCCATTCCTGATAAGCCATTGCTGTTGTGGTGTTTGGCCGACCAACATTGTGTTTCTAACTACAGAAGTGTGATTGCATAGTGAAGAAATGCAGCTTGATAAAGTTTTAAATAGTTTATAAGAAGTCTTATGTACATTTTGTGTCATTATTCACTGCTATGTGAAGTTCATTATTTCCTTCAATTCCAGTGGATCTTGCCTTCTTTGCTAAGTGCCTGCCGTTACTTGATTAGCCCCATCACATAATGGGATTCATAAGATCATCTGCTGGTAAATCCCACAAAACGCAGTCCGAGTTGAATATGCTGGATCCGCTTCCTAAATCTTTCCCTCCTTTGGACTCCTCTCCATTTTCTTCCTCGATTATTCCATCCAACCGGCCTTGTTGTTCCCCGGCAGTGCACGTGCTTCCGGTACACATACTTGTGTTCCAAGGTGATCCATCCCCTTCGTTGCCAAACCCTGAATGACCATACTGAAATTCTGAGACAGATGGAGGGAAGCCACTGCATCCTCCTATGAAGTTTGTCGCAGGTGCCCCCATTGCCTCCCATGGCTTGCTTGGAGGCAGCATGTCAGGATCCAGAATGGCCCTCGATAAGCCCAGCCTGATCTTTTCCACGGTATCCTCTTTCTCATCACTTTTAGTGGTGAGACAAGTGGATGTACTCGTCCCTTGTGGTGCATTGGATCGTTGGAGCTGGAAGTCGACCCGCTTCTTGGTCAGCAGGTGAAGCATTTCATCTTTGAAGCAGCCGAGGGCTGCCTCTGCGAGATGAGCCATGTGCGGTGGGGGCAGGGCCGTAGCAATCTCAGCCATGAGGTGGGAGAAAGGCTTGTGAGTAACCGGATCGATTCCCATTCCCGAAAGCTTCTTTTTCAGCTTCGTGTTCCAGTAGTTCTTGACATCATTGTCCGTGCGACCGGGCAACTGGGCCGCAATTATTGACCACCTGTAGCAAAACCCGATTGGGATTTCAATTCACGTGAGACAATCATAGAAACCAACCGCTTGGAACTCAAGAAAGAACACAATGGCGGTGATGTAGAGGAGTTGAGAACAAGCTTCCGCAGGATAAAATGACGTGGAAGAATGGATTGATTGATTGGTTTACCGGTTACCAAGGACAGCATGGAGCCTCATGATGGTTTGCTCCTCTGCTTCTGAGAATTCCCCGTGCTTCAAGTCTGGTCGGAGGTAGTTAGTCCATCGCAGCCTACAGCTCTTTCCACATCTCTGCAGGCCTGCACATTGATTATTGGTAATTCAGTTACTCATTTTTTTCTTTGGCTTTGGGCACTTGTTAAATTCGTAATAAAGAAAGACTGTCATTTTCAATATAATGTTTCTCATGCAATGTGCAGTCTTTGGTATGGTAACATGACCTTTTCCTGGGTGCGTGCGTGCGCAGGAGAGAGAGAGAGAGAGCGAACCAGCATTTTTGGGAATGAGGCGCCAGTTACGGGTTCCATGTTGGGCGATGTAAGAGGCGAGCTTATTGTCTTCTTCAGGGGTCCATTGTCCCCTTTTGACATTGTCCTTCTCACAACAAGGAATGCGCCCCATCTTCTGTATTTTTGTATCTTTAGGAAAATCTGATGCTTTGGTACAGAGAGATGAATGAGTCGATAGTTTTGGATGAAAAAGGAAAAATGAAGATGATTTCTCTACTTACACACTCTTCAAAGATATTCTTTCCCTTCTTCTTTGTGCGCTTCTTGAGAAGAAAAGAAAATCAAGCAAGACTGTTGTTTAGCCAATTTTCTATCGTGTATGTGAATGTGAAGAAATGGTGTGTGGTCTTTAATAAAGAGAGGGGTGTCTTCTTATATCAAGGGGTTTGCCTTGCATGTGGCTCTGCGCGATATAGCCCGAGTTACCATCAAAGGTGCATGATTTAATTAAAGAATTCAACGCCACGGGGTGTGTGAGAGAAGAGCAGGTAGCTCACCCACAAGATGCTTGGTCAAAATCTCTCTCTCTCTCTCTCTCTCTCTCTCTCTCTCAGGGCGTGCATGTGTTTGTAGTTGACTGTATCGGGTTTCTGCTAAAGCTGGTGTGCTAACAGTCAAGGTCACGCATAATTCCCTCATGGAAGAGCTAGTCTTTCGAAAAAGTTGAGGTTGTTGCACGTGCGGGTCTTTCTGGCCCTCGGCCTATTGCTCCTAGTTCTAACGTATTAGAAACATAATCATTCTGTGAATGCAAGAATGGCTGGTGCTTGCTGCTTCTTGGCCATCACTCTGACATGAACAGTTTAGTCCCAGCCGTCTGTTGATACCTTATCAGTCCAGGACTAATTATCGGTCCTCCCTTTTATGAAGTCTCTCCACATGAAAGTGTAAGAATCTTGTCGACCGAGAAGATGAAGTGTCAAATATAAGAATTTTCGTGCTTCTGTTTGCCATTGATGTAGTTCTTTGTCTATCTGCATATTTATTATCGTTATTTTTTTAAAGACGAATTCACAACTAGAAAGATGACTGATTGGCCCAACCATAATTGGTGCATGCTATTGACACAACTCAAGCTTGTGACAAGGGGTGCATGTATATTCTCACTTTTTAGCTGCTAAAAATTGAAGAGAAGCTCCTGTTTCTCACCTAAACTCAAGCAACTACCTTCAAGTCAGACTAACGATTTTGAACCTGGGATCTGAAGGAGGGGTTGAGATTCTAAGATGCAAGGATTATTTGCAAGAAATTTGTCCAGACTCAGACTCAATTCATTGCGGACTTGGTTAGTCGCGATCATTGATAGCATTAAATGCGGGGGTGTGGTTGTATTTATTCATAGGCCAATCTGCTTGGGTGTAAACATGTACTTAATTGCCTGTTTCTTGCTCATTTTGTTCCTTTTCATTCCATGTCGTCGAATTCCTAAATAAGTGCACAGCATAAATATTTAGTACTTCAGCAATTAAAGAACTTGGATGCTCCCTTTTTCACCTTAAAAATAAGAAATCTTTCATCTTATTTTCCCTTTTGTGTCTTCCCATAATGAAGGAAAATCACAGTTTCTCAGCTTAGTTTTGCCCTGATAAGTGCCTCAATTGAGCCAATGAAGCACAAAACTGTCACAAGAAAGCAGACAAAGCTAAATATCTCAAGGACGATCCATTTTCTTGTCCAAGCACCGATTTTCTTTTGCACGAGGTACATCTCCACGGGGAAATATATCGCCAAGGGCCAGAAGTTCAACGCACCCACCACTCCTAGCACCGAGTTGAAATAAGGAAAGATCAAGGCGATTCCAGTTGTGGACATGACAAATACTGTGCGGAAGCACAGCCTGAAAAGATTCATCTGAATAGCTGGCACCAAGGGAAGATTGATTGTGTAGAATGTCTTCACAAATATGCTATTTGGGTGTGTGCTGCTGAACCATCTCTCTGCTGCTGCAAATATGGGCTGACTGTACATCTGAGCGAAGAGACTCAGCATTAGTGATGTAACTCTGTTTTCAAAGACTAAATCAAATCAAGAAACTCTTACTGCTATCTCTGTAAATTATTTGTGCAAAAAAATTGCTGTCTGTTGCGATTGTTTTGATTTAATTCTTCTCAGGGTTTGAGGCTCTAAAATTGATAATTGACAGAGTGCATAACCAATTGAAGATTTAAAACAAGTATAATATTGAGATAAAAACTAAAGGCAGGTATCGGTCAATTCCTTTTTTAACAAGTCCGGCATTGGTCATGCATATACCTGGTATCCTCCAACCAAATGGAGTATGATGCACACATTTGCAAAGTCGACCAGCCAGAAGGGCTCAAAGAATCCCTCCCCGTCCACTATCCCAGTCAGGAGATTCCCTGGTGCTCCGTCCCCAAAGGCTGCATATCCAAGGCATCCGCAGCAGAGATAAAAGAAGGTGGTTATGGAGATTGCGACCATGGAGGCCCTCTTTATCGTCTGGTTTTCTGGTGGAGGGGACTTCAAAGTGTCCTGAATGTGACAGAAACTCAAGATTCGATAAGCCTCTAGGCCTTGTGGATTGTTCTGAAACAGAAACTGATTCGGTTCAAATATTAAAGCTAAGACTCACCTGTATCTCAAGAAGTATGAGTGAATATGGATACGCAAAAGCAATATTTCCAAGTGCCTCAAAGTTTTTCCATAACTTTTTCTCAACTTTAGCAGAAGGAACTCCTGCAATCCCTCCCTTGATTCTTCCATTTTCTGGAGATCACAAGAAATCGAGAGAGTCATCACAGAGCTCCTCAGAGCTCTAGAGAATACTAAGAGAGTATGAAATTGTTCCTTCATTTATCTGACAGCAAATAGGACCAGTTCAATTTTATTATGTTCACTTCAAAAGGTCAAGTATTCTCTCGGGTCTGGACAGATGACAGCAAACACACCAACCTATGACTTTTGCGAAGCTGAGTCCTAGTCCAATGGAAGAATAAGAGAAGGACATGATTGCGGCAACAGCTGAAAGCCATTTCATATTGTGGAGGTCTGTTATCGGTGACATTATGATCTGTATAATCCCAAACAGCAGCATGTAGAAACTACTGCCATAGTGACATTGAGCATTGTGCCCTTCTCTGTGATAGCAATTCGATTTCGCAATGGCCCTGCACCCACAAATGGATGCAAATTTTCCAGGTAAACACCAAATTCGCAGTCTCCAAGAAATATACCTAAAAACAAGGCACATTTACCAGTTTAATATTACTATACAATTCTAAGAGCATAGTACCTCATACAGGTTGCTGTAGTTATAATGAAGGCGATGTCAAACCCATACATGCTCAGATACTGAAGCAAACCACATGCCCACGTTCTTTTCATACCTGAAATGGACAACTGAACATAGTAGGACTGACACACCAACGGCTGCCCCGTCTAAAGCAAATTCTTTAATGCAAAATCAGACAACCATTTTGGATAATAAAGTACGTAAAAGATGTAGTTGTTTTCCTACCAAGATTTACTCTAACTGCATCCATGTAAGAACAATTCCGTGTTCCTCTTATGGGGTCAGGAGATCGGTAACAATTGGACAGAAGGAAAACGGAAAGATAAGTGACTATCGCGAAACAAAGCACGGACACTGGCCCTGCTATCCAACCCAGCTGTGCCATACTCCAAGCTAGAGACAGGACTCCGGATCCAATGACCGCATTGATGATATGAGCAACGCAACTCCATAAGGTTCCTGAGTAAGTGGAGCAACTTCAGATTCGTGCTCAATACTCAGACCCTGGGATCAGATCCAAATTCCAAAGCGCACGAATGAACAATACATGCCTAACACACAAATAAGTTAAAGAGAGCCTGACCGGTTCTCCGCAAACGCCCATCATCATCCAAGGTACTGTCAGTGACCTCAAGGGAGTGATGAACAGCCATTCTTACGCAGTACAGAAGATTTCCAATTCGGTGATTTTCTTACACATGTGACAAACATAATAATGGAAGGAGTTTAAGTTATTAATATCAGAGGAAATTTTGCACCATGTATAAGTGTCAGCGATTGCATTCTTACCAATTGCAATTGATGTATTCTTCTCCGGACAGCAAAAGTCATTTCATTAATTCTCAGTCATTGGAATATGGCCGTTGGATTGTGCGGTTGATATTTGATAATGAAATTAAAGCAACTGAAGAAGTGATCCTAATGTTTCACCAGAAATCACCGTTTCAGATCAGCAACCTGTTCCATCAATTATGTAGAAAAAGGAAGGAGACTTGATTAATAGCAAATCTAATGCTGAATGTATGCACACGGCATAATCGGCAGCTACTGTGCATATATTTTCTTTTATCCGGAGAACACCGCACAAGTCCAATACTTGCCTAATGGAATATCTTACAGAAAAAACTCATGAGCCCATTGACGTACTCAAAAAGTTAAAAGAATTGATTTATGGATTAAATAGATAATATCGATAGACATCTAAACATTCTTTCACTACGCATGCACTCAATATTAACAAATGCGAATCCATCTCTCTAGGAATTAAGACAGGATCTGCCTACTTTCAAAATAAAAATCTTCAATCATTAAAGAAAAATTTTCCTCCAAGTCATTCATCGAGAATGATTTTTGACCTTACATATGAAAAGTCAATAAGAAACTATTGGAGACCTTATAAAAGGTAAGGTCCTCATCTTTAATCCAAAGCCATGAAAGAAGACTTGGACGGAAGCCATGAAAGAATACTTGGACGGATCTTGCCTTTGATGGTAGACAAGCCATGAAAGAAGACTTGGACGAATCTTGCCTTTGATGATAGACAAGCCATGAAAGAAGACTTGGACGGAAGCCATGAAAGAAGACTTGGACGTATCTTGCCTTTGATGGTAGACACTCGCACAAGTGCCTACTTAAACAGAAAATTAGGGAAAAAAAAACTTTGAAGATTGTATTACTTTGAGATGGATATAAATAAGGGAATGAGTCTCTATTTATACAAGTACAGGCTCAACTGTAGATCTCTTTTTAATTTGACAATAGAGATTGCATTTCCTCAATTACCTGGTGCATTTATTACTAGAGTGTATATTTACAATATTGCCCTGCCTAGAATACTCAAGAAAACTCTAGAATTCATAGATTATAAAGGATCGCATTGTTTCCTTGTGCCATGAAATTTGGCTATTTTTTGGATAACTCGATAATAGTAAAGTTATTTTACCTATTTTAGGCAATGGATATAGTACTTTATAATGCAATATTTGTGAGAATATATTTCGATCCCCTTCTATTTATCCAAAATTTTCTTGTTTGTGCAACATAATGAGATATGAAGAAAATAAGGAAAAGATGCAAAAAGAAGAAAATGAAGGATTCTTTGATTTGGGAATTCGAATCAAAAGAGTTGGAACGTGGATACAAATCAAGGATTCTATAATTAATTTCATAATTTTATGCCAAAAATGAGCAATTGCTTTGTATTAGAATTCTTAGATATATTCTATAATTAGGATAACATCGAGAGCTTGGGGAGATAACCGCGTTTTTATTTTTAGATTTTTTTATTGTTCTAGGAGTTTTTCAAGTATTTTGAAAAGAAGACAAGGTGGTGATAGAATTCTTGTTCATTGATTCAAGATATTTGGTTTAATATATATTTTTATTTCTTCTTTTATTATGTTCTAATTTTCTTTTATTAGAACTATGATATAGCCTGATATGATGATATAAATTTCATGATTTTTATGTTTTGCAAGTGATTTTATCATGTGAGTTATATATTATTGTGGTTAATGCTTTTAAGTGATTGGTCACTGTGCATGTTTGAGACTGATAAGTAACAATATGCAATTGCTCTTTTTAATATATAGCCATGAATTAAATGTGAATAGGGATATAATATGTTATTTGTGTAGTTTTTGGTGATAAGGTGGTCCAAAAGATTTATTATAGATCGGGAATATTCACAAATTTTAATACTTATATTTAATTAGATTCACATAGAGATATAGTTTATTGATAAATCAAGTATGTTTGCTATACCTAGACATAAGATAGTAAATAAATTAGAAAATTTCGCTATCATATGTTTGATATCATTTTTGTATGCATAATAATCTAAAATCCATATCTAATGGTTACAGTAAAATCGAATGCTCTAACATATTTTGATTGATTTATCGCATTTAATTATGAAATTTTGCTTTTAATATTTTTTAATTTTAATTTATTCTTAATTTCCATTTGATATGTTAGATAAAATTTTTAGAATTAATCTATTTTAATATTTAATTGACTTATTAATCATCAATTTATGTGGGATGATATCTTTTCTCATCACTATATTATTTTTTAATTTTAATTTATTCTTAATTTCAATTTGATATGTTAGATAAAAATTTTAGAATTAATCTATTTTAATATTTAATTGACTTATTAATCATCAATTTCTTTTAATTTATTCTTAATTTCAATTTGATATGGTATTTTAGATATCTTTTTAATATTTAATTCATCACTATATTACTTTTTCTCATCACTATATTACTTGTTTGACATGTTTTTATCGACATTTTAATATTTAATTGTTCATTTATAATTTTATGAACAAGTTTTTATAATTTTATCGCCATTGATTTTTTGGTTTAATTTTTTTTTTTTTATGACCCAGCCGAGGAACCCCGCACCCCGCCGACAGTTTAATACTAATTAACATTGATACTAGATAATTCTAAGTTTAATCTAACTTTTATTTTATGTTTTTTGTTTTTCGGAGTGTACATCAATGTATGACATGTAGCCAACAAGAGAAACTTGTTGGGCTTAATCTAGAAATCAAATGTACATTTAAAAGGCGATTAAGAGCTCAGAGAAATCATGCTAAGAAGATGAAGAAAATGGCGAAGATGGTGAAGATGGTGATGCTCAAAATCCACGTAGACTCTTGAGAGATTGTACTATGCCAACAATTCAAGGTGCATCAAGATCAAGAGACCGACAATTCAAGCAAATAACTTTGAGATCAAGCCATTACTCATTCGGATGTTTTAACAATCAATGCAATTTAGTGGGTTACAAAGCAATGATCCAAATGCTCACATCGATACTTTTCTTGAAATATGTGACACAATTAAATATAATTGAGTTACAGATGATGCTATTAGATTGAGATTATTTCCATTTTCCCTAGAGGTAAAGTTAAGGGTTGGCTCTCTTCTCTTCTTGTAGAATCAATCACTACCTAGAATAATTTGACTCAAAAACTTCTTGGTATGTTCTTTCCACCTGCATAGTCTACAAAAATGCATAACGATATTACTAATTTTATGCAAATGGATAATGAATAGTTATATGAAGCATGGGAAAGATTCAAGGAGTTTCTTAAGAGATGCCCACATCATGGACTATATGTATGGATGGAGGTACAAACTTTCTATAATGAGTTTAGTACAAATCTCTGTTTTATGATTGATGCCATTGCAAGGGGAACTCTAAATACCTATTAGAGGAGATGACATTCAATAGTTATCACTGGCCTACTGAGAGGTTATGAATGCGAAAAGCTAGCTTAGTTCATGAAGTGGATGCTTTTAGTACAATTGTTGTACAATTTGAAGCACTTTAAAAAAAGTTAGATAACATGAGTGTTTTGACAATCAAAAATCAGAATTTGATATGTGATTTTTGTGGTGGAAGATATGTTAGCACATAGTGTCAAGTAGGTAACTCTTTTACACAATCTAGTGCAAATGCTAATATTATTATTAATTTTAACAGGTCACAAAATAATTCCTACTATAACACGTACAATCTAGGATGGCATAATTATTTATAATTTTTTATCGAATAATCAGAATGTGATGAGACCACCACTAGGATTCAAACACCCAGAAGAGACGAAGCCCAATTTGGAAGATATAGTCACCAAATTTGGTAACACCACTCAAGACTTTATCAAGAGTCCAGATGTGAGATTTTAGAACCAAGAGGCTTCAATTAGAAATCTGGAGATGAAATGGGTCAGTTAGCACACATGATATGAGGGAGACAACAAGGTTCTATGTCTAGCAACACAAAGAAAAATCCAATTGAAAATGTAAAGGCTATAGCCCTAAGAAGCGGTAAACAAGTGGGAGAATAAATGCCAAACAAGAGATTTCTAGAGACAAAGATGAGATCAATAAAAACCAAAAGAGATAGGCCAAAGCAAACTTTTTCTAGATAATCCCAAGCCATATGTGGCACCAATCCCATTCCCTTAGTGACTCTAGCAACACAAAATGGTAAAGCAATTCTCTAAATTTATTGATGTATTTTAAAAAATTGCACATTAACATTCCTTTTGTAGATGCCTTAGCACAAATGCCTAGTTATGCAAAAAATTTGAAGTAGATTTTGGCAAACAAAAGGAAGCTAGAGGATTATAAAATTGTGAAGTTAAATGAGGAGTGTTCAGCTATCTTACAAATAAATTACCTCCGAAGTTAAAAGATCTAGGGAGTTTTACTATTTCTTACACTATTGGGAATTCTTACTTTGAAAATGCATTGTATGATTTAGTTGCAAACATTAATTTGATGCATTTTCAGTTTTCAAGAAATTATGATTAAGTTCAACTACCTGATCGATCAATTAAATTTCCAAAAGGTATTGTGGAAGATGGGCATAAGTACAGCAGGAGTGCCAAAAGTTGACATGAAAGAACATTTAAGTGCCAAAAGTTACAAAATGTACACTTAAGTACCACTTTACAAAAAAAATGGATCACTTAAGTGTCAAATCGCCGGAACTCTGTCAAAAATCCTATGTGGCAATTTTTTATTAATTTTATTGCCTACGTGGCTCGCCGGAAACTGAATCGGCCAAAACGACGTCATTTTGGCTAACGTGGATTTAAAAATTATTAATTATAAAATATTAAATAATTATAAAATCTATTTTATTAAAAAAAAGGGGGAGGGGGGATCGGTGAGGGCAGCCCTCGCCGCCGCCGCCGTCGCCGGCCCTTCCTATCGGGCGGCGAGGGCTGCACAGGCCTCGCCGATCCCCTCCTCCCCTTTTTTTTTTTTTTAATAAAATCGATTTTAATTTTTAAAAAATCTGACGTGGACAATTTTTTTTAAAAAAAATTGCCACATGGATTTTTTATTTTGAAAAAAAAAGGCCATTTTTTTATTTTGAAAAAAATGCTCCGTCAACAAATGAAGTCGCCGGAAAATGGACACGTGGCAATTTGGTCGGAATTTTTCGCCGTTGGCACTTAAGTGATCCATTTTGCTTCGATTTTAGCACTTAAGTGTACCTTTTGTAACTTTTGGCACTTAAATGTCCCTTTGTACCAACTTTTGGCACTCCAGAGGTCCGTATCTTGTGGAAGATGTATTGGTAAAGGTTGACAAATTTATCTTTCGTGTAAATTTCATAATTCTTGACATGGAGGAAGATTTTGAGATATTACTTATCTTAGGTCAACCTTTTCTTGCAATAGGAAGAGCTCTTATTGACGTACAATAAGGGAAGTTGATTTTTAGAGTTCAAGATGATTTTATTTCCTTTAATGTTTTAAAGCAAGGAAACATCCATATGATGATAATTCTTGTTTTACAATTGACAAGTTGGTGAACAAGGTTTTTCATGAAAATATTTTAAAGACCTACTTGAAGCATGTCTGCTTTAACTAAAGGACAAAGAAATTGAGATTGAGGAGATAAAGGAGTACACAAATTTCACGGAGTCAATTCCACCATATTCAAGGCAAAATGCAATAAAATTCGAAGAGTTTGGACAACACATAACAAAGCCTAAACTATCAATTGAAGAGCCTTTGATTCTTGATCTTAAACCCTTACCCTCTCATTTGAAATATGCTTATTTAGATGGAGTTTCTTCTTTGCCTGTAATTATATTTTCTTCTTTGACAAATTTGATGGAGGAGAAATTTCTCAAAGTGTTGAGAGAGTATAAGGGTGCAATTGGATGGAAAATAGGTGACATCAAGGGAATCAACCATTCACTTTGCATGCACAAAATGTTGATGGAAGAATAATACAAGCCCAATATTCAATCTCAAAGGCGTTTGAACCTAAAAATGCAAGACGTAATGAAAGTTGAGATAATTAAGCTACTTGATGTAGGGATCATCTATCCTATCTCTGATAGTTTTTGGGTAAGTCTTGTGCAAGTTGTACCAATAAAAGAAGATATGATTGTTGGAAAAAAATGACAATAATGAATTAATTTCAACTAGAAAAGTTACTAGGTGGTGTGTGTGTATTGAATGATGCCAATAAAGAAGATTATTTTTCTTTACCATTTATAGATCAAATGTTGGAAAGACTTGTAGGACATGAGTTTTATTGCTTTCTTGATGGATATTTAGGGTATAATCAGATTGCTATTGCACCATAAGATTAAGAGAAAATTACATTCACTTGTCCTTATGGTACCTTTGCTTTTAGAAGAATGCTTTTTGGTCTTTGTAATCATCAACTACTTTTCAAAGATGCATTATGGCCATTTTTTCTAATATGGTTGAAAAATATATTGAGATTTTCATGGATGATTTTTCCATTTTTGGCTAATCATTTGATTCTTGTTTAAATAATTCGGCTTTGGTTTTATAACTCTTATTTTGAATTAAGAGAAGTGGCATTTTATGGTGCATGAAGGAGATGCTTAGACATAAAATCTCTAGAAACAGAATAAAAGTTGATCAAGCCAAAGAAGTCATCACTGCAAAATTGCCTCCACCAACATCTGTGAAACTTGTCGGAGGATTTTTGGTGCATGCGGGATTTTACAAGTGGTTATAAAAGATTTTCAAAAATTGCTAAACCTCTTTCTAATCTTTTGGTAAAAGATGCCCCATTTAATTTTTTGAATGAATGTGTGTAGGCTTTTAACACTTTAAAGGAAAAGTTAGTGTTAGTACCAATTATGGCAGCACGAGATTGAATTTTCCTTTTAAGCTGATGTGTGACTTTTGGTAGTATTTTTTGCTTTTAATAAATTATATTTTTATTTTATTGGCTCTAAAGTTATAGTTTATTCTAACAACTTTGCTCTTAAGTATATGCTTGAAAAGAAAGAATCAAAACCCCAATAGATCAAGTGGATTTGATTATTGCAAGAATTTGATTTGGAAATCAAAGACAAGAATGGGACTCAAAATCTAATTGCAGATCACTTGTCAAGAATTCTAAATTCGAAGGAAGAGGTAAGACATGGAAGAGTTCCCTTGATGAGAAAATTTTTTCCATCAAATCCACAAAAATTCCTTAGTACGCCTACTTTGAGAATTATTTGGTAAGTAATGTTCTTCTTGCTAGATAGTCATATCAAGGGGGAAAAAATTATTTTCTGATGTTAAAAATTATTTTTGGGAAGAGCTTTTTTTGGTTAAAGTATTTCCAGACTAGATTATAAAAGATGTGTTCCAAACAAAGAGAGAACAAGCATTCTACATCATTGTTATAACGGAGAGGCGGGTGATCATTTTGGTGCCACAAAAACTACAGCTAAGATGTTATAATCTGGATTTTATTGACCCACACTTTTTAAAGATACATATTCTTTTGTTACTTCTTATATTCTCTCTCTCACAGAGTGCGTGCATGTGTATGTAGTTAACTGTATCGGGTTTCTCCTAAAGATGGTGTGCTAACAGTTACGGTCACACATAATTCCCTCAAGGAAGAGCTTGTCTTTCGCAAAAGTTGAGGTTGTTGCACGTGCGGGTCTTTCTGGCCCTCGGCCTATCGCTCCAAGTTCTAATGTATTACTAACATAATCATTCTGTGAATGCAAGAATGGCTGGTGCTTGCGGCTTCTTGGCAATCACTTTGACATGACCAGTTTAATCCCAGCCGTTCGTTGATATCTTATCAGTCCTCCCTTTCATGGATTCTCTTGAACGAGTGTAAGAATCTCGTCCACCGAGAAGATGAAGTGTCAAATATAATAATTTTTATGTTTCTGTTTGTCATTGATTAGAGGTGTCAAAATGGATTGTAAACCCATATTATGACTCACTTTTAGTTAAATGGGTCAAATATGGGTCAAGTGAAAGTTAAATATGAGTCAAATACGGGTCAAGTGAAAGTTGAATACGGGTCAAATATGGATCAAGTGAAAGTTAAATATGAGTCAAATACGGGTCAAGTGAAAGTTGAATACGTAAATGGATCAAGTGTTAAATAGTAGTCAACTATGAGTTAAGTAAAAGTTAAATATATGTCAAATATGTGTTGAGTAAGTCATTTAACATAGAACTTCGAGTGAGTTTGGGTTTCTCTGCAATAATAATGACTTTTAGCAATACGGGTTAGGTGTAGGTCGGGCCAGGTATGGGTCATTAGATTTACATTACATAAATTTGGGTCAAAACGAGTTAAATATGTCAATATATGTCGGACCATTTTCGATCCGACCCATCCATTTGACGGGTCTATCGTTGATGTAGTTCTTTGTCGCTCTGCATATTTATTATCGTCATTTTTTTTTTAAAGACACAGCTAGAAAGATGACTGATTGGCCCAACTATAATTGGTGCATGCTATTGACACCACTCAAGCATGTGACAGAGGGTACACGTATATTCTCGCTTTTTAGCTGTTATAAATTGAAGAGAAGCTCCTGTTTTTCACCTAAAACTCAAGCAACCACCTTCAAGTCAGACTAATGATTCTGTACCTGGGATCTGAAAGAGGAGTTGAGATTCTGAGATGCAAGGATTATCTGCGTGAAATTTGTCCAGTCCATGCCAGTATAATTAAATGTCAGACTCAATCCATTGTGGATCTAATTAGTCGCAACCATTGATATAATTAAATGCAGGGGTGTGATTGTATCTATTCATAGGCCAGTCCATGCCAGTATTTGTCATTATCTGCTTGGATGTAGCCCCGTACTTAATTGCCTGTTTCTTGCTCATTTTGAGCCTTTTCACTCTGCGTCGCTTAGTCCGCTTGAGTCCCAGAATAAGTGCGCAGCATGAATATTTAGTACAGCAGCAATTGAAGAAATTGAGTAATCCCTTTTTCACCTTAACAAAACAAGAAATCTTTCATCTGAATTATCCTTTTGTGTATTCCCATAGGGAAGCCAAATTACAGTTTCTCAGCTTAGTTTTGCCCTGAGAAGTGCCTCAAATGAGCCAATGAAGCACAAAACTGTCGCGACAAAGCAGACAAAGCTAAATATTTTAAGGATGATCCATTTTCTTGTCCAAGCACCGATTTTCTTTTGCACAAGGTACATCTCCACGGGGAAATATATCGCCAAGGGCCAGAAGTTCAATGCACCCAACACTCCCAGAACCGAGTTAAAATAAGGAAAGATCATGGCGATTCCAGTTGTGGATATGACAAATACTGTGCGGAAGCACAGCCTGAAAAGATTTATTTGAATAGCCGGCACCAAGGGAAGCTTGAATGTGTAGAATTTGTTCACAGATCTGCTATTTGGGTATGCGCCGCCGAACCATCTCTCTGCTGCTGCAAATATGGGCTGACTGAACATCTGAGCGAAGAGACTCAGCATTAATGATGTAACTATGTTTTCGAAGGCTTAACCGAATCAAGAAACTCTTACTGCTACCTCTGTAAATTTTTTGTGTGAAAAACTGCTCATGACTATTGTGATTATTTTGATTTAATTCTTCTTCAGTTTTTTCAGGGTTTGAGGCCCTAAATTTGACAGTTGTCAGAGTGCATAACCAATCGAAGATTAAAAACAAGTTTAATATTGAGATAAAAACTAAAGCAGGTATCCGTCAATTCTTTTTTTCAATAGGTCGGGTATCGGTCATACATATACCTGGTATCCTCCAACCAAATGGACTATGATGCACACATTCGCAAAGTCAACCAGCCAGAAGGGCTCAAAGAAGCCCTCCCCGTTCACTATCCCAGTCAGAAGATTCCCTGGTGTTCCGTCACCAAAGGCTGCATATCCAAAGCATCCGCAGCAGAAGTAAAAGAAGGTGGTTATGAAGATTGCGACCATGGAGGCCCTCTTCATTGTCTGGTTTTCTGGTGGAGGGGACTTCAAAGTGTCCTGAACGAGACAGTAACTCAAGATTAGGTAAGCCTCTAGGCTTTGGGGATTGTTCTGAAACAGATGCTGATTCGGTTCAAATAATAAAGCCAAGGCTCGCCTGTATCTCAAGAAGAATGAGTGAGTATGGATATGCGAAAGCAATATCTCCAAGCGCCTCAAAGGTATTCCATAACTTTTTCTCAACTTTAGCAGCCGGAACTCCTGCAATCGCTCCCGCGATTCTTCCATTTTCTGGAGATCACAAGACATTGAGATAGAGTCATCACAGAACTCCTACGAGCTGTAGAGAATACTAAGAGAGAACAAAATTGTTGCTCCATTTATCTGATAGAAAAAGGGACTGATTCAAATTTTATTATGGTCACTTCAAAAGGTCAAGTATTCCCTCGAGTCTGGACAGATGACAGCAAACACACCAACCTATGACTTTTGCGAAGCTGAGTCCTAGTCCAATGGAAGAGTAAGAGAAGGACATGATCGCAGCAACAACCGAAAGCCATTCCATATTGTGGATGTCTGGTATCAGTGACATCACGATCTGTATAATCCCAAATAGCAGCATGTAGAAGCTACTGCCATAGTGACACCGAGCATTGTGCCCTTCTCTGTGATAGCAATTCGATTTCCCAATAGCCCTGCATCCACAAATTGATGCAAACAGTCTCCAAGATAAATGCCCAAAAACATGGCCATTCACCAGCATAATATTAGTATACATTTCTCACAGCATAATACCTCATACAGGTTGCAGTAGTTATAACGTAGGCTATGTCTGTGCCATACAAGCTCAGATACTGAAGCAAACCACATACCCACGTTCTTTTCGTACCTGAAATGGACAATTGAACATAGTAGGATCGACAAACCAAGGACCGGCCCCATCTAAAGTAAATTCTCTCATGCGAAATCAGGCAACCATTTCGATTAAAGTAGGCAAAAGGCTTAGTTGTTTTCCTACCAAGATTTACTCTAACTGCATCCATGTAAGAACAATTCCGCATTCCTCTTATGGGGTCAGGAGACCGGTAACAATCAGACAGAAGGAAAGCAGAAACATAGGTGATTATCGCGAAACAAAGCAAGGACACCGGCCCCGCTATCCACCCCAGCTGTGCCGTACTCCAAGCTAGAGACAGGACTCCGGATCCAATTACCGCGGTGATGATATGAGCAACGCAACTCCATAAGGTTCCTGTGTAAGTGGAGCAACTTCAGATTCGTGCTTAATACTCAGACCCTGGTATCAGATCCAAATTTCAAAGCGCACGAAGGAACAATACATGCATAACACATAATTTAAAGAGAGCCTGACCAGTTCTCTGCAAACGCCCATCATCGTCCAAGGTACTGTCAGCAACCTCGAGGGAGTGATGAACAACCATTCTTATGCAGTACAGAAGATTCAAATTCGGTGATTTTCCTTACCCATCTGACAAACACAAAAATGGGGGGAGCTCAAGTTATTAATATCAGAAGAATTTTACTTGTATAAGTGTCTGCGATTGCGTTCTTACCAATTGCAATTGATGTATTCTTATCCGGACAGCAAAAGTCTTCTCAGTCATTGGAATGTGGCCGTTGGATTGTGCGGCCGATATCTGATAATGAAATTTAAGCAACTGAAGAAGTGATCCTAGAGTTTCACCAGAAATCGCCGTTTCAGATCACCAACCGCCTGCAGTAATGGTTCTATCAATTATGTAGAATAAGGGAGGAGACTTGATTAACAGCAACTCTAATGCTGAATGTATGCACACGGTATAGTCAGCATCTACTGTGCATATATTTTCTTCCATCGGGAGAACACCGTATAAGTCCAATACTTGCGTAATGGAACATCTTACAGAAGAAATGAGCCCACTGACATAACTAAAAGTTTTGAATATTGAGTTATGAATCAATTAGATAATATCGATAGACATCTAAACATGAGACTTTTTTCCCTATATACACATGCACCCACTATTAGAAAATGCGAATCCATCTCTCTAGGAATCAGGACAAAAACTGCCTACTTTTGAAATAAAAATCTTCAATCAATAAAGGAAACATTTTGCTCCAAGTCATTCGTCGAGAATGATTTTTGTCCTTACATATGAAAGGTCAATAACAAACGATTGTAGACCTTGTAAAATTCCAATGGGCGAGTGGTAAAGTCCTCATCTTCAATCCAAAGCTCTGAAAGAAGACCATCTTCTATTCAAAGCCATGAAAGAAGACTTGGACGGATTCTCTAGACACTCGCAAAAGTGCCTATTTAAACAGAAAACTAAAAAAAAAAAAAAAAACCGATGGTAGAGTTGAATCTCCCAAATTATCTGCATTTATTATTACAGTGTATATTTATAATATTGCCCGCCCTAAAAGTATTGTAAGATACTCAGTTCATAGTTCAGTCACCTAGCTCATTCACGGTTCTTCGTTCATAAAGGATCGTTTCCTTGTGCTGTGACATTGGGCTGTTTTTTTGGGATTCTGTGGGCTTGACCTGTGGGAGTGCTGCGGATGGCATGTCAACACTAGCAACAGTAGTCGGTTCTTAGCGTCAATATGCGAGACCCACACGGAAGTTCTTGCTTTGAGGAAATTGCTTTCAAAGCATCCATTGCTGACCCTCCTTGCCAAGACGACGTCTGCTATTCCCCCATGCTGTGTTCTTTTTCGTGTTGCTGTCGGACGCGTGTTGGATCTATTCTCATGCATCCAAAGACAGACCATTCACGTCAGGAGTACAGAAATTGACAAAGAACAAAACTTTACGCGTCTTGAGCTACAAAATCTCGATTATCCGGTTGACTCGGGTAATCAAATTTTTGGCAGTGGATCACAGAGCTGCAAGTTGGAGAATTATTGAAGATTTGCTTTGATGGTCCCATGTGCACATTACAAGCGTCCAAACATAGTAGACAGATGCCTTACTACTACTTTTTTCTTCTTCTTCTTCTTTTGTTGGGGGGGGTGTTTGATCTCGTTTCTTCATTAGAATAATAATCAAAAAATGGCATGTTTATAACATGTTTATACTTATATTTATCGCATAACCAGGGTAAGTAAGAATAGAAACCGAATATTCGCACCTGTGTATTGATACATTGTAACTCGGGATTCAAATTCTACGAGCCAATTGCTACCTAGTTTGAATCACAAGGCCTGGACGTTGACATATTTCCTTCCAAAGGTGAATGACGGCTAAGCTGATAAGGCGATTATGACATATGAAATTTCTGTGTCCAATAACAATAATATTTAGGCTATAAAGCTTAGTATTATTTAGCTTAGAAATTGAGTGGATATGTAGAAATCTTAGTTGGATCATAAATTTTGTGAAGTGTGGATGATTATTTTTTGCGAACGTAATAGTTTCGAGTCCGACATATTAAAATTTAATCGATAAATGTCGATAGTTAGAATGATTTTACCGTTATCTTAGTTGTTGATGGATACAAATATTTTTCGAATTATATGTTGAATGATTATAGAGTTTAAATATAGTAAATCGAGATTTTCTTAGTGTGTGGTAAGGTTTATCGATAATTTTGACATGTTGAGGGTTTCATTATTTTAACCTCAATGAATTATGCTAATAATGACCTATTTCCAAAAATCGTAACTCACCAATCATTTGCCGAAGTGAAGAATATTTTTCAATAGGATCACCCTCTTCTTTAATCATATTAATCACATAAAGTACGTTTGGCCTTTTAAGGATATATGCAAGGTAAAGTGTATCACTCAAAGACTAGCCTGTCATCATCCTAATACATTAATCACCAAACTCTTCTCCATTTGGCCGTCAACTAAGCAAGACGTTGCCACATATGATTACATGCATCCTTCCATCCAAAATCCACTTCCAGTCATCACTTTAACCTTGGTAACATCAGACTCATTTTGGCCGTATCACTCAACTTTCAACGTTCTACTTGTGGTCTTGGATTTTATCTTACAATAATCACAAGGTGATGAAGGCATTTTATTGTTCAAGTCTGTTCAAGATAAGTGAAAATCTAAGGTGTTAAGTTAATCTACTTAGCACCTTTAACCCGGTTGATTGATATGGATAATCATAGTGTGCAATAATGGTGTGGATGTGGTGATTGTTTGATTTATCTTGTTGGTTACATACATGCTTAAAAGGTGTTTGATCAGTTTTTTTAAGGTGTACTAAGTGTTGTAAGTGAATATAATGAATTTAAACTTGAAAGTGTTGTCTTTGTAATTTTAAATTCAGATGTTGTAGGTAATATTCACCTTAGACTCGCCCAACAATATTCATCCGTATGAGTGTATTCACTTACTATGTATATTCATTTTTCTAAGAATATTTATCCATCTAAGTACATTCATTTATTTGGCCAAATTCATTCACTTACTGAGTTTAAATATATTCATTTGTTTAATTGGATTCATTTTTTGAATATATTTATTTAGTGAGTATATTCACTTGTTTGAATATATCCATTTGTTTGATTAGATTCATTTCTTGAATATATACTCTTATTGAGTGTATTCATTTGTCTAATTAGATTCATTTATAACTAAGTCTGAATATATCCACTTATCTGATTAGATTCATTTCTTGAATATATTCACTTATTGAGTTTATTCATTTGTTTGATCAGATTCATTCACTTACTAAATTTGAATATATTTATTTATTTGATCGGATTTATTGACTTACTAAAGATTTACTTCCTTAATATATTCACTTACTCAATATGTTCACTTGTCTGAAAATATAATCACTCATTGAGTATATTAAATTTACAGGATGCATATACTTACCTACCTATATCCAATAGAAAATAATCACTAAATGCATATATCTAGCTTATGAATATATCCATCTATTGTATATGACCATAGGATACTTCTTACTCAATTTTTTAACTAATGTATATTATTGAGTTGAGGAATATGTGTTGAAATGTTAATAAAAGTATATTTATCATTGTTCGCATGAGAATAATATATGATTTTGTCACCCACATTAATGGTGAGATGCCCCATGTGTCAGGATACCTCATGAGTTGGAATGCCTTGTGTTTTAAGATGCCTCAGGAGTTGAGATGCCCTATGAGTTGCGATGCTCCATGTGTCAGGATGCCTCATAAGTAAATTGTTCCATGAGTTTGGATACCACAGGAGTGTTCGAAAAGAGAAGTGACAAATCAAATGCATGTGATAATGTCACGCCATATTGTTATTCGATTGATTGATATATCATAATTGGAAAAGTAAAATATTTGCTCATGCATCTAACTTACATATTTACTTGATATGTATCCATGCTTTTTACCCAATTGAGTAATGAGGTGATTTTCTAATTTAAACCTAAAAATTTCATTTATCGTGTTTTAGCTCACCTCTTTTTTTTTTCAGATTTGTTGGATGATCCCCTAGACATGACAATGGAAGGAGACACCATTAACCCCTAAGTTGGATGGTGGCTCGCTTTTGTGATAATATGAGAGTAGTGGTATTAGTTGCCTTGACCCTTTCCCAGGACTATTGTATTTTGTTTGACTAGTGTGTTAAAGTTGAAATACTGATGTTTATGTAATAAATATAATATCCATGTTTAACTCGTGCAATTTCATATACAAAATGACAATGAAAATTTTATGTAGTTTTCATATGCAAATAATAATTAAAGAGTTATAATCAAAAAGGAAATGTGTCGCGCGTGAAGTTACGAGGTGTTATAGCGACAACCTCGTGGCATGGTAATAGACAAAAATAGGGATGTAGAAAACAAACAACATATAAAAATTGTATATTTTGATTTATAAACTATATGTTTTTCAATCAGTGATCTTAAGTAGAAATAACGTTTGAATCAATCTTGGATCTCTCATCATGCAAATATTCTAATTGTGTTATAATTTTAGTGTGAGTTAGAGATAACATTTGATTCCGGTGCGAGATCAATCATCTGCCATTGAACAGATCGACAATAGTGCCTTAAAAAAGGCTTTATCTGAAAAGAGGGTCTCGATGGAGGTCGAGGTCAGGTGAGGATAAGGCCGGTCGTTCCTCTAATTTTCGTGCACTAGACAAAAATAAATGAAGGCAACATTTGTTGCCATGCCTTAACCTTATCCTCCTCACAATTTTCAAACGACAGATTATACAATAATAGCATGCCCATCTTCCTTCCCAGTTAAAATTGAATCGCGAACCAAAGAATGAGGTATGAAAAACTGTTTACCATCAGACCACCCCTACCCTTCCCTGCAAGGGGAAAACAGGAAACGGCGTGAGACAGCTAAATAGCTGCTCTTGAAGAGATTCTTGAGCTTTGGGGCTTTGGCCGATGCTCCGATTCCGTAATCAAATTTTCTAACTCGAAGGCTTTGCAATCTTTACACTCATGACCACAGTAAATCCCACTTCAAGCAATACGCAACAACTTTAATGTTTGCCTCGAGAGGATTCATGTAGAGAATCCTTGAGCTCCTGACTTTCGGCTCGGATGATATTCGTTTTTATGGGAAAAAGGCAGAGGTTCACTCACTTTTGAGTATATGGTCCAAGATTCACAGACCTCAAATTCGAGGGACCGGTCCCTCATCCTCAAATCTCATGATCATCCAAATTTCTGAAGTGAATTTAAACCCGTGTTCTCTTTGAAGCAACTTTTATTTTTTTGATCTCGATTTGATAAAGGCGTGCGGACCATATCTCAACGGAATTTCTGATCATTCACCAAGCGAGCAGTAAGTAAAAGTGTCCATGGTCCCTGGTCTAACTACACTTTGAAAACATTTCATAGTGGGGGATCCGAGGGTTGTATGCTCTCGAGAGCTATCCCAGAATATGCTAAAACCGAACGTCGTTTTTAGCGGTGGTCAAAGGTTTCATCCGCTAGCTGCTGTTGATTTCTGGGATGGGAACGAGACCTCTAGTCTGCTTAGGTCCACGGACCCCATCACCCAGCAAGACAGTGGGCTCATCAGTCGGTGTGTTATTATTGTACGGAAAATTCTTTGTCAGCTAATCAGTAGCATCGCTGTCCCCTTCGGAGCCAGGTCGCATCTTTCTCTGGTACTCTTTCCGGAATTCCATACAAATAGAATGGTGATTGATTGGCCAAACAATAAAATTTGTGAATGCTGTTGACACAACTAAAGCATGTGACAGAGGGTGCATGTATGTTCTCACTTTTTAGCTGGCATAAGTACAAATGAGTCTTGCAAAACTTGGCAAGACAAAGGACACTTAAGTGCGAAAAGTTACAAATGGTGCACACTTAAGTGTCACTTTTAAAAAAAAAAATGGATCACTTGAGTCTTAGTCATCGGAGCTCAGCCGAAATCCTACGTGGTATTTTTTTATTAATATTCTTGCCAACGTGGCTCGCCGGAGATCCACCTCGCCTAACCCTCACCCAAAACGACGCCGTTTCCATAGATGGATAAAGCAAAGACCCTAAAATGGCCAAAACGGCGTCGTCTCCCCATTTTCATCTCATATTGCTGACTAAATCCCTAAATCAGCCAAATCCCCCAAGAAGAGCTCGAACCCTAATTTCGATTTTTTGCCCCAAAAATCCCTCAAGCACTCGAATTATTTCAATTAACCCCAGATCCCATCGAAGCGAAGGAGAAGGCAAGCGTGAATTCATCTATTGTTGTGGGTTACCGAGCGCTGAATACTGGAAATGGAGAGTAGAATTTTAAGCAGCAGCTCGAATTCGTCTCATCGAAGCGACGGAGAAGGCGAGCGCGAACGTTTCTGTTATTGTGGGTTGCTGAGTCCAAGAAGAACATCGTGGACTCGAATGAATCCTGGGAGAAGATTCTATGGATGCGCTAGATATAGAGAAGGGTCGAAGTGCAAATACTTCAAATGGATCGACGCGAAGTTCTTTGACCGAGCGACAGAGGTGATATTAGACCTACTTGATGGGCGGCGTCAACCTCCATCTACGTTCGTGGACGACTTGGACGACGTTGACTCAAAGCAAGTTAAAGCATCTTCGGCTAATTATTTGAAGAATGAAGTCTCAAAGCAAGCTGAAGTATCTTCAGTTAATTATTTGTTGAAGAATGAAGTTTCAAGAATGAAAATTGAACGGAAGTATTATCAAATGTTTATTATAGTGTTGTTTTGTTATATAGCCTACTTAATGATCAAATGTAAAGCACTTGAAGATAAGAAGAAGTTTCTTCAGCTGTCATAGTTGATAAATGTAATCGTTTTGGATTAAATGTAGACTATTTTATTTGTGTTTGTGTTGTCCACACCATCGACCGGCTTTGAGGGAGGTCAAGAAAAGAGAATGATGAGATGATACACATGTAGTTGGTTTAGGTTTGCTGCTTGCTGCCATAGGGAGGTCTTGTTCTTATTCGCAATGTTAACCTTAACCCAAATGAACTGGAGTTGGTTTAGGTTTGCTGCTTGCTATATCATAGGACAGGCACGAGCTATTACTTAAGTGCCATAAGTTGTATTTAGTGATCACTTTAGTGCTAGTCAAATTAAAGAAAAGATCACTTAAGTGTCAGGTTATTGTTGAAAGTGATCATTTAAGTGCCGCGGTGCTTAAAAGTGAACACTTAAGTGTCAACTTCTCCAGAAAGGTGCACTTAAGTGCAGGTTACCAGCTCTAGCACGAATTGATGCAAGATGTGCAAAATGCACACTTGTATCAGGTGCTGCACAAACCCCCCAAACCACCACTATAAACCCACCACCAACAGGCATGAACCTTCAACACAACCAGCTCTAGTACGACTAGAATATGAACCACCACCACCATCATAGCATGACTGCACCAAGCACCACCTGGTGCAAGATGTGCAAATTGCACACTTGCACTTGTTGCAGGGGCCTCTTGCATCACCACACACCCACCACCAATAATCAACAACCATCAGTAGAGCAAGTAAAGCAGAATGTAAATCGAAAATATCAAAAACACAACAACAATATAAGTAGCAAGATCATTCCATTGATATCTGATTTCAAGTCTCACCAACATAGTGACAAACCAAAAAAATAAAAAAAATCATCCACAACAAGTTGTAACAAAATCAGCCCTTCTTATCAATCAATATCAATATGCACAGGCCCCCTTGTTCGTGCTCCTTTCGATGGACCTCGATTCATTATCCTTGCACTCTTTCTAACTGGACGTACAACTTCCTCTTCAACTGTCTCTTCATGCACTAATTCAGATGGAGCTGCAATTGTCTCAGGATGAACTGATTCAGATGGAGCTGGTGCTGAGTTGTTGGTCTTTCTTGTTGGCGCAATCGATATCGTCTTCTTTTTTGGCGCAGCCGATGTTGTCTTCTTTGTTGGCGCAGCCGATGTTGTCTTCTTTTTTGGCGCAATCGATGTTGTTTTCTTTTTTGGCGCAGCCGTTGATTCTTGAGTAGAGCCTTGAGAAATAAAAACCTCCGAACTTCTCCCGAGCTAAAAAAACACAAGTAAATTATAAACAAAAGTTCGCACAATTTATTAAATGCAAGCAATAAAACTTACATTAAGAATGACTGTTCCAATACGGTCATCTGTATAAAGGCCATAACCATATTGTCTTAGTCTCTTCCCAATAGCCCCTCTTGTTCGAATTGGAGCATCACGTTCAACATTTTGTGATTTATTATCCCTTTTTTTGGCCTGTGATTTCTTGGGCCCTTCTTTTTGCCCTTTAGTTGGCCCTTCATGTGGCTCTTCTAATGGCCGTTCAGCTTCAGTTACATTTGGCTCTTCAGGTGCAACAGGGGCTTCTTCAACCAATTGTTCAACTAGGCGTCTTCTGGGTGGCCTTCTTGTAGCTAACCCTTCAGCTGGCTTTTTGGTAGCTAACCCTTCAACTGCCCTTCTTCTAGTTGTCCTTCTCGTATCTAGTCTTTCAACTTCACCGACACCTTCACCTAGCCCGTGTGGTAGCCCTTCTATTGGCCTTTCTGTTGTTGGCCCTTCGTTGGCAATCGAGCTGGAGCTTGCCCTCTTCGAACCTAATAAAGACATTATGAATATAACATCAACCCATATAATAACGTAAAGGAAAACTAAAGAAGTCATTGAACTTACTGGGTATTTTTTCCTTAGCTGAGGAATGGTCGACTGAACTGACCCTTGTGCAGTTTCAACCAAGCCTTCGGGTACAACTGGAACCATTTCAGCCAATCCTTCAGGTGTCCTATTCGTCACCTGACAAACACATTAAAAACACCTGCTAATTATGCTATGTGCAAATATGTAATAAACCAAAAATAACATAAACAAAAATATCATAACTTACGGGGTTTCTTGTCGTTGACTAATGAACAGTGGACTCACTTTGCCCTTCTGTTTGGCCTTCGCCTGTCGTTCTACCCGTCCCTTCACTAAGCCCTTCCACCGGCCTCTCACCCGACTCGTTCTTGCTGCTTTCTCAATTGACAACCTTTAGTATTGTGCCCTGCTACATGGCAATAAGAGCATGTCATCTTCGCACCTGTCCTACTCATTCTTTGCTGACCCGAGACCTCCCCCTCTGACATTCTTCGTCTTCGTTTTGGCCTTCCCATTTGCTTCTTCAACGGCAAAGGTTGAGGTGCTTCACGATTTGTTGGCTCCCAAAGCTTGCTACTTCTGATTGGCTGCATCATGAATTGGTATGAAGCAAGATATGTCGTTTTCTTGTACCAATTATCAATATAATCGTCCACGTTATGGCCTTTCAATTGGATGGCACATATGGCATGTACATAAGGAATTCCACTTAGTTGCCATGCTCGACATGAACAATTTTTCCTACCTAGATGGACAACATACTTATCAGAACCCTTCATTATCTCATATCCTTCATCCCCATTCCAGATGGGATGACAATATCTACTTGCAGCCAAGTTCTCATCCAATTTCTTGGCAATCCTAGGACCATATTGCCTAGTCCACTTCGTAGCCTCATCTCTTTGTTTGTAGAGCCGAGTCATGACCAATACTCGTATATCTTCAAGCATTGAGATGATTGGTTTGCATCTCGCATCAATTATTCTCCCATTGAATGCTTCACATATGTTGTTGTCGACGTAATCGCACTTGAATTGCTCGCTGAAGAAGGCCTTGCACCAATGCTTCGGTTCTGTCTTGAATAGTGCATCAGAGCCTTCCTTGGTCAACTGAACCAATTCTTCTTTAGCCATCCTAAAGTCAGCCATGTTTGTGCTCTTTGCTAGTTGCCAAAATTGCAATTGTAGCTTATCCCCTTTATAGGTCTTTGCCCAATTTGCATATATGTGCCGTGCACACATTCGATGTTCGGCATAGGGCATCAACTCGGCCAATGCCGAAACGAGTCCCTACAATAATTTGAAACAATAAATGTAAGAAAATAGCATGTTGTTAATATAAAAAAACAAACAAATCACTATAACATTACCTTTTGTTGGTCGCTCATAAATGCCCATCCTTCCCCATTTGTTATATCCAAGTCAGCCATGAGATTTTTTAGGAACCAAGACCAATTGTCCTTGTTCTCTATCTTCACAACAGCCCAAGCCAATGGAAACATTTGGTTGTTCGCATCTCTTCCAATTGCAGCCAGCAATTCTCCTTTGCACAAGCCCTTTAAGAAACAACCATCCAATCCTATGATCCGTCTACACCCGGCTAAAAATCCCTGTTTGCACGCATCGAAGCACACATAGAACTTATCGAACTTAGTTCCACTATCAGGAAGTGGCCTCTCCACGACCTCAACAAACACTCTACTTGAAGGGTTTTGCACCCTACACTCCCAAGCATAATCCCACACTTGCCCATATTCCTCACCATACTGACCAATGAGTACCCTAATCACCTTTTGCTTCGTTCTTTTGCACTGATTCCTGGAAACATTAATGCCCACACGCTCCCTCACCAACTGCTTGAACTACACACTGTTCATCTTGGGCATCAACTTCATCAGATCAAAGAACTGCTTCGACAGCCATGCACTTGTTATCCTTTTGTTTTGAAAATTAATGGAACAAGTATGTTCCTCTTGGAAAGACCTAATCTGGAAGGATCCACTTCTCTTAACAAACGCGCCGTAGATCTTCCATGGACAATTTTGCTGTGAACACCTAGCTCTTACAAAGGCTTTAGTGTTTCTAATGAAGTCAATATTCCTTTGTTCAGCAATGGAATGCTTCACAATAGCTTCCCTAAATTGTTTGGCATCTTGAAATTTCATACCTACTGACAAAGAAGGGGAAACAACAGATGGATCATAAGAAGGAAACTTACTTTTCCTTCTACGCACAGGTTGTTCATCTTCTTCAAGCTCGCCCTCGGAAGTAGCATTGTTGATGCTTTCTTCATAATCAGTCTCTTGACCAGCAACACCAGCATCTACAGGGCCAACATCAGCATCTACAATGCCAACACCAGCATGTACAGGACCAACATCAGCATCACCAGCATCTACAGGGCCAACACCAGTATCTATAGGGCCTTCAGCCCTGTTTGGAGCTTCATCAGCTACTTGCAAAGCTGCAAATTTATTGGCCAAAAAGTCCCTTTGCTTTCTCCTTGACTGTACAAGCTCCTCGTCGTCCTCATCACTTAAAAAATTTTCAACAGCCAACCCTTCATCGTCATCATCACTGGATTGAGCTACTTCCCAATCTAATCCAGCGATTGTGATATCACCACTTTCCTGTCTATCTTGCTGTCCTTCATCCCTACCACCTCCCTCTTCTCTTACTTGGGTGCTCTCTCCATCATCTTCGTCCTCAGACTCACTATTGTACTCAACGTATACTTTTGCTTCTTCACCATGAAGATAATGGTATAAAACATCTCTAAATCCATTATCATCTTCTAAGCTTCTCAAACCATCTTTCAAACCCTTCCCTGGAATACAATACAGCAACTTCTGTATTTTGCAAGGCAAATATGTTACTATATCCTTAACAAACCCAATATAAGATGCCTTATGTACTTCGACAAAAATAGTGCCCTCGTTTCCCCCTCATACTCCCACTCGTCCTCCCCAATGACAAAGTCCCCTCCGTAGCAAACAATAACAAAGAACACAATCTTTATTACAAGCCATTTCTGTAAGTAAGGAAAAAAGAAAATAATTAACTTTTTGGGACCACATCGACAAGAGACAATTGACAATTGCAATTGCACATGGAGGTCCCCACACTGTCATACACTTTATTAAAGGAAAAGGAGCATCTGACTATTATAATAACTTTCATTATAAAACCAACAAATAGAGGTCTCCACAACAATGACAACTCCCCCACGATACCCATTTCAATATGTCGATTTCAAAATGACCAGAACTCCCCACAATAACCACTCCAAGCCTTAGAAATTGCTATCGCACATTATGAACGTAATATCCCATCGAGCCTTAAAAATACCCACGCACATCAATATATCCAACAGAGCCCTAAAAAAACCATCGCATATCACAAAACCATATTCGAGCCCTAAATCACACATCACAGAAAGATACCGGCCCTAATTTTTCTCGGCCGAGCCCTAAATTGCCAATGCGAACCCTTCAATTACTCTAGCACTACATTTGAGCCCTAAATCATCTATCACAATATCATACGAGCCCTATCTCTCCTAATCAAACCCCACATTTCACAGTCGAGCCCTAATTTGTCCATTGGAGCCCTAATAGACAATTCTGAACCCTAATTTCATCCATAGAGAGAGAAAAGCACAAACCTTAGCCAGCGAACGACAGTGAGTGAACAACGACGGCGAGCGACGACGGCGAGCGATGAAGTGCCCTCTCCTCTGTGAAGATGAACGGTGATAAAGACAGGACTGAGCCGGCGACGAAGACAAGACTGAACTGTGTTTAGCCAAAGTAAGTTAAACGACGTCGTTCTTTCTTGTGAAAAAACGACGTCGTTTAGCTTGCACGAGTCCACCTGTATTTTTATAGTCCACGTCAGATAATTTTCATATGCCACATATGTTTTTTTTTTTTTCCATAATTGCCACCTAAGTAAAGTTTGTCGCCGGAAAATGCCACGTATGCATTTTGGCCGGATTTTCTCGCCGTTGGCACTTAAGTAATCCCTTTTGCTCCGATTTTGGCACTTAAGTATACCATTTGTAACTTTTGGCACTTAAATGCCCATTTGTGCCAACTTTTGGCACTCCAGAGGTCCGCACCTCCTTTTTAGCTGTTACAAATTGGAGAGGAGCTCCTGTTCTATTACCTAAACTCAAGCAACCACCTTCAAGTGAGACTAATGATTCTGTACTTGGGGTCTGAAGGAGTTTGAGATTATAAGATGCTAGGTTTGATTGCCTATTATCTTCGTTAAGTTCATCTAGACTCGACCCAATCTACTGTGAACTAGATTAGTCGCAACCATTGATTGAAATAAATCCATGAGTCCCACATGATCATAGGGGTGTGATTGTATCTATTTATAGGCCAATCCATGCTCATATTCCTCACCATCTGTTCAGTAGTAACCTCATACTTATTGCCTATTTCCTGTTCATTTCGTGCCTTTCCAAACCGTGTTGCTCGTATTTACTGAAAAGAAAATATTATTCACCTTATTGAAGAACTTCTGTGATCCCTTTTTTAACTCAACAGAACATGGGACTAATAATCTGATTTTTCTTTTGTATTTTTAGTGGGAAGGAAAATTACAGTTTCTCAGCTTAGTTTGGCGCTGATAAGTGACTCGAATGAGCCAATGAGGCCCAAAATTGTCAGAAGAAAGCAGAAAAGGCTAAATATCTTAAGGATGACCCATGTTCTTGTCCAAGCACCGATTTTCCTTTGCACAAAGTACATCTCCACGGGAAAATATATCGCCAAGGGCCAGAAGTTCAACGCACCCAACACTCCTAGAACCGAGTTGAAATAAGGGAAGATCAAGGCAATTCCGGTTGTGGATATGACAAATACCGTGCGGAAGCACAGCCTGAAAAGATTTATCCGAAAAGCTGGCACCAAAGGAAGCTTGAGTGTGTAGAATTTGTTCACAAATCTGCTGTTTGGGTATGTGCTGCTGGACCATCTCTCTGCTGCTGCAAATATGGGCTGACTGTACATCTGAGCAAAGAAACTCAGCATCAATGATGTATCCATGTCTTCAAAAGTCCTAATCAAATTAAGAAACTCTTTTTGCCAAAAAGTGCGTTGTGACGATCGTGATTATTTTGATTTTTTCTCATGTTTTTTCAGGGTTTGAGGCTCCAACAGATAGTAGTTGTCAGAGTGCATAACCAATAGAGAATCTACATAAGATTAATATTGAGATAATAACTAAAGGTAGGTATCGGTCAACTTCTTTTTTCCATATTTTTCTGATAAGTCGGGTATCCGTCCTATGTATACCTGGTAACCTCCAATCAAATGGACAATAATGCACACATTCGCAAAGTCGACTAGCCAGAAGGGCTCAAAGAATCCCTCCCCGTTCACTATTCCGGTCAGGAGATTCCCTGGTGTATTGTCACCGAAGGCTGCATACCCAAAGCATCCGCAGCAGAAGTAAAAGAAAGTGGTTACGAAGATTGCCACCATCGAGGCCCTCTTCATTGTCCGGTTTTCTGGCGGAGGGGACTTTAAAGTGTCCTGAATGTGACAGAAAGTCAAGATTCAGTAAATAAAGCCTCTAGGCGTTGGGCGTAGTTCTGGAACAGAAACCGATCCAGTCCAAATGTTAGAACCAAGGCTCACCTGTATTTCAAGAAGAATGAGAGAGTATGGATACGCAAAAGCAATATCTCCAAGCGCCTCGAATGCATTCCATAACTTTTTCTCAACTTTAGCAGCCGGAACTCCCGCAATCCCTCCTGCAATTCTTCCATTTTCTGGAGTTCACAAGAAATTGAGAGTCATCGCGGAACTCCTAGTTACACTAGAGAATAAATAGAAGAGTACAAAATTGTTCCTCCATTTATCTGATAGCAAAAGGAACTGATTCATTTGCATCATGTTCTCTTCAAAAGGTCAAGTATTCTCTCAAGTCTGGCAGACGACGGCAAACATACCGACCTATGACTTTTGCAAAGCCGAGTCCTAGACCAATGGAAGAGTAAGAGAAGGACATGATTGCGGCAACAACTGAAAGCCATTCCATATTGTGGATGTCCGGTATCTGTGACATCACAATCTGTATAATCCCGAATAGCAGCATGTAGAAGCTACTACCATAGTGACACTGAGCACTGTGCCCTTCTCTGTGATAGCAATTCGATTTCCCGATAGCCCTGCATCCACAAATGATTGCAAATATTCCAGGTAAATGCCAAATTAATAGTCTTCATGTAAGATATCCAAAAAACATGGCACATTCGCAAGCATAATATTACCATGCAATTCATAGAGCACAGTACCTCATGCTGGTTGCTGTAGTTATAACATAGGCTATGTCTGTGCCATACATGCTCAGATACTGAAGCACACCACATACCCACATCCTTTTCGTACCTGAAATGGACAAAGAATATATCAGGATCGTCACACCAAGAACTGCTTCATCTAAATTAAATTCTCTTGCACGAAATCACGCAACCGATTCGAATCATAAAGTAGGTAACGACGTGATTGTTTTCCTACCAAGGAATACTCTAACCGCATCCATGTAAGAATAATTCCGCGTTCCTTTTACAGGGTCGGGAGACCGGTAACAATCGGACAGAAGGAAAGCGGAAATGTAGGTGATTATCGCGAAACAAAGCAAGGACACTGGCCCAGCTATCCACCCCAGCTGTGCCGTGCTCCAAGCTAAAGACAGGACTCCGGATCCAATGACCGCAGTGATGATATGAGCAATGCAACTCCACAAGGTTCCTGAGTAAGTGGAGCAACTTCAGATTCATAGTTAATACTCAGACCCCATTATCGGATCCAAATTCAAAAGCACTCGAAGGAGCTACACATGCATAACACATAAAAAATTCAAAGAGAGCCTGACCGGTTCTCCGCAGACGCCCGTCGTCATCCAAGGTACCGTCAGTGACCTCGAGGGAGTGATGGACTGCCATTCTTATGCAGTGCAGAAGATTCAAATTCGGTGATTTCCTTACCTATGCTGACAAACAAAAAAATGGGAGGAGCTAAAGTTATTTATATCGGCAGGGCTCTCTGCAATATATAAGCATATGTAAATCGAGGTGATTTCATTTGTACCAACTAAAATCGATTTATGCTTCTCAAGACAGCAAGCGTCATTTCAGTCATTCTCGCAGTAAATGGCAACTGGCCTTGATTGTGTGGTCGACATATATCTGATAATGACATGAATCAACAAAGAAGTGGTCCAGAGTTTCACAAGTAATCACCATTTGTGGTAGCAGAAAGGAGTTGTCTCAGGGCCTAACAAGATCTCTCCTCCCTTCCTCCCTCACCATACTTTTTAATCGCTTCTCTAGGAATCGGACAAGATCTGCCTACTTTCGAAAATAAAAATCTTCACTCCTGAATGAAAAGATCTCCCTCCACGGCCGTACATATAGCGTTCATCGAGTATGATTTTTCACCTTACGATGTAGAAATGAAAAGTCAAAAATTAACGACTGTAGACGTTGTCAAATTTAAATGGGTGAGTGGGTGAGTGGTCAAGTCCTCAACTTTAATCCAAAGCTATGAAAGAGGACTTGGACGGATTCCGTCTTTGATGGTCCAAAACACTCACAAAAGTGCCTACTTGAACAAAAAAGACGATCGCCAAAAAAAGCAGACCGCCCTTTTCTCTCAGCTTGAAGATCTTACACTTTCGATAAAGTTTTGATTCTTGTTACATCAAGAACGTCGCCAACTGAAGTCGCCTTCACCTTTTGATCCTGCTTTGGCTGTTTTTTTCTCAACACGATCCCTGACTTTCAGATTCTGTGGACTTGACTTGAGGGAGTGCTGTGGACGGTATGACAACACTAGCAACAGCAACCGGTTATTAGCGTCAGTAACCGAGACCCGCACGGAAGTTCTTCGACTAAATCGCTTCTCAAAGCATCCAAATGACCCTCCTTGCCAAGATGACGTCTGCTAATTCCCGTGCTTTGTTGTTTTTCGTGTTGCTGTCGGATGCGTGTTGGATGGATTCTCGGTCATCTGAAGACAGACCATTCACGTCAGGAGTACAGAAATTGATAAAGAATCAAACTTCACACAATTCTTGAGATGCAAAATCTCGAGTATCCGGTTGACTCGGGCAATCAAGTTTTCGGCAGTGGAGTGCAGAGTTGCAAGTCGGAGAATCATTGAGTATTTGCATTATTGGTCCCTCGTTCACATTACAAGCGTCCAAACATGGTAGACAAATGCTTTATTATTACTTTTTTGGGGTCTCTCCTTTCTTCATTATTTTACAATGCCTTGCCCCTCACAAGAAGCGTACTAACGAAGGTAAACCGACAAGACACTAGAATAGTACTTCTCGTGAATCAGTATAAAAGGCTCGTGGGCTCCCTGACTTTTGATCTGTACCAACAAGAGAGTTTAAACATGTTTCTACTCATGTTTATTGCATAACCAAGGTAATTAAGAATAGAATACCGAATATTGGCATTTGTATATTGATACATCGTAACTCAAGATTCAAATTCTACAAACCAGGTGCAATATAGTCCGAGTAACAAGAGAGATGGTTTAGTAGTCTCGTGATGGTAGAACACTTGTACTGTACAATTTGACTAGTCGTGTACAACAGCCACTAAATTCTTTGCATGACATCTATCTCAACTTTTCTCACTCAAGCGTAATCATTATACAATCTCTATTAGTTCTACAATTTGATTTCAACTCCAATTTACATAAACTGCTTTGACATATTTCCTTCCAAAGATAAATGATATCTAAAACCGATAAGGTGATAATCTTGTGGCATAATAATAGATAGAAATAGGGATGCAAAATACAAAGAACATAGAAGAATGTTTTTTAATCGGTGATGGTAAGCAGAAATAATGTTTGAATCAATGTCGGATTGCTATCTGGTTATGTTCTGGTTCTAATGTGAATAGAAGAAGATATTTGATTCTGATACGAGTCGAAAGAAAGGCTTTATGCTTATCCCAAAAAAGAGGGCCTCGATGGACGTCGAGGTCCAGGTGAGGATAAGCCTGGACTTTCCTCTAATTTTTTGTGCACCAGACAAAAATAAATGAAGGCAACATTTATTGCCATGCCTTATCTTTATCATCTTCCTTGCAGTCCCCTTTATATCAACTAACAGATTATCCGATAATAGTATGTCCGTCTTTCTTCCTAGTTTGAATTTAACGAGAGGGACGAAATCCAAATAACGACGAATGAGGTATGAAAAACTGTTTATCATCATGTTCACCCCTAGCCCTGCAAGGGGAAAAGAAGAAACAACATGAGGCAGCTAAATAACTGCTCTTGAAGAGATTCTTGAGCTTTGGGGCTTTGGCGGAAGCTTCGAAACCACGATCATTTTTTTCTAACTCAAAAGCTTTACAATCTTTATACGCATGACCACAATGAATCCCGCAACAAGCGATACACGACAACCTTAACGTTTCTCTCGATGGGATTCATGTGGAGAATCCATGAGCTCCTGACTTTCGGCCTAGGAGATATTCGTTTTTTTGGGAAAGAGGCAGAGGTTCAATCACTTTTGAGTATATGGTCCAAGATTCACAAGCCTCAAATTCAAGGGTCCCGTCCCTCATCCTCAACATCTTGCGATCATCCAAATTTCTAAAGTGAATCTAACTGTATGTTCTCTTTGAAGCAACTTTTATGTATGTGTTTTCGAGGCATGTGGACCATATCTCAATGGAATTTCTAATGATTAACCAAACGAGCAATAAATAGAAGTGTTCACCAACCATGGTCTAATTACGCCTTGAAAATATTTCACAGGGGGATCTAAGTGTTGTATGCTCTCGAGCAAGGGTGTGCAAAACAGACTACTTGAATAGGGAATTGCTTAGACCGAACCGAATCAGCCAATTGGATCGGAGTTCTCCATTCTTAAAAGCAAAACCGGTGTTTGGGCAATCATGGTTAATTTCCGGTTCCAAGGAAAAATCGAATCAGACCGAACTGACTGCGTAAAAAAAAATTATTATTATTATTTTAATAAAATGTGAACTAACCACTATCTTGGTCCGATTTCAAATAGTGGTAAAAAGTAATGGGAAAAAAGGTAGTTGAAAACAAAATCCAAATTTTATTGGATCGGATAAAACCAACCAGTCTAATTCTTGGTTCTCAAAACCAAATCAGATCCCTATTCCACATGGAAAGCAGATCAGACTGGGATCGATCGCCCCTACTCTCCAGAGCTATCCCGGAGTATGCTAAAACCGAACTTCCTTTTTAAGCGATGGACAAAGGTTTTGTCTACGTGCGCCGGAAATAGATGCGGTTTCATCGGCTAGCTGTTGTTGATTTCTGGGATGGAAACAAGACAGTGGGTCTTGTCTGCTTAGGTTCACGGACCCCATCGCCCAGCAGACAGTGGGACTCATCGGACGGGGTGTTCTTACATGGAAAAGTCTTCGTCAGCTAACCAGCGGCATCGCAGTCCCCTTCTGAAGCCACTCTTTGACCAAACGTTGCGGGTCGCATCTTTCCATGGTACTCTTTCCGGAAAAAATGTTGTACAAAATTCTATTTCCATACATGGACGTTGATATCTTTATCATGAAATTCGCTTTCTATTTTTTAATTTTGGAGGGATAATCATAAATTAAAATGCAACTTATCTGTTTGGGTAAATCCAACGTAAAACTTAGAAGTGAGTTTATTATAAAGGAAGTTTTGGAGAGGACAGCCAAATCATTTCGACTCCTGTTGGATGAAATTTTCATTTATTTCTTCAAGAAGATCCCATTCAATGGGGACTTCTGTAAGCATGGATTGGGTGTTTTCCATCAGACTTCCAAGAATCAGAGAAAACTACAGCTAATACAAAGGGGCATCTCTCCCATCGCTAAGAACCTAATGATGGATGAGGACACTTTGGCAAGTTACACAGACCATCGATTAGTTTCGATCCGAGCCATAAGATACCTTCAACTTGAACACCCATTTTCTTCTACTCTATGATAAGAAAGACTGCCGTAGAAACCCCGACCATCGATGGAGGAGACGCTCTATAGGTCAATCGCTATGTTCCATTGGTATAATTCTTCCTCTGGAACTGGCAAAGTGAAGGTGACTAAGCCAGACGGTTCTTCGTATCTGAATTCAGAGTCTTTCGAATCGACTAGTACCCTTCGTGGGCGAACTGAAGAATACGCCCCAAACTCTCCACAGCCACGGACTTTCAAGCTCACCGATCCGCTCAGGGTCTCGTATTCCAACCACTTGATAGCGCCTCCCGAATTGAACATCTTTAGGAGACCTATAGGGGCAAACAAGGCCCCGCTTGATAATTCCTTCACCGGGACTACCGTGAAAACTTCATATTCCCGGGATTTTAAGGTAACTGGCAATGATGTGTTCCGAGGGACAGAAACTACCTCTCCTGCAATAGCCATCAAGACAGTCATCCTCAATCAAAAGATAGTCATACATGACGAAATTTACAAAATAATCCTTTTCATATGGCATGAAACCCCATCAATATAACAAAGACAAATGCTTTTCTTTAACATGTTTGTTATAGACGTGTGACCAAGACACCATGGATGCAAATCATACCTCTGAGATGGGAATATAGGATGATGTTGCCTGTCCAACCATCACTAGCAACTTTGGGCAGATAATCAACATCACTAGCTCTGATGACACCAGTAGTTGTGCCAGGTTGTTCATCGTGAATGAGATTCTTCTTTCCAATCTTACACCACCCAGCTCCCTGACAGTTGAAGACTCCCACGACACCAGAAAAATCATTCATGTTCCATATCTTCAGAAGGCTGGAAAATGGTAGAGGAGCAGCCCACTGAGTGTGTGAAAGAAAAAGGATATAAAAGTAGTTCCACATGAATGCCTGAAATCTTCAAAATTTCTTTTACCTTTTTCCATCTCTTGCAGGATCAATGAACAAACAATCCCTGGTTGGTCTGCCAGGAAGCTTGGCCCTCAATATGGAACCATCAGGAAGCACAAGCTTTTTCAGTAGATTGAAGTCATGCTGACCAGGTTTATCACTGCATCAATAGACAAGAGGTTGATTTTCATACACATAAAGTTTTGGACCATAACAGACCATGAAATGATAATAAAAAATCTTACCTGACATAAATAGCGCACCCACCCACTGCACGGGCTGCTCCATGATATTCTGCCATTGGGTGTAGGCTCTGCATCGTGTAACAATTCACAAATTATCATCAAGAGCCAAGTTGAAAGAACAAATTATTAGCAAGAAAGGTAAGCACGTCCTTCAGTTTGAGCAACATAATGAAACGGGACACATATAGGCGCCTATAGCGTTTTTTAGCTTACATGAAACATATCCCAATCAGGCTGCATGAACTCCCCAAGAAAAATGGTATTGTAAGCAACTGATGCAATATGGATCGTGTGTGATGCTGGATCTCTAGGCCAGAAGTCATCAGAAGCCCTTATAACAGCTGCCCGCTTCGTGCTGAAATTTCAACCACATAAAGGCCCAAATTTAAGTGGAATCTTCAATTTAACACACAGCACAAGAGGCACCTACTAAACCTAAATGAAAGTATCTTTCAAGATGTCTAATAAAAAGATCATGTAGTCACATCAAAGTACCTGTACAAACCATCCGTGTTGTGACTCATACAAGATATGATTCCATTGTCAGGAAAATTTCTAGAGATTGATGCCTCCAATGCCTGATGATATTTCCTAGCAAGTTTCACTCTTCCACCATGGCCTGCCCCAAGAGTTTCCAGGATATTCTGAACATCGACTTTAACACCATCAATACCAGCAGAAGCAAGATAGGAGTGGAGTTCGTTGTAAAAGCTGAAAACTTTCTCAGGATTGACAAGGCCAAGGCCATTAGTAGTGATGCTATTGAGAGCATCACAAGGCTCATTTGATTGAACTCCTGGGGATGAGACAGGGTATGCCATCTTGGACTCATAATGTTCCATTCCATCCACACCAGGCCTAACACCACCCCAGTAACCTGTGATCGCGTGCCACACATATGCATACCTGAAATTTTAGGGACAAGTTTCAGGCACAATAATTTTGAGCGACTACTTAATTGAGCTGAGTTTGAGGCAGAATCCATAGATCACGCATATACATACTTCAAGGCATGTTTTTCTTTGATCTCAGTGACAATGTGACAAAGTCCCAGTGCCGGATCATCCACTCTGCTACCCTCTTGGCCATCTTTCTGGAACTTATGGTTCTCCTTGATATGAGTCAATCGGTTCGCAAAGCTGATGCAACAGAAACACTGGTGTTAACCAAAACACATTTGCAGCCAAAATCACAGTAAGGTAAAATTTATTCTGCCACTTACTTAGCAGAGTTGTCTGCCTTGGCTTCTTTGCTGGTGGGATCCATGCCAACAGATTGCCATCCATCATCAATTATGACAAACCTGGGAGGTACTCCACCTTTCTTGAAGCTGCGAGTTGATGTCAAAAACTTTCAGCTTATATGAGAACCAGTACTCTGAATTTGATGCTGCTAGAGATACCAAGGGAAATTTAACTAGGGTTGTTTACTTAGTGTGGTGTGGTAAAATCATGATCAGTAATCAAACTGGCTGACCACCTTGTACCTGAGTCCCACTTATTTATAACCATTTACAGCTTGTCACTATTTTAGCAAACCAATTTCAATAAATTTTTCGCATCTCAAGCGTTATTCTTCTCAAGTAAATTATTTTAAGAGTCTTTACCTTTCTAATCCTTGTTTCACACCCTCAGCTGTGACATCTGTATAGAAAGCATCCCAGGTACACCAGCCAAACCAGTTCAGCATATCCGGCATCTGAGCCACGAAGGAGGAAATCATGGCTATGTTTGCCATTTCAATGCATTACATCAAACGTATAATAACCTTCTTGAGTATATATGAGTACCTTCTTTCTCTCGCGGTGAGAAAATGTCTGTAGATGTTTCTCAACTGTCCTGTACACATGAAAGAATGTACTCTGAGGGCACAACATGCAGATTCAAACCTCAAAATCTAGCATATCAGATCTTCAAAGCCGTTACTAATACAAGTTCATTGACATTTGCATCAAATCTCATGCCTCTATGCTGCTTCTAGGGTAATTTCAATTGCATGAAGCCAACATATCTCATAATAGCTAGATCGGCCAAAAAAATTTGTCCAGTACCACAAGTGACATCTACACATGGGGAAATAGTCACTTTGATTCGACAAAAAAGTTGTAACTTTTGAGTAAATGTATCTCAAATACAATGATCTAACTTCAGAGTATATCATCTAGTAACAATACAGACATCAATGAAGTAATCGTAAAACTTACTTGACAGCATTGGTGATGACCTCAAATGGGTCAGAACCAGCCCCCACAAAAACCAAGTGACTTCCCTCAAACCCAGTAACCGCAGGATCACCTGCATAACTCCACAGGTTAATCAACTTCAAACGCATAATTAAATTATAATGAGAGAAAATTCGTGATGTTTTCTTTCCTCTTACCGCTTTCTAAACAAATTTCCAGCTCGTTACGTTCATTTCCTTGCAAAACGGCTCTGAAATCGCCTTCAAGAATTGGTAAGAAAACAGTATAGAGTGCCGCCTGGTCAGAGGACCCATCTCCGCCACAGTTCTCAAAGTGAGAACCATCTCGCGCTTCCACGATCAGGAACTGAGTCTCAAAAGGTATGTCTTGACCACAGTTACCCATCCTCTGCGTCATCCACCACATTTTGAAGCGAAACAAACACATAAAGCGCAGTCCCCTGAAATTTTAACCCAACATTGAAACAAGAACTGGGTAAGCCGGCATTCATTATTAGAAAAACGAAAGCATATGAAATTCTAGCTCTCATCAAAGGTTAAGCCCATGAACAGAGACTAAGGATGAACTTGAACGCATCACACGATTAAGAATTTAGAGCCATGAGCATTCTCCTGCAACTGGCCCTGTAAGAGCAGTTTCTCTTGGCCACGTCGTTTTGCTTAGCAAGTTAGCGTGTGAACGAAAATAACATCCATCAAAATGAAAGGTCCCAAACCAGGCAGGACTGATGAGTATAATTAGGCGCTATCATGCTAGAATGCCGGCCTCTCTCGGTTCAGAATATTTTTGAAGAAGAAAGGCAAAGAGCATCATCATTTGGCCATGTCGCATTGCGCTACGTTCGTCAGAGAGACAGAGAGAGAGAGAGAGAGCCGGACAACAAGAACAAGCCATGACATCGAAAGGGAAACGAACATACTCGAGCTTGCCGACGGGGAAAACGCGGCGGCTCCCGATCTGATCGGACCTGACGCCGAGGAACGCGCCGCTCGCCAGCGCGCCTCCGGCCGCGGGCGTGACCTCGATGTTCTGGTGCACGTCCGTCAGCACGCAGCTCCCGAGCACCGTCAACTTCCCATCGCTCACGCTAATTCCCGCCCCGACCGTCATGTTGGCGCCTCAACACTCGACCCCCGGACCGTCTCGAGTTCCTCCGCGGGACAGGAGCCAGAGGCCACACGCGGAACCGAGACAAGAACGCGCGAGCGCAATGCACGACCACCAAAGCACGATGGCCGTCGAAGCAGAAGCAAGCGGTGGTGAGCTGCGGCAAGAGATGCGGGGGCCTTTTTATAGTTGGGGAAGGAGGCTCGCACGCGGGGCGTTGGTGACAACTATGCAAAACCCCGGCCCTTCTCTTTTTTTTATTTTAGCTGATGAGGAGTCGAAATTATTTGAAATTGCAGTGGCGGGGGACCCCGTGAAGAAAGTCGAGAAATAACGATCCCTTGCGTCGCCTCCTCGGCTTCTGCGCGAAATAGGGAAAAAAAAATATGTCTCTCTCCGTATGTTTTCTGAAAATGGCGGGAATGATCCCCATTCGTTGTACCCGATTCATTTTTTTAAAATTATTTAATCTACCTTTTTCACGCACGTAAAAGAGAAAAAAAAAGGCGACCTCCACACCTGTGACCGCCCCCAGCAGCCGCGGGCCCCGCGAGCCTAACTTTAAATCTGGGCCGTCGCAGCCACGGGCCCCCCACGTACTGGTGCTATCACATCACATGATCTGCCGAGAAAAGTTTACACGCTGCCCCTCGATTCGTAGGATTATTGCAAATCACTCCCGATTTTCCAACCACGTCCCTGGCGTCCGAGGCCACGGAATTAGAAGACGTACGGACGTGCTCCTTAGCTTTTCGACACGTTTAACTCCCGGTTCCCCGCACGGTCTCATTAGATGCGCGATGGACGGCCGAGAGTAGCCAGGAGGTAAAGAAAAGGGACGGCGGTGATCTTGTCGAGATCACACAAAGTCCTCGAAAATACCTCCACCTCGTGAGCTGGAACCGGAGACTCGCGGAGACGTTCCGACTGTTTCTCCGGTGACAATAATTGCCCCGGAAGGAACAAACCGGAGCGACGGCCATTATCCAACACGTGTCTCCTCCTGGACGGTTGAGATTAATAAACAAAGTCAAAATAAATAATAAGAGAGAGAGAGAGAGGGGGTCGAAGTTTTGCTAATTTGAGAAATTGGTTGGCGCCAGGGTAAATTTGGTTGGCGACCGCCGATGGGACAACCCCAGCGTGCAGCTTTCTCAATGAGATGACGTGGAGCTCGGGACAACACGTGTCCGTGACGTGGGGTTGTTGGATGGGTTGCTTTCCTTAAAGAAGGTGGGGACCCGGGAAAGTAGCCGGTGCTCACGAGTCACGCGCGTCCTCGTACGGCGTGAGATCTTGGAGGGGGACCCGTCTCGATCTGAACGGCGGATGTGCGGTCGGGTTTACCGGGCGCGCGGAGCACCCAATTGCGCCCCCACTTCTAAACGAGAGTGGCGTGTCGCCGAGTCAGCACGTGGCCCGCAGACAGCTCAGATCCCACGCGAGGTGATGTCTCTCTTTCTTGCCTTTTAAAGTGTTCCAATGATTAAGAGACCAACTAAGGGAATTCCAAGGCATGAATAGAGTTTCCCAAGGCTAATGTTTTAAGGAGTCTCGAGATACTAACTCAACACATATTTAATGAAAAGGTTAACGTACAGCTGTATCGATTTTACCCGGTCAAATTTTGCTTCTTCTTTTTTTCTTTTTTTTTTCGCAACAAGAAAGAGACATTTATCGAGCATTATTAATAAAGAAAAGATTTAATTTTTAAGTTATTAATTATAAGTGTTCCGAAAATGGTTTGTGGCATTGAAAAATGTCGGTTGTCTTTATTTGGTTATCTAATAAGTAATATGATGGCATCTTGGCGAGATCCCTTTATAGATAGAAGAAAAAGGAAACATAAATCTTAAAATAATAGGAAAAATTTTAAATAAGAATTTGAAGTACTTTTATTTTCTTAAAAAAGGACGTGAAGTAAATCTTATTTCAAATAAGAGCCTAAAATAGCCAAACCATCTCAAATAAAATTTTGAAATGGAATTTATTTTAAATAAGGGTCTAAGTGATCATTTCAATATAATAAAAAAAAAGGCTAAGCCAAGCCTCTTTAGTCTAAGGGCATTTTCATCTTTTAATTTTTAAAAATTTTTTTTTTTTTTTTTCCTTTTTATGTTTTTTTTCTTCTTCTTTTCTCCTCTTCCCTTTGTCGGCCATGGTGAAGGTCGTTGGACTTGGGCAAGAGCGACCTTCGTAGGGCGACCTTCGCCGGCCATTGACGGTAATGACCAAGGGAGGGAAGAGGAAAAAAGACAACAATTAAAAAATATAGTTACAATTTTTTTGACTAAAATACCACTTTTCATGGCTAAAATAGTCACTAGTTTGCCAAAAGCCCTTATTTGAAACAACTTAATCACTTCATATCTTTATTTAAAATAATATCAATTTCAAATCTTTATTCGAGAAGATAATGGCACTTCATGCCCTTTTTTAAAATTTCCCCTAGAAAGTATTAGGCATTTGTTTGGCATGACTACATCCAAAAGGAACCACTAAAGATCGTTACAATTTGTATCTTGAGTGTAATTTATATCTTGACAAATTTACGTGATTTTGCATTGCTCCATGATAGATATCCATCATGATGATTTTTGCTGACGAGTGCCTTAATAACTTAAATCTCGTTTTCCCTTCTTGAGCTTAAATTAATGTCCAAAAATTGTTGTTACATCTAGTACTCCTCTCCTTTTTAAATCCAATGGCATGTTTCTCTCTTCATCGTCCATTAGGCTTCGAGATGCGTAGTGGACACATTCCCTTTGTTCTCCACGCTCACTCCAATCTTTGAGCCTCTGCACGAGATGTATGATTCCCAGGACATTAATACACATTACCAACTCTCTCTATCGTCTCATGATAATATGGATCGCGTAGATCTAAAAGATTTCATTCATCGAATGTGCATATAAACCATACCATTTACACAAGTGGATCAAGACTGTTCAAGAGTTTGATGTCTTTTTTAATGTTGTAATTGAAAATCTCGAGGTTATTTCCAAGGCTAGTTTTGTCCTCACGCCATGGGGGGATATGATTAATAACTTGTTCCAACTTCCCAAGGGACATAACCAACCAAACAAGGCCAACCCACGTCCACCACTTCCCTCGATTCCCAACGAAGAATTGCTAAAACAAGACACATGAGTCCACAGGCTATCTTTCGCTACATAAGTCACGAAACATAACGTGATCTGTCCATTCCTGCCTCTCTATGGTTTGTTTTTTGCAAAGCCGCCCAAGGAGTCCCACCAGAACCGCCAAGAAGATGAACTATTTCTCTCCGATTTGTTTCACGACAGCTCTGGACAGAACTGCATTTGATCCCTCGGAGTTTGGTCGGTTTTCTTGTTTGCATGCAAGTGCATGTGAAGTTGGAATTATTAGCAGACCATCTTCGTTTTTCAGTACTTGCAGTTTGGCGGTTAGGTAGCATCAGGAATCAGGTTCCGTGCAACTTGACCGGCACCCCTTCCCGTGCTGTCTCGAGGGTACACTCCATCGCGTCGGCTCAATGAATTTGGGATTTTTTTCTCCTAGAAGTGCTGTTAACAATACTCGAACCCGATACCGTAAGGAGGGTACCGAACTCGAAGATCGTCTTTTGTCGATGATGCGATAGCAGCATCTGCTTGGCCATGGTAAATGGACTTTGGACTCTTTAGGGGTTTGGTCCGTCCTTGTGGGCCTAATATATGATTTTCGTCATGCGTGATTTTATGGGCCTAAAACCTGATTGCCAAGCAAAATCCGACCCGATTGAATCCGGATGGGTCAAACCTTTAAACCGCTTTCTGCTTTAGAAAATCTTACAATAGAAGAGTTGGAGACAAAAAAACGAAAGAATTGGGTGGGCTTCTCATAATCCGAGCTCAAATGGCCTTGCTACTCAGATACCCTCGTTCGTCTTAACAAGAACAATAATTTTAGTCGGTCATAGTCCGAGCTCAACTAGCCCCGGTTCCTAGCGCCCTAGCCCGGGGACATTAAGGCTAGGCTGGGACCCTAGCCATCTTGCTCAAGTACCTCAAGTCCCCAGCTTTCATGCCCAGGATTATCAAAGTTCGGCTTAAGACTCCAATGCTCGGGCTAGAGTCCAATGCTGCTAGGCTTGGGATCCTGGTGCCCGGACCTAAATCTTTGTCGGCTGAGCTTGTGTCCATCAAGGCTGAGTTGGGGACCCCAGTGCCCATCCCCAATTCCTTGGCCCTCATGCCAGGGATCATTCATTCCGAGCTTAGGCCCATCGTGGCTAGGCCTAGGTCATCAAGATTTGGCCTAAAACCTTAGTGCCCATGCTTGAATCCTTGGCACCAATGCTGGGTCCTTACCTTGCCTTGATGGACTTAGGCCCAAGCACCATGGACTTGGTCCTAAGTGCCAAGGTTCAAGGCCCAACCTCAATGGACCCTAATTCATCCTCTGTGGACTTGGGAGTTGGGGCTCCAAGCCCAAGACTGTAGTATTCATGTCCCATTCTTGAGGTGCTCATAAACAAGTCACTATTACCCATATGGTATATGTCTATTTAAGAACATTAAATTAGATTTTTCTTACCAAACGACATAAAATATTTTCTAGTTAATTTCGAGGTATTAATCAAATACCGAAAAATATTAAAAAACTTGAAAAGCATTTTTCGCAAAATAAACGAAAACATAGGTTACTCCCTATAGTCACGTACTCACCTCCACATGGGTCCTTTATGCGATATAAATGCGAAACATTTTAAGAATCTCCTTCAAAGCTGGTGAGAAAATACATACCAATGCCTCGCGCACCTACAAAGAAATGGCTATGCATCAACATGGTACCTTCATAAAACATAAACCATCCGATTTTTTTTGTATAAGTAAAGATTAATCAGAACAATACACAATAGAATCATCATCACTCCAAAAAAAAAAAACAGAAGAGATGATTGAAGATGCAAGCTAAATGCGGAGGAGTTTCCACTTTCTTCTCCTGATTTTATCAATCAACCATCACACGCCATGATTGAGTGCACCCAACCTCCCCGACGGTTCCCGTGAAATTTTCTATCCTTTGGATGGCATGTGCTCTAGAAAAAGCGAGCGGTCGTGTGGTGGAGCATGACTTTCATTTCATCATCAAACTTCAACCCTAGGAATCAGCATGGACTGCCAAGTAGAAAAAAGCGAAAAAAAGGTAAGGCCGCCGGGCCCCCCCGCTCGCCTCTGTATTTCCTCAGGATAAGTTACCTGCTCCCGCTCATTGACAGCGTCAAGGCAACCACATGATAAAAGTAATCGTTCTTTTCCTTGTTATTAGGAAGATGTGTCCAGATAAACCAACAAGAGCCAATGCCACGAAAACCCTTTTGTGTTTACGTAACACGATGCATTGCGAGCTTTTAACAGAAGCGATTTTAATATATGCACCCAAATTGTCCAATTCACGAGATTAGAGCGAGGCTTTATCGAATGAAGTCATGTGCATGGTGAGTTTATGGTGGTGTGGCCCGAGAGATCGCGTTGAAGGAGGATCAAATCCCAGAATTCACACTAAGGTCTCGCTTGTAATGTTCCCTCGGATTTAATTTCCTAAATTTTGTACCATGATTGAGTCCTCAAACCTAAATTGAAACCCTATGGATATATAGTCCCAACTTGAACTTACACTAAGGATCAAAAATCATCCCACTCGCTAAAATGTCCTTGGTATACATTAATTGAATTAAAGGAATGAGTTAATCAAGCAACATTTATGTATAAACTATAGCCCATCAAGAATTTGTTAGTGCACTATCAATTCAACGAGAACCCGGATTTCTACTTCAGTTGCATAAGGAAAACCAAGTTCGCATCAGGGTGATTAGATAGATGACCGACCAGATTGAAAAGAACTAAAGTTTGGTGGTGAGTGAGAAGTCTTCCAGAAGCTTTTTCCCGCTCTGCCAAACCCGAGTGGCACGTGACAACATGCGTAGCTGTAAACCATGCCAGGCCAGGCCAGGCCTTCTAGAATTCCTCGCACGTGCCCGACCATTCAGACCCACTCAAAACACACTCATGTCCTTCTTCTTCTTTCCTCTCTCTGTCTTCAAGCGCTCCTAAAGCGACATATCAACAATTCGCCTAAAGTAAATTATCGTTAATCAATTTGACAAGATAATATAAAAAAAAAATCGCAAGAATTGATGTATACTAATCAACTTGAGTGGGGTTGATTATCCAACCGATCTCAAAATTTCCAATTTTACCTATAGGTCAATATTATGAAAAATTCTAAATTAATGCATATATGACAAATTTTATCTTCCGTTTATAAATTGGATAACACGTGGCAGTTAATGGTTATACTAGTTTGGGATTTCACCCTCATTTTCTCCCTTGTGTACTGGTTTATGTTTTTCATAGTATTAATCAAATTTAACAAAAATCAAAAAAAGAGTAAATGTGTTATAAATATATCAATTTGATTTTTTTGTCAAAAAATTAATTTGGGGTATATGTCATAGGTATAGCGGTTTGGTTTTTGGTGGCTATAAAAATAGTTTTGGATAGATTTATTATAGATATATCGGTTTGTGATTTTTCGTGATATTAACTTTTTACCTATTGAATCTTAAACGTTCCAGCAAAATTCCAAAGTAATCATTCTAGCTAATATTTGCGGGAAATCGTTAACATGGCAGTGTGCCTAGCAAGATGGTCGACAGTGATTAAACCGTCACATCAGCAATTTTTAATGAATATGAGTCGAATAACTACATTAGAATTTCAAATAAATATTTAAACTAAATAGGTAAATTTGTAAAATTTAGGATCGAATTACATAACTCATTTCTCTCTAAAGCATGTGAGAGAGAGAGAGAGAGAGGAATTTATCTCTCGACTGGCAGCGGACGACTTCGTCAATATCCTGGCATAGGCCCACGGCCTCGAGGGCTCTCGACCGCTCGTCTTCGTAGGTTCTTCTTCTAACACGTAAATGCAAATCAAGGACAGGGAAACAAAGGACATCTGCGGGTCTAGGAAGGAGATACATGCAACTTCCTCTCGCGTTCTATAAGAAAATGACACTACGTGTTTACAATTTGCGAGGAAAAAAAAATAAAATGGAGCTATCTGAAAACAAAACACGAAAGGAAAATTTTGATTTGGTCTTTGTTTTGCAGTTTGCAAGCGAGATTTGAATTTCCACGAAAGGACCGCTGACAAAATAGTCTTTTTATTGGGCTATGCGCGGGGAAAAGTTAGGAGATTAGTTTATAAAATGCCGTGGAATTAGTCTATGAAATGTCCATTTCTCGTAAGTGCTGTCGTGAAAATCTAATAGTAGTAGGAAGATATTTGAGATTCAAGTTATTGGGATTTCGTCACTCAATAGCACTACAGATCACAATTGCCCCCCGATCCATCTGCTAAGTTGGACCAGACATTCAAAATGGCAGAAGAGGTCAATTCCACGCGTTTTGAGTCAATGCGTTTAGTCTTTTTATTTAATCCCGTTTCCCGTCCTTCCATTCCACGTTCGAGACAATAGCCTTGTTATTCTACACTATTTTTGTTTGTACTTCGTACATGAAATGATTACCATCAAAAGGTTCAAGGATTGCCTAATCTCATCAAAGAAATCAATTTTTTTTCTAGAATTTTGTTAGCATAACAGCTTTTTTGTTAAAGTGAAAATAACTATTTATTATTAGTCACAAATTTTCGAAGAAGTTGACCCATGACGATTTACAATTATTTCATTATTTTTACTATATATAAAAAATCGTCACCCAATAATTTCTTATTTTTCCAATAACAACTTTTCTAGCAAAGGTCGAAACCAGTCTTCTAGAAGCTAAGGAAGCCACGTCAGGACCACCCTCGCCCCCAAAAGCACGCAGTGGCTCCGCAGGACATTGCAAGAACCATTAAACATTACGCTTGACCCGCATCCACTTCACCTCCCTCTCAATCTCAACTCCATGTTGACTCTATAAAACCCCCAACCACCCACCGCCCTCTCCTCCACCCTTCCATATTCACACCTCCCTCCCCCACACCCCCACTATCTCCGGCGATCGGCTTCTTCCTCTCTCTCTCCGATGCTCGCTCTCGCCGCCTCGCCGCCGCCCCGCCTCCTCGCCTCCCCCGCGGCGCCCTCTCCCCCTCCCCGTCCCCCCGCCAACCGCCGCGTGCCCCCGGCGCCTCGGCGGCGGGCGGCGGCGGCGGCGAGCCTCTACGAGGTCCTGCGCGTCGAGCGGACCGCGTCGCCGACCGAGATCAAGGGCGCCTACCGCACGCTCGCCAAGTTCTACCATCCGGACGCCCTGAGCCGGGCCGAGGCCGAGGCCGGATCGGACGGCCGGAATTTCCTGGAGATCCACGACGCGTACGCGACGCTGTCCGACCCGTCGGCCAGGGCCCTCTACGACCTTTCCCTCGGGGCCCACCAGCGGAGGCGGCCCGCGACCGTCGCCTGGCGTTGCCCGACCCGGAGGTGGGAAACGGATCAGTGCTGGTAGTTAGGAGCAATGGAATATTATCATTCCAGATTGCTTTTTTTTTTTTTTTTTTTTTTTTTTTTTTTTTTTTTACTCGGAAAATCTTCTTGTCCACTTAGCGGGAGCTGACGATGTAGGCCGTAGCATAGCGTTTTGTAAATTCCACGCCCCAACTATCTCGGATTGATATTTAAAAAAAAAATCCGGTTATAAATGATCTTCTTTTTATATTTATTGAGCAAAATAGATTCCATACCATATGTAGAGCAAACATTCGAAGGTTGGTGTCCACGCTGAATTTACAATTACACATTCACATCCAGTAAATAAAATTTGTTTTATGAAAACTCAATGATTAAGTGGTGATAATTTGTATCGCTTATTAAATATTAATCAAGGACGAATTTTTTCTCATACATAAACATTTCCAACAAGATGTCAGATTAGATATACAGTTGAAGGGTAATATTGACTTTTAAGTATTTTGCAGTTGCACCTCCGATCCAAAATATTGAGACAAAATAGGAGAGATAAAGGGTGGAGAGAGTGGTTAGGTCAAGAGGAAAAAAAGAGAGTTGAAAATTGAATTCTGATTAGTTTGAAATTGTCAAAATGACCTACTAAGTATTTTCCATCCCTTTCTCCGGTTCACGCTGGAATTATTTCTAGTCACGTATAAAATCAACTTTTAATTTCGGTGTCGGCTTCAGTGGTGACCCATGACACCCTTTATCCCATTTCAATCTTAATATAAAGGAAAAGGAAAGTAAATATATAGCATTGAGAATTATAGTTGGATGTATTTGAGCGGTTGCTTAACAAACCTTCCACTTTACGGAGCACAAATCATTATTTTTGAAATTTATATCCATATGCTCTGGTTAAAAATCTTTCGAACCAAGTTCGAATCAAGCGTGTGCAGAAAAAAATCATTAATATAAAGTCATCTTTCAAATTTGGTGTCCAATTAAAAATGTTGAAATCATACATTTATGAATTAACTTTAAAATCTAGATACTAGTAAAATCCAGGATTTATTATATCGATAAGCGTGTTCCTAAGATCATTGATGAGAGGTAGACTTGTTGAGATGAGCAATAGCTAGCATAAACATCATCTAATCATTAAAAAGAAAAAATAACACAATATTAGTAATTGGTCACTTGCGACAGTACTTGTGATGGTCAATTTTTTGTTATGTTAAAAGTTCTAATAAGCTAATTAGTTGGGCTTCCAAAAGCCCGCTCGACTTTCCGCCAATTCTTAATTTAGAAAAGAAAATTATAATTTTCAATTTGTAAGAATTTTAAACATGACATATCCCCTATCCTTGTTGTAAAAGTGGATATTACCCGATAAAAGAAAATTTAATGCAAATCTAAATCCATTGACTAATAATTGTGCCAGAGCATATTATCATGTACTTAGATGAACGAGAGAAAAAGTTAAATTAACGAAATCGAATGCACCAACCTAATGTAGGAGTTTGTGTCCTTAAAATCATTTAAGAGACGAACAGTCGAGGTGCGCAAAAGCTGATTCGAATAATCATTAATCCGCTAAACAGAAAAGGAATCGATGAAATCGGGCACATTGGGATTGAGATCTGCGGTGGGGGTAAATAGTAATACTGTACAACCATTGTTGATGGCTTCTGCTCATCGTTTTCCCCATTTTAGAAGAAAACAATGTAATTCTTAAAAAACAAATCTCAAAAACCCTCTTTTACCCCCCATTGTTCTTATAGGGAGAAGCTCTGGAAGCCCAAGCCCGGTGCTCAGAAACCGGGCAGGCAATAGACGCAAGAGCCCATGATTTCCCTTGTTTCATACAAGTAGGCCCAATTGTCCAATGGAAAATCCCAATTGCTCCATTCTTCCGCTTTTCTCCATCCTTAAATTGGTGAGATTGTTACTCCGCTAAGTAACTTAAAATCGGTCATGCACATCGGTTAGTCTCTCGATAACTCTTCAATGTCGAAACGATAGCGGTTAGAGCATGTTTCGGGTCTCGCAATTTCAATACAATTAGGTTCAAACGATGATTTCGTGATTGAGAATCGGGATGGTACATCGAGCTGTTTCCATATTCTTTCTCATGCCTATAGCCTTTTTGTTAGGGAAAATTCCGAGCATTCAAACTATTTACATCTGTCATTATTGATTTAGGCATGTGAAAAATTTCGAGCATATTTGGGTATCCGATGTGTTATGGTGCGTTAAGTGTTTTGGAGTATCATATCTTTACCATCATGTCACCGCTTGGACAGTTTTGAAGAGGAAGAAGGAAAGATGGAGGCAAATTGGCTTTATTTATTTTTTATTTTTTATAGGGTTCAATTTGAAAACTTTCATTAAGGATGTATTTGATAACCATTATGTTTTCGAGAACAATTCTTATTAATAAATTATTCTTTTTTATTTTGTTCATTAGACAAGTTTCTGAGCATTTAAAAATATTTGGTAATTGTTCAAAATTTTTATTTTCGAAATAAAAATGCATTGATTAGGAACTTTAAATTCTTTTGTTATTTATAATTTTTAATACTTTTTTTCTTTTTTCATTTTCTCCTTCTTCAAGTTTCAGCCGGTCATCGGCCTTAAGATGGGTAGCGACCTTGTAGGAGGATCATTGGCCCTCGAAAAGACTAAGCCTCGTTAGCTTGCCCAACCAAGGCAAGGTTGAGCCTCACCCAACCATCGGTGAGCTCGACCTTGTTGGTGGTTGGGCGAGACTCAACTAATGAGGCTCAACCTCGCTTAGGGTCGGTGACCCTTTGATGAGGTCGTGGGCCATCTCGAGGCTGCTGATCAATTGAACATTGAAAAAGAAGAAGAAGAAAAGGAAAAGGAAGAAAAAGGAAAAATGGGAATTGAATCTGAAGTTGTTCCCGAGAATAAATAAGCAACTTTTTTTTACTTCTCGTAATATTCGAAGTCTATTCCCAGTAATAAAAAATTTACCAAATGAATTTTTGTTTCAAATCTATTCTTGGTAATAAAAGAATAAAATCAGTTGTTCTCGGATAAGTTAATAAACAGACTCTAAAATGCCGGTTTTTGATTAAAATGTTTAATATCTTCATTTTTTCTTATGATTTACAAATAGAGTTAGCAAATAGGTTCATAATTCATCTTTTTAACTCAAATTCAGTGGGCTGGATTGGATATGAATTGTTTGAAAATTTCAAAATAGGTTAAAGTAGGTTCATGATATGATTGAGCCCGAGTAGACTTGGGTTTAAAGACAAACTCATAAATAATTAATTTAAGCTTAACAAATTTATTCGTTGAAGAAATATAAGAAAAAGAAAAAAAGAGCAAATAAAAAGAAACGAGAACCTATGATGTCTAACATGAGAGGGAACTGTTACCAATGATGCCCCTCCGCCGTCGCCGATGTCACCCACGATGGCTGATCGCACATTCGCTGATGTCACGGGCATCTACACTGTAATGAACAGCGTCTGACCCATCTTTCTTTCGGCTATTTTGCTCTGTATATTGGGCTCCGTTTATTTTAAGAAAAATAAATAATTTTAAAAAATAATTATTTATATCGCTCCAAATAATTAATCAATGAAATATTTTTTCATTATTGACGACATTTTATGTCTAAATATTTTTTAATCATTCATTTTTGTTAATGTTATCTACGACCATATTAAAGAAAGGTTTCTCCAATTCATTAGTTTTCCGCGAAACAAAACTAAGATTTGATCATTTTTCCGTCGCAAATTTCTATATTGGAGGACTTTATTCTGTGCCCGTGAGCCTTTCATTAGAGAGTTTTAGCCCCCACCGCAAAAATCAGAATGAATGGCTGCTCTCTCCATCTGGACGAATTTATCATTTTTTTTTTCCAGCTGGGGCAACGTTGGAGAAATTTCGAATGATTCTATTCGTTTAGCATTAATCTCTTTGAAAAGGTTACAGTTGTCTGCTATGATTCTTAAATGTGGGGGCAAAATGAAGAAAAACATGGATAGTGGGAGTGGATTTTTGAATTAATAAGGTATCTTCACGTACTAAAGACATTTTAGTAGCTAAATTGTCCCTATTCCTTAAAGTTAGATCCATTATTGCTTTTGGTCTCTTTTGGATTTTGATTAGAGCACACGCTTCTTTCTACACTTTAAAGGGTCGGGTGATTATCACGTCAAGAGCCAAAGTTGTAAAGTTTAACCATGATGAAAATACAGGCCACCACCTTTGTGAGATCAAACATTGCTAGCTAACATTAGGCGTCACACATGACATCGAAGCACACATTCACCCTCTGTTTTATCCAAATTTGTGCCAAAGGTAAGGCTTACGACACCTTGAGTTAAGAAGGTCGACTCATATCTTTAGGACCCCATTTTATTAAAATTCCAACTGTAAGCTATATCGTTACCAAAAACTCATTCACATGGAAAATCAACTTTGACAACCAAAAAAAAAAAAAGAAGAAGAAGGGAATATTTTATTTAAAATTTATGATTAAATTAGCTAAATTGAAATGTTTGACAAATTGTCAAAAGGATTTAAGGTTAATCAACCAAATCAAAAAAATTATGACTGAATTTACATCCGACTATGCGTAGACTTTTGTAATAATTTTCTCAAAAAGCAAGATGACGATGGAGCAGTTGAAAGATGAAAAATGAGGTGGTGGGGTTGGTTGAGATAGGTGGAGACCATGGGGTGATATGATATGGGCGCGGTGGGCCAATACTGATGGATTGTCCGTTAGTCTTGAATGCAATAAGAAGACCTCCTCATCTCTTTCTTCATCCAACCCCCACCCCGCATCCTTCCAAAAGTTACAAAGTAATCCAGAATAAAATGAAAAGAAAAAAAACCCATTATTGTAGAATCTCATAGCTTATACATAATCTCACGGACCGACGACATGAATTTTAATAACTGCCGCACATAGAAACGTGTTAATCCTATTAATGTTTTTGGTGACATCCATAACTCACGAGAAATCCAAAGCGAAATTGCCTGTTGTTTAACGAGCATACTACAATCGAATTCGAATCGTTCTCGAATAATAATTCCTTTTGACTTTCACGATCAGTTCGATTCGCCTGCACCCCCGAACCAATCCGGGCAAAAGGGTACCTCAAAAGCAAAAGACTTCTCTTTTTTTTCTCCTTACTTTCCCTTCCGCTTCGTCGTTGCTTGTAAGATTCGTAGCTATGATTAACTCCCATTTCTGCTAAAGCCCCAAAGAGATCGACCCGAAAAAGTAAATTCGCTTTTTAGGAGGGCCGTTTCTCGAACGGGACTCACCCCGAACAATAGCACGAACGAAGGAAATCGCTTTCCTTTAAAGCAACCCCCCACCACCCCGCTCGAGTCTCCATCCCATTGCGTCCAAGCCTCTGTTTTCTTTCCCCTCGCCCCCCCCAAGTCCCTCCCCTGCACACCTCATCCTCGCCTCCCCTCACTCCACGTCTCCTAGATCTCGCTCCTCTTAAAAACCCAGACACCCTTTTCGAGATCTGAGCACCGCACGAGATCCATCGACCCACCAGGGAAGGAAGAGAGGGGAGGGAGGCTCGGAGCAGAGACACCCCGACAGAGATTGGAGTCGCGGAAGAAGGAAGGAGGAAGAGGAAGATGTGTTGCGGGAGCAGAGTGTGCATGTTCTGCACGTGCCTCATCCTGGTGGTGGTCCTGATCGGGCTGCTGTTCGGCTTCGGGGTTTTCAAGCACGGCTTCCACAAGCTCAAGGACACCATCCACGACTGCGACCCCAGCGTCCCCGGCAGCCTCTGCGGGACGGGGAGGCCCTTCCTGGGTTTCCCGGCTCCTCCCCCCTTTTAGCTTTTTGCTCCGGTCCGTTCTCGAATTTCCAGGGTCGTTTTCCTTAATTTCGGGCTTGTGAATTCTGCGTCGGGATTCGTTGGTGATATAAAAAGAATCATTAGATGTGTATATAAATATTCTTTTGGATCGAGGGGGGTCTTAAACGATCTCTGTTGGATGGGATATGTTTCATGCATTGCATTTGTTTAAAGATTTTTTCGATTGTCACGGGGCTCTGATCCGTCGCTGCGCTGAGTTTGTTCGCATTCTAGAATTGCTGTTAATGGCGTTGGGCCCGAGCTCTCTGTCGCCGCGCTCATAACGGTGTCTTTCTGGGGAAAAGCGTTAAGCAACCGAAGCGAACTCTAGGGTTAGCCGCTTCGCTGACGAGCGATGCCTTCGTTTTCGTGCTCTGCTGCATTGGCGTATGATTTCAAATCGAGGGAAGTGCGGGTTTGAGGCCTATGACATGTATTACGTATACGACACGTTGAAAACTCCAAATTGGCGAGCATTGCAAGCTTTTGAAATCTAGGAAACGTGTTCTTGGTAACGTTTATACTGTGTGAGGTAGAGGTACCCGGAAAAATACCCATGTAACCCAGCTCGCATCACTTGATCCGACCCCCTTTGTGCTTCGTGAACGAGTTCAAAACAAAGGATCCATACTGGATCCTATCCAAAAGGAAACAAAAAAAGAGTTTCCCTTCTCGCCGGTGGCTCGCCCGATATGTTATCGTGTCTAATAGGAGATTTGAGGAATCGTGTTGGGAATCCCGGAGATCTTCGCCGCAATATACAGATGAAGATGAATGGTGGCGAGGGAGCTACGAGCCCCAAGAACGCCTATTGGATTCTTGGATTCAAAATTCCCATCTTGTCGTGAAGTGGCACGGGAGTTTGGGTTTAGAACGTTGTGATGCGATTCGGCTCCTATCGACCGTTGGCGTTAAAAAGGCTGGCTCGAAATTTGAGCTGAATTTTCTAGGGAAAATCTTTGCTTACTGGACTTGGCTTTAAAGTTAAAGGGAAAAACACGATGGGCGGGCTCAACCAAATGGTTCTCCCGCAGCGGCCCAGTCTCCCACTGGCCCGATCCAAGTCCGACCTTTTTGGCAAGGTCTGCTTTTACATTTGCCAGATTCCAAATCTACTAAAAAGATTACACTCGCGAATTGAGATCACAACAAGACTTTTCATCCGGCTTTAGTCCGTCCTTTTCTAACTTATTCAAATGAGGCTTAACGAGTCAATTCGATTATCTTTCTTCGGCATATTCTATTGCCATGGTTTATATTTTTTTCACTTTGCTAGTGTTTTTTTTTATGGGTTAATATCACTAAAAATCTCAAATTGGCATACCTGTAATATATTTATCCCAAATTAATTTTGATAAAAAAATCCTAAACTAGTATATATGTGATCGATTTATCCTCTATTGGTTTTTGTTAAACTATATTAGTTTAGGGATTTACTTTTCGTTTGTTATAAGTGTACTAGTTTGTGATTTTTGTGGCATTAATCTAATTTAATAGAAACTAATTAAAGGTAAATTTGTTACATATATATTAATTTTTGTTTTGGATTTTTTGTGGTAAAAAAAATTAATTTGGGATAAATTTGTCATAAATGTATCAATTAGTAATTTTTCGCGATATTAACATTTTTTTCTTAAATTAGGTGAAGATCAAAAAAAAAAAATTATTTCTTTTGCCTTTCCATGTAAAGCAGGTAGGAAAGCCATTCTCGTGGTTCTCTTTCATAGTTGTTTTTTTATTTTACTTTTATGTTAGTTATGTAGTCCGTTTCTTTGTATGGTTGGTTGATGTAAAATGTCTATGACTAAAATTATCACGGCAATGTATCGAGCTAATTTGTAGTTGATAGTCATTCTAGTGAAAAGTATGTTCATCCTCCTTACTCAAGGCTCGGATTCACATTACTATGATTGCCCCTTTTTCTTGAAGCTAGTCCCCATGAGCACGGACTCACATGTCTCCAATTAAAACTCAATTTACGTGGGATAGGACTATCGAATCCGATGAAGATTGGTCGGGATGCTCAAAAACCTCCGACACTAATTGACTTAAAAGGAAAAGCCGGGTTAGAGTTCCCCAGTCCTCCTATCCGTTGGCAAAGGAAGGAAAAAGAAAAAGGGCCTCGTTGGGGAATATTCTCGACGGATTGTGTCAAATCTAGGGGGAAAACGAGGAGCGAGGTTCGGTCGAAAACGTTTCGAAATTTCAATAAGGGCGACTACAACACGACAGCCGTGGGGAAGAAGAAAGAAAGAAAGAGAAGGAAAATCGAACGCATCGGTCGACCACATCGGATAAAAGTTCCGGACCACCATCGGATCGGGAGGGGCCCAGCCTTAGCCAGCAAGCGGCAGTGCGGAGGAAGCAAGCTCGCTGCCCCCTCCTGCAAGTCACTCCCAAAAGCAGCTCCACAACTCCAGCTCCATACATATATAAATCTAGTCCCCAGTCCGTCCCCAAGATCGAAACCCAGAAGCGAAGGCAAGTCAAACCAGATTCATTCCATCCTCAATCTGAGAAGAAGCAGCAGCAGCAGAAGAAAGGGAGAAGACTGAGGATGAAGATCACCGTGATGACCGCCGACGAGCAGATCATCTCCCTCGACGTCGATCCTCATGAATCCGTACTGCCCCCACCCCTGTTCTGAACCCTAATTTTGAATTCGCAGCCCCCCGGTCGGCATCCTCTCCGCCGTGTGTCTTTCTGCGATCTGCGTAATCACTTGTTTCTTCTTTTGTGCGTTGTAGGTGGAGAATGTCAAGGCTCTGCTGGAGGTGGAGGTGCGGGGTTCCCTCCTCCCCCTTCTCGCGATCGGGTTTCGGTTTTAAGTTTGCGTAGCCGCTCTTAGCTGCTCGGTGACTTTGGGGTGTTTTTGCTCTTCGCAGACGCGCGTGCCTCTCCAGCAGCAGCAGTTGCTCTTCAACGGGAGGGAGATGAGGAACTCCGACAAGCTGAGCGCTTTGGGCGTTAAGGATGAGGATTTGGTGATGATGGTCTCCGGTGCCGCTTCGAGGTACGTTCCGTTTCCCTTGCGCTCTTTGATTTTGGGTTGGGGGGGGGAGTGGGAGCTGTGCTGTAGAAGGAGAGGCGTTGCTGTCGCGAGTTAGGGCCGTTTTAGTTTGAAGAATTCCTGTAGGAATTGAATTTTTAGGATTCTTGGTGGTGTGTTCTGTCGCATGCGATTGACGGAACAACATGTAGGGATGACCTGTAATTTCTGAAGCCGGGCCTGTATACTTCTGTTACTTCAATAGTTTCGTTTGGTTCTCAAAGTGTTTCAGTCGAAACAGAGGAAAGGTGGGGACTGTTTTCTACTTTTAGTCTCTTCCCACGAGAAGAGGGAACTTCTGCAGATTTGACTAACGTGGACTGCTCATGTTGAATTAAGATCTTGCCCTGTCTGCCTTCCTTTATTAAATATACGACACTTGATCTAGAACGCCTAACTTCTCTTCAATGGGAATTTTGAAACTGAAAGCATTGCTTGTGACTTGATATGAGTGATGTTGATAGTTCAGTTATTATTTAATTTCCTTTTTGAATTACTCAGATAATACTTTTTCAGTTTGCCAGTATAGATAATTAGGTTTGGTGTAACGGCATCTTCATGGTGGAGTGGATTGAGATTAGGACAGGAGGCACTTTATTTACTGTCTTTCACCATCCCAGGGACCAGATGGAATTTCCATCTGTTGGTTGAGATTTCCCTTGATGATGTGATGACGATGACATTATGATTGAGCAGTGCCTTTAATTGTTTCTTTGCGACCATCTTTCGGTCTCCTTTATCCTACCATCTCTTCCTTAATCTTTGAGTCATAGAGGCCATTGGCTTTCCCTTTTCTATCCTTCCTTTTTTATTGGTTGTTGCTGGTAGGAGCAAGTGGGAGGGAGGGGTAGGTTTTCTGTTTTTCCCTTTTTTTCCCCCTTTGTTTGTTGAAGTAGTAGTTCTTGAAATGGTTTAAAAAATTACAGTGCTGCGGGAAATGAGTTGGCCATCAATCCTGATGGGTCTGCTGTGAACCCTGCAGCTCTCCAGCAACAACTTCGACAGGATTCTAACATGATGGCACAACTCTTTCAGGTAGAATGCTTGTTCATGTCTCTTGAAGCTTTTTGGTGTATCTAATTGGGGAAAGCATCTTTTATTTATGGCACTCTGGTTGAGGAGAACTCTTGATCAACTGGATGCTGCCTATCCAAACTCTTCTTTGTCGTACATTATGCTTTTCTTCGGATAATTTCTGTCCTGCACCACTTTATTGTAGGCTCAAACGTACGATGACAACTAAACGAAATAAAAACTTAGGCAACCTTGAATTTTTATAATAATAAATCAAGCAAGCAAATATAACATATGCATAAATATAAAGAGATTAAGGATAGAGAGAGCTTGCTTGAGTCGACTTACAGTGGTTCAGCCCCCATCTACTTGGCTTCTCGAATCCACTTGGAAGTTTCCTCAAACCCACTAATCCAATTAAAAAATTACATAAATATTGGTTGACCATGGACCCCACTTTCCATGTACAAAGTTGATGCCAAGCCTCAAAGGCTTTAGACCATGCGTTCAAGTATATCTCTCACCAGACTTGAGGTTATTTGTACAGGAGGTTTCTCACACTTAGATATGCAATAAGATTTGTGATCTACTCCCACACCCTAGAGGTCTTTTTTATAAAAAAAAAGAAAAAGAAAAGAAGACCAAACTAGCCTTTAGACACTCCAAACAGTAACTTTTTGACTGATGCAGCTTCTGGGTGCCTGCTCCACAAATTCCAGTTGCCTGCTTGATCCAAATAAAGATTGGGCAACATACAAGCCTCGGTTGCCTGGTTGGGGGAATTTTTTTTCTGGACTTTTAGTGCATTTTAAAGGTTATACTAAAGGTTAAATTAACTGCCATCAAGGCCAATTTTTGCGACATTTCCAGAATTGCTGCCAAAGCCTTCACATTTTATTATTTTTCTTCAAATTTAGATTGAAATCATTAATAAGTGATGGTTTTGTAATTATCAAAATACATATAGTCAAAATTTTGTTCTCCTACATAACACCTCTGCAATATTTATCTCAAATTGTCTGTTTGGAAAAGACTAGTGCATAATCTTTTTGGCAAAGATGCAGTGGTCAACTGTGTTAAGCTGTGAAAATTCTGGCATAGCTAGATGTTTCATCCTATGTTTATTCAAGGATATTGACATTTGGTTTCTCACTTGCTGAATGTAACATAAACTCCCAGAATGATCCTGAATTTGCACAAGCTCTTCTGGGAAACGATCTAAACAGATTGCAGGATGTTCTAAGGGAGCGCCATCGCCAAAGGTCTGAATTACGAAGGCAACAAGATGAGGAACTTGTGAGTATTATGTTTACCTACAAATGCATTACAAGGTCTCTATTGAAGCTGTGTTACCGTGTTTAGGACATTGGCTTTGGGCAATTGTGCAATACAGACATTTCTAATTTCATTTAAAGAAGCTAGCTGTATTTTGTACCTCTTCTTGGAGTTTGATAGATCTGAAAAGGATACATATCTCATTCTTGTTATGAATTTTTTAAATGAAATATAGCCCTTATTTTTATTAAGTTTGCATCTGGACCTTCATGCTTTTGGCATAGGCCCTTCTACATGCCGATCCTTTTGATGTTGAAGCGCAAAAGAAAATTGAAGCTGCCATTCGTCAGGTAAACTGTAGTAATATTTAATTCTGGAAGATCTTTCCTCTGAATTGACCCCTTCTGTTATCTTGCTTATTTTTCCCTATGGTTTGAGTTTTTACAATTCATTTTCCAGAAAGGGATTGATGAAAATTGGGCTGCTGCTCTGGAGCATAACCCTGAAGCTTTTGCAAGAGTTGTATGTATGATTTTAGGAGTCTATTTGATATTAGCTTTTTCTCACCCTAATTGTGTATATCTATATTTTCCAGGTGATGCTGTATGTTGACATGGAGGTCAATGGTGTCCCTTTGAAGGTAGTGTGACAAGGTCAATGATAGAATACACTCATCCTACCATTTTGACATGTATTAGCTAAGAAGATAACTTAAGAATGTAATACTTTCTGATTGATGGTTTACGTCACCTGTTAAACATCTTTAAGTACTGCATTCAAACTTTGTTGGATGCTTAAATGCTTAAAAATCTGTTCGGCTTCTTAGTTCTGTTGTTTTGATATGTTCTCACTCATTTGCATTTATATTTTGTTAGACCTTCTTTTCTGAGTGATTTTAAAATCCTCACTGTGGAATTCTATCTACTTTTTTCCAGGCTTTTGTTGATAGTGGAGCACAGTCTACTATTATATCAAAAAGTTGTGCAGAGCGTTGTGGGTATGTCTTATTGATTGTGTTTGCTTTATATTGTTGTGCCTAACTTTCTCAATCATTGGTGTTTGGTATTTGATGTGGCTGTGTTTGGTTAGTTTGCTGTTAAAGGCACTATATATCATAGAGAAAGTCAACAGTGCCATTTGCTTTTCTTGCTCAGATTGTTGAGGCTTTTAGATCAGCGGTACAAAGGCATTGCTCATGGAGTTGGTCAATCTGAGATATTGGGTAGAATACATGTAGCTCCGATCAAGGTAAGAGAGGGAAGTATTGGTTTCAAATGTATACATGCAATTGCCAGGCAATATATTTGCTTTTGCCAGAAGAATTTCCATGTTTAATAGTCTATTTGTGGCTATCCTAACAATGGCCAAGACCATCTTTTCCCCCAACCTCCCACTTGGCAAGATTGAAACCCTGCTCTCAAGGGGAAGGACTTTACTTTGTTCTATTGAGCATGGGTTTTTACTATCTGTTGGAAGGACGCTATCACCCAAAAGACTTGCGGTTGCAAGGATTTTTGGAGTCAACTAACTTGAGACACATCTTTTTTTTTTTGGGTCAAAACTTGAGACACATCTTGCTCCACACTGAGTAGTTACACTTTGCTTTTCCTCTTGTAGATTGGGAGTATATTTTATCCATGCTCCTTTTTGGTGCTGGATGCTCCAAACATGGAATTTCTCTTTGGTCTAGATATGCTCCGAAAGCACCAGGTAGATTTTTAATTTCATTTTGTACTAATGAACCTTGGTTTTATCTTGAATGTTCTGAAAATTACATTAGGTGTGATTTAAAGCTTTTTGCCTTTTTAAATATTGGGTTCAGTTGTGAATTTTTGTTATGTAATCTATGACATGAAATTATAATCATCAAGTTGCCGTTGTTTTCAGTGTATAATTGATCTGAAGGATAATGTTCTAAGGGTTGGCGGAGGGGAAGTTTCAGTACCGTTTTTACAAGGTCCAGCAGCTAGCCTTGACTTAATTCCTTTAAGATTAAGTTCTTAAATCTGAAAGCTCTTGCTCCTTCTCAATTTGATATTAATTGCGGTTGGTACTCCATGAAGACTAGAAATTGAAATATGCACTTTTTACAGAAAAAGACATACCGTCACGTTTTCTGGATGAAGAGAGGCATGCCAAGCAAGCATCTAGCTCAGGAACCCCAGTACGTCTCTTTCAATTATAAAATAATGGCTGGATGATTTTGTGCATCATTTATGATCTTTTGTTTGGATCGTGTTCATGTGATGCAAACTCTCAATATCAAGCATGACTTAACGTTTGGCTAGAAATGAGTTATTACATCTGTTCTTTTCAGGCTACAACAGGTACAACTGATAAGAGTAAAAACACTGCGCCATCTGGCAGTCATTCTTCAGGTCAGTTCCAATATGCTTATGTATCTATATGTACCTTTTAACTGATGCCATTGCTGTCCAAGTTGCGTTATAATTTCCATTTTGCTGATTTCTGTTTTCAACGACATATCACTAGTGAGATTTACATTGTTTTCTCATCCTCCTTTAACTGCCACAGGAGCTGCGAACACACCCAGTAATGCAAACAAGGTTGGGTTTGCTATCTACTTCTGTTTTTATTTTTAAATGAGTTTGCTAGGTCTTTTCTTTTGTTTTTTGCCAGTGGAAAAGTGGTCTCCATATGTGCTGATGTAGGATATGCATGATGATCGAAATGTACATCTAAAATGATACTTGATATCCTAAAATATGAATGTCACTGATGTTAATATGTCAACACTGTGTGGTGGATAGGTTAGGTTTCTAATGATCTGGATAGGATAAAAACCAATTATCCAATCTCAACTATGTGCATTTGGCAATCAATCACCAGTTAGGGGCATGTGTATTTGTTAATGCAGGACACTGATTTAGAAGCGAAGGTCGCTAAGCTTGTGGAGCTCGGGTTTGGTAGAGATGCGGTGGTACAAGCTCTGAAATTTTTTGATGGTAATGAAGAACAGGCAGCTGGGTATCTCTTCGAGGGCTGAACCTGAACTGAAGATGGATAATTATTCTTTCAACTCTGACATTTTTCTCAATTATTATGGGAATGCTGCTGGTTGTCATTTAAGTTGATAAAGAGGATGTGTAACTTGCTGAGAATATTTGATTCGGCAGTCCCCATTTTCAGCAACCAATCTCTACTCTTTGTTATGCAAGTGCATACTTTTTAAATTTTTATTGTTATGTAATATCATTATACATTTTGATCTTTTCCCCCCCTCTTAAATGAAGAAATTGGATATTCAAGAATTTTTGTCTGTCCATATATCAGTGATCCAACGGTTGTAAAATATGTTGACATGGTGCTCACAAGGCATGGTATCTAACCAGTACCAGAGGATGCGGTACGCACGTGCTCGAGAGTAACTTGCATGATTTAGTTTTCATTTATTGTCATTTGTTTTGTGGTTATTGTGTATTTCTTTGAACCCATGTAAAGAGACTTGCCTTGGTTGCCGGCGTTTGATATTTTGAGTTTGAACGATGGTGTCTCTTTGCTCAAGAACGTTCGTCTTCTTATTAACGTAAATTTATCCGATACATACGAACACCACTTGGGCATGGCATATTCATAAGTTGGTGGGTTGGATGGTTGATCTCGACACTTACGTGATTCTGAAAAGGAAAACTAGAATGGGTATGGTGACTTCTTTTTGGGTCGGCCCTACTCTAAATAGAAAAACTCTAATGCTCAATTTTTGTCTTATTTCCTTTTAGGGTTTTTTTGGTAAGGTGTGTGAGTCAAAATTCACTTTTGAAATTAAACTATTCCCAGCCAAATTCTCTCTAAGAAGATTCGAACCTGAGATTCAAACCCTTTCTTCTTATACGAGAAGGGTGGTCATTAGGCAAATCTCATTGATTGGCCATGATAACTTAAAAGCTTGATTTATTTAACGGAAAAATGAATGATTTAAATAGTATTTTCCTAATCACTGGATTTGTTCCAATGGCCACATTTTTTATATAACAAAAGAGAGGTGGAGAGTTCGAATTCCATCTTTTCAGAGGATTGGCTAGAGATAATTTAATTTCAGGATAAAGTGTTTTGCAAAGAAGTAGGGCAAAAGTTTGAGTATTAGAGTAGGAGTAGAATAAGACAAAGAGTGTGACTAACCAAACAATAAATAAATAATATTTTCCTAAAAATGTCTGTTCTTTTTTTTGGTCCGTAAAAGAAGAGTCAATTCATATCGCTTAAAATAATTATTCGATTAATAATATTTTTATCATCGATAATAATTAATGTTTAAATATCTTTGTGAATAATATTTTTTGTTTATCAATTTTTATAAACAATGTAACTGGTTATTTTTAAGGAAAATATTTTTTAAATTAAAAAAAAAAATTATGTATTTTTTCAAAATAAACGGAACCTCGGTACTAAATTGGTTCACCCAAACAGCAGATGGTCAAGATGGAAGTTTCTTCGAACGCCTAAAGCAAGAACGTTAGTTAGGTGTTAAAAAGCTCTCTCTCTCTCTCTCTCTCTCGTTATATAAAATGGAATGAAACCAAAGGTCTGAAAACGGGTCGAGACGATGAGAGGGAAGGAGGAAATGGAGAGGGAGCATGGATTCTCTGAAGCTACTGGAATGGGCTAGCGGGGAAGATACAAATTACCAAAAGAAAGAAAAGAAAGTTTCTTCTTTTAAAGTTTTCATTTCTCTGACCTTCTCTTTCTCCGTGAATAAAAAAGAAAGGATTTTTGCCTTCTATTTTGGGTTTTTGTCTTCCCTGTTCCGCCCATTCCACTGGTTTCCGGGTATTCCTCCTTCTCCTCCATCCTCTTCACTTGCTGGGTCAGCTCCTCTGGTCTGTGATTTGACCGTTATGTACATCGTGTACTCGAATTCGGAAATGTTTGGCATATGTTTGTGCTGATTCATGATGCGTCTCATCTAGATCCAGCTGGTTCTGCAATGGAGGGTTCATAGTTCCTCATGTTTCTTTTGTTTCTTTTTATGGATTGAGCTAACAGATGAATTTGCAGGACGTTGAGGTAAAACAGGACAGCGATTCAGCTACCTTAAAGTTTAGATCTTGATGAGTAACTTCAGATGCTGACAGAATCTTTGACGTGTGGATAGCTCGTGAGAGAATGAAAAGTCGATTCACGAACTGCTCCAGATCATCTACCCTACTGGGTTTTCTTGCTTTTAGAAGATAGCTGCGAAAAATCTTAGTCTGTGTATTTCTTTTTTAGCATCTCCTTGCAAATATCGGATCTGACAGCAATGGATTTTGACTGAAACACTTGTGTGTTGAGTTAATATTGGATTGAATCATGTTGGAGAAATATGATTCAGGGACAAATATTGCAGATATTGTCCTGAGTTTCCCATTTCCAATTTTCTCTTAGCTTATTTCTGATGCACTCTTTTGTTAAATACACACTTGCAGATCGCAGCAGGAAAGTTTCGCCAACTTGAATTGAATGTATAAAATTACGGGACCCAGTTACATTTCTTGATTGTGTTTGTGCTCGACTTCAAGGGCATTAAGATAGATTAAAGATGGCTGCACCATTTCATTGTCTTTGAGAAACCCCTATACCCCAAAGAGAAAAGTGAAGGCTTGAGCCAGCTACCATCGGACCCTATTTAGCTCGCCAATCCACAATCTTCCCTGGAGTTGTCATGTTCACCGGTGCTTCACAACCAAAGGACTCCTCACATAATGCACCCCATCTGACCAGATCAACTTTCCAAACACATAGTCAACGGGCTTGCCGGCAACTTTAGGTTTCAACACCACCTTGAATTCCTTCTCTTCCCCGCACTTACCGAACTTCAGGCTCCGTGGTTGGACGGAGACTGACACTCCTGCTGGTGCCTTAACGTGTGCGGAGTATGTGCCAGGAGTCCCCACATTCTTCACCCTTCTTGTGACTGCCATGGTGCCCTGGAGATCTGGGACAGTGATAGAAGGGTAGTTGAAATCCGCTGTTTTAAAATGCGCAGGGCATCTGTGAGTCTCATTGGTGAATAGTCTCAATTGGGATTTGTTGTAGCCTCGGGCGCATAGGAAGTCCAAGTAGTCATTTGCCGTCAAGTCATACACGAGACCAGGATTCATGGCGCGATTTGGCCGGATGTGTCCAGCGCCATAGGAAAATGGAGTTGCCTTGGCAAAAGATGCATCAAGCACCGGCTCTTGCTTGTTGTCTCGTGTTCTTGCTGTGTAATGGTGAAAGTTGCAGTCAAAGACACAACAAAGAAGTGATAATTTGCCTGCTGTGTAACATAATAGAAGAACTAAAAGAAAGAACATATGAAGACATTACCAGTAGTCATGATTGCTGATTGTATCGTGGCAGGACTCCAACTGGGATAGAGGGTTTTCAGGAGACCCACGACGCCGGCCACATGAGGACAGGACATTGAGGTGCCTGACTCTACATTGAAAGGCGTTCTACGCTTATCGAAATCTTGACCTGCCGGACCGACTGCCAGTGTATAAGCAGCAATGATGTTCAATCCTGGTGCTGTTATGTCGGGCTAAAGTGCACCAACCACGATTAGGTTTTTTGGCATGGGACTTGATAGTTAACAGTAGTTGATCAACCAAAAAGTACATTGACGCCTTCAGAATCTCAGTAATGTACCTTAAGGATTGCTGGCTCAACGGTGTTTGGTCCCCTGGATGAGAAGGAAGCCATAAATGGAGCAGGTGTCGTGTTTAACATTGTCTTCACCCGAGTAATGTAGGCCATAGGAAACCTAAATGAAACAGAGGCGCACACAGAGAAGTAAAAATATATATAAGAATGTGCGAATCCTCAAGCAAAGTGAGATGAGCCTGGAAAGATGGTTGCAGCCCGGCAAAAAAATAAAAGGAACTGCTTAGAAAATTTACTTCGTGGATTTGATGTAAGCGAAGAGAACTTTCCCATCCACGAAAGTGATGTGAGCAGCGGGAAGAACATGAGCATCGGCAACAACATCATTATCACTCGCTTCATCATTAGCCAAAACCATCCCAACAGCACCTGCAAGCGCAGCTTGTTGACCCATGTCAATTCTATTGCTATCACTGCGAAGGCAAGCCAAGATCTTTCCCTTCACCTTCTTGCGGTCGAGGGTTCCAGCTTTGCAGAGCAAACTGTAAACAATCCAAGCAATACTCAAATTTGTGTAATGGTTGATGAAAGCTGAGAAGTAGAGGACATTTGGAAAAATATCAGCAGATTAAACTCACGCTTCTGCGGCCGACACATTTGCAGCCTGTGCATCTGCACCACTGATTAGTGGATAGAATTTATTGGATGGCAACCCATTGGCCGAAAGGCTTGATCCCTTTCAGAAACATTGTAGTACAATGTAAGTCAGTATCAAGAAAAGGCATGACTGTTTAAACTACGAGGACCTACTAACCGAAAATGAAAAGAAGCTGATATTTAAAACGAAAATGTGTACTGAAGAAAGACGTTCTTTCATGTGCTGCATTTTCGGATTAACAAGTTATATGCTTTACACTGCGCAGATTCTGGGACCAATGTAGGAAGACTAGCAAGCTCATCTGTGTATTAAGAGTAGTGTAATACCTTTAGATGCTGCTTGTTCCCAAGAGCAACGTATGTCATGAATTCCCGGTCAATTGTGCTTGCAGCGACAGTGATCATCCATGGAGCAACATTAAGCACTGTCCCTGGTTGGGGCCCCGAGTTACCGGCGGAAGAAACCACTACAATCCCATTCCTAGCTGCGTGGAAGGATCCAATGACAATGCCATCCATGAAAAACTCAGCCTGTTCATTGCCCAAAGAGACTGATATGACATTGACGCCATCGCTTATTGCAGCATCAAAGCCTGCCAAGACGTCTGCGTCAAAGCAGCCGACATTTTCCAACGGAGGCCAGCACACCTTGTAAGCTGCAACACGGGCCTTTGGAGATCCTCCCTTGGCTGTTCCATTGCCATAGCCAAAAACACTTGCTCCCGGGACCAAGCTTCCTCCTGCTGTCGATAGAGTGTGGGACCCATGGCCATCATGATCCCGTGCCGTAAAGAATGTGGAGTTCAAAAGTCCAGCGTATGCAGCATATCCTTTGTTGAAGTACCTCGCTCCGATCAGCTTCCTTCGAACAGAGGAATGAGAGATTGGATTCATCATGTTGGAAAGATGCATGACGCAATTGTTTAGGTAGGTTCATTTCTTTTAATTTTGAGCTTTCAAAGTCTAATATGGCGAAATTTATCATCATGAGATAAAAGAAGAGCACCTGGAGAGTAGAATCTCGAGGGCTGCAAGGGAAAGCTTAATTAGAAGCTCCATTGTTACAAGAGAAAGATGACTTTTTCACGACAAAAGCCCACAAAAAGAAAAAAGGTCATTTCTTTCTGGGTTAAAAAAACTCATCAGAGTAAACCTTCGACTGATTAGACAATGTCCTGAGAGGAGGGTAAGAATGATCAAATCGTAACGTGGTCATTGAATCTTCAGCTTGCTTCAACAAGCAATATTAGCCTTGTGAACAACATAAACGCAAGAGCGAACAGGAAACATATAGGAGCTCCCATTGAATCGAGCCTGGTTTTTCTTGAAGAATGTAAATAGCTTGCTAAACAAAAAAGGTGTAGGTTGGCCATTGCATGATATAGACGGACATAAAATAGTCGACCAGATCAAGGGCTCATACTTTACTTTTTTTTTTTGGTTGAAGCTCATACTTTAGTCTTTACTTAACAAAGTAGAGAAACATGGGTTTTACAACACGATATAGCTGAGGAGAACCATTTTTATCTGTAATAATTCCAAAGGCACACCCTTTATAATGAAATTCAAACTTTCCAAGCTCGGCTTTGATATTCCAACTATTTCCTTGAAAGTGGTGTAAGTGACAGCTTTGAATGAACATCTTTTGTGTAGACCATGACTCTCCTCTTAAAAAATTTCCGTTATAAAGTCATGTTGCCCACAACCAACAATGTTTTGATATAACTTAGGTTTCAAATCGGTGTCCAAGTAAGTATTGCACCATCTTTCTCTTGAATCAGTGCCCATATAGGCAATTGTTGTTGTAGTGTTACTAGCACTAGTTTTCATTAAATCGGCAGAAATACCCTTCCTCCTTTCTGCTGTAAAAAAATAATGGAATTGTAAAGAACTATTCTAAAAGCACATGACAAACAAGTCAAAATGAAAAAAAGATGTATACGTGAACCCGTGGAAACATTTGGAAATAAATTCAGAGATGGGATGAATATAACCTGTTGCAAGAGAATCCATCTTTTATGCCCCGTTGACAGATTCCGCGCCACTTTCCCGGGATAGGACCCATCTCTTCGTCGCTAAAGCTCTTTGATTCTGGCCAAACACCTGTAGAAAAATAAAAAAGAGAAAGCATAAGCATCTCCTGCAGAATTCAGAAAAAAGAAACCGTCAGACAGTCACAGTGTGATGCATGTATCATGCGCAAAGGAAGCAAAATCATTTTGCGAATAGTCAAGATTCATATACCGACAACCCACCACCATTCCCTCAAGCTTTTCCACGAGAAGGTTATGAACCCTTTTTAAAGGACATGAGATCAGTGGTGAGTTGGTGGATAAAACGAAGAAACAGTTGCTAAGCACAAATACAATATGAAAATTCATACTGTCAGAAAATGACAAAGAAAGTTTATCCGTGGGGGAATTCTGAATCATTGATTCTCTCAAGTTTTTTTTTTTCCTTTTGTAATTCCTATTCAATAAAAAACTAAAACACCAATTTCCAAAGTCATCATACTCTCCCGAAGATATTGATAACAGGGCATTTTTCTTGATTTGACAGCCTATGATTTTTCTAACACGAGCAACTAAGCTTTATGATCTCACTTAACTAGAAATATATCGAGTCAATACAGTAACGCTTGACGTGGCAGAACTGTTGTGGTCAACTTCTTGAACTCATCATCAATTGATCAGGAAACTAAAATTTCCTTGAAAACGTGCAGCCATCAAATCAGGTTCTACTCATGCAACTAAAGCAATCTCAGGGGTCCGCCGAGAGATGATGATGAGTATGAGTCAAATCAATTTGAGCCAAAAAAAAATGCCTCAGTTGAATTAAAAAAACAATAACTCCGACATCCCAAACATAATGAAAGATACCGGTGTCGAGGTTGCCGATAATTGTATCTTCACCAAACCTAGCCTTCCTCAAGATGGAACTCTGATGAATCACCCCATTCTTCTCTAGCCCCAAGAAATGCCATGACCTTGTTGTGTGCAATTTCCTTCCTTTGCTTAAGAACACAGATATGACATTTGGGTGCTCTGCATCGAAAGATGAGCGATAAATTTTGCAGATGAAACAGAAGAAAACAGAGCAGCATTCTCTTAGCTTCAAGGCCGATCAAACCAAAAATCAAAATCACGAAGTAATATAGCCAAACTCTAACTTGTGACTTCTGCTGCTTGATCGTCTTCAAGAATCGCAGCGAAACCATTGATGTGATGAGTGTATGAATAGAAAATTGCCTCCTGAGCCTTCTCATTGCTGTCCAAATAAGTTGAAGTACAGGACAAAGAAAATAAGTACAGGAAAAAGAAATCACATTTTACTAGGAATGAAGAAAAACTACGGTTTCATGCTTGTTAAGTATTAATTGGATTCGACCGAAAAAAGAAGAAGTTCTTAAGTGGTATTATACCTTCCCAAGTACGACCCGAGTAAATCATAATGAGAATTGGTGACACTTTCAATGTCTGCTGCAGTCGGTTCTGGACCGTGTGCATGAGATCCCAAGTACACGATGTAAGGCTAAAGCACAAAGAGAGGAGAAAAAATGAGGCCATTGAAAAGCAAAGGCCCAGAAATGATCAAACTAAGAAGCAGAATGAGAGATAACATGGTTAGAATTCAAAGGAAGTACTATAAAAAAAGATTTTGGGAAAAAAACCGTATAAAAGATGAGAAAAATAAACCATTCTGCCAAAATAATTGGTGATCAAAACTGAAGACTTTCATGATTGGAAACAGCAGAAGTTCAATAAATCTTATTCTTGCACACAAGAAGGCAAAAGGTGAGCATTACCTTTTTCAAGGCAAAGACGGGGGAATGCACCAGACACAAAAGCAGGGCCGAGAGGAGATAATGGGAGTGAAAAGAGAGCTCCATTGCCCTCTGCTTCTTCTGCAACTTCAAACAAACTCGAATATAAAGTCCTCTGTTTTCAGACGAGAAGAGCAAAGGAAGCGTCTTGCTTTGCTTTCGCCTGCTTTTAAATCTCTGCTTTCACCTTTCTGTGTCGGTAAACAAACTGCTCTGAAACTTCCTTCACGACCATATCAACACCACCATTGCGGAATGAGGATTATGCAAAAGGATATCAAATTTCCCTTTCATGATCTTCAGCGAGATCATTCTGCAGTTATGAATCATGAGTATGCATATGGTTCGAAATTTATATTATATATTATCCTCACCGAGCTCAGTGGTTTCAAAAGGGGGAAGAGGGGATGTGAGACGAATCCTACTTTTGTAAAGTCGATGTGATTTTCTGCATGCAAGTTGAGAACAGCGAGCGTGGAGTCAGGAATGATTTCTTTTTCGATTTTCCTCCCTTCGTCGGGAAAGTTCTTTTTGTTTTTGCATTTTAAGTTCTTTTGGCGAATGCCACATCTCGACAAAAAGAAAGCATCTTCCACCCTTTACTTTTGTCTTTACAAGAAAATAAACCAATTAAGTGAAAGTTTGACGAAGGTTGATTGGCTTATTGCCAAACAAACAACAAAAAAATTAATTTTAAATGATTGGGTTAATATCACAGAAAACCTAAACTAATACACCTGTAATAAATTTACCTTAAACTAATTTTTTTTATTACCAAAAAACCCAAGTTGATATATTTGTGACAAGTTTACCTTTCGTTAAATTAAATTAATACCATAAAAATCATAAAGTGGTACACATGTGACAAATGAATAGTAAAACTCTAGATTAATACACTTGTCAACTGTTATGTATCATTCAACTCATCAATTTGACAGTAAAATTTAATAAATACTAATGGAAAACAAATTTGTTACAAATGTATCATTTTGAAATCTTTTATAGTCAAAAAATAAGTTTAGGATAAATTCGTCATAAGTATATCAGTCTGAGATTCTTCATTATATGATTCTATAAAATAAAAATACCAAATAAAATATGAATTATTTCATTGCAACATAGCTTTAAACATATCGAGAAATACCCATCTAATCCATTATCATAAGTCAAACATCAATGGTCAAATTCATTGATCAATCTTATCAAATTACACCTCAATAGTTTATTCTATCGATCAATCTATTGTTCGAATATCCAACTATGGTGACAACATAACTCCTAGTGATATAGTGACTAATATTTCCCCCTAGAGGGATATTATGAAACTAGTGTGCATACCCAAAAAACCCTAACCGGATTTGCAACATTAACGAGCATCAAAGCATCGTCCTCTAAAAATCCATATAAACAATCTAGAACCTCTATCATGAATGAGAATACATTTTACAAATCAAAACAAGTACCCTTTCATAAGTCGCAAAACATTTCTTGGATTTTTTCTAAGTTTAATTCATTAACCTGATTCGCAAAACAATACATATAACCTTTTACAATACTTTTCAGAAACACTTATCAAACCAATGTAAATACCTCATTCAGATTTTATGCAATTTTTTTTTTCATTTCATAACTTATAATATATCACTAAAGAAGAGATAAGCACCACTTACTTAGACAAGCCCAAAACCAAATAATACTTGAGTCGATGAACTCGCAATCTTTTCAAATAAATGAGAAACAATAGCATAATCAAGTAAAGGCTACTCTAATTATGATAGACTAAATTAAGCATAATCATTGGCAAAAGGACTTGTATGCGTCAATAAAACGTTTGCCCTAGTAGATATTCAAAGTTATCCGCTATGCAGAGCTTGCATGTAAAATTTTAAAAATTCATTTTGATCAAATCATAACTCTAAATCGATTTTAGTCAAATTCCATAACGTCCTAAGTTATCACTTTCACCATAATTCCACGGCTTAACAACTCCTAAATAAAATCCCACTGTTCAAAATTCGCGTGACTCAAACGTAACTCCGAAAATTACTCTGACCAGTTAAATCCTTACTTAGCGTTGTGAAATGAAATTAATTCGGCTTATGTGCGCACGAAGTTTTCGTTCTCTTTTCTTCTCTTCCGTTTGCTGTTTGTGTCTGAAAATAAAGCTCGCTCTCTCCTTTTTCAATCTTTTAATCGAGGCGGTTTTTTTTTTTTTTTCTGTCTACCTTTGTGACCGATCAACCACCACTGCTTCAACTATTACAAGATCACTGATCCGACGGTTGTAAATATAATGACAGCTCACAAAGGCATGATAGCTAACCACCACCATAGAACGTGGCACATATGTGCTTGATAGTTAATTTGCACGATTGAGTTTTGATTTGTATAATTTGTTCCATGGTGATCGTGTAATTCTTTAGCCCATATGTCCAGAAATTTGTCTTGACGTTTTATTTGCATGTGATCAATCTTTTGTATTCGAATGATAATATTTTTTCACTGAATAGGACATGTCTTTTTATCCATATAATCTTATCTGATATTTATAGATACTACTAACTTATGTGTGTTTGAAAATTAGTTCAATGAATGATTGATTTCAACTCTTCTGCGATTTCGAAAAGAAAAATTCAAGGGGGTTAATGAGGCTGTTTAACAATATTTTGTTAAAAACCTCTATAGAAGAGGCCTTCGGAAAGTATCATTTTTTTTTTTCTTTTCTGTTGAGACTTTTGGAGATATATAATTGCATTTTTAAAGTCATCTAAAGCGCACAGGATAAAACTGGGATTTGGGCTTTAGTATTCCTGTAATGCCAATTTATATTTTTTTCCTCTCCTTTCGCTCTTGCTAAATTTTCGAAATTACAAAAAAAAATGCCCTTACTATTTTCCTCTTACTCAGCATCCTAGCGAAACCATAGCCAATCTTGTGTAGCGTTAACGGACCTTGCCAAGAGGGTCACTGGGGTTCGCCTGACAATTGTTAATGTCAAATCTGGATATCTAGAGCTGGGGATTCAATTTTTTTTAATTAAAAAAGCAAAAGTCCTTTACAAGTGTGATTTTTCCAAACACCATTTAAATCAAAATTGTTTTCTCGTGCACTTTAAAATTAAGCTTTATAGAACAATATTTGCATTTCAAAACCCCTTTGACCTATAATTTTTTGCATTTTCCCAAAACTTCCCTTAAAAGCCCAACCAAACACAGTAGTGCTAATTGGTCCATCCAAACAACAAAATGTCAAAGATGGGAAATCTTATTAGTCAGGTTTTGCTGAATCTCTCTCTCTCTCTATATTTGTTAGGAATGAAACCAAATATCTCAAAATGAGTCAGGAGGACGAGAGACAGAGAGGAAATGGAGATGGATCATGCATTCTCTTACTGGGATGGGGCTAGTTGGGCAGATGCAAATTATCGGGAAAGAAAAAAGAATATTAGTTTTTTGTCTGGTTTTTCTTTTATAGTTTTCATTTTCTCATGTTTTCTTTCTCTGTGAATATAAAGGGAGGAATTTTTTTTTTTTTTCTATTTTGGGTTTTGTCTTTCCTCTTCTGCCAACTCCTCTGATTTCCCGTTATTCCTCCTCCTCCTCCTCCTCCTCCCTCTTCATGTGCTGGCTTAACTCATCGGATATGTGATTTAACCATTATGTTCCTTCTACGCTCAAAGTCGGAAATGATTGGCATATGTTTGTCCAGATTGATGGGTCTGATCTAGATCGAGCTGGTTCTGCAATGGAGGATTCATAGTTCCTCATGTATACCTCTTTCTTGTATCAATTTACGCACTTGATTGAGCTGACTGATGATTTTGCAGGGCGTTAACGTCAAATAGGATTCAGACTATAAAAAAGATAAGGTCAAACAGGACCGCGATTTAGTCACTTTAAAGTTTTCATCTTGATAGTACTTAAGATGCTGACAGCATCTTTGACTTGTGTATTGGCTCGCGAGTAATGGGAAGTCGATTGATGAACTCCTTCCGATGATCTACTGTTTGAACAAAGAAGAGAAAATTTCTCTCCTCACATTAGGTTTCAACACCACCTTCAATTCCTTCTCTTCCTCACACTTTTTGAACAGCAGGGTCCGTGGTTGGACAGAGACGACACTCCTGCTGGTGCCTTAACTCGCGCAGAAGACGTGCCAGGAGGGCCCACATTCCTCACCCTTATTGTGACCACCACGGTGCCGATGAGATTCGGGACATTCATAGAAGGGCAGTTCATGTCCGCTATATTAAAATGTTTAGGGCATTTGTGAGTCTCATTGGCGAATAATCTCAGTTGGGATTCATCGTAGCCTGGAGCACATAGGAAGTCCAAGTAGTCGTTGGCAGTCAAGTCATACACGAGACCGTGGTCCATAGCACGGTTTGGCTGGATGTGTCCAGCCCCATATGAAAAAGGAGTTGCCTTGACAAATGAAGAATCAAGCCCTGGCTCTACCTTGTTGTCTCGTGTGCTTGCTGTGTAATGGCCAAAGTTATAATCAAAGACACAACAAAGAAGTAAGAATTCGCTTGCTGTTAACATATAATAGAAAAAGAATTGAGAGAAGGAACGTACGAAGATATATTACCAGTGGTCATGATTGCTGATTGTATTGTGGTGGGACTCCAACTGGGATAGAGGGTTTTGAGGAGACCAACGATGCCAGACACATGAGGACAGGACATGGAGGTGCCTGCGTCTGCTTTGAAAGGTGTTCTACGCTTGTCGAATTCTAGACCTGTCGGACTGACCACCAGCGTATAAGCAGCAATGATGTTCACTCTGGCTGTAGTAATGTCGGGCTGAAGTACACCCACGATAATTAGATGTTTTGGCTTAGAAACTTGACAGTTAACATTAGTTGATTAACCAAAAAGCAAATGGACGACTTTCAGAAACATTACTAACGAATCTCAGTAATATACCTTCAGGATTGCTGACTCGACGGTGTTCAGTTCCCTGGATGAGAAGGATGCCATAAATGGAGCAGCTGTCGTGTTTAACATTGTCTTCACACGAGTAATGTAAGCCACAGGAAAGCTGATACAAATATGTTCACGCGTATGCACAGAGAAGTTAAAGCATATATCAGAATGAGAGAATCCTAAAAACAGTGAGATGAATCCAGAAATAATGTTGCCAGCAGGTGAAAAATAAAAGAAGAAACTGCTTGGAAAATTTACTTCATGGAGTTGATGTAAGGGAAGAGAACTTTCCCATCCTCGAAAGAGATGTGAGCAGCAGGAAGAACATGGGCTTCAGCAACAAAATTCTCATTCCCACTCGCTTCATCATTAGCCAAAGCCATCCCAACAGCACCTGCAAATTTAGCTTGGTGACCCTTGTCGACTGTCCCGTATGCACCACTAAGGCATGCCAAGATCTTCCTCTTCACCTTCTTGTGATCAAGGGTTCCAGCCAAGCAGCACGAACTGCAACAATTCAAACAATAAAATAATCCTGTAACAGTTTTAAAAAAGTGAAATGTACCACACAGAACTGGATATGGCTGAGAAATAAAAAATATCAGCAGATTAAACTCACTCTTCTGCGGCCAACACATTTGCAGCCTTTGCATCTGCGCCACTGATTAGTGGATCGAATATATTGGATGGCAACCCTTTGACAGAAAGGCTCGACCCTTTCAAAAAATTCATACATACAGTACACGTTAGTATCAAGAAAAAGCATAAATATTTAAACTAAAGGACCTACCGACCTAAAATAAATAGAAGCTGATATTTAGAAAGAAAATACAGGTGACAAGTTTAGTCATTACACTGCACATCGATTCAGAGACCAACCTAGGAGACTCGCTAGCTCATCTGTGTAAGACGAGCTGCTGCTTGTCTCCAAGAGCACTGTATGTCGTGAATTCCCGGTCAATCGTGCTTGCAGCAACAGTGATCATCCATGGAGCAACATTAACCACGGTCCCAGGTTGGGGCCAGTAGTTGCCATCAGAAGAAACCACCACAACCCCGTTCCTAGCTGCATGGAAGGATCCAATGGCAATTGAATCCATGAAAAACTCTTCTAGCTGCCCACCCAAAGACACTGATAAAACATTACACCATCGATTATCGCAGCGTCAAAGCCTGCCAAGATGTCTGCGTCAAGGCAGTCATCTTGAGGCCAGCAAACTTTGTATGCTGCCACACAGGCCCTTGGAGATCCTTCTTTAGCTGTTCCATTGCTATTCCCAAAAACACTCGCTCCTGGCACAAAGCTTCCTCCCGCTGTCGACAGTGTGGGACCCGTGACCCTCGTGATCCTGTGCTGTGTAGAATGTGTAGTCAAGGTTTCCACAATTTGCAGCATAGCCTTTGTTGAAGTACCTCGTTCCAATCAGCTTCCTTGGTTTAGAGAAATGAGAGATTGGATTCACTAAGTTTGAAAGTGACATGAAACAATCGTTCAAGGTTCATTTCTCTCAATTTTAATCTTTTAAAGTCTAATTTCGTGAAATTAATCATCATGACACGAAAGAAGAGCGCACATAGAAAATAAACATTTCTGAGGGCTGTAAGCGAAAACCTTTATAATAAGTATAATTGGAAGCTCTAACGTTTCAAGAGAACATGACCTTTCTATTAAAAAACCCGCAAAAGGAAAGAGGTAATTTCTTGCATGGCTGTAACACTCCTCAAAGAGAGTAGTGAACTTTGGCAGATTAAACAATATTGCAGAAGATTAAGGGTAATAAAGATCACATTATAACGAAAACACAGAATTGTGAACTTGCCTTAACAAGCAGTATTAGCCATGTGAACAGCATAAATGCAAGAAGTTACTAAAACATGTATGAGCTCCTGATGAAGCTAGCCTCGTTGTTCAAAAGATGCAAAATGTCAATGTCAAAGCTTACTAAACCATAAACAACTAGGCAAAAGTCCTAGGTGGGTCGGCCATTGCATGTAATAATTGGACATAAAATACCTTAGCAGATCAAGGGCTCACACTTTAATTAATGCAGTTGGAAAACATAGGTTTGCGTACTTTTGCAATTTGATATGGCTGAGAAGAGAACCATTTTTTTCTGCAATAATTCTAAGGCGCATGCTTTCTAATGAAATTTAAACTTTTGAAGTTCTGCTTTGAAAAAAATTTCAAAAATTCCCTTGAAAAGGGTGCTAGTGACAACTTTAAAGGAAGAGGTTTCTGTGTAGGCTGTGAACCCTTATCTTTGAAACAGTTTTCTGATACAGCTCATCTTTCAGATTGGAACACACGTAAGGATCGCACCATCTTTCTCATGAGCCAGTGCCAATATAGGCAATTATTTGTGTAGTTATGTAAACACTAGTTCTCATTAAACCAGCAGAAATACACGTTTCTCCTTTTTGCTGTAAAAACTAGTAATGGAACTGTAAAAAATTATTCTGAAAAACAAATGACCAACAGTTCAACCTAAACAAAAAAAATTATTGATCCGTGGAAACACTGATATCAAACTTAGTGAGGCAAAGAAGAAAAGGAATTTTTTGGGAGGAATAAAAACCTGTTACAAGAAAATCCATCTTTTATGCCCCGCTGACAGATTCCACGCCACTTTCTTGGAATAGGACCCATCCCTTCATCGTTAAAGCTGTTCGATTCCGGCCGAACACCTGTAGAGAAAAAGAAAGAAAAGAGAAACCTTAAGCATCTCCATCAAAATGTCAAAAAGGCAATCATTTGACAAAATTGAAGTGTGATGCCAAGTATTAGGCACAAAGGAAGCAAAATCATTTTGTGAATAGTGAAGATTCATATCCTGAGACCCTACTACCATTCCCTGATGCTTTTTCATGTAAAAGTTATGAACCCTTTTTAAAGGACGATGAGAACAGGGGTTTTGAGTTACTGGATAAAACCAAGAAAGGTTGCAAAGCACGAATTCAATAAGAATCTTTTCATACTTTGTCCGAAATGACAGTAAGCTTATCCGTGGGAGAATTTTCAGTCATTGACTCTCTCAATTTTTTAAATTCTTATTAAAGTTATAACTAAAACACCAATCTTCCAAACTCATGAAACTCTTTCGAAAAATTGATAAAAGGACATTTTTCTTGATTTACAGCTTATGATTTTTCTGACATGAGTAAATAAGCTAACGGTCTCCCCTTTGTTTACCCGTGTGCAGAAGATGCTGATCTAGAAATTGTAAGGTTGAGTCAATACAATAACGCTTGACGTAGCAGAATTGTTGTGGTCAATTTCATGAACTCGTTAAATGATCAGGCTACCTAAATTTACTTGAAAAAGTGCAGCCATCAAATCAGGTTCCAGAAACTCTTGCAACTGGGGTCAATGGGATACCATGAATAAGGCAATTAAACCAATTTGTGCCAAAAGAAAATCAAAGAAACCTGATTCCATAGTTGAATTAAAAAAAAAGAACTCCGCAGTGCCAAAGACAATGAAAGATACCTATGTTGAGGTTGCCGATAATTGTATCTTCACCAAACCTAGCCTTCCTCAAGATGGAACTCTGATGAATCACCCCATTTCTCTCTAGCCCCAAGAAATGCCATGACCTTGTTGTGTGCAATTAAACGACGAATTTTGCAGGCGGAAAAGATGAAAACAGATCAGCAGTCTCTTGGCTTCGCAGACCAATTTATCAAACACGTAAATCAAAATCACAGAATAATGCAGCCAAACTCTCACTGGCAATATCTGCTGCTTGATCCTCTTCGAGAATTGCAGCGAAACCATTGATGTGATGAGTGTAGGAATAGAAAATTGCCTCCTTAGCCTTCTCATTGCTGTCCATAAAGTAGGACAGAAATATATTACATTTTACTAGGAATGATGAAAAAATACGACTTTAATGCTTGTGAAGTATAAATTCGGATTATCTCTTCTCAAGTACGATCCGAGTAAATCAAATGAGAATTGGCGACACTTTCAATATTTGATTGCGGTCGGTTCTGGACCGTGTGCATGAGATCCTAAGTACACGATGTGATGCTAAAGCAAAAGGAAAGGAGAAAAAAATGAGGCCATTGAAAAGCAAACCGCCAGAAATGATTAAACTAAGAGGCAGAGTGCTAGAATCATGGGCAACCACCTTAGCCACCGATGAGCAACTTACGAGCCGGTGAGTTTTGCCGTCAAATAGGTTGAGATTTTTTATAACAGAAATAACAAAAATTCTTCTCAAAATATAATTTTTACCAAATGGAATTTACATCAAACTTACTTTTCAACGTGTTTTTAATGTACACTTTAGCATAAACTACTTGTATTTCGAAAAACTCTTTAGTTCAAAGGCCTTTGCATTTTCCCAAAAACATTACCCCAAAGTCAAACCAAACACACTTTGACAGACAACATGGTAATCAATGGAAGCACCAGTAAAAAAAAATATTTTGGAGACCAAAATTATCAAAACTCATCAAGAAATTACAATTGAAACTAAGACTTTCAAAAAATATATTTTGCAGGCTCACTAGTTTTCCCTTTTATTTAAATTAGCTTTTTTTAAAAAATTAATTTAAATAAAATATAGATGAAAAAAATTAGATCTGGATCAAAACAACTTACGGATTACACTAATTCAAAAAAAAAAAATTTACACTTGACTACAAAGATTTAAGACTTGACTACACTATCATGATAAGTTTTAGGACTTTTAATGCACTTATCCTAAGATTTTGGAAAGAAAAAAAAAACCCTAGATAGAAGATGAGAAAAATAAACTATTATGCAAAAACTAAAGACTTTCATGATTCAAAACACCCCAAAATTATCGGAGTAAAATGGATCAGTTAAGACTTGATTAAGTATTAATGGTGAGAAAATCCAGCCAAATTGAATACGTGACATTTTTCTGGCAACATGAACTTAAAATGATGTGGTTTTGGGGGCTCACGTGGCCAGATAAACCCAAAATAACGTTGTTTTGGGTGCTGATGTGGCTAGATTTAGCCAAAATGACGTTGTTTTGCATGTGCTCAGTTTTAAATATGAAAATTAATTTAATTAAATTGAAAATTATAACTATAAAAAAGGAGAGAGAGATAGAGCATAGGTGAGAGGAGGGTCCCCACCTATGTCCGTTGCCCTAACGCCAGTGGGATAGTGACGATGGTTGGCAACCCTCGTTGATAGGAGGCGAGGGCCAATAAACCCTTGCCCAGGTGTTAGGAGAGGACGACGACCCTTGTGTAGGCACCAACGGCCCTTGCCCAGATTTGGGAGGGGTTCACGACCCTCTTCTAGCTTCTGGTGAGGGCTTTCTAGCCCTTACCTAGGTGTCGGCTATCCTCACGGCCATCATTGCATCTTGCCGACAATGGGGGTGGTAGCCACAGGTGGGGAACCCCCTTTCGCCTGTGTTATGTCTTAGCTTTTTTTTATAAATATAATATTTAATTAATATTTATATTAAAAACCTAATTTGAGCTAAAATGGTGTTGTTTTGGCTGAGTCTAAGCTAACTCAACTTTCCAACAAACCATATAGGCAATTTATATTACTAAAAAAAAAAATCAAAATATCACGTCAGATTTTTGGCCACTTCGTCGGATTTTTGGTTACTTTGTCGGATTTAGTACTTAAATTTCTTAATTTTTTAGAAAAGTAACACTTAAATGTATCATTCACAACTTTTGACACTTAAGTATCTTAGTACCAAGTTTTGACAAATTTTGACGCTTTGCGTGTTGTTCTTTTGCCCCAAAAGCTGAATAGATTGAATAGATCTTATTTTTGCATACAACAAGGATAAAAGTGAGCATTACCTTTTTCAAGGCAAAGGTGAGCGAATGCACCAAAAACAAAAGCAGGACTCTGAGGAGAAAATGAGGACGAGAGAAGAGCCCCATCGAGATCTTCTTCTTCTGCATATTGAAACAAACTCGAATATAATATAAGTTCGTCTGTTTTCAGACGAGAACTGCAAATGGAGCTTCCTGCTATGCTTTTCCCAGTTTTTAAATCTCTGATTTCACCTTTTTATGGAAAAACAGTGAAGCTTCCTTCATGACCTATCAATACACCATTATGAAATGTGTGGATTATGCAAAAGGATTTCAGATTTCCCTCTGTTGATTTTTAGCAAGATCATTATGCAGTTATGAACCGTGAGTTAATATCCCATTGCCAAAATTAGTGGCCTCAAAAGGAGAAATAGGGAATAATACCAGTCCTAATTTTGTGGAGCCGACGCGATCTTATGCTTTCAAGTTGGGGAAAATATCAAATAAGGATTTGGATTAGGACAGTTTTGTCAAAAAAGATCTCTAGTGAACCTTATTCTGGAGTGGCTATTTAATCTCAAATAAAGCTTAGAGCATGCATCTCACATGCTACTTTTCAAAGCCACGATTGGGGCATTTTTGGGTTTTACTGTTTTCTTTCTTTTTTTCTTTTTTATTTTTATTTTCATTTTTCTCTCTCATCTTTTCATTGTTCTTCCCTCCGCAACTGCACTGAGCTACTTCTGATGCTTATCTCACTCGACATGAGGAAGTCGACGCAGAGCGTCTGACCAGCTTTGCGTCGACATTCTGACCGTTTTCTCTCTTCTCATTTGCAGCCATTCCCGCCAAGTCTCTGAGCTCTCAAGCATGGCCCTGGCCGATGACACACACACACAACAGATTCAGGATACTTGGTCAAGGCATGTGTTTACACAAAGAATTAACGTAGTCATTTCAGTCGAGGTATGGCCATTGACGAGTCGTAGGAGTTCTTGTCGATGGTTATACTTATTGATGATCATGAGCAGCCATCGGTATACAATAGTAGTTGGTTGACAGCTGTTGGAATGAATTTGACCAAATGTTGGAAGGAGCGGAGATACCGATCAAAAAGCGTCAATTGGCAGCGTATGAAAAATCATTTGAAGACTGGTCATCTCGAAAGAAAAATGGGTGTGAGGTCCAACTACATTGACATTTGAACTCCAAACTGGAGAAAAAAATAACAAAAATATTGTAACTTTTATATGGCGCTTACTTAAATGCTATAACTTTTTTTTCGTTTACTTAAGTGCCACGTTTTAGTAAAATTGATCATTTAAGTGCAAATTCCGACAAATCATCCTACGTAAAATCTTTTAATTTTTTGTTTGTTTTTCTTTTGCTTATATTTTCCCCTTTTTTAGAGCTGCCAAGGGTCACCGGCAGCTCTTGCCGAATCTAAGTGATGTGGTGTTGCTTGTAGCTGCCCAGAGCTAGTAAGGGCCTTCACGACCTCACCGATTTGCCCGCAATTGGTGAGGTCGCGATGTCCTCACCCAAGCCTTTGTAGCTAGATATGGGCAAGGCAGCCCTTACCCTCAACTGCAAAGGTCCTAAGTGAAGGCATCGTGACCTCGCTAGCTACAGTGAGGCCGTGAAGGGCCTCGCCAGCCCTTGTCCACATTAACGCCAACGCATGTAATGATCAATTTTCAAATTTATAATACTAAAATGAGTGAAAAAAAGTTATGATACTCAAATGAGTGTCGTATGAAAGTTGTGATGATCATTTTATTCATAGAAATTACTTGCAAAATGGAGCACGATAGATTGTATCAAAGGGCGAATTTGAAGGAATAACAACGTGGGTGTAAGTTGGCTTGGCAACGGGCAAACGTGGAGAATCAAATTATGCTGTAAAACTATAAATATCAGTGCTTGTATACAGTACACTTTCTCCCGCACAAATAAACAAAACTTGTTATTTTCAATTCTTGTATCCTAGTTATAGTTTTCAGATATTTCTTTATCGATTAGATTCTAATGTGTATTATAGATATAACTTTCAAGTCTTCATCATAGATTGAATTTCAACGTCGTATCTTGATCTAATTTTGCTGTCGATTAAATTCTAGCAAAATTTTGTGTATCTTGACATCAATTATACAAGCATATTTATATGTTTCTTTATGCTCCATTGATAAGACTCTTGTTAGGATTGTCAGGAAGCACTTTAGAACCCGTTAACTAATTTCAGTGAAAAGTATTTTGTCATCGGTTAAATTTCGGCTAAACAACTTTTGGCCACGCTCGGTGGGACTTTTTGTTGTTTATTTCAAGGAATAACAATGCCGAGAGTAAGGAATTATCCACAATGTGATCACGCTGAGCCTAATAACCCTTCAGGAAAGGATAACACTATAGGTAAAAAGTTGAGATTAGGGATCCCCCGATGGTGATAGGGCCATTTTTTGTTCAAAAAAGAGCTGTTTTAGTGTTTTTTTAGTAAATTTCAAGTTACGCTGTGTTCCGTCTAAACCAAGATATTGATTTCATCAATAATTCAAAGAAGTTTTAAGAGTTGACTTTTTGGTCAACCACTTAATTCCACCATTGACCGAAATTTTGAAAAATTTTGAAAAAAAAAATCATCAAATCAACTCGTTTTATGCTTAACCGAACTTTGAATTAATCAATTTTACCCATACCAAAAAATTTTGATTTCGATTTGGATCAACCAAATTCAAAATTAACTAATTTCTAGCATTATTTAGAAAACACCTGAGCAAATATTGCATCTAATGGGAATGGATATTGATAGAAACACTTGTCTATTGGGTTAAGGTTCCGTTTGTTGACATTTATATTTCTCCAAATTTCTATTCTTTTGTTCTCTGGAACAAAAATAAAATAAAAATCCATTTGGTAACGTCAAATAATTTTTCTCTTCCTCGGAATAGAAATGTGGTCAGGGAATAGATTTGGATAAAAATAAGAAATAGAAAAAAGTTACTTCTTGTTCCCTTGTTTTTTTTTTTTTTTTCCTTTTCATTTTCTTCATCTTCTAACCAATTGCCGCCATCGCCTGTCGCCACTAGTTGCTGTTTCCCAACCACTAGTTGCCGTTTCCGGCCGCTAGTCATTGCCACTGTCAACTAGAGGAGGCGAAAGAAGAAAAGAGGAAAAAAAGAAAAGAAAAATTTTAAAAAAAATTAAAAATGTTCTATGTTAAAAAAAGTTGATAGTGTCTAACTTATTCCTGTTCTTTCTCTACTCTAGGAATAAAAGTTTTGTACAGTTATTAAATGCGTTTTTTTATTCATAAACTATTCTAGGGAATGTAAATAGAAAAAAATAATTTCTATAAATAAATTATTTTTAAAAATAAAAATATTACGAAAAGCACCGTAACATTTTGAATGAATCATGTCCGAGAAATACGTATAAGGGACAAGCAATGCAGAGCATGTTCTGAGCACCCATTTCCATAAATATCTCTGCTTATTTATGTTGCATTAGTTTGTTAGTGCAGAGTTGCGCACAGCGAGAGGATAGTTTGCGAACTCGAATTGCATAAAATTATGACAACCAGTAATGTATATCGAATGCGTTTGCGTTTGACTTCAAGGGAAGAAATGATGAAACCAAACAGAGCATAAGATAGAGTGAAGATGGCCCCATCATTTCTTCGATCTGGATCCTGTACTTCCTTTTTATTAGCCAGTAAACTTGTCGATACATGAAACAAATTCCATTTTTTCAACCAATTTAACGAAAAATCCAAATACCCCAAAGAGAAAAACGAAGGAAAGAGCCAGCTACAATGCTTAGCTTGCCAAACCCCAATCTTCCCTGGAATTGTCGTGTTCACTGGTGCTTCACAACCAGGGGGCTCCTCACATAGTGCTTACCATCTGACCAGATCAAACGTCCAAACACATAATCAACGGGGTTGCCAGCAACAAGAGGTTTCAACACCACCTTGAATTCCTTCTCTTCATCAAACCTTTCGAAAACCAGGCTCTGTGGTTGGACGGAGACCAACACTCCCGGTGGTGCCTTAATGCGCACATTATACGTGCCAGGAGTGCCCACATTCCTCACCCTTCTTGTGACTACCACGGTGCCCTTGAGATTCGGGACCGTGATAGAAGGGTAGTTCAGATCCGCCGCATTAGAATGTTTAGGGCATATGTGAGTCTCATTGGCGAAAAATCTCAGTTGGGATTCATTGTAACCGTGGGCGCATAGGAAGTCCAAGTAGTCTTTGGTCGTCAAGTCGTATACGAGACCAGGGTCCCCCACACGGTTTGGCCGGATGTGTCCAGCTCCGTAGGAAAATGGAGTAGCCTTGACAAAAGATGAATCGAGGATAGGCTTAAACGTGTTGTCTCGTGTACTTGCTGTGTAATGGTTAAAGTTACGATCATCAAAGACACAACAAAGAAGTAAGAATCTGCTTGCTGTTAACATAATAGAAAAGGAACTAAAAGACAACAACACTTCAAGATATATTACCGGTTGTCATGATAGCTGAGTGTATCGCGGCAGGACTCCAACTGGGATAGAGGGTTTTGAGGAGACCAACGATGCCAGACACATGAGGACAGGACATCGAGGTGCCGGACAATACATAGAAAGGTGATTTACGCTTGTCAAAATCTAGACCTGTTGGACTGGCTGCCAGTGAATAAGCAGCAATGATGTTCGCTCCCGGTGCAGTAATATCGGGCTGAAGTACATCATCAACAATTAGATCTTTTGGCATAGAACTCAAATAGTTAAAAATGTAGTTGATTAACCAAAAAGAGCATAGATTCCCTATGAATCGTTATTAACGAGTCTCACTAATATACCTTGAGAATTGCTGGCTCTATGGTATTTGGTCCCTTGGATGAGAAGTCTGCCATAAAAGGAGCAGGGGTCGTGTTCAACACTGTCTTCACACGAGTCACGTAAGCCCCAGGAAACCTAAATGAGACAGATACGTGTATGCGTGTGCACGGAGAAGTAAAAGCATATATAAGTACTAGAGAATCCTCGAGAAAAGTGGGAATAACTGGGAAAGAATGTTGCTAGCAGGCAGAAAAAAAGAAGGAACTGGATAGAAAATTTACTTTGTGGAGTTGATGTAAGTGAAGAGAACCTTCCCATCCGCAAAAGAGATATGAGCAGCGGGAAGAACATGAGCATCAGCAATAATATCATTTCCATTCGCTTCATCATTAGCCAAAATCATACCAACAGCACCTGCAAGCGCAGCTTGGTAGCCCTTGTCGACTCTCTCGTTAACACCGCGAAGGCATGCCAAGATCTTCCCCTTCACCTTCTTGTGGTCGAGGGTTCCAGCCTGGCAGAGCAAACTGCAGCAATTCAAGCAATACTCAGAATTCTAGTAATGGTCTATGAAAATGAAATGTACTATACAGAAGTGGATATTACTTATAAGTAGAGGACATTTTGAAAAAAATCAGCAGATTAAACTCACGCTTCTGTGGCCGACACATTTGCAGCCTTCGCATCTGCACCGCTGATTAGTGGATAGAATTTTTGGGATGGCAACCCACTGGACGAAAGGCTCGTCCCCTATCAAAAATTTCACAAATACAGTACATGTTAGCAACAAGAAAAGCATAACTATTTGAACTACAAGGACCTAGGAACCGGAAATGAACAGAAAATGATATATAGAAAGCAAATCCACGTGAACTGAAGAAAGAAGTTCTTTCAGTGCAGCAAGATCGACTTAACAAGTTTAGTCATTACACCGCTTATAGATTCAGAGACCAATGTAGGATGACTTGGAAGCTCATCTGTGTATAATAGTAGTCTTATACCTTTAGGTGCTGCTTGTCTCCAAGAGCAACGTAGGTCGTGAATTCCCGGTCAATCGTGCTTGCAGCAACTGTGATCATCCATGGAGCAAGATTAGACACGGTCTCCAGTGCGGGCCCAGAGTTGCCTGCAGAAGAAACCACCACAAGTCCATTCCTAGCTGCATGGAAGGATCCAATGGCAATTCCATCATTGAAAAACTCGGATGGACTCCCGCCTAAAGACACGGATATAACATCAACGCCATCACTTATTGCAGCATCAAAGCCTGCCAAGATGTCCGCATCAAAGCATTCATTGTCATCAATTGGAGGCCAGCACACTTTGTACGCCACAACACGGGCCCTAGGAGATCCTCCGTGGGCTGTTCCATTGCCATTCCCAAAAACACTCGCTCCCGGGACAAAGCTGCCTCCCGCTGTTGACAGAGTGTGGGTCCCGTGACCTTCTTTATCCCGCGCTGAGTAGTATGTGTAGTTAAGATGTCCAGCATAAGCAGCATAGGCTTTGTTGAAGTACCTCGCTCCGATCAGCTTCCTAAGTACAGAGAAATGAGAGATTGGATTCACTAAGTTGTGAAAGTCACATAAAATAATTGTTCAAGGTTCATTTGCTTAAATTTTGATCTTTTGAGTCTAATATGGTGAAATAAATCAACATGACCAGCGCATATAGAAAATAAAGAATTTTGAGGGCTGTGAGGGAAAGCCTTAAAAATAAGTCAAATTAGAAGCTACAAAATTTCAGGAGAAACATGACCTTTCTATGACAAAACCGGCAAAAGGAGAGTCAATATCTTGTGGGATTGCAAAACTCTTCAAAGAGAGCATACTTCGGCAGATAAAATAATGTTGCAGAAGATGAGGGCAGTAATGATCGAAATCATTATGATGACACAAAATCAATAGCTTGCTTCGACAAGCAATATTAGCATGTGAACCACATAAATGCAAAAGGGAACAGGAAACATGTACGAGCTCCTGATGAAGCAAGCCTCGTTCTTCTTGTAGTTTTGCAACATGATATGGCTGAGAAGATAACCATTTTCTTCTGTACTAATTCCAAAAACACAACCTTCCAATGAAATTCAAACTTTGTAGCTCTGCTAGAGTCAACTATTCCCTTGAATGTGTTGCAAGTGACAACTTTGGATGAATACCTTCCTATGTAGACTATGGACCCTTCTCTATGAAACTTTCTGTCATATAGTCACCATTATTGGCCGCAACTAACATTGTTTGGATATAACTTAGCCCTCAAGTTGGTACTTAAGTGAGGATCGCACCAACTTTCTCACGAACCTGGGCCTGTATAAGCAATTATTGGTGTAGTTATATGAACACTAGTTTTCATTAAACCAGCATGAAAAATAATTTTCTCCTTTTTGCTGTAAAAACTAAGAGTGGAAGTATGAAAAAAAATTCTGAAAAACACATGGCAAACAAGTCAACCTAAACAAAAAAATTCATTAACCAGTGGAAACACTTGAAATTAAACTCAGCGAGGCAAAGAAGAAAAGGGAATTATTTGGGAGGAATAAAACCTGTTGCAAGGAAATTTGTCTTTTATGCCCTGCTGACATATTCCTCGCCACTTGCTTGGAATAGGACCCAGCCCTACATCATTAAAGCTCTTCGATTCTGGCCAAACACCTGTAGTAAAAAAATAAAAGAGAAACCATAAGCCTCTCCTGCAAAATGTCAAAAAGGAAATCATTTGACAAAGTCACAGTGCGATGCACAAAGCAAGCAAAATCATTTTGTGAATAGTCAAGATTGATTTCCTGAGACCCTCCCACCATTGCCCGAAGCTTTTCCATGAAAATGTTATGAATCCTTTTTCAAGAACAATGAGATGAGTCGGTTTGAGTTATTGGATAAAACCAAGAAAGTTGCAAAGCACGAATACAATATGAATCTTTCCATACATTGTCAGAAAATGACTTCGAAAGTTTAAATCTGAAAGAATTCTCAATCATTGTTTCTCTCTATTTTTTTCTAATTCTTATTAAATAATAACTAAAACACCGATTTCCCAAAACTCATGAAACTCTTTGGAAGATATTGACAAAGGGACATTTTTCATGATTTGGCAGCTTATAATTTTTCTGATATGAGCAAATAAGCTTAATGGTCTCACTTTAGTTTTCCCCTGTGCAGAAGACGCTGATCTAGAAATAATAAGGCCAAGTCAGTACAGTAATGCTTGACGTGGCGGAAGTGCTGCGGTCAACTTCATGAACTCGGAAACTAAAATTTTCTTGAAAACGTGTAGCCATCAAATCAGGTTCCAAAAACTCATGCAAGCAAATTCGGAGACATGATGATAAATGTAACCAAACAAATTTGAGCCAAAAGAAAGAAAAGAAAAGAAAAATGATTCTATAGTTGAATTAAAAAAGAATTGTGCAATATCAAAGATTATGAAAGATGCCTGTGTCGAGGTTGGCGATAATTGTATCTTCCCCGAACCTAGCCTTGCTCAAGATGGAACTCTCAGGAATCACTCCATCATTCCCAAGCCCCAAAAAATTCCATGACCTTGTTGTGTGCAATTTCCTCCCTTTGCTTAGAAACACAGATAAGACATTTGGGTGCTCTGCATCAAAAGATAAGCAATGAATTTTGTAGATGGAACAGAGGAAAACAGAGCAGCATTCTTTTGGCTTCACAGACCAATTTGATCAAACACATAAATCGAAATCACGTAATTATATAGCCAAACTCTCACTAGCAATTTCTGCCGCTTCATCCTCTTTGAGAATCGCAGCGAAACCATTGATGGTATGAGTGTATGAATAGAAAATTGCTTCCCGAGCCTTATCATTGCTGTCCAAATAAGAAGTACAGAACAAATAAATCACATTTTTACTACGAACGAAGAAAAAATACGAGCTCATGCGTGTGAAATATATATATATATATATATACACACAGACGAAATATACCTTCCCAAGTACGATCCGAGTAAATCATAATGAGAATTGGCGACTCTTTCAATATCTACAGCGGTTGGTTCTGGACCGTGTGCTTGAGATCCTAAGTACACGATGTAAGGCTAAAGCACAAAGAAAGAAGAAAAAATGAGGCTATTGAAAAGCAAACGTCCAGAAATTTTTAAACTGAAAAGGCAGAGTGAGTGACAACATGGTTAGAAATCAAAGAAAGTACCATAAAAAAGGATCTTGGGAAAATACTCATAATAAAAGATTAGAAAATTAAATCATTCTGCCAAAAGAATAGATTTTCAAAACTGAAGACTCTCATGATTGAAAACAGCAAAAGTTCAATGAATCTTATTTTTGCATACAACAAGGCAAAAAGTGAGCGTTACCTTTTTCAAGGCAAAGGCGGGCGAATGCACCAGACACAAAAGCAGGACTGAGAGGAGAAAACGGGAATGAAAGGAGAGCCCCATTGCCCTCCCCTTCTTCTGCAACCTTAAAACAAACTCGAATATAATACAAATTCCTCTGTTTTTCCGACGAGAAGTGCAAATGCAGCGTTCTGCTCTGCGTTCCCTGTTTTTTAAATCTCTGCTTTCACTTTTTTATGGAAGAAAATCTCGACGTTCGTAAAGCGGAGCTTCCTCCATTACCTATAAACAACCCCATTATGGAATGCCAGGATTATGCAAAAGGATTTCGAATTTCCCTCTGTTGATTTTCGGCAAGATCATTATGCAGTTGCGAACCATGGGTATGATTGTGGTTGGAAATTAATATGATTTCATACTCTTCTCCCAAATTGGTGGCTTCAAAAGAGGGAAGAGGGAATTTGGCATTCCAATCCTGATTTTGTAAAGTCGACGTGTGATCTTATGCCATTCAAGTTGAGGACAGCGCAGGAACACTTTCTATATGGATTTTTCCTTAGGTTCTCTATGGTAGGGAAAGTTCTTTCCGTTTCTGCCTTTTTGTTCTCTTTTAGCGAATGCTACATCTCTATATCTATTCTCCATGTTGCAAGACAATTTAGAAAGCATCTTTCAACCTTAATATTCTTGGCAAGAAATTTCACGAAGAAAGTCAAAGTTTGACGAATAATGGCCGGCATATTGCCAAACAAATAGCAAAAAATAGTTACTGAAATTGGTCAATGTATCCAGCCCTGATCCTATCCCATGTCCTCATCTTCCAAAATAATATTGATTATGATTCTTTCTTGGGAAAATTCCAAATAAAGATATGAAGTGCCATTATTTTCTCAGATAATGATATGAAGTAGATATTGTTTTAAATAAAAGTTTAAAGTGCTTATATAAGTCTCAAAGAATGGCCTAAATTCACAGGTTGAGCAGGGCAATTTCATCTTTTTGAATTTTTTTTTCCTTTTTTTAAGTTTTTTTTTAATTTTAATGTAATTTAATTTTAATTTAGATTGTGTTTTTATGAAAATATCCTTGATCAGCTGGAATATTTTGCGAGCCAGCGATCCAACAAGGCTAGACCCTATTTGAAACAATCATATCCACTTTAGACTATTCTTTGGAACTGATATGGTCACTTTAAACTCTTATTTGAAACAATTCCACTTCATGCCCTTATTTGAGAAATTGATGGCACTTTGGGTTGTTATTTGGAAATTTTCCTTCTTTCTTTATTTGTTTTTATGCTTTTGGTGCATGTATAGATTTAGGGTTAAAGCCACAAACACCCAAAAAAAAAGTGAGTTAAGATTCTATCAAAGGCAAATGGTGTTGACATGATACTCCCATAACTTAAATGAAATAAAAATAATATTATTTTTTCATATGATAGGAATTTGATAGAAAGTAAATGTGTCATATAAGTATAAGTTTGAGGTTTTTTTATGTCACGATAAAAAATCTAAAGTAAATACATTGAGCATAGTTTGGAGTTTTTGGTAACATTTTTTCAATGACCCCTTTCTATTGTGCTTGTGCACTAGGTGTTTGACTTTGTGTAAGTCGCTGGAAAGTACTTGTATGATATACAAGTCTCTCCACAACTTCTAAATGTATCTCGTAATTTTCTTTCCATCGATGCCATTAATCAATACCTGTGTGTAGATTTGATTGCAAAACTGTTAATATAGGTAGGAATTTGATCAGCAAGAGTTATTTAGTCCATCAGGGGCAAAAAGGAAAAGAGGGGGAGGGGGGGGGGGTGGAGAACAAGCTAGACACGTATCTTCGGATGGAAAGTGTCATTCTTTTCGCCAAAGAGTGTATTGGCGACGGCGAAGAACCTTGCCAGAACCCTCGAGGTTCACTCAGCTCTGACCCGGACGTGTTTGCCTTCTGTCCAGTGTCATCGATGGCCGAACTGTATCAGAACACTTGCGCTGTTGATGCTAATCTCTTCCCAGACTTTTAGATTTTCCATGTTAAGTGTCTCGCCAGCTCAACAAGTTTAGCTTTGCAGATCGTTAATCAATTAATAAGCCAGCTCTACAAAGTTTTTCTACATCGAAAACTACGAATCCTGTCCTGGGATTGGTCCGTGAATAATAAGCACAATGGGAGGGATTAAAATATGCGACGACGATGTCGAATACACGTCCATTGCCATTCGTTTGGCTTTTCTACATGCTCGAACAATAACGTACATAACGATGCCGATCATAAGATGTTGAAACCTCAGTCCGCATCGCCTGTAAAATCTTGGACAATGTCTCAGGATTCTGGAGTATCCTATGCATCCATGCTATGAAGGTTAATCAGAGTCTTAACATAATGAAAATCAAACCCGAAATCTACCAAGTCTCTAAAGATGACAGAGACGGACACATCTCATCCGGTGAACACTCAGAAAGCTCTAGCCATCGATTTCTGGCTTCTGTTTCTTGCCTTTGCTAGGTGTTTTTCTTTCGACATAAGCAAGGTGGTGCGTGGAGGAGATGGAAAGTCCAAGCATAACTATGCCACCCTCACTCGACCCAGCCGATAAGCTGCACATTCAAATTGAATGTAAGAAAAAAAATTACATCTAGGAATTAAGGGCCCTTCAGGTGGGGGAGGTGAACTCCATCAACAACCATTAATATTAGCAACTTCGAGGGCTCACGTATCTTCCTCTTCTGCTAATAAGCAGAACCAGCTAGAGTCGTTCGTGATTCATTGCCCAGCGCATATGGTTGCCACATGACATGCTTCACTCAAGGGTCGGAGCTGAGTGAACCTCGAGGGCTCACGTATCTTCCTCTTCTGCTAATAAGCAGAACCAGCTAGAGTCGTTCGTGATTCATTGACCAATGCATATGGCTGCCACATGACATGCTTCACTCAAGGATCAAATATGTTATCATGTTCCCATTAAGCCAAAATAAAAATAAAAATAGAAAAAAGAAGGGAATTTTCATGCGTAATCGTATATTTTCATTTTCTTCTGAAATGATTAATTAGAATAGATGTCAGAGTTTGGTATTTCTGTAACACCAAAGACTCTTTTCTTTTTCTATATGGTGGCGAACAGTTCATTCACCAGTCCATCAATGATATCCATTTTTAGGAAATGATGGGATGCGAACTTGGGTAATGCCATGCTGCCTTTTAAGGCACAAAAGGTTCGTGATATCTCAAAAATTGGAAATAAAGCAAACTTTTTCTATTGCCCTCGAATTGAATGTTCATCTTGATATGGTCAGCTCTTTTGCCCTAGAGCTGTCACCCGCAACCACCTGCTTGCATATCGCCATTTGGGCCTATGTCCTACCAATCGCTTGAAAGGAACTGTGCTTGTTCACCAAGTTGCTCACTCAATGGGCCTGGCTCAACCTGTTTAGGCATAACTTAATAACCAGCATCATGGGGCCTAAACATAAACATGAGTATCATGCTCTTGGAAAAGTCCTCCGCGACGGTACTCGCGACCGTTGAGGCGTTGGCTGTCGAAACAATGGGTAGTTATAATCAACGCGTCTTGTAACGGCGAACGAAGTCAGCCGTGGAAGAACTTTCTGGCACGGATGCTGTTCGTCGTTGTCGGAAACTTAGAGAGCCTCCACCATGTATAGGGGAGGAGCAAGGACTTGATGTAGCCAATGTTTCGAGAAGATAAATTCCTAGGAATTTATAAAACATTTATTAGACCTAAAAACACGAATAGTCACAACATAAAAATACGAACAAACTTTTCCAAAGTAACACTACGATGACTCTTCTTTAATGCATTCACCGAACAGTCATCAACATCAATTCTAAAAAATTTGAACCTAAGTCTTAAAACTGTTTTGTCTGAACTTTAGATCATAAAACACGGGATAATCTCTCCTAAGCAAGAAAAAAATTACGTCTAGGAATTAAGGGCCCTTCAGGTGGGGGAGGTGAACTCCATCGACAACCATTAATATTAGCAACTTCACCATCCACATCGACAATTCGGTAGTTGATCGATAGTCTCAACTTCGACAATATTTATGAATTTGGTTTACACTACCTTGGTTTCTTCACTTTTGTAGTACCTCTAGCTTTTGTGCTCCTTCCATAACTTTCCAATGTCAGCAATAGATAAACTAGTAAACGCCCACGGTCTAGGTTTTGAGCTGATGGAACGACCCATTTGGCCTTTCCGAGAAGACCATAAACCATATGTTAATATTGTTTCAAAAATCAAGTCAACCCATTAACAGTGGCTTTCTTGGGGAGTATTTGACTCCCTGTGCAAGCGCAGCAATCCACTATACAGATACGGGGTCGATATGGCCGTTGAGAAGTCAGAATCATGCGGCAATTAATACAGATTCCTAACGAGTTTAGTTCATACAGCTTATGTGATAGCCAATCATCCACATATAAAACAATCGACTCCTTTTATTAGTACCTAACGCAATTTCAATTCATGTCACTTGGATACCAATGATTTTCATATAGAATCTCGGCTCACCCTCGACACTGTCCTAATGAATGAATTAAACCAAAGTTAATGTCTGTCTTGTCCTTGCCAATGCAAGCTGTATCTTCCAAAAAGTCAACTCCGGTTTCTCTTCTTTTACCTTGAAGGACTGTGCTTCCTTCATCAATCCAACTCCTGTTTGGGAGAATACCACTCGCGGGCATTCCTTGTCGATCCCATTGGATTGGACATTTTCTTTTTCATTCCCCCACCAACCCCCCCCACCCCCCCCGCCCCCTCTATTGTGCAGCTGTTTAAATCTAAATCATTCTGGAAATCCTTTTAAAATTGGGTATGACAGATATAGAGCACACTATATTTACCAGCTAGCTAATGATATATTAAAGAATTTTACTTGTTCAAGAAAATACATATTTGGAAACACAAGGCAAAGTTGAATTTGCCAAGTCCCAATTGGTGTCACAAGGAGAAGTCAGCTTTGAAGAGGCTCTTTTATCAGGAACATGATGATCACCTTCAAAGTAACTGTCAAGTTGCAGTCAGATGGAGACGAAGCTTTGGTCTTAGCCAATGATGTAGTGAACTGAGCTTTTAGTTGATGGAGACAATTCTAATTTTTTTTGAACGTTTTCATCATGCTGGAATTATTGAAATGGTCGCCAACTGGTGTTTCTGCAAGAACATACATTTGCTGTCTGATAAGACGAAGGTCATACATGGTAATTGCATGGAATACGCTTGGCCAGAATGTAATTCAGTTTTGAACATTCAACGTAGAAAAGCCCTTTTTCCCAGATTGAGAATTATTAAGAACTGCGGCATTGCAATTGATATCTTTTAAACAACCTAACGGCTCGTGATGCGATTTCTAATTTTGATTAGAAATGTTCCTCGCCTCCTTAATTAGTTTTGCTTTACCCACACGTAAACAAATATTTTCATTTCTAATCTTTTCGTTGATATACGACATTTGGTCACAAGACAAAGTTTCTGTTGATAATAAGTCGTTTCAACTATTGTGTAGGTTTTCTTTTCATCCCTATAATTTTATACCATTTCTAATCAAATTCTTGTATATTCAATATGTATGATCAAGTTTTTCTACTTTTCACAAATTTTCTAATTAATTTCCTCAAATCCCAAATCCAGCCAAATTCATCCGATGTGACTATTGAATCTTATCGAACCATGAAGAAGATATAATTTTGTTAATATGGACACCACATGAACATCATTGTGCAAAAGAAATACGCAAAAGAAAAGTTCTCTTGCTTGCTAACTTGGGTACCACATGAAGTCCCACACTGTATAAATTTTATCACTTCACATTAGATATTTTCCAACGACCATGTTAGCTGGATTGATCATAACAGTTTCGGAGAGACTTGATTGAAATTTTGTCAAAGTGGAAGGACTCAATCAGACAAATCGGAAGTACAAGAATTTGATTAGAAAGGACGTGAAAAATATAAGGACGAAAACTAGAATTTTTCCTATCATGTATTAGTTGGATTTAAAATGTACTACGGTTGATTTTAGTATTGGTTATGCCTGACTCATAAATGGTAGGCCGAATGTCGCTTCACAATAGGAGGGAATAATTCTACAAGATAAAATGTGGGGAAGTGAATAATTGGCGATGCCATATCTACCAGCCACCTAATGAAAGACTCGCCAAATCCACAAGAGTTGGCCGACCCCTTGCATTATTTTTGGACAAGACATTGCCGTGGAATCAAGCAGAAAGAAGAACAAGAATTGATGGACTCTTATCAACTTGTCCCTGGACATTCTCATATGCAGAATTCTTGACAATTGGCTGCATCAAAGGTTGGAGCCATCGCTGTTGCGTTGAAGTTTAGATCAAGAAATCTCAATTTACCAGGCCCAAATTGTTATGGATGACCTCTCTCACATGATAGTACAAAGAGGTGGGTCTTGTTCGTAAACCACACTACAAGCAGGATACTGAGCACAACATGGCTTCAGCTCCCAACAAAGTGGCTTCTTCTCATCTTTCTTCTTCTCTTCTTTTTTCTTGTCTTCCGCAACGCTGACAATGGTGGCATGAGAGAACTTCTTCCGCAGCGCCCTCGTCAAGCAAGCTGCATCAACTCCAACCCCGGTCACCACCAGATGGCTCTTGTCTGTTTCTACCGCCACCGAGATCACGCCTGTCACATCATCACCATTTTGATGTTGGTAAACAGGGAGATATTTTTTTTCCCCTTTTAACCACATTGAAGATAATCAACTCTCGAAGCCCTCAAACACTGACTTCGTTTGTTGCCACGGCATGACGTTATTTCAAGTGCACATAGGAATATATATACGTTTCACTTTGTATCATGATCGGCCAAAAAAGGAAGGGTTCACTAACCATGGGCGTTGGCAGCAATCTTCATGGCCTTTGATCTGGATTTTTCACAGTCCATGAACAGTTCGATCACTATCTTCTTCTACAGGAATGAAACAAAATGAATGGTAGATGAATAAACATAATTTAGCCAAGAAGCACCCCGGCTGTGATGTCCAAATTGCAATGAATCATACTTGCCTTCATCTTCAAGAAAGCGAAGAGGAGATAGCTCTGGGACAAGCTCTGGTGCTCCGTGAGATGAACTTTGAAGATGTTAAAGAAGCTATCAAGTTCATTTGTGCGTGTGCATATATATCTCTGTGTGTGTGTGTGTGTGTGTGTGTGTGTGTGTGTGTGTGTGTGCGTGTGCGTGTGTGTGTGTGTGGTATTCTTAAGGTTTAGTGCATTAGCTGACTTCGTGATAATAATTTATGCGGTTTGAACTACATTAATTGGGACAGGAGTATCATCTAACTAACTATATAAACTTTAGTTCAAGTTGAAAACCCACAGTACAAGAGACTGAGTCAATCCTGACATTGTTGACTGAGATTGTTTAGTTATATTGTTACGAGCAGTGGCACTCCTAATTCCATGTGATGTAATACTTCTAGACAGTGGCAAACACAACCAATTCTTCAAGCGTTGCTGATATGCTCGGAACAATCTTTGCTCAATCAAATTACCGAATTTTTTAAAGGAAGAGGTTATCTAGAAGGATCAGAAAATGCATCTCTCTCTCTCTCTCTCTCTCTCTCTCTCTCTCTCTCTACAAATTGCTTAGACATTAAAATTTGAAGTGATGGACCCAATAAGCTTGGCTTGCTAACCGCTCACATGCGTCTCACTTTGCAATTAGCAAAAGAACTTTAGGGCTTGTGGAGAGACTGACATTGTTCGATTAGGATGCGAAAGAAAAGCATGTAAGCTGGGGACCAGCACAGCTGGCCATCCCTCGCTGCTTTTGTGAACAAGCGAATGATATGAAGCTGACTTAGGAATCAGAGAGGCCATGATAGCACAAATTCAGGAGACTTGGCATGAATGAACCATGTCTTCTCCTGGTGTCACTGATGTAAATAATGGTCTCTGCTTGATGTACATTGAGACATTACATTGATACTTAAACAAACCCTTATTGCGGGACAACTAAAAGTGAAAGAGATTGAGTAATGTATATTCTTATTCACCACTTCTGAAAGATGGAGCAATCTAACCAAAGGTAATTAAAGCAAGACCTATTTCAGTCAAATTCAAAATTCCTCAAATGTAGATCAGCCCAAATAGCAGCTTGGAACAAACTACGATGAAGAGGTGACTACCAGCTGGTCATCTTCATCTGTACCAAAATATCGGTCTCCAAACTCACCGATGCCAGGTATAACGCGGTAATCTTTATTTAAACCAACTTCAATCTCAGAAGTCACAATCTTTAATCTTGGAAAGGTTCTGCATACTACATGCACACCCTGAGGCGCCTGATGGGATGTAAGCAATAAAGAACTCAGTCCATTTATTCATCAGGAAGAAGCATCCATAAGACAGTCAAATGACTATAGTGGAGCTTGTGATATCAGAAACTGCTTTTTCCACTTACAGATATGAGGTTAAGAAATATGATGTTGGACTCTGGTACACCCTTCCTTATGAGTAAAGAAATTGCTTGAACTGCTGAATTGCCTGGGAGAAGAACATAAAATGACGATTATGGGGTGATCCCAGCCTATTCACAGAAGAAGTGATGGGAAACTAGAGACTATATGAAAGTATAGATAAATTATGTGTTACTATAATCAGACAAATGAGAAAAGAGGAGCGTAATGAGCCAGTCGATGAAGTGTATTCAGAAGCAAAAACGATTTTTAAAGCTTAAGAAGGACCCTCCAAAGACCGGAAACCATTTATCCCCCGATAACTCTTCAGATAAAGAGTCTAAAATGGAGAGACCACTTGTCGCAAGTCAATATATCAAGACAGACCATTTTTTTCTTATGTATAATTTATCTTCTAGTGAAAATTTAATTGCACAGGTGACAACCAAATATCACATCAGCTTCACCAGACTCTGATTCTTTTTTTTCGGTCAGACACCAATGCCACAATTCAGCTAAACATGACAAACCTGTTCCAAGAATAGGATCCAGCAGCAAAACATGCCTCTCAGCAATGTCTTTTGGCAATTTCTCATAAATTAGCTGCCGAGATCAGCAGAAATAAAAGGTCAGGAAAAATTGACAGACGTATGCACAGAACTTCAATCACGCGTGCAAGAGAGAGAGAGAGAGAGAGAGAGAGAGAGAGAGAGAGGCATACGTTCTGGCCATTGTCCCCTTCCCTGTGAATAAGAATCTTCCCTATTTTTATGCCTTTACAACATGCTCGCAAAGCATTCTCCATACTCTCACCACTGGTATCAATCAAAAGATTGATTAGTCAATCACAATGCCATCATGGACCCAAAGAAAATTTGACGACAGTTTATTATAAATTGACAAGTAAATGGAAATCAGTCCCAACCATCTCTCAAATCCACTAAACATCGATCAGTGAATCAGAGAAAAATGGAAAGACCTAATCAAGGTTCATGAGAGTCATGAGTATCTTAACCAAAAATTCAGTTATGAATCACTCATGCTGTCATTACATCAGTAGCCAAAATCACCCCATGTCACAAATTGTGAATAGAGGCAATGTAAGACTGAAAGTCGTAGGAAATGTCCATGGTATCTATTCCACCATCAACAACTCATTTGGGACATTAAATATGTTGCCTAAAACTTAAAGTATCGTATAGTTAATGCTTACAGATCTGGGACATGAGAACTACCTCCGAATAACAGAAACACCACATAATCTCTTACAGAAATCTACCCCAGTATATACAGATCCTGCAGTCACATAAAGAAATTTCAGAAGGGAAAGTACCAGACTCATTCCTATCATAAAGTTTGAGCAGAAAATTTTCCACAAAGGAAAGATGAGATGATCCATTTATAAATTGTCACTGAGTTTACAGTTCCGGGTAACACATCATGATTCTGGTCAAGAGATCTCTCCTGCCAACCTGCCAACCCCATCCCTGGTGGAAAGCCATTAAGTAACCTGCTAGAAGTTCGTGAGACCATAATACTACAACTCACCAGTAGGTGTGACCACCTGCTTTTCAGTGAATGGCAGGTGCCCCAGACCATGTTCAACCACCTGAATTAGGGAAATAACTGTAACTTATAAGGAAAAAGTTCTCAATTTCAGCAAAGAATGCATATAATTGTTTGAGTTCAAAATAAAAGACCTACCAATCGAATTAATCGATCAGCATAGAAGATGAAATCATGCTTTGTTATCTGAGAATCACGTATTAGAGTATGCATACCCCGAATCTGCAAAGGACATAAGCTCTGATTGAGTAAACTGTAGCATTTGGAAGCAGTATAATATTCTACTTAAATATTTTCAATTAGAGCTTGGGTATATACAATACAGATGAGAACTGAGAAAAGTTCACCAGTTACAAGGAAAGAAAGCTGTACCCACCTGAAAAGTCGATTGAATGACATACAAGTTTGGGTATATTTTACATAAATTGTGCTGGCCAAGCTTTGTCCTAATATGTTGAACTATAAGATCAATGGCCACGTGATTGTCTCCTCCACGGGGAATAATGATATCAGCATACTTCTTTGTTGGAAGGATAAAATCATCAAAAGCAGGCTTCACAAATTTTGAATACTGCAGCAAAACAAGGTGGACTAAAAACTTTGGGCTAAAAGGTAAACGACAAATATATCAGATGCAACCTGTTAACATGAAGAAACACCAATTTAGATGCTAAAGATGATGACACGTGGAATACAAGTAAGACAACCTACAACTGGCCGAACCTTAACATTTGAGCACCGGTACATTAATCGTCTCTTTTCTCTTACACGTGCATAGAATTTTCTTTTCTAGTGCAAAAGAGAAAAAAAAGAAACAGAAAAGCTCTACCCCATTCTTTTATTTCTGAAAGGAAAAGCAAAAATATTAATCTAGTGAACTTTAAATAAGCCTTATTGTGCGATTAATCACTACGGGCAGGCTTAAGTTCTGAAGATTGGAACAATTTTGAGCTCGAAGAATTGCTACCCGGTCTTTTGCTACATAAATCTAATGCAGTGAAGCAAAAGCAACAAAAGAAAATGCTGACCTGATCAAGTACAGTACCAATATCCCGTCCCTTTTCAGCAGTATCACGCCGTATCCTCCTTGCAAGACGTACATCAGCATCTGCACTTAAATTGTAATGATTTCTGGTAAGCAGGCTAATATTATTAACAAGATCAAAGGAAAGGTTACATGAGGGGCAATGATAGGCAATTTACTCAAAGAACAACTTCAAGGGACAATACCAGAAAAACCTTACAAAAATGTCAATGAAGAGGATGACCATGTACGTACAGAATAAGAGAAAAGTTTCTGCCACATGAATTGGAATATATACTAGCAATGGGTTCAGGTGAAAACTTACATATGCATTTGACAATATTTTTGTTGCAGCTTGCGCAAGGAAGGACAGCAAACTACCAAATTTTATCAACCTTCAGCAGAAGACATCATCCTCACTATGGCTAGCCAATAGGAAGGGACAACCAATGTCTAAAATTTATCTTAATCAAGTTTTTTTACATGTATGACCAATGCTCATTATTAGGAAGAGAAATGAATGAACTCACTAGGTTAAGTACTAGTAATTACTAGTTGGTTGTTTGAGGTTAATAGTGAGACATATAATAGAGGAATCTCGGTTGTTCAAATAAATTACTTCAGATGACAAATGCTATGGAAATATTTAATCCATATATCAGACTGTCAGTCACATCCAATCAATTCACATCCAGTTCAAGTTTAGCTCCTGATTTGAACTTTAAATTCATCCTACTCTAGCACGCTTTAACCATAAAACATAAAACAACCACCCAGCCAGCTAATGTGCCTGAAGCTACACCTATTGAAGCTCCTTTGCAGCCAGGCAGCCAGACAATGTGGAAGATCCATGGGGCAGATCTTTCAGCCAGATACCCTAGTGCAGACTAAGAGATGTTGATTTCAAAGTAGAACAGATATCAAACAGACATGGTTTCAACAATGTTTGAGCATGTAATGAGTCAGATAATAATAGGATTATAAGGATATTTAATAATACGAAGAATAAGGTGATCGTGAACCTGTATCAACAAATATCTTCATGTTCATCAGCTCACGGACACGAGGATCGTGAAAAATCAGTATGCCTTCTAAGATTATAACATCTGAAGGATTCACCTGCATTTGATTTCTCAGTAGTGAATTTTTTTGGAAGTGGACAACTCGAAAGAGCACATTTAACAAAAGTGTTTTTTCTCAGCTTCTTATTACAACACTGTAACTATGGGAACATATGTACTGACATAATGACAGAAGTCAATAAGCCTTCAAGAAGTAACAAAGCTCTGGTAAATTATACATGGTTTGTGGCATTATAAAGTATTATAACCTTATAGATACCGTCACTACCTCACCTTTTTTGCATATTTTATGGGAAAGATAAGTATTCTTAAAGTCAGAAACTATTTTGACAGTCGACATAAGCCTAATTAGGACAGGAGATGGAAGATGATACAGATGGGCAGTGCTCCATAAGCAAATAAAGAGTACCCTTCTTGCTGGATAGACATTATTCTTGTGACTCATGAAGTCATAAATGGGTACATCTACAGCCTGACCATTCTTCAATTTGTCCATAGAACAAAGCAGTTGCACAGTGTCAAATGCATCTGTTAAAAAATTATCATTGTCTTAAAAGAAGATTTAGTGAAGAATATGCAAGAGGGAATTAGAGAGAATCAATAATACACTGAATGGAGAAACTTAGAGCTAACTTACCAACCCAGGAGAGTCTGCAATAATGTTAGTATTAGCAAATTAGAAGTTGTGAAACTAACCTACCTCAAGCAGCTAGGTAAGTGGTAAAATTATTGGGACCTTAGCGTGAGTTCCTAGGTTTGGTTTGGCACAACTGTTCGGGACAAGGCCACAAGGTACGGCCTCCAGGTGCGGATGACCTGCCTCTGGACAAACTAGGGTGGTTAACTTAGTTTAATGTGAAAGGTGGCCAAGGATATCACTAGCCAGCAACACCAAAAGAAACAGAAATTTCTGAAACTCCCCCCTTACTGATAGCTCAATTGCGTGTTTGCAATAACAAATTAGAAATATTTGCCAGATAGTCTTTTAATATAACTGACCAGCTTACTCAATCAAAGATGTAATCTATTTACTCTAGTATCAGTTTTTGTGTAACAGTTGGGATTACCCAGGAATTAAAAAGAAATCCATAAGCAGGATTGTTAAGAGTAGAAAATAAGGAAGACGTGAGAGAGACAAAAATGAGATAATTTCAAATGAGTAGATGGGCACAATCTCAAGGAAAAGCACAAAGTAAAAAAAGTGTTGACCCAAAAATGACAAAGATAGAAACTGTGATGGTGGATTTAAACGTGACAGGTACTTTGCTTATGCAAAGAGCCAAATGACACAGAAAATTTGCCTAACCTTAAGAGCAAGACAATAAAAGATGTCCTATGTCAACAATACCTATAAGAAGGATATGAGAAAAACATTGCTCATTTGAAGGACTTGAAACTCGAGATAGGGAAATGTCCTCACCGGGATGGTCAAAGTTGTATTCATGAACTCGTGCAAGTTCCTCTTCGCTCAAATAATGATAGAATGAATCCTGCAATATGGAGTATTACAGTTTAAAATGCCAAAGGCATCAGATGCCATATTTGACCAAAAAAACCTTTCCAGTTGATGACAACACCATCCATATACAAGGAATATTACCTGGTTAACAAGCACAACACGCTGATCATGAAGCTGCTGAATAATCATGTCACAAACTGTTGTCTTTCCAGATGCTGCTCCACCGGCAACACCTGCCACAAAAGCATTGATAAAGAACATTCAGACGACAGCAAACATATATCTAATTATAACATGCTACAAGAATACCATCATCTGATCACAAGAAACTGAGCATAAGGCCATTTAAAGAAATAGAGAGCCACGTTTCCCAAAGACATGTGATCATATTCTCACCAATGACAAACGGTTGCTTAGGCATGTTTTCAGTCACTGAGGTTGATGATTGCTCCGCTACATCTCTAGGCTGCAAACCATCCATGTGAAAACCAGAGAAATGGGCCCTTGATGAGGCCTCTATCATATCCACGATGGATTTAGAATCCATAAGCGAGGACCCCAATGAGGACTTCTACATAATTCATGAAGCAAGACAGTCAACGAGTATTTCTGCTCAGCGGAAGCATGCACTAAGTTCTTCTTGATGAAAAACAGTACGGTTCCAAACTTCCAATTATGAGTTTCCTAACAGTGCAAGACTCATATAGTCATCATCTATGTCAAAACCACTCATGCACAGCCAACATCTCAGTTCCGTAAGCCAAGTAATGCGGTACTCAATTAGACAGCATTCAAAGTAAGTACCTTATCTGGGTACTTTGCTTTTACTCGGAAGAGAGAGAGAGAGAGAGAGAGAGAGAGAGCTCAGAATGCGTAGAACACTCTGCTTCCTCTTACGTATGCCATACAAACATTAATGTCCAAACAATAGTCGATTCCTACTCGTCTTCATATACCGAATCAGCCAAAGCTGCCTATACTTGCAAAGTTTTCAGGGGTTCTGCCAAGTCGACATAACAAGCAACACCAGTAACTCAAATAAAACAGCGGAACTCGTTCAAGAGCACCCGTTTGCAATTCAAATTCGTAGAAAGCAACGCCGAAACGTCATAGCTCGAGCACGTGATACTTATTTCGAGGACGTCATCAATCAAAAGAAGGCTCCAATCCGAACTGATTTTAGACAGCTCGACGGTCGCAGAGCCCAACCACACAAACTCCGACCACCGCGATCACCAGAAACACTTTCAGACACGAAAACTAAATTTAAAAAAAGAAAAAAGGCGAACCCATTTGAGTACCTGGCGAGCTCGATTCAAAGAGAGAGATTTCTTCGACCTGCGACTGGGACGCAGCAAAACACGCAACCCCCGCACGCAAGTTGGAGCCCCTGTTACGATAAGGACAAAAGGGAGTGACGAAGGCAACTTTTGCTGGTGCGTGCGGATAAGGGGAGGAGGAAGAGCAAGAAGAGGAAAGCAGGACGTCGCCCCCCGTCGGGAATCGTCGCTATCAATCGTCCTCGAACATCAAAGCTTTTTGCTTTTCTCTTGCTCTCTCTCTCTTTTGCAAGTCGTCTTCCTCCTTCCTTCCCAAAAGGTCGCTGTTTTAACTAAGCGCGCGCTACTTGCTGCTGCAAGCGTCGCTACAGGACGAAAGTTACTGGTACTATCATTGGTTTAAAGAATCGATTGCTGTGTCTTTTGAGCCAATACAAAGAAAAAGTCAATCGTTCGTCAGCAGATCATTTATATATAAATAATATATAAAATTAGAATCTGACTCGCATTATATATAGGTTTAATTGCTCAAAACCCCGTGAACTTTTGACGCCCCAGTAAAATAACCCTTACGTTCTGAAAAGTTACAAATTAATTACACCCCAATTCAACTTTTATCCGCGCACTGTAGATTTAGCAGCAGTCACTAGTTTTTCCATCTGTATAGCCGTCAAGTATTACTCAAAAATATTTCTTTTTGCAAAAATAACCTCTTGTCAAATTTTCTTTACTCATTGGACATGCATCATCTCTATTCGTTTTTAACTTCATTGACCATGTAACGTGGGTTTTATAATCAACAAAAATAAATAAGCCCATTTTTAGATGTGCAAATGAAATAGTGATTGCAACGGAAATCAAAGTTTAGGGGGTAATTCTTGAATTCACGAAGTTCATGAACTATTATACCACGGTGATAAAGTTGAGTGAAATATTCAATCACTTTTTGAAGTCTAGAGTATATTATGCAATGGTGCCAAAATTCAGTGAGGTTTTGAATAATTATCCCGAATTTTAATCTCTTTCTCCAATATATTGAAGAAATTTTCATTTTATGACCTTTCACATTTCAAGTTGGCGCACATTAAATCTCAAACTTTATAAATTAAAAAAATTGCACTTTTCCCTGAACTTGCATTTTGTTACACTTTATAATACTATTAGTTTTTTCCCTTAGCATGTGCTGTACACGTTTTAACTTCTATTTTCCATTTTTGTTCTTAATTAAATTGATAAAGCAAGTAAAATATGGATTTGATGGCAGAATCCTCCTTTTCATATGAATTGAGAGCAAAAAGGCATTTGAAACAAAATTGAAGAAAAAATTGCACTTCACCCCCTCCATCCCTCCAAAAGCACGTACGTGCAAGGCACGTTTTAATGAAAAAGATAAGCGGTGTTAATAAGTGTAATTAAATGCAAGTTTAGAGAGAGGAAAATGACACAAATGATTTTTAAATTTGGGTCTAACGCGCAATATCATCAATAAATTTTTAATTTATTCAATGCGATCCATAAACTTTGATCTAATTTGCAATGTTATTTTTAAATTTTTAATTTATTAGATATAGTCAATAAATTTTGGTCCAATATTTAATGTGATCTTTGAATATTTAAATTTTTTCATATACTATATTGAACATTTACTAATAGTTTGTGAATCATATCGAATAACTTAAAAGTTTATGGATAATATTGTATAATAAACTCAAGTTGGGAGACGATATGTATTATTCTCTCGATTAGGGGAGATAAAATCCAACTTTTGAAAGTTCGGAATTTAACATGCACCAATTTCGAAGCTAGATATCGAGTGTAGGTCGGCCATGATACGTAATCCTCGCCACAAGAGTAACAAGTAGAATCGACAGGCATGTTTAGATTCGTCATTATGAAGAGGTGGTTTCTCTGTTGAACATTATTCTTTGTAATTGTTTACAAAACTTTGCAAAAACCAAAAAATAAAAATGAAATCCTCCCCTTTAATAAATTGTCGGGTTCCCATTATATTGTTTTTGTATTCCCACAACATGAAAAATCATTCGTATTATGCAGTTGAACTATGCAATGTAACAATTACTGCAATTATAATATAAACAAACGCGTGACATATTAACTCATGCATCTAAAGGCATGGTTGACAATAATGTTCGTTTTCACTTTTTTTTCTGTGAATAAAAAAGTGCATGTTGTATTATTTTTCAAGGGTCAACGCCGGTCCTAAGTTGAATCTGGAATCAGTCTGACCGCAATAACTGGTCCGATTTTCGGTCCTCTATGCAAATCTGACTGTTGGACCGAACTAATTGAACCGGTCCATACAACCCTGGTTCTCTCTCTCTCAACCTTCTGCTTACTGCTCGAAGAAGCCTAACCCTGAGCCTCTCCAAGCCAGTTCGCTTCCCTTCCATGCTTCCCCATTCTCTCAGTCCTCTCAATACTTGGCAGGCAATCGTGCAAATTTTGCTTCAATCATTGCGATTCCAATCTCAAGCGCCCAAATTAGATTTGAACTTTTTTTGGGCAATTGCACGACTTGTAGATGCCGGAAGGGATGGGAAGAGAACACACGGCACGCTATAGCTCGATGCAGGAGACATTCTACCTCAGTTAGTGAAGTCGGCGGAGGAGACTTACACGTCCAGCAAAACCAAATAACGACTTCATCGTTCTTGTCAGCTTGTGTTCTCCTCTTGTCCCACGTTGATTATAAGAAAGTTTAGCTGTATATTCACTTGTATAATATAAAATGCTCATTGATAAATAAATAAAAACCCATGCAATTTTCGAGTTGGCCCTAGAACCGCCAATCTAATTCTAGGGGCAAAAGGATTGGTTCCCAATTCTATAAACTAGGAACCGACCTTAAATGGATAAATTTCGAGTTTTTAGAGTGGAAATTGATCAACCTCAGAATCGATCACTATTAAGGGTTGAATAAAATTCTTAGATCGGATAAAATGCATGTTAATAAGTTGTATCTAGATTACAAATAATTTGGGCTTTATTAGATTTATAGTCTAACAACTTAGATGCACTGCATATGCATATATTGAATGTCCTCAATAACGTCTCTTCCGGCCATTCTCCCAGAATTTATGATCAAGAATGTCATTTCATTTGGAGCCCATTGAAAAGAAGCGTTTATTTGATTTAAAGATGGAGGATTTTTTTTTCCTTACCGGAGCCACCACAAAACTAATCGGTGAAAACTGTCGATGCTTTTATTCGGTGAAAACTATAGAAACTTAGAAAGTGATTTCTTTTGAAATTTTGATATCAATGTGGATGGCCTCCCTTTTGATTGGGCCTAAGAGATTAATTTACCCCGATGGATAAAAATTTTAACTCGTGGATGTCTCCTGATTTCGAAATCTAAATTATAGTGACATTATCATATAATGATACCCATCTTCGCTTCAAATCAAAGTCAGTGAAATAGTCAGAGCTCAAAAAAAATGGTGTGCTTTCGGCCGAAAATGTGTTTATGATGACGGTATGCTTCTCAATGAGGTCGTTCATGGACCACTAAGAGTGGGGAAGTGTGAGCCCAAGAACTAGTTTGTGCTTTTGATCATTCAATTGGGTCGTCTAGCACATGTATGCTAAAGAGAATTTTGGGCCCAGCACCACTCTTCTAGAACTTAGGACATGCGAGAAAAATTTCGTGATAAAGAAAAATACTTTTTAGAAAATCATTTTTTAATAAAATGCTTTTTTTCTCTTTTCTGATTAAGGAATTGATTTTCTTAATTCTAAGCATGTATATTTCTTTGACGGTAAATGGTTTTCATTCAACTAATCACTTTCAACGAATCAAACCCATGAAAGTTCATAAAATCAATTTGTGAAATATTTTTTCATTCAAAATAGACACACCCTATTGGGACTTTAATCTTTCTTTGTTTATTTATTTTTGCTATGAATTTTTCTGTCGACTTGAGTAGGAAAATTGGAAGTCGGAGTTAAGTAACATCTAGCACGGGAAGAACCTAATTTTGAAAGGGGCCTCGAGGCCTTTGACATTCGTAATTCCACATTGAAGCGAATTCTATATGGACAATGATACCTCCTCGAAAATTATATCTCCTATAAAATATCATCACCGAGAATACATAAACTATAGCCCTCGCCACAAGCATGGAATGCAAATTGAATCAATGGTGCCGTGCAAGGATAATGTGAAGAAAGACAGATTGATCTACGGTTGCATAAGTGGGTGATAACTTTTTTCAGGTACAACAGCGTACTCCGTAACATCATTTTTTTATGACACTTTACATTTGATTAGGACGGTATCATAAAATGATTCGTATACGGGCCTCTAAATAAATAAAAATTTCCTCCTCTTTTAATGCAACTACTCTTATTGTACTCAATTTAGTTATGGACGACCAAAAGATATGTCCAAAATTATGGTAATAAAATAACTTGATCTTCACGCTGGGGGGTGGCGGTCAAAAGGCAGCATGCGTGAATCATTCCTCTTTTCCATGACATCATACCCCCGTTGTCAATATGGGGCGGCGATATGTGCGTCTCACCCTTTTGGACCGGCATGAATATTATCTCTCTGCTTTAATTATAGTAAATATCATGAATGATCTTCCTTGATGATAGCGTCGATTTGACTCGATTTAACTGCATTCGTTCTTGCTACTAATATATAGATTATAGCGAGTGAAATATATTGCGAAAGAGCTATTTTTTCAGCAAATGTAAAGTTTGAAAATGAAAATTGGAGTTCACGAGTAGAGTTTTTGTGATAAACTGAGGTCCTATCATAAGTTAAAATATACTCAACTGAAATTATCGTAAAATTTATAAGAAAAGGTGAAAAATACTTAAAAGATAGCATGATTTCTTTTGTTGATTTAAGAAATAGATTGAAATAGAAAGATATTCTAAAATTTAGGGTATGACATGATTATGAAAACTCATGAATAGTATCAACCAATTTGACTTTGTCATGAGAACTTAAAAGATTAAAATTAAATTAATTGAAAATTTTAGGATTAGATTGCATATTTTGCAATAGTTTAGGTACTCGTGATGTTCTATTTTGATTAAACAAAATAACCACGTTTCAAGATGATTCAAAAAGTACATTAAACGAATTAAAAGTTCAAAATTGTTATTACAATTGAGGTCAACTCATTTTTTCTGATTAATTTTTTTCTTTTTACCGTAATTCACGAGGACGTGCTGCCAAAGGAATCCTGCCCCCGCACACAACCTCCAACTAATCCAATCAAAAAAATAAAAATCATAGGCGCTAAAGCAGCACAAGGACCATTCCGTGGCTGCAAAAGAAGAAGAGAGAACCTTCTCTCTCTCTCTCAACAAATTGTCCATTAAATGGGGTACAAATTGGAGGAGGACACATGAGAAAGCTTCCCTCCGCAATCATTTGAATTCCGGGATCCAACGTTCCACAATGACCACTTTGGACTTTGCCTCCTTTTCCATTCAAAAGAGACCCCCAACGTTCACCTTTAAAACAATTTCCATCTACCTTTCTTTTTTCTTTTTTTTTTTTCCCTTTCCTTTTGGGGCCTTTATTCCGTTCTAGCGACTAACAATAACCCAAGACAGCTGGAGGGTCCGAGGCATGATAGTCGCAGCACCCGGCGCATAATTAACTTGATTGAGGAATCCCATTAGCCTTTCTCATGCCCTACCTACTTTCTTCTCCCACATTTTTCACCCTTATCTTATCTTTTTTTTTTTTGGCATTATTGAATTTGCCAGGATGAATTACCCATGTGAAAGGTAATTCTTCTGCTGTAAAAAAGAGTACGGCTCACAAATCAAAAGTCATGAGCCGACATCAAATAAGCTAAAACGGAAAGAAAAAGACCCTTGACAATGCATTTTACACGCTTATTGACTCAAAATCCCTTAAAATATTTCATAGAAAAAAGGAAAATAATTTTAGATCCATCACCAATCTAAAGTGAACTTGCACAAAATATTCTCGAAAAAATGAGCTGCCCACAACTGTGAGGATTGCAGGGTGTATATATCCACGACAGATGTATTAAATTTTCATTGGCCTCGCAACTTTAGTAAGCCTAATTCAAGGGCCAAACAGGAGTTGAATGCGACGCTTGGAGTTCGATGATCATGATCTCTCCTAGCGTCGGGGCATCATAATGGCGGAATAGCATGCAGTTGCGGACAATTAAGAGGGGACCAAAAAAGAGGCAATTACGAATTAATGTATAATGGCCGTTGCCCATGTTTATGCATCATCAAAGGCGCACACCATTCCCCCACCCGCATCACATCACACTTAGTCCCGAGCCCGGTACACTTTCCTCGAATCGCTCTTTGAGGTGGCGATCATCATCCCTTGGCCGCATCTTGCCGTCCAGTCCGACGATCGGTGGGGCCCCGACCAGGGGCTCCGCTCTTGTCGCAGGCGTTTGCCTCTTGACTCGTCACAGCTCGCCACGTGGAACTGATTTCTTGAGTCAAACAAAATTGTATCCCCACTTCCGTAGCTGTAGGCTTAGGGAAACCGGTACAGCTTCAAAACTGAACTTCCCGAGTCAAATTTATCGAAACAGTTTCTCCTTGAAAAATAACGAGAACCCATAACACTCGACACGATAATTTTTCAATTAATTGAAAAGATAATTATGCGAATTTAGTCATTTATTGAAAAGCGATTGTTAACACTCCGCGTTGTTTACTAAATATTCAATATAATATAAATTAATGCATTTTAAATCACGCCGTATTTTCATTTTCATATTTATATACTTTAAATTGGTAGCCTCTCTTTTTTTTTAATAGATATATAAATATGTTTTGACTATTGCTTATTTTCTTTTTGTTCGCCATCTTTGATTTTTTTCTTTTTTCTCCGCTGCGGTGGAGACAATAAGAAATCTCTTTTCCAAAAGGCTAACGACTCACTTGAGAGTTCTCTCCTTTTCCTATTCTTGTTGAGAACTCGGGCTCCCTCCCTCGCTCCCTCCCTCCCTTTAATTCCGTTTTCACGCAGAGATTCGTTAGATGAAGCATTCCTATGCTCCTTTTTGAATGCTAGTTCCCTCACAGCACGAGCAGCTCCGCTTCCTCTCCGAAATCTCCCCCGTTAGATCCGATCTGCCGAGCTCGAACTCCGGCGAGATTTCCGGTCCCGGCTCGAGGCTTCGGCCGCCGTCCGGCGATCGTCCGCTGAAGGTAAGAGAAATGCGCGCTTCAGCTTCGGTGTGTTACTTCCGCACGCGCCTCGGGCTTCGCTGAACTGGACGGTTCCAGTCGTCGAAGCTGAGTTTGAATTTCGAAGTAGTACGGTCGAACGCCGCCTCTGGCGTGGTATCTTCTGTCTCCGCGTCTCCGCGTGCTAAGTTAACGAAGAGTTTTCCTGGAGTCTGATCTCTGATGCGAATAGCAGCGATTTTTTCTTTTCGATATTCCAGAGAATTTTCGCTGATGGACGATTGGAAAACGCGATTCTGCCTCTGTTTTGCAGTGATCAGACCCCCAAAGACGATCCGTTTTGAGTTGAACAAGTGCATTCTTGGGGGAGAGAGAGAGAGAGATGCGGCAAGAGAGCAACGGCAACGCGACGTACAGCTCGCCTGGGAAGAGCTTGAGAGCATTGAAGGCTCTGGTCTCTAATGGCGGCGATCATCAAGCGTCAGCCGCGGAGGAGATCATCAACGACGACGAGCTCGCTCAGAGGAAAGCCGAAGAAGCAGGTGCATCTACTTCCACCCTTTTCCTAATTTCTTTTCACGCTGCTATCTGTGAATTTCCCTTCAGAAACTTTTTAGTCGCCTTGATCGTAACGAAACGACTCGATCGGAGATGAGCTCGCCGGGCTCAGCGAAATTCGTGAAAAAATAAATAATAAAAAGATAAAACTAATTTCGGGGTAATTTGGAAATGCTGCGACTCTACTTGCGGAACATTTAGCGACAATTATAAATAAATTAAATTAAACAACGCCTCTGCCACATGATAGGATGCATGAGCTCGCTTCTCTATGTATGATCAGTACTTCAATAAATGCCTCTCGTTAATAAAAATCCATGCATTTAGACCAAAAAAACAAAAACAAAAATAAAAATCCATGCATATTGTCTACGAAATTTTCAAAACGAAATTTCTGACACGGTACCAGTCCCGTGTCACACAATAAAGACAGGGAAGTTTACAACTTTTCCTTCTCTTGCAGTTAATTAATAGTAACTATAGGACTTCATTAAGACTATCGTGTCATTAACTCTTTGTAGCTCTTGCTTCATACATATTTGTAATTTTTCACTACACGTAATGCGACACGAGATGAATTACTCCAAGGATTATTTTACTTTATTTATATTTCCGTACGCTTTTTCCTTTTGGGGGTGGTGGTAGTTGGCCTAAGGTAAGTCACGTAATAATTGCATTTGATAAACAAAAAGTAAAAGGAGGGGAGGGCAGCACTTCACGAATCGTGATGATGGCGCGGTCCGCGGGGGGCGATCCAAAGCTCTGCAATATGTTAAATTAGATGGATCCACCATTAGATCTAACGAGGGACCCTACTTGGAAATGTGGTCCAACCGACGACATCGAAAACATCCTCCCCCCACAAAAAAATTGAAAAGGAATCAAAGTTTGGTATTTGCTTCAGAAGCTTTAGATGGTTCTTTCTCCATGAATATGCGAAGTTGCAGCTTTAATTGATGGGATCATGATAAGTCTTAGACAATACTATTGTGGTTTAATCCGTTTAATTGGAGAACCGTGAGATATTTCTACAGTCACAATGGGCTTTTTTTTTTCCTTATTCAACGTGAAAACGCTTTACGTATCAAGTTGGGAAAACGATTGTAGAAGAATTTATGTCGTCTTTAAAATAATAAATTTCCCATTGATTATTGTTTGAAAGTATCATTACCCATAACCGCATATAAAGTAATTGCATCTTGCCATAAATTTAAAAGATTGTTTTAAAATTGAAGTATCTCAATTTAGTTGATGATAAGTGATGAATCTCAAGCACAAGATGTTTTCTAAACTAGTTGAGCTCCTCTTTACACATAGGCAATACAATAAGAGAAAGAACGACACTGAAGCCGCACTAAAATGGATCGATTAAGCGTTTATGATATTGTCCATCCCTTGATTTCTAACAAATTGAATCACATTGGAGTGGATTTCTTGAGCATTTCCTAAATGAATAATTTTTTGAAGTCAAAAGCGAGCTCACTTTGGGCTTCCCAAAATTCCTCTCACATTATCTATTATCTTTTAGCTCACCACTTTAAGTTAATTTTCTCATCGAAAAAACTTTCTCAAAAGCTAGAATTGTAAAACCGTCAATAATCAGAAAATTAACTGCCTTTTTAAATCTAAAAAAACCCGCTACCTAAAAAAAGAAAAAAAATCTATTCAAATTCATTTCTAAAATGCACATGGGGCACGCCGCACGTTCAACTTGGTATGGTATATTCAAGTTTGTCGGGAGAAATTCCTGAAAAGAACAGTGTTAGGACTGAAAAGTTCCAAGCATAACACGGTGTCTTACTTTCAGCTGATGTTCATCATGATTGGGAACAAAGATGATTTCGAGCTAAAATAATACAAAGAACGTTGTATTGGTCCACCAAACCAAACCCACCATAAGCCTCATTACCATGCTTTAAAACCGGAGTATTTGCACTCTGTTAGCATAACATACCAAAAGTTGCTCCAACTACAGATGGAAACTTTCTTTTCGTGTTTTCCCCATTTCTGAATGGTTTAAATTACTTCTCGTTACCAACCAACTCTGAAATGTTTGGTGACTTTTGGTGATACCGTATGTGGATTACGGATCCGAATGGTTAATGTGATCTTGACAGATTCAAGTTAACGAGCTGATCAAAAGAAGTGCGGGTGGAACTTGGAACTAGCTGTTGGTCAACGTTTGGGTCGATTCACATGGACCCAATTGAATAACGTGCTTAACTCGACTTGATTATCCGTGGCTCAACACCTGACTTGATCTCAACTAGCTTGATTGGGTTAATTTGATTTCTCAAGGTCAAACTCTAATTGAGGAAGTTTTCTATCGCTCAACTCAGTCCAGCTTGATTTGTAAGTAAGTTTGAATCTAAGCTCAAACTCGAATCATTAAAATAGAATATAGTTAGAAGATAATATTTTCCTACGTGTATAAAATACCTATAAATGTATAGTTATAATTAAAACAGTCAAAAACTCAACTACTCACTTTAGTTCAGGAGTTACTTAGATCAAGAATTTTCAAGTTCGAGTTCGACATGATGACTTGACTCAAACTGGAGAAGAATCGAGCTGAACCAAGCAAAATCTATCTATCGAGCTTGGGTAGCTTAGGTTGACTCATTTAATCATCTCTACACTAGCCGTTGCAATGGCAATTAGGACCTCTGAGGTGACCATACTGATTAAAGTGAATACTATCTTGATTGTCAATCTGATTTATTTAAGACTACCTCCCTGACCAAACTTGTAAGCTTTGAAATCAGAGGCTCGGCCGATCTGTCGTCTGACTCGTCACCCCACTGTCGAACTTTGATCAATGCATTAATACAGTAATGAGTAGAAGCAATTGTCTATGTGGACTAGACACATTGAACTGGTTCATTCCCACACTATCAAGTGCCAGTGCAACAGTATTATGTCACGTTCGTCAAATGACAGACTTTTTAATCTAACGCTAGCATTCATCATATTCTAATGGACCCAACGCTCCCCTGGATACTGAATGTGAATCTCACTATTCGATTACTTAGCTCTTTTGACAACAACTCCAGCGTAACTGCTCAACTTAGCCAATGTTCTTAACTGTCTGGATATCTTAATGACTCTGGGGACTTCGGTTCAGCTTCACGGAGGTATCAAGCAGCAGAATGGCTGCGTCAGATGGATCATGGTGCATCAGGGACACTGCCTAAAGAACCCTCTGAAGAGGAGTTCTGTCTCGCCCTCCGCAATGGACTCATACTCTGCAATGTCCTCAACAAAGTCAATCCTGGGGCCGTCCACAAGGTACCATTACGACAGGCTCATCCACCTTTAGTTTGCAGGCCTTAGTCTTAGTATGGTACATTACGGAAACGAGTGCTTCTTAATGTTTTACCTGCTCATTGTAATCGAGTAGGTGGTGGAAAGCCCTATTTTAGCTGTTCAGGCAACAGAAGGAGCAGCACAGTCTGCAATACAATATTTCGAGAATATGAGGAATTTCTTGATGGCTGTCAAAGACATGAAGCTTTTAACTTTTGAAGCATCTGATTTGGAGAAGGTTTGTCATTATTTTGGACGTGTTATGTACTTCCTAATATTTCTAGCCATACTAAAGACTCGGAATAGCAGTTAGTTGAAAAGTGGTTTTACTTGGCCACTGTTCATTTTTACATATATTCTTTTTAGCACCATAGAGGCAGCCATTAAGAAAGTTTAAGCTGCATGAGCTCTGTAAGAGTTTTATGGTTGTGTTTTGTTAGGGATTTAGGCATCTTTTTGTGGGTTATTGGTCTTTCTGTCATAAAATGATTCTGACTTTGCCTCCACAAAATATGACTAGAAATGAACAGTTTCTTTTTTCACCATCATAAAAACTCATCTCAAATATCAAGAGGAAACTGCTTTCTCATCCCAAGACTTGTGACCTTAACGCAAGCCACAACTGTATTTGTATTATCAGTCTTATTTGGCATTGTATTTTGAGGGAGAGGAAAACCTGTTTAAGAACTCTCTCCAGTTAAAATTCAGCTCATTAAAATGAAATGTCTTACCAAGTAACTCCTATGGTAAGCGCAGCTTTTCTTATATATTCTCTGCCATGCCTCTGTTGAATCTAAGAACTGCTAAAAATTCAGGGAGGCTCATCAAGCAAAGTCGTGGACTGCATTCTCTGTTTGAAAGGATACTATGAGTGGAAACAGGCTGGTGGAATTGGGGTCTGGAGGTATGGGGGAACAGTGAGGATCACTTGCTTCCCAAAGAGTTCTCCATCATCCTTGGTCGGCAGTGAAAGTGCAGATGAGTCAATAGATGAGTCTGAATCATCACAATATGAGCAACTACTGGAGTTCCTCCATCTGTCCAATGTGGTCTCCATGGAAGAATCCAAAATCGCCAATGTGTTGACATTTCTTTTTGACCATTTTGGACTTGGACTTCTGCAGGCTTACTTAAAAGAGCTCGATGGGATGGATGACTTACCTTTGAATGCAATGGTAGGTAAGATCAATACCATTGTCTTGTACTGCTGACAGTTAACTTCTGTTGCTTTGTCTATATTAATACTCACCAATGTGTTTAGAAGACGACGGAAATGATCAGCATCAAAATGAGGTGCTACCCAGTTTGTATAAATAAGAGATGGTCTCACTGACTCCATTTGTGTTATGTTGCAAATTAGCTTCCCTTCAAGGATAATTAGCACACTGAAGTGCTTTAATCTTTATTCATAACCCTGACCTAACAGCATGATGAGAATGGTTGGTTCACACAATCTGCAAACACTCTACCAAGAAACATGAATCTAGTTTATCTCAAGTTCATTGTCCATCAAACTAGTTCTTTAACTAACTATTCTGCATATTAGTTCCTTGCAAGAACTTAAATTTTTTATACAGTTCGTACAGAAGCAGGACAAATATGATCTATTATGAAATCCCAATTTTCAATGAACTTTGGTCTACTACTTTCAAATCATAATGTTTCCAATTCTTGGCTTGGCATCCATTATGTTTTTCTTTTTCACACGCTTTAGATCTCATCCCTTATCAAAGTTGATCTATGATCAGATTATGTGCTCAACTTATTTCAGTTAACTGAAACTGTGCACAATAATCTGACAAAAAGAACAACATTGCAGGTAGTTGATGCTTTGCTCAGTAAGGTAGTTAAGGATTTTTCAGCTCTTCTCGTCTCTCAAGGCACTCAGGTAGCAGAGTAAATGTATTTGTTTTACCATTTTATATCTTTCTGGTTTTTGGGTACATGAAATTTGCATGATAAATTATTTAACTACAGCAAATTAGTCTAACATCCTATGATGCTTTCTACAGCTTGCACTACTTCTGAAAAAAATACTGAGAGGTGAACTTGGTTCCCAATCAAAATCTCAGTTTGTGGAATACATTACACAATATCTTCGACAAAGAACAAAGTTGGCAGCAAGTGATATTTCAAAGTTCTGTAAATGTGGTGGAGAAGGCGAGATCAATCAAGCCAGTATGAATCACTGTGCTGGTCATGTGGATCAGATCCATCTGCAACAGAAACAGCTTGAGGTATCCAAAGGAATTACTGCTTATCTTCATTATTTCTTCTGTAAACATTCATAACCATGCATATGATACATTATTCTCTAATAAAAATATATCATTTAAGTTCTTCACAATTATTCTGTTATACAGTGTAACTAGCTCGCCATCGTTCTGTGTGTGTCCTTCTCAAGGCAGCAATAGCTCATACTAGGATCTCCTTGTTGTTACATAACTGTCTACCCAAAAGTTTTAGATGTTAGGTAATGGGCCAATTTATATATAGACGCACTTTCCCACATTAAGCTGGATCTTACATGTGGACTACCCACATGGGAAAAACAACCGGAGGCAAGGACACTACCACAGGAAAACAGTGATAAGGAGTGCCAGCATTCGACTCTTGATCTTTATACTTATGGTTACCCTGCTAGATAAATTTTCTTTGCAAAAGCTCAGGCTGTTTGGTTTAAAAAAAAAAAAATTGGTTTTGATTTTCTGTGAAAAGAAAAGGAAAGCAGTTCTAATTTTATTTTAAATATGTTAGTATGCATTGGATATTTTCTTTTTGAGTCTAAAAAATGAGCTCAAGCTTATAATCCATCAAGATTACAAGAAGCCAGTATCCAAATCATCTGTGTTATAAGTCGGTATTCGAAAAGAGTTTCCATTGTTTTTGTTCAAGTAGTGTTTCTGGAATGTTGCCAAAGCATTATTATCAGTTTCCTTTTCCAAGTGAAAATCAGAGTACAAAATTTGCGTAGAGTTTTTAGGATATAAAGAGGGCCTTAAACTGTCAGGAAACAGGTCTATAGTACATGTAAGATATTTTTCAACGTTAATCACGTTGCTTTCTTCTAGATATATCTCCAAGTTGTCTTAATATATTACATTGTCAATGCTTTCTAGATGTTCAGCATTTACTGAGATCTTATGGAATGAAGAAGTAAAGAGGGTAACATAAGGGGGACCAACTAGTTAGGTTTCACTGTTCTAGATGTCCAATTTATTGCGGTTTCACTCTTCTAGATGTCTTGAGAAAAAAGTTAAACCAGTATATTGCCTTTACTCTGTAGAATGACTAATAATCGATTATGTCTTTCGCTTGGTATCTCTAACAAAGCAAGTGGCACCGGCATCCATAATCCTCTAAAATGAAATTAGATTGATTTACTTTGTTTTCCTTTTTATGATTTTCCCGTTTTCTTGGTGTGCAAAACCAAGTACTATACCAGGTATATGGAAACCAACAATTGTTCCAACCAAAAGCTGGCTTGTTTTTTCAATCCTGCATGCTTCATTTCTTATAATTGCCCATTGATTGTCTGCCATTTTGTAGGAGTTAAAATTCTTTTTCCGAGAGATGAAGCTAGAAGTGAGACAAATCCACTCAGATTGGGGGGAAGAACTTATACGGCTTAGTGAGAACCTAGACATGCTCTCTACCTTGAAAATTTTCTTTAGTTGGATCTTGTTAGAACCAGCATCAATTTAGCAACTTACACTTACTTATGAGACTCCCATTTCTCAGATAACCACATTAAGAGCCTTGAGGTGGCCTCTTCTTCGTACCACAAGGTTTTGGAGGAAAACCGTTTGCTTTACAATCAAGTCCAAGATCTTAAAGGTGTAACAATCATCTCACACTTCGTCCTAGTTTCATGCATCTTATGAGAGAAATAGTTCTTCATGAAACTTTATTGATTGCAGGAACCATAAGAGTCTACTGTCGTGTAAGACCTTTCTTATCAGGCCAATCAAACAGACGGTCTACAGTAGACTACATCGGCGAAACTGGAAATATAATGATTGTGAACCCATTCAAGCAAGGAAAAGATTCCAGAAGAGTTTTCACTTTTAACAAAGTGTTTGATACCGATGTTACCCAAGGTACACTTTTATTTCCTGGAATAGATCGATGCAAGTTCATTGTTTACTGTCTGCACTACTTAATGAAGTACAAGCTCATTTTTCCATTTTATTTGATTGAATCACATATCTCAATCTCTTCAGCACAAGTCTGGTCTAAAGAATAAAGATCTTCCATTGCCAATTCCTTATTTATTAAAAAAAAAAAAGAACTTTTTAGATAACATCTCAAATGAAGGAGTGAATGAAAAAAAATGAACAAATTGTGTAAGTCTAGTATGTGGAGGCCATGTATAGACAGCTCGACATGAACTCTGAGTCATAGCTTCTACTCTGGCTTTTTCATAGAAATTATTATGATGGTTTTGACATCATTTCGCTTCTACTTGCAGAGCAAATATACATTGACACTCAACCACTGATTAGATCAATCCTAGATGGTTTCAATGTCTGCATCTTTGCATATGGGCAGACAGGCTCTGGCAAAACATATACAATGGTAATTATAGGTGCTAGACTCATTATAGTTTTATTATTTGGAACTGCCTAAAATATCAATTAAATAATATCTCATCATATGGGATTTCACATTTGTCATTCAGAAATTTATGAAACGATCATGATGGCATTATATTGTCAGGGGGTGCACTTACTGTATGCTTTGCTTTGCAGAGTGGGCCAGATTTGACTTCTGAGCACACATGGGGTGTTAATTATCGAGCATTAAGGGACTTATTCCAATTATCTAAGGCAAGGCTTGATGTCATAAAGTATGATGTAGCAGTTCAGATGATTGAGATCTACAATGAGCAAGTGAGGGATCTGCTAGTGAGTGATGGCTCAGCTAGAAGATATCCTTTTTAATAGTTCTTTCTCTATCATTGGCAGCATGTTAAACCTCATCATATCTTGTAACCTTCTTTCTTTTGCAAGAATTGATTTGCTTGTTATGGGATATCTTTTGGACTGCCTTAACTGCTTGCACATTAGATATAAGAAACAGTCCGCAACTGAATGGTCTCAATGTGCCGGATGCAAGTTTGGTTCCCGTCACATGTACCCAGGACGTCCTTGATTTGATGAGGGTAGGCCAGAAGAATCGAGCTGTTGGTGCTACTGCTTTAAATGAGAGAAGTAGCCGTTCTCACAGGTACTGATGTAACAACATGATTACATGTTTAAAGCAATAAGTACTTCAGATGATGACTCCACGTACTTATTCTTCTGCTGGTCATCCTTTGGCAGTGTATTGACCGTCCATGTCCAGGGAAAAGAGTTAGTTTCTGGATCCATTCTTAGAGGTTGCCTTCATCTAGTGGATTTAGCAGGAAGTGAGAGAGTTGACAAGTCGGAGGCAGTTGGTGAGAGACTGAAGGAAGCCCAACACATAAATAGATCGTTATCTGCACTTGGAGATGTCATCTCTGCTCTAGCGCAGAAAAGCACGCACATTCCTTACAGGAATAGCAAGCTTACACAAGTACTGCAAGATTCTTTAGGTAATGCATTCGCGACAAGAATTGATATATTTGACTCCATTATTATCCAGACATCTGGCAGGACATGCAGACATTTGAAAAGCCTCTCATTTTATTTTTTTGTATCAGATTGAAAAAGAAAGAAAAACAGAATAGAACAAGTTAATTCCCCAACTAAAAAAATCAAGTGTGACTGAATGTTTTGGTTATAAAGATTACCGAGGAGGACACTCCCAATTGTTACTGTCCTTTCCTCACACCTTTTGACAAATAGAATTGCTATATTTTTTTTCCTCTAATGGTGTTCCCTTTACTTTGTTGTAATATCTGCATTATTTGGCCAGGTGGGCAAGCAAAGACGTTAATGTTCGTTCATATAAATCCTGAAGTCAATGCTCTAGGTGAGACAATCAGCACTCTCAAATTTGCCGAAAGGGTTGCCTCCATAGAACTTGGTGCTGCTCGATCTAATAAAGAAACTGGTGAAATAAGAGAACTGAAAGACGAGGTTTGTGTGGATCTGTATTAGACAATTTTTTATGTACATTGGTTTCTACAAGACAAGAATTCATGTTATGAGTGTTGACTATACAGATTTCAAATCTCAAACTGTCATTGGAAAGAAAAGAAGCGGAACTCCAACAATTCAAATCAGGAAGCTCTCGGACCACCATAGAGTCTCAGAAAACAAGACCTGTTTCCCCTTTCCGAATGCCCAGATGTGCTCCTGGTGTGAAGCCTGAGAGTTCTCACAAGTCCAATGATGATGCTAGAATCCCTGAGGTATAAGTATGTTGTTGATGAATGATCCAAATACAGTGCCTTCTTTTTGACTAAGGATGGGTTTCCCATTTATTTTGGTGTTCTTATCTCAAATTGAAGTTCAGTTCAAAGTGATAGAAAAGCATGAAATTTTTTTGAGGATTGTGATGCATGGGATTGGAGGACGCTTTAACTCTGCCTCATTATGATGTATGATTGTCAGGCTAGAAGTTGCTCTTCCGGTAAGCAGAGGAGGACAAGGTTGCCACCTGGTTTCATGGAAAAGGATATCATACATAAGCCAATGTTTACAGCTGAGGACAAATCGGGTAACTCAGTGAAGCCGAGATCACCATCCCCTCCTGTAAGGAGATCGGTATCCACTGATAGAGGAGCAGTTATTAGGACCAAAATGAAGTCTGAGACTGTAGACAACCAACCAATTGCGAGAGTACCATTTCCAGCAAGAGTACCCGTCAGTAGATCTATGGTGGCGACATCAATATACCCATCAATAGACAACAACTCGACAAACAACATGAACTTACAGGAACCTACAAAGAAGGAAAATGTGTTCGACACATATTGCAGCCTCCAGAAGGTGAGCACCAGAAAAGTGCATCCAGAACATGAAGAAGACCATTTTAAGCAAGCTCTGAATGTAAGACAAGGCAGTATTAGGAAAAGCAAGATTGAGACAAAGGCCAAGGCCAAGCATCAACTTCCAGCTAGAATTGAAAAGTATGAAGCAGCAGTGACATTGCTTCCCAGCATGAATTCGGGTGAGAAGGTGGAAGAGGGCCGCAAGAGTGATTTTTCTGAGCCAGAGAATGAGCATTTGCTTATGGGATCTCTCATGAATGGTGGTTTGAGAATTAAAAAGTATGAACCAAGCTTGAAGAGCTCTCAAATTAGCGAAGAGAGGTAAGATAGCTGCATTTACATGAGCATGAAACATGTAATGTTTGGGAGACCATGCAATTTGGATCTCTTATCGCTCCTTTCATAATATCCATGATTTGTTATCAGGGGACATGTACTAGATATGGAAAGCTTGCTGCCAAGGAAACTGGAGAGCAAGCCTCAAAACGGAATAGTTCGCCATCAGAAGGAAGGTGTTAATTCATCCATTCCTGAGTTTAGAAGGAGCAGGTCTACACCTCGTGGGAAATTCTTTAATTTATCTTGAGTTTCACGGTATAGAGAGTGATTTTTCATTTTACCTTTTTATCTCTGTACAGTACTATTAAGTATTTGAGTTCGATTTCGTTGTGAATTGCAAATGAGTTTGACCTTTGAGGGTGTCATGGAATGTTACCTAAACATTACACGCAGTGATTACATATGGAAATTTTTTCCTTTGTTTATAAGTAATTCTGCATAATGTTTCACGTACTTCATGCTGAGGATAATTTAATTGCCGTGAATAATGCATCCTTAATAACTTTTGAACATCTTTGAAGGGTCACTGTGCTTGATGTTGCTAACCCTCGCTGATACGAATCGCTCATTTGCAGTCTCAAAGGCATAACTGCTAAGCCAGGACCAGCTTTGAACTCATTTCCCTGAATATCCATCTTTGTAGGTTTGCTCGCAAATGAGGGTATCGACCCTTCACTTTATAGGCCAAAGTCATGTCAGTGAATATATGGCATGGATAAAAGCTCTAATTCGCTCTTTACCACTGTCTAGAGATAGATTGCCCAGCTCGGGAGGGTAACTGAGGTTTTAGCTTGTCAAACAGATTCGGAGAAAGCTACGCCAGTGGCATCAGAAGATCTTGACTCTAGCAGGAACGGCGATTTATGTTGAGACCCTTAAAAATTAGTGGCTCCAAATTCACAATGTAGTCTTAAAACTGGCCAGACATATAAAATGAAGGGTTTGTTTAACTTCGATGGCGTTTGTCACCCTCCAATTTGGGAATATCAGAATCTTCGAGCTCTCACTGGAATATAAAAAGGCCCTACCAACGGTCAGTATGTCCTCCATGTCCATATTGATAAAGTGGCCCTACCCTACCCTTAGAAACATTCCAGATTCAGAACATGTAGGATTTGGATAAGGGGGGAACAGAAGAACAGAGCAAGAACCTTGAGGATAGGGTTCGACAACGTGGGCTTTCGGAGTTAGGATATGTGGGAGACAGGTGATCGGTCACTCTAGGAATCCACTGGGACATTTGACATCAGACCATCAAAGCCGACGTTAGGTCCAAGTTGCAAATACGGAGAAATTGATTTTTGTAGGACAAATTCCTTTTCAAAATCTTGCTTCTAGATGCCATTGAACTAAAAATGTGCTATACAGAAATTAAAAAGTTTGGGGAGAGAAAAATTACAAACGAAATTTATAGAAATTCTATTTGGATGCGTCGACTCTTCTCTTTCGATTTTAGCAGTCTAATTAAGCTGAAATTCGATAGTTGAGCCAAGAACCTTACAAAGTGTAGAACCATAAGTCAAGTGGACTTTACTCCTCTAACGGCTACACCCATTACAAGCTAAGTAACAATTAAAACCCACCATAGTCATTCTCACATCTTGTCTACGAAACACAATAGACTCACTTGCTCCAAAATATGAACCAGACCCCTAAATGCTTACAAAGAATCCTTCATACATTTCATTCCTTGTCTAGACAAATACCTTCATTCTAAGTACAACCACTTGTCTCGTGTATTTATTTACAAATGCCACTCTTGCTAACTCTTAGGGTTAGCACTCAATTGCTTATTGTGTAGCACGGAAAAGACACGTCTCAAGAACACTCAACATGCTTCAACTTCTCTTATTTTAAGCACTAATGACTCTACATGGTTCTGCTCGTTGTTTGGTCTTCTTTTAGGCCTCCAAATTCACACGTTAAGCTTGTTTTGTCCTTCTGTCTACTGGTAAATACTCTCATGAAGATTTCACCGAAATCATATTTACAACTTCAGTCAATCTGGCCAGTTACGCAAATTTTATATGATGGCAGGTTTTGAACACAGTTATTCATCAATTTCCGGATGAAATAAGTCTGCGGCTTTTTGCTGCAACATACTTGAATATATCCATATTTGGTTTAAAAGTCCAATGGTCACGAAATCGATTAATGGAAAGTCTGGGTCGTCATGATTATTACTTATGCAAATATCAACATTAATAAAATATAGCTGCGCTCTAGCTTAAATAAATTAGGAACTCAATTAATTTTTGTTATCATCAAAATCAATTGCGGTTGTTTTCCACAACAGCCGCCTTTGGATCATCGAACCCTACTTCAGTCCCACTCAGACGGACACTAGTGGCATTACAAGATACGATCATCCTTCCGTCATTGTAGTTCGTTCTGAATGCACTAATGCCAGCTATTCTCGACAAAAATCACAATTTGATGCTTTCTCACACTTAGGCTAAACAGTCCTGGCTCGCTTTGCTCTAAACCAAGTTTGGATTGCGACTCGATTGAGTTTAATAAATCGAATAAATCTTCCTCGGGAGTTTGGTTAGGAAGAACCCGAGTTCAGATAAGCCAAGGCCAATGTATTTTTTCCAACAGGCGAATAGGCTTCCAAAATCCAGTTGGATGGTCCCTGTGGTGTGAGGATTAGGGCATGAGAGTTGCGTTGCTGATCTAATAAGTTCAAATGGGCTTTTTCTTAGGAGTGCTTTTCTCAGCTGGAAAGTCTCTCTGAGACAGCACATGGACGCGTGGGCTGAGAAGCCTGGGACCATCTGAATCTGAAACAAGCAAGCCTGGAAAGTTTGCCCACAGGAAGAGGGGAGAGAGAGAGAGAGAGAGAGAGAGAGAGAGAGAGAGAGAGAGAGTCATTCTCTTTCAGTACATTCTAAATTGCATGATTCCAAAAGTTGCTATCAGGACATAATTTCAGATTCTGCATTTTCTGCAGTGACTCATCTCCAGGAAAACGCAGAAAAAGGAGAAGAATTTACTTCTCTAGAGATAATTTACTCTGCTTCTTCATTGTTTGTCGGGATAATCACACATTCCAATACTGCACAAACCCATACTTCTGCTACAGATTGTTGGCTGGAATTTCTTTTTCCTTGACCGCATTATATGCTACTGACGATGATGGGCTAACTGTTTCACTCTAAGCAACCAAAAGAATAGACATATGTAACAGTTAACCATTTTAACTGGAAATTAGAAACACATCAGACTACAGCTCTTTTGCGCCATCCTTCTTTCACCTGGTGATTTTCCTAGAGAGATATTCATAAGCATGAAAACCCAATGCCCTGTGCTAGGCTTGATGGTTAAATATCACTGGATGGAATAGTCATCAGAGAAAGGCTTGATGGTTAGATATCACTGAATGGAATAGTCATCAGAGAAAGCAAACGAGCAGTTAGATGATCCTTGGGAGGCTGTGTGCTTCGGCTGAGGTGGAGATGAATAGACGGTTGGCAAACCTTTCGACATGTCAGAGTCTGGTCTCGTGGGCTCCACGTGCCGGATTTCCTTTAGCATAGCGACGACATCCTTCATCATCGGGCGGTCATCCACTCTAGAACTCACGCAGAGAAATGAGACGGCAAGTGTTTGCAGCATTTCGTGCATCGCCGGATCAGCTCTGCCTCTAAGCTTTGAGTCAAGGACATCGACTGGGTCCTGCTTGCTTGCTAGATGGTCACGGACCCACTGAACCAAGTGCGCACCCCCGGGCAGTGTTGGGTCTAGCGGGTGTCTCCCAGTTAAAACCTCCAGAAGAACCACTCCAAAGCTGTAGACATCACTCTTCTCCGTTATGCATAGCGTGGATGCATGTTCTGTAAACATGAACATGAAAATTGATCAAAAACTATGCAAAATCAAATCTATTGAAACAAGAAAAGGTTAACTAAGCTAAGTGAATTACTAGTAGGAAATATCTACCAGGAGCCATGTATCCATAGGAACCAGCAAGCTGAGGCCTTTGACTTGGTTTTGACAATCCATCATCATCATCATCAGAATTCACAGTCCTGGCCAGACCAAAGTCAGCCAAGTATGGTTCAAACCTTGGACCCAATAACACATTCATGGCCTTCACATCACCATGCAAAATTGCAGGTACACAGTCATGATGCAAGTAGGCTAAGGCATGAGCCACACCCAGCACAATTTCATATCTAGCCTCCCATTCTGCTCCTCCCTTCCCAACCCCATGAAGCAGAGAGCTCAGGCTCCCATTGGGAAGGTAATCATAGAACAGGAGCTTCATATTTCGGTTTGAGCACCAACCGAGAAGCCTAACTATGTTCTTGTGCCGGATTGAGCCCAGCGTCCGGATCTCCGAGCTGAAAGCTCCTGCTTCTTCAGTCGACCACATTTTCTTGACAGCAAGCGTTTCCCCACTTGGGATCATGACCCGGTACACAACTCCGGAGCTTCCAGTACCAATCACATTGGCTGAAGTCAGATTCTTGGCAATGTCATCCACTGACAAATCAAGCTTCTGATACAAAGTCATTTCCCAGGTCTCTTCTTGCTTGAGACCCATGCCGGTCATATAGCCACGGACTAGTAAATAGATCGCAAGTAGCACAAGTACTGCGCTAATGCTGACAAGGATTGACATCGCCAACTTTGCAGCCGATCTTGCTCGAGTTGCAGACTGATTGCCCTCAGCCGGAGTCATGAGCCCCCCAGAAATGTAGAGGCCACGATTACCGGCGAGGTCATTCAAGGGGAGCTTTCTGAAGAATGGGGTGTTGGGCAATTCACCAGAAAAGTCATTGAAGGAGACATTGAGGGAAACAAGGTTTTCAAGGTTGCCTAGAATGTTGAGATTTCCTGTGAGCTTGTTACGTGAGAGGTCAAGGACTCCTAGCCTGGTGAGGCCAGTGAACTGGGGAGGGAGTTCACCGGAGAATTGGTTGCAGCTAAGATTAAGAGAGATTTCGAGTGATGAAATTTGGCCTAATTCCTTTGGAATGCTGCCGAAGAAGCCATTCCCTCCGATATCAAGCATCTGAAGCTTCCTGCAACATAAAATCTCCGCTGGAATTCTCCCAGAGAGTTGGTTCTTGCCCAAGTTGAGCTTTGTCAGTTCGGTGAGCAAACCAATGCTCTGATCAAGTTGACCTGTAAGCCGGTTATCTGAGATGTCCAAGACTTGTAAGGTCTTGGGCAGTGAGTCCGGCAGCGGCCCTGTGAGGCCATTTGCATGGAGGTCAATGAACTCAAGATTTCCACACCCGGATATTGCTGGAGGAATCTGTCCCACCAGCTTATTTTTGCTCAAATCAAGGAAATTCAAGCTATTTAGCTTCCCAATATCTGATGGAATAGTACCAGAAAGCCTATTATCATTCAACCTCAACCTATACAGGGCCGTGCAGTTTCCTATATCAGGTGGTATAAAACCAGACAGATCATTAAAAAGTAGCAGCAGCTTGGTGAGATTCCTCAGCCCAAATATCTCTTTTGGTATCCGCCCCGAAAGGCGATTGTAAGAAAGATCAAGCAGCTGTAGGCCTTTGCACTCAGCGAGACTCTCTGGGATACCACCGGTGAGATTATTCTGCCAGGTGAAGAAAAGAGTCAAGCTCTTTAAATTCCCGATTAGACTAGGAATTTCCCCGGTAATTCTGTTGTTGTCCACTTCCAAATGAGTCAGAGCAGTGCAGTTTGTGATTTCGGGAGGTATGGTACCTGACAGCTGGTTAACACTCAGCTGAAGCTCCTGAAGTTTCAAGAGATCCCCAAAACTCCTTGGAATGCTGCCGGTCAAGAGATTCTCCGAGAAGTCCACAACTGTGAGCTCAGTGCAGCTTCCAAGCTCGTCAGGAATCGTACCCACCAAGTTGTTCTGCCATAGAAGTAGGTTCTGCAGCTTCTTGAGTTTTCCAATTTGCCTTGGAATTGAGCCAGAGATTGAATTCTGATACAAATATAGATTCTGCAACTCACTGCAGTTTCCTATATCCTCAGGGATGGGGCCTGATATCAGAGTTGTGTAAATAGCCAATGTCTGAATCCTCTTGAGCATTCCTATTGATGAAGGAAGATTCCCAGAAATGCTGGTCTCCGCAAGGCCTAGCATCACCAACTTGGTGCAGTTCCCAATCTCCCCAGGTAGCTCGCCCTTTAGGTTCTTGTTCCCTCCAGCTCGGAAAAGTTGTAACCGGCTCAATGCTCCAACACTCCTCGGTATCTCACCGCTCAGCTGATTATCGAAGAGTGTCAGATATGTCAGGCTCGAGAGGTTCCCAATCTCCGCAGGAATCTTGCCTTCTAGAAAATTTGAATTCAGCAATAAGCTCTCAAGTTTGCTTAGCCTGCATACATCTATCGGGATTGTGCCGGAGAGCGAGTTGTCACTGAGGTCGATCAAGTGGAGCTCCTGGTAGTCTCCAAATTCCTTAGGGATTGGGCCTGTGAGATTGGTCGAAGAAAGCACAAGGGTCTTCAGGGACTTGAGGGCCTGAAAGTTTGAAGGCAATGAGCCTTGCAAGTCCAATGACTTCAAGCTCACTTCAGTGACTTGGCCGTTCGAGTTGCAATGAATCCCGAACCAGTGGCACGGACTTGGGTCTGAAGGACTCCATGAGACTAAAGCATCTGTGGAGGTGTTGAGGCTGTTTTTCCATGCTAGAAGAGCTTGGCCCTGTACATCAATGGAGGATACACAAGAGAGACATATTGAGTTTATTGATAGGAACAAGGTGAAGGAGAAGATGTTGGAAGAGAGGAGGAGATTCCTTAAGATTGCAGGCATTGCTGAGGGTACAGAACAGGGGATGATCTGTTTTGGGATTGTAAAGGGTGGAACCCCATGTTTTGTTTATAACAAGAAAAGCAGATCCAGATCAAGAGCACCTTCTTTTTTCTTTTTTTTGGAAAAAAAAAGAAATTATTTTGGATAGTATTATTGAAATTGGCATATTTGTGAATTAAGAGATGGTTGATGCAGGTGGGTTTTTTCGGGGGGTTTTGTTTTCTGATGCTAATTTTGTTGCTTCTTTTTTTGTATTTTTCTGCTGCCCGAGAAAAGTTTCTGAATCTGTTATATCCACATGATTTGCCTAGTTTCTCACCATCGTGTGCAACATGATTTGCCTAGTTTCAATTTGGTAATAACTGTCCCGATTTGTTGCTTAATCCCTTTTTATGGTTACCTGTTTCAATCCCTCTCATAAATGAAAGATCCTAAAACTTTTTTTTGCCTTCATTCCCAAGACTAAAGTGTGGTTGGGTTAACTGGTTGTGCTGATCAAGATAGGTTGTCTGATATGTGTGGAACCCTCCCTTGAAAAGAATACATCAGTGATTTAAAGTAAACAAGAGACAAGCCCTTTTGGCATATTTCATTTGGGTTTTTTTTGCTGAACCTTGCCCCATCAGTGGTCTATCCATTGTGTGTAGCTTCAGAAATTATGAGTTGGCCATGTGTTTCTTCCCAAGGAGATTCTCACTAACTTTAGTAGCAAAACTTTTCACTCTCAAATTCGAAATTTGATTGACGTTAAGGGATTGAAAGGAAGGAAACCACATGGGTCTCAGTCAAATTGCAGTTCACTTTATGAAAAGTCAACTGGGTTGTTTTTACTAAGATAACATCACAGATCTGAAAGTACTTCTATTCGTGAAAGGAAAATTTGTTATAATTTTCAGAGATCCGGGTTGAACTTATGTACTCTTCCCCTTTTCTTTGGCCAAAGTTTTGGTTTCCTTAGAAAATGTTGCACTGCATGTGGAATCTAATGGAGTAATGAACAGCACATGCAAGAAAAGAATAACTCTGTACTCCTAATTAATATTAAATAAGTCATCTTTAATTAGCTGCAGATCTGGTGATGTTGTCGGGTGGCTTTTTTACTTCAAACAAAGTTAATAAGGAAGCTGGGGAAGGTATACTGGCATTGAGTGGAAGAGACAACATCACACCACATTGAAATTGTTAATTAGTGATTCGTTGTTTTTTGCTATCTTAACACATGACCTACACAAAAACAGAAGATAATTTACTTATAAATGATGGGATCCATCTCGTGCCATCGCAATTAGCAATGTGAGGTCACGGGCTTGATCGGACAATATTTTTAAGCTCGCCCTGTTTCTCTTCTTTTAGTCTAATGGAAAGTAAAGAGAAATCAATTCAGCAGCAATGATACAGTGTAAAAAAAGTGATTAGTCATCCAATTTTGGCCATTTTTAGTAATGTATGTCATGATTCTGATTATACTTCATGACATGATCTGAAGATGCGAGAATCTCAGCTCAAGCTACATCAAAATAAATGATTTGAGCTGAATTTTCCGCCAACTGTTGGGTATATGTACATCAATTCTGACAGTTTACTGAAATCAATCTGCTTATCTGTGAGTTAGAGTGAGAGCGATAGGAAAAGAAGGGGAAAAAAGTAGTTTCCAGAGAGAGAGAGAGATAGAAGATTCATAAACTAGAGCCATAGAAATGAAAGAACAAAAGAAGAGATAACGACATCAACTATTCAAACTCGCCTTTTTAGGGTTTAGGTTCTTTTGCCCTTTCCTCTGGTGAAAAGCATCATTCTCTTCAAAATAAAGTGAATTTTTGTAAGGTATCTGGTTTCCATGGCCCATAAAAGATCATGTGGGGGTCATTATTTACTTATCTAAGCCTTCAAGCAGTTAATTTCAATGCGTTAGAATTAGCCTTACCTGGAAGAGGAGAAAAGTACCGGAATCCTGAAAAACCGAAAAAGAGACGTGTCGTGAGAGTTTAAAAATATTGCAAGACTCAAGCTTAGTTCTATAAATCAAGTCACATGATCTTATGGGATGATAGAACTATTCAAACCACACTTAATCGCGCTTAATTCTCATTGGTTAATTTAGACGGCATCCATATGAAGCATAGATGGTGAAAGTATTAAACTGCATGACTTCTGTGGTTAGCATTCTTTATATTAAAAATTTGCCTCAATGGCAACAATCCTGCAGTAAATTATTAAATCCCTGCACTGTTTTCAATTCCTCACACCCCAAAGTGCGAACATATAGTTACTTCTCATGAAAGCAAGACTCACAATATACAAAAGAACTGCTGGATGTCTTCTTCTTTGTCCCCTTCTTTAAGAAATATAATTAGCTGTAGTGGTAAGAACATGCTCGACCGTAAACAAAAGCAAGACATAGAATAGCATTTTTTTGCATCAGTGATTTTCCACATATTATTCGTTACAGCTCCCCCCGGTGTTGAACAAAAGACGGGAAAGTGTGAATGGATCTAATCTCAATCCCGGTTTGGGTCTCTAGATCACAGATCTAATCACATGAGTATGATCTGATCCGCATGATATTCAAAGGCTTCAGAAAGAAAACGAGAAGTATGGTAGATGATTGGATGAGAATCAGACCGCTGCCAAGAAACATTTTTAAAATGACTGGAAAATTGCGATAGAAAGTGCACATGACATGACATGACGTTGCTTTTGGTGCGCCACGGTTCACAAAATGAATTTGTACCCGAGAAAGATACCGTGGGCGTGCATCCGGAAGAGTTCAAAAGAAACCCTGTTTCATTCTCGGACAAATTCACAATCTTGCCTACTCACACTTCACATTCCCATTATTGCCAGTGAGGGGTTATTGGATTGCCTTGTTTTGGGCGATCTTTTGTGATGGGTATTCTCTTGTCTTGTCATGTGAGAGAGAGAGAGAGAGAGAGAGAGAGAGAGTGGAAGGAAATTCGTGAGACTTCCTTGTTCATTCACAGTACACGCCAAGCTATGTGACAGACACAACCCCTCGAGACGATAAGTTGATACTCCATTCAAACGTGTAAGGTAAAAAGGGCTCATAACCATGTACCATAAATAAACAATCAATACCCTTTTGGACAAAATACGACGAGTTGACACTCACTCACTCACGAGAGAGAGAGAGAGAGAGAGAGGACGGGAGAGCAGTGGAAGGAAATTCGTGAGACTTCCTTGTTCATTCACAGTACTCGCCAAGCTATGTGACAGACACCACCCCTCGAGACGAGAAGTTGATACTCCATTCAAGCGTGCAAGGTAAAAAGGGCTTGTAACCATGTACCATAAATAAACAATCAATACCCTTTTGGACAAAGTACTACAAGTTGACACTCACTCTCTCACTCACGAGAGAGAGAGAGAGAGAGAAAAAAAAGGATGGGCTACACTGCACAGTAGAATGGTCCACCACAGACGCAGTACACTACCATCAACGTCAAGCTTGAGCTTCTTCTGTCGAAGGAGGATACTTGGGGCACACGTGCTGCGAAAGTGGGACAAGCATAGATAATCACTAACTTAGCATCCTAATCAAATCCTTTCCCCCCTCTCCAATAATGCACTCTGACACCATCCAGATCTGGTCCGGATTAAACTAAGTTTATAGACTAAATCCCCATCAAGTTCAGTGATGGAGGGGAGGAGGGTCCACTCCGCGAAGGAGGTGGATCGCGATAAGATTTCTGGGAAGTGGGCCTTATCAACCCCAAGCGCATTTCAGCGCCGATGGGTGGAAGAAGCTGCACGTTTGAGCGCCCACATGAACTGCGGGGTGGAGCCGGAGTTTGACGAGAGAGCAAAAGAGATTGCTCTTTGCTCTTTGTTGCAGCAGGTAGTAGAAAACAGTTTTCAATTGTCGGTACCAAGAATAAAGCACCCGATTCAGTAGCACGGGCTGCGACTAGGGCTTGGTGTACGCTTCCTAATATCGCTTATTTTGAATTGAAATCAGGCCATGCAAGACGGATACCACAAGAAGAAAGAGACTATGTATACGTATAAAAAAAGAATGAGTGAAACGAGACTCATACTTTTCTTGTGGAGGATTTTACGTTGAGCTAGGTTTGATTCGATGACTTTGGCCTCCTGTTGTCTTAAAATTAGCGGCGGTGACATGATTATTGTCCGACCTCGTCCTTTCGAATTCGTATAGGCCATCAGATGTGTCCAAACTTGATTTGAAGAAAACTATGGTTTCTCGATTAGAGTATTCCTTGTTGTCCGGTTCTCTGGCCCGAGCCAACTTTTTCTTGAATTTTCCAAATAACGGAAAGAGATTGATGCTTGTGAAAGAACCATTTAATCATGGATATGGCCTACAACATCGTTTGGATTTTTATTAAGATGATTAAGGAGACTCAGCGAGGAGCGTGATATATATTTCCAACCCCGATTATGTTAGTAAGGTAGATTAGTTTATTAGTTGTTGATTTTTTAAAAATCATTCCAATTTGAGCGACCGAATTTTGAAAGTTTGGGATCGAATTATTATATACCATGCGCTGATTTCGATCGGAATACAATTTTACCTTTGCATCGACAATAATGAAATCGATATTGGATAGCTTATCGAGTAAAATCAAGAGTTTATCCATGTTATGTCATGATCGGAATCGTTCATGAACAATCATCAATTTGCCTATGTATTCATAACGCGAGCTGAATTTTATACTCTTTGATTCTTCTCAAGCAACACTCATAAAGGAAAAATATCAGCGCTTTCGAGGTATGCAAAAAGAAATGAAAATAGACAAATCCGGAAAAGAAATAATCAGTAGCGGTTGACGGCGTTGCAGTTGGTGCGGACCTCGCCCTCGTCGCCGGTGAGCACCTGGACGTTGCCGAGCTTGGCCATGGAGACGCCGAACTGGTAGTTGAAGAGCTGGGGCTGGGTGGCGAGCGCCGCCACAAGCGGCTTCGTCCGGGAGTCGGAGTAGAGGTACTGGTCGGTGGAGAGGAGGCCCATCTTCCACTGCAGGTTCTTGTAGTACGCATTGTCGAAGGCCTTCGGCGTCGTCCCGTCGAGGTATGCGTACTCCGACGACCACCGGCACTTCCGCTTCAGGTAGTTCGCGTACTGCGGGCTGAGGGTCGGGTCGGGTTTGCCGGTGGACTTGTAGTTGTAGAGCCGTGATTGGATGGATCCACAAGTGCTCCGCCCAATTGTGTGCGCGCCTGTTCAAGATGGCAAAAATACCCCAACTTCGTTACGAAATACAAAAATCAAGAAGAAGGAAAAATATAATTAAATTAAAAATGTAAAATTTTCAATTATATTTGAGGAATAATGCATGGTGATTTTTAAAATCAAAGTTGACCGAAAAATTTCATAAACTAATCCTTACATCCATTCCAAAAGCACCCTATAGACTAAAATTGCGATATAAATAATAAATAATTAAATTTCATCTCACTTTAATATGTGAGTTAATGGAATATAGTGTTTTTAGAATTTTAATTTTAATTTATTTATTATATTGATTTGAGAAAAGAAATTTTAAAAAAATAATAATAAAAGAAGTTCACCTGAGAGAACAACCAAGTCAAGGACGTTCAATCCTTGGGATTGGAAAAGCTGGAGGAGAGACGTGACGTTCTCGTGGCCGATCGGCACCCTGCCGGCCTCCTTGGCGATGGAGACTCTGCCGTCCTTGCGCCCGTACGGGACCATCCAGAATGGCCCGCCGGCCAGCACGGTGGCGTCCCTCGCGGCTCCTGTCAGGACGTCGGCGCACGATGCCGTCTTCGGGCAGCTCTTCTCGAGCTCTGCCTTTATGTCGTCAATTACCTCGAACCCCCTGAGAGTCTTGCTCTCCACGGCGCTCCTCTCGCTTCCTTTGTTGTTCAACAATATCGACGCGTCGCATCCCTGCACAATCAAATCGTAAAAACCGAGTCAAATCAAGCCGGCAAATATTCACATTTTAGTTTACTTTAATCTCAGAATTTTTGGGTTTGGCTTATAATAAGCTTTAATCAAGGTGGGCTACAAATTAGAACTCAATAAGTTAGTGATGTATAAGTGTGCTTTTTGCAAAGCAACATAACTTTAGGGAAGGAAATCATTCTGTTAATGGGTTTACAAACGTTGGAATCGACAAGTATTTGGATATTAGTTTAATTTCGTTATAATGTGATAAAATAGAATAATAAATTTAGCATGTTAAATTTTTGTATTACAAATAGCAATAGGACAAACTACGTACCCTGACGGCGCAATCGTGAAAATGCAACCTCATCAGGGCCGGTGCCAAAGTAGAATCCTTCTTAATCCATTCGTTCACTTTCCTGCTCACGACGGCCTCGAACTGGGGGCAACTGTCCTGGTAGTACTGGAAAGACAGCCCGTACCCTCTGACCGGCAGCCCTCCTGCACGGACGGTGGCCGAAACCAAGCAAAGGGCGACAAAAAACAGCACGGCCGACACGAAGGCTTTCATGGTTCAATGTGATTGGCGATCGACCGGCCGTGTAAAAGCTGTTTGTGCCGATGGATGTGCCGGAGATTGTTCGATGTTCGATGATGCAGACGGTGCCTGCCTCAGGAATTTATATACGATCGCATCGTATGTTTCTTTACAATTGAATTCGCTGGAGGCGATCGAAGTACGTGACATCCACTCCGGGCGGCGGTGGTTTGGTAATGACATGCCGGCATGTAGAGTTCTGGAGATGAATTTGGTCTTTTTTCTTTTTTTTTTAATTTATCTATTATTGAATTAGTTTATTTATTGATTCAATTGTTGACCTTGGAAGGATTAAATAATTAAATTGATATGAGAAGACGGGTGTTGCCACCAATGCCGTACTGGAGAACCACTACTCGGGATGAAAGCTCAATCGGATGGCTTTCTAGCAAAAAAATAGAAAAATGGAGGGAAAAAGAATGAAAGAAAGAAAGAATTAATTCAATAGATGTTGGACATCTTCAAGACAAAATGACACAATATTTAGGATATGTTTGTTTTGCGAAAAAATGAATGATTTGGAAAACATTTCTTAATAAATGATTGATTATATTGCTTACGAAAATAAATAAATGAAAAAATATTTTTATCGTCCACAAATATATTTAGACACAAATTATTAACTATAATAAAAATATTTTTATTAATTAATTATTTCATGATATAAAAGACTATTTTTAGGAAAATATTTTTTAAATCGTTCATTTTTCGCAAAATAAACAGACAGAAAAAGTAAATTATGTACTTCAATCTGTTAGCTCCACGTTTGAATTCAATTAATCTTGTAAATTTTTTTACATTGCCAACTCTGTCACTGTCCATAAATTGATAAGATCATCATGTCATGTTTTGTCCACTAGAGAACATTATTACAGATATAAATTGATATTTTGTTGTATTCTAAGATATTTAGGCCGTCTTAAGCAAACGGCAAGTGCACAGGGAGAATTATAAATAAATAAAAACAAGCATTAAATCTATTATAATTATAACAATTCAATCATAAATGTCTTTTTTTATTTGTCAATTTAATCCTAAATATTTTGTGATTATGTAAATCAATCAATCCGGCCAACACATCAACGCCGAATGGACTAAGCTAGCACAATTCCAAAAGGATTAGGATTGTCTCGATACAATTGCAATAAATTGAGAACTTTATTGATGATTTTCTCAAATGCACGCGATGCACACCCAAGGCCCACCTCATATCTTGCATCAATCTATTTTATAGTGTTCTTTTGATATCCATTTCTCAGTGCCGAGATCCTCAACATTGTTCATCTAATCTAATGGTGTCCCAACAAGGTGATCTTATGGCAATATGTGCACTCCCTATTGGTTCAACCTTTCCCCACTTCTCTTGTCGATGTGGTCACGCCCACATCCTACGTTAACATGACTACATCCATTTTGCCTTTGTTTCGTGCAAGGCTCGAGCTTACACATGATTAAAAATGTAAAATTAATATTTCTGTCATGTTTGTTTCAAGAATAATGAATCATTTAGAACAAATTTTTGAAAAAATGATTGATCATATCACTTACAAAAATAAATGAACAAAAAATATTTTATCATTCACGAAAAATGCTTTGACATTAATTATTGTCAATAATGAAAATATTTTTAATTGATTAATTGTTTCAAGTGATATAAACAATCATTTAAAAAAAATTCATTTTCCTTGAGATCCACATGAGACAGAGAAATCCAACAACTCTGTTGTGATACCACCCACTTTTTTTTTTGGGGGGTTTGATTGATACCACCAAAGTTATTAGACAGTTAGTGCAACTTTTGATGGTACTGGTAATTTAGTGCTGCCCAAGTTAGTCAAAAGTTAGTGCAACTTCTAATGGATTTGACGCCTAACAGTAACAACAACAGCATGATAATCTCTTTGAATTGAATTTGTCCTTGTCTATTTTGTGCGAGGACTGGCATACACACAATATGAGAGTGCCTGCAACTTCAATACTATTGTTTCTCGCATCTATTACGTTTTTGAAGTTTCAAGTATGAACAAAATTTGAAAACTTTTTTTTTTGGTAAACTCAATATTTTTTTTATCAATCCTACCATATTTCTATTTTAACTTCTCATTTTCAAACTTTGATCCTACCTCCTTACAAATTGTGGGAGTCGAAATCCACACTTGAATCTAAATCGTCCTCTAACCCTTCGAAGAATGGAGAAATTTGAACCCCCTCCTTTTTTTCCATATGAGAATGGTGGCTACTGAGATAAATCAAACTCAATGTTACTTCTACATGGATTTTACGGGGATGTTGGAGGATATTATTAGACATAATAATAGAAATTATGCATATTATTTGATATTTTGTAATTTCCTAAGAAAACTAACTCTCTCGTTATGTTAGATTACTTCATTTCATGCACACCTTCTTTGCAAGATACATATACCGTTTGATTGTAACTCATTAAATCAGCGAGATATACAATAATCCTTGCGGTTTTTTACTATGCAAATCTTCATCTCCATCCTTCTCAAATGGATTAATATGACTTCATGCTTTCAAGACAGTGCTCTTATGCCCTTATGTTTGTGAAAAAGTTTGAATTAATACCACGAAAAACTCTAAATTTGTATACCTATGCACCAAATACTCCAAACTAATATATTTAAGATGAATTTACTCTTTGTTAATTTCTATTAAATTGATTAATATCACGAAAAATCATAAATTAATATACTTAAATATACTTAAGTATATTTATTGATTGTCGCATGTCATCCAACTTAGCAATTTGATTATAAAATTTAACATAAACTAATAAAAAGTAAATGTATCATAAATGTGTCAAATTTACGATTAAATTAATCTTGAATAAATTTGTCACGAATATATTTTGTGATATTAACCCAAAAAGTTTAGAAAAGGGAAAACTTTATCACAAGTCAACAAGGAGCAATACATCACTTCCGCTTGTTGGCAACTTGGGCACGCACGTGCAAAAGATGTGGTCGGAAATCCCCGGGTGTCCCCAATAATGCAGTCACTGAACCTTTGATTAAGACTGAGATTTGTTGATGCGACCCTCCCCCGATCCATCGCCCATCTTTTCTTTTCCAAGAGACAGTGCCCGTCCGCACGAGCGGGATAATCCCCACTTCCCAAACATCACCGCCGGTCACTTTTTCCGGCCCTCTCCGAAGCGACTCGCGTCTTTTCACTCGCGTCGCCATCCCACCTTCTGCAATTATATATGTGCTTCAATCATTTTGATTAAGCACCATCTGATTTTGCCTCGCCAAGTTGATCGCGTTCTAAAGAAAGTTGTAGAAAAATTGTGGGTCGTATTCGCTTGCGACGACATGGGTTTTGAAATGATATCGACCCGACCTCCGTGGATGTTATTTTCATCACAAAAGAATCGAGCCCTGAATCTTTTCTTATCAGAAGAAATGGATTGATGATCGGAAAGAAGTGAATGAGAGTAGTGTTGAATCAGTCCACCATGCCAATCTTTTTTTCCATTTGCTTAGCTTTGGGAGAATTATGCTTAATATCCTATTAAACCCTCAAGCTTTAGGTTCGTTGTTACTTTTATCTTAAACCTTTTTGTTCAATAAAAAATCCTAAATTTAGATCCGGCCTTAATTTAACTCTTAACTTTTTTTTATCTCATAAAAAATCCAGAATTTTTTATTTTATCCCAATTCTACCATCCCATTCCAATTTTACCCTAAATTCTTTTGAACCTCATAAGATACAATCAACTTTTACTTAAATCACAAATCTGCTTCCGTTAATCCTCCATCCAAAATTTCTCGCGAACAACTAAGAGATAGACAATTCCCAAGTACAAGTTGTTGAGCATTCCGAGCTAAGCTTGGCATTCCGAGCTAAGTGTCTTGAGCACAAGCTCTTCGAGTGGAAGCTCTCCAACTGTGAGGATGGAACACTCTGGTGCATGAGAGCTTGAAGATTGAGCCACAAAATCAAAGATGCCCAAATGAGAAGGAAGGGAGACTCTTTTAAAAGTAAGAGCAATTGCAGAAAGTCAATCCTAATTGCTCTAGTTTTTATCCAAATTTCAAATATAGTTTTGGGTAATATGAAAATTCATCTCTAAACATATTTTTGGATCTAAAATTTAGGGAAAAACTAGAGTAATGACGTGAAAAACTACGTAAAATCACTAATGGTAGTTTTGGATAGAGGGTCAACGGTGGGAAATTTGGAACTCATGTTATGGTAAAATAGAAAATGGACCTAAAGCTGAGTTTTTTTTTTTTCACGAGACAAAAAATTTTAGAGTAGAATTGTGATCAAACCTAAAGTTGGAAGTTTTTTGTGAGACAAAAACAAGTTAATGGTAGAATTAGATTTGGACCTAAAATTTGATATTTTTGTGAGACGAAAAGGTTTAGGATAAAATTAAAACTAAAGTTAACATTTTAACTTTGTCAATATAATTATTCCAATTAATTTACGTTGGAAATTATCAACATAATGATCCAATCATCACCGGCTTTCTCATGTGACACATTGTGCCATAAGTAGTCCGTGTTTTCTGGCCCCTTTTGGTTTCCAAATATTTTTCTTCATTCGGTGGTTGGCAAAGCCAAACTGACTTCGTTTTACCAAGTTGAACGCTATTTTGGCTTTTGCATTCTCGCCCCTATCTTCTCGGCCCTTCTTTTCCCTATTCTTTCAATTAATTTATAGCCTTTCCTCCCCTTTCTTCATGCGTACTTTCCCTTAATTATGATTTAGAAGCAAATATAGCTCTCGCTCCTTCCAATAGATTAACGTACTAAAATCAAGTCTCATCATGAAGACCAGCCCTCGTTTTTGAACAAAAGCTCTCCCGTCAAACGTCAAATCGGGTGCCCACTGTCCACATCCCAAAAGCAGTCGCGGCGTCACTTTCCTCATCGTTCCCTTGATTTCGGGGCTCCCGGATTCCAATTACATCTTTCTCATGATTGCCATGATATGTTTGATTAGATTAGGCGATGTAATGCTTTTCGGACTTGGTTCTGAGGACGATTTCCCTCCACTAAAGAGTGGCGAACGAGGCCTCCCATCAATCATGAGGGTCAACAAAATACGTGCACTGCACTCTGCCTTGTTCTTGCGCATCTTTTTGTTGTTTAATTGTAACCCACGTAGATAGCCACGACGCGTTAGCCGGTCGAGTCAACCTGCACCGATATGAAAAAAGGGTGGTGATGACGATGACGATGACGATTATGATTTCATTCGTAGCTGAGAAGTTCCGTGCGCGCGGAAGTGCTGGTAACTGCAACCTGCATGTTAAAAAAGAAGGAAGAAAAGGGCATGTATGTCATTTCTTGAAATTTTCTTAGATCGTGTGAGGTAAGAAGGGAAGGGATAGGGGTAGTGAAATTGAGGGAGTGATCTTCAATTTTCTAGTTTCTGAAATATTTACTTTCCACTCTTGTCAAAGACGAATGGTATGTTTAAAATTTTAAAATAGGGAATGATTATGCAAAAACAAACGACAAGCCTCGCTTCCTTACAAAACTGTATCATTGGGAATCGAGCTGTAAACTTAGATGCAATTATTTTCCTGAGAATTTCATGATAAATGAATATATTTTTCATAAAAATCATTTTCAAGAAAAATAGTGAGTTTTCATTTATTTGATATTCTAGGAAAAGTGAATCTCTTCTTACTAGAAGGGAAAGTCGCATTCTCCCAATCTAAACTTGTTTTTAGTCCATCGATTAATTTTTTGTCATTTTAATGCTGGAAAATAATTTCTCGAAAACAATTTTCCTTCAAATGAATGGACTCTTAGATTTTCCTCATTACGGTGTTGAGCGTCTTAATCATTTTAGAATTATAGACATTAAGATTTAAGACCTTTAAAAGTTGTCAATTTTGAATTAGAATGAGTTTTTATTTATTTTTATTGCGGTTGGAAACTCGGAGTAGTTTCGGTATTTTTGCAGGCATTCTTAAGGAAGAAAAAGGAAAGAAGACCAACAAGATTTCTTAGCACGGTTGTTTGGTGTTTCTTAATTTGAGATCGAACTTCATTTATTAAGCTCCTCAAATTTTACGAACAGTATGAGACGAATAAAAAATATATATTTTATAAGTAAAACCACCCTCCATTACTTGATAATCTTTTCCAAATAAAATAGCTCAGTCTTGTAGAGAATTCATGTGACACGATTGGTGGCCTATAAGTTATGAGCTGAAACAAATAGCGTTGAAGAATCAACAGCCTGAAGCCTGAAGGACCACAAGAGAAATCGACAGCCTGAAGGAGCACAAGAGATCAGAACGACATGCCCGGCCCAACCATTTTAGATGGGGTACGAGCTTGTTTGAAATACTGAAGACCCAGTGATTTTGTTTGAAAAACAAAATCATCTTAAGACGTGATTATTGGACGTGAGGCTACTGACAAGTCACGTCCAATGACAAGCGCAATGGGTCCGGTCTAATTGACAACGAGCTATCACATCAACCAAGCTCAATCATCGATACTTCGCAGAGATGTTAACAACCTTCGTCATGCAACAAAGAACTGCATAATGAGAGAGAGAGAGAGAGAGAGAGAGAGAGAGAGAGAGATGGGAATCTCCTTTCTTGGAAGCTCTTTTCCAAATCCTTGCCTTTCAACTAATAACCAAAGTCATTCGAGTCCTGGAGCAATATCAGACAACAACAGGACAAATATGACAGACAAAGCTACTATGGCTCGCTCATCGACCAAAACATCTCATTATTGATGAAGTAAGTGTCGACGAGAGAAATTTCATCCCTGCAGACCCACCTGGGAAGTATGAAATGACATAGTAGACCAGTGCAAGAACCTACAAGCAATTCAGACGTGTCAGCTAAATTTTCATTCAAAATTTTTACATAAAGGAATGTTAGATGCACGTGACTTGTGAATGCAGTACCTGCAATATAGAGAAGAGCACAGAAAGGAAATAACTGTGAAGCACCATCGAGACATATATGGTACCGACCATGGTGCCAACAAATCCCACAGTGAAAGGAAGCCTCTGCATAATCAGTAAACAAAGAACAATGAGACTTGGAAGAATCAAATTGATTAAGAAAGGAAGAAAAGCACCAAAATGCCGAGTGAATACTTCTTTGGACGACATGTGAGAAAGCTGATTCATTGGACCCTTGAGAGCAAAAAAGGATCCAATGATAAAGCAACACCCAAGCGTGAAGCATATGGCGAATTTCTGGGGCATCAACACCATGACTGGGAGGAACATCGTAAAAGCAATCACAATGAAGAAGACACCGCTAGCCAGAAATAAACCAAAATACATGAGAGCCTTCCCTGAAGGCACTGTACTGGCAGCAGATTGGAAGTTCCCAGGTAATTCCCTCACACCTTTCGAAACCCTGAACAAATGTCAAGGGAAATACATAAGCAAAATAACCAATTAGAAACAGTAATACTGCCCATGACCATAAAAGCCTTTAAGGGTACAGTAGAAGTTCATGGCTTCTGACATATAACATGATCGTTAAAATATCTATTTTTGCGATTTGAATGGAATTACAATTTGCTTTAACTAAAATCTGAAACTAGTGCAACGATGAGAACAGGAAGAATCAGTTGACTTAATCAAGATTTGTCTCCAGTCATGATTCTGTCACAATTTACCATTTCAGCAGAGTCCTTAAAAAAACCCTCAATTCATGGATGTATAGATCTAATTTCTACTGTCTGTCCAGATAAGACTTAAGTCCATCCATAATGTGATTTTAGATTGGGCTCTATAACTATAAGCGGCACGCTAGAAGAATTCAATTCAATGGTTCAACCCACTGCGACTGATCTGATTAGGATGATTCTCTGCTTCCTCTTCTTCTCTTAATATTAATGTCTGGAAAAATGAAATGGTAATATTGACTTCTGATTCTTCATAATCCTGCTCGCAGAGTTTAACTCTGTATAAGAAATTATTGCATAGATTCTCCAAATAAGTACACCACACAAGATTGATCTTCAATTTCTTTCTAAGCTACATTACAACTTAATTCAGAATCTTATAATCATTATTTGAGTTGATTTGTGACTCGAAAATATGAGGAAGAATGTTGTATGAGATTATTTTCTAGATTCTCAAGAAATACTTTCTTATGACTTAGTTATGCTTTTTTTAGCTACATTAGAACTTAACATCAATTCTCGTGATATTCAATAATCAGACAGGGATGCAAATAAACTTTACACAACAGAATACGAATTAATTTGACAATTACAGTGGAGTAGCTTCAGGAGGATCTTCTAAGAAGGCAAATTCATAATGCAATTAAGTTAGCAAAAATGCATCATTGCTTTAGACCATGGTGAATCATTAAAAGACACACAATATTCTAAGAGAGCATTAAGGAGTCCTTAATTCCCAGAGAACCACAATTGATAGAAGGAGGAGAATAAAACAGATGAACTTCGAACCTCATAATCTAGTTATACGGCCAAACAAGGAAGGCACAACTTGAAAAAGCAGCTATGAAGTCAAAGTACACAGCTACCTACTGAATTATATAAAAAGAAATATAAAAAATTTACAGAATCATCACACGAACAGAAGATAACTAAAGCGTAAACAAAATATTATATTAAACAACACTTGTTCATTCACAAAGAGCTATACTGCTAATAAATAAGAATGCTCATTCAAGAAATACACAAAGGCAATTTTCTGCTGGACAATATCCTCGCTTTGTAAGTCCTGCGACAAACAAAAGAACAGGGAATCACAGCCAAAAGCCATTGATTGTTGAGTACCAGCCTGGTACTACCAGGGTCAATATGCCAAGAAACCATTTGGGACATCTCTCTTGAATGATATTGCCAAAATGAAACAAAATATGGTTTCTTTATTACTTGCTATGATATTTGAATGAAGCTCTCATAGCCCCAGACTAACAGTAAGATAAACGCGAATCAATTCTTCAATTCCCTAATGAGATTGCCCTTCCTACTTCCAGTTACACAAGCACATAAGAGAAAGGAGGCTGCACATGGTAACATTCCAATAGCGCAGCTAAAGCAAAGAGAACATTAATGAAACTTTTTTAACAGATCAGAATTATCCAGATAAACATTGAGTTTGAGACAGATAGTTTGGGACTGCTTTTTAAGACAAGCAGCAGCGCTAATTAGGACTTCCCTGCCTTGGATTAAACTAGCAATGAACATTTTCCAGGATGCAATCCCGCTGGATACGACATTTACCCATGTAATCTTAACATGTCACAATCCTTTAGGTGCATGATTTTACAGATATATATCTCCAAATTGTCATACTAGGCAATTTCACCCAGCTCTTTGCCATTACGCACATACAATTTGGGCTGGCAAGCAAGATCCTAGGCACGAATACACTCCAAACACTTCCCCTACCATATTTATGGTCAAGAACCTACGAAGTATTAACAGAGGAATGAATTCATTCTGAGAAACGGAAACTGAAAGAAATCGACTTCGTTAAATCAAAGACACCGGTCGAACTTAGCATGCCTTAACTAATTACTAAGTCTAAAACGTTTCTCAGTCAAGCCAGGTGGAAATGACAAATGACAATAACGAGATAAGAACAGTATCCGTGGCCACAAGTTCGCTGCAAAACAACGCCGCGACGCCAACGCACATACAAGAGACATACATCCACAAGCATCCATCATCAACAGCCACGGCTCGACATGTTTCCACCCCGAAACAAGCCGGTCGAGCCTCCAATTTTAGCAGATCTAGAGAAAAACCGCGCAAGCCACCTAAATCCAAACCATATGGACTCGTATAAACACGAATCAGAAAGAGTCAGAGAGAGAGCTTACACGCTGAAGGTGCCGGAGACAGTGTCGTTGGCGGACCTGACGGCAGATTCGATGTCGAAGCCGATGCCGAAGCCGGCGTCGTCACCGGGCTCTGTGGAGGCGGCGTAGGAGTTCCAATCGGCCAGCAGAGAGGACGCGGGCTTCTGCGGGTCCGCGCCGGAAGCGCCGCCGTCGGGCGAGAACCACGACTGTGCCATCTTCTGCATCTCCGCGTTTTTTTCTCCAGCCGCCTCAGGTCAACCCCGATCGGAGCCTCGAAAGGACGAGAAGAAATCCTCGGAATCCTACTTCGCGGATCGAGGGCTGGGCGCTGGGGGATGGAGTCGGGTCGCTCGGAGCACTGTACCGGAAAAGCTTACGAGTTAAGGAAGGATTGGCGTTTGGAGCTGGGGACTACGATTTGCAGTGTGACGTAAGGAATCATCTTTATTTACCGGCGCACGAAGAGGATAGGAAATCGTAAATTATTTTTCCTCGCCTTGATTGAACTAATAAAAGATATTTTTATTATTATAATCGATGCGTTTATCAATAAGAGGAGGGAAAGTCACACAATGTGAATCATAAATTTTTAATTTATTTAATGTAATTCATAAATTTTTAGTACATATTTAATTTAATTCCCGAACTATATAAAATATTTAATATAATCTATTTTCATTAATTCGAGATCAGTGACTATATTGAATATTTACCAAAAGTTCAAGAATTTTATTGAACAAATTAAAAGTTCAAAAATCATATTGTATATTAGGTTAAAGTTCAATGACTACATTAAATAAATTGAAAGTTCATAGATCAAGTTGTATATTGGATTAAAGTTTAGGAATTATTTGTGTCATTACTTTATAATAAAAAAATATTTGTTTGATGATTTATTTTCTCATGTGATGTAACATATAAGATTAAGAATTTTATTTATTTATTTCAACTTGATGATTTTCTATGAAACAAATGAAATTGATATGTTAAAAGTCTGGAACTTTGCATTCATGTATCACCCATTTTCTAGTGATTATACAAGCACCTTTCATCCACACTTCATACATGGGAGGCCTCACTGTTCATTATTTCATTTAGAGACGGTCAGATGAAGACGTTGAATTATGTGGTTTTGGTTGTCGATATTGAAGTTGGCAATACAATCTAGAAGGGTATGGATATGTTATTTTTGAAACTTGAAAAACTATTGCAAATGTTAGCAGCCAACACTTGAAAATTAACAAAAGCAGATGATATCAAGTACCAATGGTGCTATTGAACATATGTAAAAATAACGATCAAATAAAAAATAGCATACAACAAATAATAGTGTTTTGACTTTATCCCAAACCTACGTCAGTTATTCAATGCGGATTGGAATTCACCACTAATCATCACTTTGAGTTTCAATCAACAAATACACATCATATCAACTGCTAGATCTCATTATCAGAATTGAAGTACTACTATTTCTCTTTTACCCGATCTCATCTTGATTACAAGAGGGCAAGAACATCACACTGGAAATTTCAAATGAAGAATTTACAATTTGATCAATGGAAAATAACAATGAACAATATTAATTTTCTTTATTTTTCGTGTATCTTCCTTTATATAGAACATCGTCAATATTATCCTTGGAGATAGTTTTGGAGCAAGTAAGAGTCGTTAGAAGTCACTACTCGAGATGAGATTACCCATACAATCTGCTTTCTTGAACATCAACTATTCTCTTAATAATTTTCGATTTCCCTGCTATAGACTTTCCAACTATTAACAACTATAATTTTTGTCTCGAACAATCATCCTCAAACAAACACGTTAACCAGCATCTTTAAGGACTCGTGATCAGCACGTCAACTGCTCTTATTTCTTAATAGCAACATGCACTTATTATCATTAGTCAGTTGGTTCTATCCACAATTAAAAAATAGAAAATGACTTGCAACTCAACTTCCAATGATACTTCCGAGCATATCAACTTCCAAAGACTCTTTGCTGACGAAAGATCAACCACTATTCTTGCAAGCCTTCATGAGCACCTCATCAAAATTAACTTGTTCACCTCTTGTCAAAATCTATATAACTGTAATTTGTCTTCACTGAGCTATTTAGCTCTCATTAATATCATCACAGTTTTTTAAATCACCGGGAACATCTGCACTTAGATATCATACTAAAAATAATTTTAGAATCATCAAAATTACGTAAGATCTTCTCCAAAGGTTAAGACTTCACTATAAATTCAAATTATCAAGACCTCGACCATCTTCAATAATTTGAGACAAGCTTTAAGGCCCTCAGTTCTAGGTAGTGAGACGGAGTCAAGGATCATGACTTAAGAAGAAACCACTAAAGCCTTCGAATTGTGCTCAGTGGAAATAGAATGTACGGTTTCATTTAAGATTGCGCGTTTATTTTGCGAAAAACGTTATAATAAAGAAAAATATTTTCCGAGAAAGTATTTTTCAGGAAACTAATTAATTTTCCTTTGTTTGGTAATTTATTATCGAAAATGTTTTCTAATGTTTGGGTCTCACTAGAAAATGATTTCAATTTCATTTTCCTAAAATGATTTTTTAATATTTTTATTTTTTATTCGATTTTTTAATTACTTTTATTTTTTTCCTTTATTTTTTCCTTATTCTTCTTCATCGCTCCCCTACTTCCCATGCGTCATCCCTATTTGCTTCCTTGGCAGTTCCTCACCGGCCAGCTCACGAGGGGCAAGCTCGAGCCTTGCTACTAGAGGCCCCAAACTCACCCGATTAGGCCAAGCTCGAGGCTCGTTGCCCAAGACCATGAGCTAGCTTGATTTGGTGAGGCTCAAGGCTCATTGGCCTCAAGTGAGGTCATAGCCTTTGGTGACGAGGTTTGAGCCTTACCGCCAAAGGCCGCGAGCTCCCCCAATCTAGTGAGGCCATCGCGGCTAGCAACAGGCTGAGAATTAGCAAAAAAGTAAAAGGAAGAAAAGAAAAAAGAAATAATTACAAATATAAAAATTTGATTTAAAAAATAAAAATTCAAATTCAAATTTTTTTAAAATATATTTTTATAAAAGTAATTATTTTGTTAATAAGCACCCCAATCTAAGCTTTTGTAGAATCGGAAAATATTTTTTGATTCTTTCAAAGAGGAAATCATTTTATTAAATTTAAGCTTTGATAGAAAATCATTTTCCATTGACTAGGAAAACATTTTCTATTTCTAAGTGAACCAAATATCGAAGAATGAGGAAAATGTTTTGCCAAATTCTTTTTTCTAAGAAACAAATGCACCGTTATTAAAGTCTTTCGAATTGCATCCAAAGAATCAAAAGGGTTCTTTACAAACTTGGAGATTATGGATTTTATCAATTTCCAACAGCTAATGCAAATTGGTACATTGTTTTGTTGTTTTTCATAGTGCAGATTCATTATTCTTTACCGACCCAAAAAAGAAAGAAAGATGGAATATATTACTCCCACTGTCTAATATTACAAAAAATATTAATCTTCATCTCCAAATTGAAATAAGACATTTTAAACAGACAAAAATACTGAAAAAACTTCAGTTAAAACAAATACCATTTATAAACTTGCTAATTGTTATATTTTACTTTTTGACGAGGCTTATTTCGAATATAGCTTTCATGATTGTACAATACTAAATCGTTTTCATTTGATGTTTTATGTGCTTTAGATACTCGTTTTTCCTGCCACATAATAAACTTTGGCCTTCATAAAATGCGATATTCATCTATAAAACAGCAGGAAAAATGATACAAATCTCATCCTTTCCTCTTACAATACATCTCATATTAAAGAAAATGCATACACATATGCTCGCACAACTCGCGGACTAGGAACAAGATACGTGCGTGTGCTGCAGTGGATTGTTGCAACTAAAACTACTACTGCTGTAGCATTGACATCGAAATGGGAAAAGTGATTGCTTTGCGATGTCCATATGTCTGTCACTGCCCAATTCCACCCATTGAAAATAAAAGAAGATTGGTAAAAGATTGTACAAAAAATTAAGGGGGATCAGATCAAGTCAGTTTTCCTTGCTAATGCGCACGCATGTTAAAAAAGCAAGAAAGGGAGGGGGAAAACAGAGAGGCGTCGTGAGTCTTGACAAGAGCAGATCCTGTTCAAGTGAGACCAACGTGAATAGTGGTCTTCTCGAGGATGTCTGAGCATTTTAAGACTTTCCTTAGACGTGAAAAGACTCGAACGAACACAGGAGGAGGAAATTGCCAGGATATCAAGAAGACAAGGTCATAGCACTTTCAATAGCTGCACCTCAAATATCAAAGGCTCGTTGGCATGCGACAAAAGGCTCCTCCGAGGTCCAAACTGCAACCGTCAAATGAGAAATAAACCGATCAGAGGCGAAATTAACAGTCCAGGAGACAAGAAGCGTGTCCTGGGAAGTGGAAAACATAATTAAGGGACGACCTGAAGAAACAGGAACAAAGAGATTGAGAGTCAATACCTCATCAGGGATTGGCTTCAGGTTTTCGTTTATGTATCCAACAGAAGGAGGGATCAGCCCTCTCCTCTTTCCTGAGAAGGAAATAGTGGAATTTGTTTCAGCAATTTCATCGACGCCTCATTCAAACAGACATAAACAAAGATTTCCTCAGATTAACAAAAAGGTGAAAGGGAAGAAAGCTGGTTTGGGATATTAGCACTGAAGTAGACAAGATAGGCTAAGAATGCAGACCATTTATGAGGCATTTTTGTGACTGAGATAGAATGGAAGAAAATAAACAGAATCAGCAACCTAATAGAGATGACCAGCATTGTTTTGAGTCGTTTGAAAAATTCCTAGTTGTGCATTTACATAAGTGTCACATATCTTTCAGTCTCAGATAGTACCTCCAACCTTCATGCCAATCAGAATTTCCTTGAGACCCCTGATGATCTGTCAAGGGGACAAGCAACCAAAAGATAATTACCCAGTTATATTTTCTGCCAACTTTCGTTTGGAAAGAAAAGGATAATGACCAAGAAACGGATAATAATGAATAGAGTTCATCAAGAACAAGAAAAGAGTGACATAGAGTCATGATCTTTGTTCATCTTCATTACATGATTTGACTCTATGATTCCTTTCCCTATTGCTAACCAGATTAGGGAAGAAACAAAGGTGAACACTGATCTGTATTGCTGGGGCTGAATGGGACTGGGGCTGAATGGCACAAAAAGTCAGTCGAAAAGGGTTTAAGAACCATAAAAGGATGCAAATGCCAATATCAAACACTTCTGACTCTGTTTACAATGGGAAGGTGAATAGCCATGTGCGGACAGAGAACTAATCTAACTCGTGTTGTATCTTGTCACCCAGTCAAATAGAAATAGAGATCCTGTAACACCAAGTTCTAGATTCGTCATGCTACCTATGAGAAACCGAGCTTACTTGGTTCTCATCCAACTGAAGTACAATGGGCATGCTTTCTCCACTAAACTGATCTACAGTACTGCATTCAAAAAGCCATGAGTCAGAGTAGTCGGAGAATACATCTGGAAAGACAAAATAACGAGTTATCAGGATAGGCCAAAAAATAAAACGAGATCAAGAAATCCACAGCCCAAAACGTGAGCCTCGGCATCAAATATGACATACAAATTACCTATGAACGAAATACCCATTTGAGCGCCGGCACACATAATTAACTTCAACAAGGTCTCCATCATGGGCTTCTGATCCTTCCCCTTCAACAATCTCTGAGAAAACAGGAACTCAGAAACTTTCAATGAAAAATATTAAAATAAATCCCAGATAATACCCACTGCAATGCTTCGTGTAATGCCTCATTTCCTATATACTAAATCACTTACGGTACTACAACAGATAACTTCCAGCAGAATCATCCCTCGCAGGTATTGATGGAATAACCCGTGTATTCATAAAAAAGAAGAGTAAAAGGAAAGAGCTTATTGCCGCAATTCTGTGACACATAATCCATGGACTAGTGCCCAAATAGTCAAATGATAATGACACAACAGCCACAAGAATAAGTCGTTCAATTTCCAACTTGACTTTATAACTTGTGGTTCCACAAGAAAAGGCGGCCACCATGTTTCCAGGAAACTAAGGGGAAATTATTTGAATGCCATGTACCTTGAACCCTCACCCCATCCGGAAGCTTCGACGTCCTGAAGACTTCAAAAGTTGAAGCTCATAGCAATCAGAAACAGTGACTTACTTTTTGAAAAAAGAGGAGATAATTATATATACTAAATGGAAAGCAAAATGAAAGAAAGAAAAGAAAAGACAGATTGGCAGTTAAAAAATTATACTTTCCCCCAACATTAATTAAAGCACAATGAGAAGATCTAAAAAGCACAGTATTCTACCGAATCACTTCAGGTTCCTTCATCTCAAACATAGGTGCGGCAACAGCAGGTAGAGAATATAGAACAGATGGAATAAAACCCATAAACTCCAGAAGCAATGTCCTGCGTAATTTCTTGACAGGAAGCGATGGATGTTTTACAAGAAAGAGTCTGCCCTCACCAGTGTCAGATTGCCCACTCTCCACAGCAATGCTGTCATAAAAGTCATCAAATTGATATATCAACTTCAAGATAGATGCATCCTCAGGGGATTGATCTTGAAAATAATAGTTTTCTTTCTTTTTTTTATTTTATTCAGAAACTCGTTTCAGTGCATAGCACAGCCAAAAGGCAAAACACACCTCCAAGTGAGAAAGCAGGTTCCTTTTAATTAAAGTCTGGGAATAATGCTGAAGAAGGACTAAGATAGGCAAACTTGTCATGTCTGTGAAGATCCCATAGCAATGATATCTTGCCGATGCATTAATTATAACAATCAAAGCAAGAAACCAAGTCACCGTGCAAGACTCTCTATTTCTCTGTCACCTTTTCTTTCTGATCTAATGAGTTGAAGTTCTGAATCAAACAGTGGCCAATCATAAACACAATTTGAGATAGCAAGTCCAAATAATTCATGACCAATTGGCTCTTCACCTAACAACTTTTCATAGAGAATTAACGTCGTCTTGTCCTGTTATTCAATAGTTTTCCAGCATAACAACTAACAATGTAGTAAAGCAATCGGAGAATGTCCTAAAGTTGCCCGGGGCAACATTCTCCAGTTCAATAAGCACGCCTAGTACATGAAAAACAATTTCAATGTGTCGATAAATCAATGCAAGTGGCGATGAACATTTCGCAATTGACCACCCTTCCCGATCATTTACTGGTACAAGATTTACCAACCCAAAAAGAACACTTTTTTACTGCATTTTTGGGAGTTCTTCTACTACCCGGACCAGATGCAATCGAATTCTCCACATGAGAAAGCGTCAGCTCAAATCCCAATGCTCATCGCCTCAAGAGAAACTCGCACTGCCACCAAAGCGCCAGGCATACCAGAGAAATCGACCAAACCATGGTCATTCCCAGCTACCGAGATCAGTTTGCCTCACTAAGAGGTTGTTCGATGCGTGGAATGGAGACAAGAACACGAATCGATGTCGGAGACGAAACCGACAAACGTCCGCAACAAGATGGAGTTCGTGTTTACCTGCGGACCTGCGGAGAGCGCGTGGAGGCTGAATTGGGTTTCGGTACAGAGGATGAGCGTGCATTCTGGAATCGAAGGAAGGAGAGTCGTTGAACAATGATGACGCGGTGATGGTGATGAAGGTCGACACTCGCTGCTGGTCGAGAAGCCAACGGACGAGGCTTCGCCGGATAAGGCTTCCGTCGGCACGACGCCCTTCATTCCCCGGCCCACGTGGCACGTGAGACGCCACGGAAGCCACGTCAGCATCCCACGTCATGAATTGAGACTTAAGTCGTCGTTAATTGGCAAGTGGCTAATAATTAATTTTCAGATCCTTCATCTTGATATCTTTATTCTTTTAGATTTGCTCGTAACTATGATTAAAAGTACGAAAGGAAATTGTGGATCGTATTGTATATTAAATTAAAATTTAAAAATTATTTGTATCATTTTTTTAAAGCATTATTAGTGATTATGTGTTAATAAAATTCGAACTGTATATGTTACATTTTTTTTTGTGTTATTCTTTAATTTTCAACTTATTTTTCAAAATTTTATAACATTTTTGTAAAGTGTGGAAGTCGAATTCTACATTTAAAACTAGACTTCATCGTCCCTAAAAGTCGAGAAGGTAGGAAATTGAACCATTTACCTTCCACTTCCCATATAAAGTATTTGCTAGCAATGTTGGGTCCTTCCACTCTTGAAAACTTTTACTCCGCCTCTTTACCTTGTTGATTCTATCATGAGAGTGATAAACAAGATCGGGAGAACCCCTTTGTAAAGGAGGATTCAATTGCACTAAAAATAATCTTATAAATTAGAGGCTCCTTCATAATCACATTAAAATATTTGTGCTATTATTTTGAATTAAGATCCAACTTTGACAAATACAACAATACAAACGTTACAAGATACGTATCACGTAGTTGAGTTTGACCCATGGTTTTACTGATTTTACTTTCAGCTGATTTCATGCATTCCCTCTGTTAATAATTTGTGTCAATAATCTTTCAGTTGATTTCATTAAACATCACATGAATTAAAAAAAACACCCTCAACATTTTCGTGTATCCCCCAACACATTCAAAACTTCTTACTTGACGATTTCTCTGTGTAAATGTGATCTCTGGCGGGCGGTAATAATCTGCTCATTCGCTCGAGCCCGACAAGGATGCCGGGCCCCTGCCGGTGCATGGCCGATGACACCGTTGCTCCTCCAGCCGCTCCCTCCGTCTCTCTCTCTCTCTCTCTCTCTCTCTCTCTCTCTCTTCTCTACCATGTGATTTTTTATTTTTAATTCTCCATCCTTTTAGTTTCGCACATTTTCTTTCTGTAATTTTAGGACAGAAACACCCTCGTGGCCCGCGCAAAGCCGTGCACGTGAGGCTCGCGTGCTCAGCGGCCTCCTACTTTCTCGCCGGCGACAAGCTCAGGTCGATCGAGACAAGTCGGTCACGTTTAGAGGAGAGGGCACTTTGGAACAAATTCCCAATTTTGATGGGGAACTTTTAGAAATCGACAAACTTCGGGGGACCTGCAAAACGAAATTGATACGTTGCTTCCCGGAAATAGGTGAGCAAAGGGAATAAAAATAGTAATATTAAAAAAAAAAAAAAAGAGCAAAGAAATGGGAGAAGACTATAAATACGAAAGTCTCCGATAAAAAAAGCATCAATAGAAGGATCTAGAAACCCTACTTTGGAAACTCCCCTATATAAACACTCTTTCCTTAACCCTTCACCATCCCCATTTTCTTCCTCCTCCTCCTCCTCCTCGTGAATCCGAGCTGCTGGTTCCTCCTCCGTCATTCCTTCGCAATCAAGCAAGCAAAGCAAGCGAGCGGAGAGTCCGGCGATGGCGGGGGAGACCGAGACGTTTGCCTTCCAGGCGGAGATCAACCAGCTCCTCAGCCTGATCATCAACACCTTCTACAGCAACAAGGAGATCTTCCTCCGCGAGCTCATCAGCAACGCCTCCGATGTAAGTCCCTCCCCCCTGGCTTCTGCGAGCGGTCTTGTCTTTTCCTAAGTTTCTCGAGACGGAATCGTCGGGATTGTTGTTTTTTTGATTTTGCTCATTTGAGATCTGGTTATACGTGGACTTGCTAGATTTGAGGACGGTCGAGGGATTTGTCGCTCCAGGTGTCTGGTGCGATGCGTTCGTTCCTCGTGTTCTGAAAGAGACGGAGTGTTTAGGGCGCGATCCCCCAGTGGAGTGTGTTGGTTGTTGCTTTGGATAGTGTTGTTGTTTTGTATCTAGAGGTTCATGTTCTAGCGGAGATACGCCGTTGAAGGAGATCCGTGCGTTTCTCGATTGTTTTTTATTTTTTCACATGGCTTGTTAGGGACTCATTTGCTTCTAGTTATTAAGAAGCGTATCAAAGCATCATAATTTCTACTATTCAGAATTAGGCTCCTGTTGTTTTAGTGAAGTTTTTCAAAAATCATTTATTTTTCACGGAACATATGGAGTCCAAATAGGAAATACTCTTGCTGTCATCCTTTTGCTGCTGTACGTCCATGTTTAATTTGAGATGCTGGGTCGGGAACCGTGCATGCTGGAAGGTCTCACGTGCGATAATCTTGATGTTGTTGAGTCAAACAATTTTATTTGATTACCTTACGGAAGACGTTTATTCCGCTAATCCGGGTATATTGTTGTATGGACGCGATCTTTTTCAATATCTAGGTCTATTGTATGTGATACTGGCATTGACTGAATGTGATGACTTGGATGGAGTCAAAGTAGAGTCTATCATGAGCATACCTACTAAAACGCCATATCTGATTCAAATTTATCTGTTTATAGGCTCTGGACAAAATCCGATTTGAGAGCTTAACAGACAAGAGCAAACTTGATGCTCAACCGGAGCTCTTCATCCACATTATCCCCGACAAGGCGAACAACACACTGACCATCATTGACAGTGGGATTGGCATGACCAAAGCTGGTGAGTCTCTTGGTATCCTGATTTGATGTACTTTTCCTTGAATATGATTGTTTACTGACTGTTTGAATTATTCTGGCAGACTTGGTCAACAATCTTGGTACCATTGCCAGATCTGGAACCAAGGAATTCATGGAAGCACTGGCAGCTGGTGCTGATGTGAGCATGATTGGTCAGTTTGGTGTTGGGTTTTATTCGGCTTACCTTGTAGCCGAGAAGGTTGTTGTCACTGCCAAGCACAATGATGATGAGCAGTATGTTTGGGAATCCCAAGCTGGTGGATCATTCACTGTCACCAGAGACACTTCTGGCGAGATTCTTGGTAGGGGAACCAAAATCACTCTCTTACTTAAAGAGGATCAGCTCGAGTACCTTGAGGAGCGTCGCCTTAAGGACTTGATCAAGAAGCACTCTGAATTCATTAGCTACCCTATTTCCGTTTGGGTTGAGAAGACCACTGAGAAGGAGATCTCTGATGATGAGGATGAGGAAGACAAGAAGGACGAGGAAGGGAAGGTTGAGGATGTCGATGAAGAGAAAGAAAAAGAAGAGAAGAAAAAGAAGAAGATCAAGGAAGTGTCTAATGAGTGGTCTTTGGTGAACAAGCAGAAGCCCATCTGGATGAGGAAGCCTGAGGAAATCACCAAGGAAGAGTATGCTGCCTTCTACAAGAGCTTGACCAACGACTGGGAAGAACATTTGGCAGTAAAACATTTTTCCATTGAAGGTCAACTTGAGTTCAAGGCCATCCTCTATGCTCCGAAGAGGGCTCCATTTGATCTCTTTGACACCCGCAAGAAACCCAACAACATCAAGCTCTATGTTCGCCGTGTCTTTATCATGGACAATTGTGAGGAGCTGATGCCAGAATATCTTGGCTTCGTTAAGGGTATTGTGGACTCCGAGGACCTTCCACTCAACATTTCAAGAGAAACACTACAGCAAAACAAGATCCTCAAGGTCATTAGGAAAAATCTTGTCAAGAAATGCATCGAGCTCTTCTTTGAGATTGCGGAGAACAAGGAAGACTACAACAAGTTCTACGAGGCATTCTCAAAGAACCTCAAACTCGGTATCCATGAGGATTCGCAGAACAAGGGGAAGCTTGCTGAGTTGCTGCGGTACCACTCCACCAAGAGTGGTGATGAGATGACCAGCCTCAAGGACTATGTGACTAGAATGAAGGAGGGTCAGAGCGACATCTACTACATCACCGGCGAGAGCAAGAAGGCTGTTGAGAACTCCCCTTTCCTGGAGAAGCTCAAGAAGAAGGGCTATGAAGTGCTTTATATGGTTGATGCCATTGACGAGTATGCGGTTGGCCAGCTCAAAGAATATGAGGGGAAGAAGTTAGTCTCAGCTACCAAGGAAGGTCTAAAACTCGATGAAAGTGAGGATGAGAAGAAGAAGAGTGAAGAGTTGAAGGCGAAGTTTGAGGGACTGTGCAAGGTTGTTAAGGATGTCTTGGGCGACAGGGTTGAGAAGGTTGTGGTCTCTGATCGTGTGGTTGACTCCCCATGCTGTTTGGTCACCGGCGAGTACGGCTGGACCGCCAACATGGAAAGAATCATGAAGGCACAGGCTTTGAGAGACAATAGCATGGCTGGTTACATGTCGAGCAAGAAGACCATGGAGATCAACCCCGAGAACCCCATCATGGAAGAGCTCAGGAAGAGGGCGGATGCAGACAAGAACGACAAGTCAGTGAAGGACCTGGTCCTCTTGCTCTTTGAGACCGCACTTCTGACCTCGGGCTTCAGTCTGGACGACCCCAACACCTTCGGCAACAGAATCCACAGGATGTTGAAGCTGGGCTTGAGCATTGATGAGGAAGCAGCCGATGCTGATGCGGATATGCCCCCATTGGAGGATGCGGATGCTGAAGCCGAGGGCAGCAAGATGGAAGAAGTTGATTAAGTTATTGCGCTCGGAAACACTCCTGGAGATTTAAATCTGTCACAAGCGTTTCCTTTTTCGGGTTGTGGCTGGCTGCCCTTATTGCTATCTTAACTTCAGTGTTTAGGTCTTTCGTAGAAGCCTTGTGTTTTGGATTTATATTTTCTGTTTACTTTTCACTCATCAACGGTTCTTATAGTGGTAATTCCACCTCTTTTGCACATTCGCCTCTTTCTTCTCTCTATTAATCTCCTTCGCTGTGCAACTCGGTGTTTACCCGGTCTTGCTCTGATGATGAGCGGACGTCACCGGGTTCGATGGACCGAGATTTCAATTGTTTGCTATTGACAAATCCCTGAGAACCCACTGTCTTTGAATACATTTTTGTTCGTTATTTTATGTGTGCGCTAGCGAAACGCCCGTTGTCTAATTGGAATTAGATTAGTTAACGCTTGATCATGGATGGGACTTAATTTAAGCGTTACCCTTCATTCAAGATTTCTCGCTCCTTATGTCGGATAAAGCTATATTCCATACGACACAAGCATAACTTACGTTAGAAGCATACTATGTCCACTAAGCTCATCATCGTTGCGGAAGAAGGCCCCCGGTACCTTTTGTCAGCTGTCATGATTGATACCCTAGGACAGCCAAGAACAATGCCGAAAAGATTAAAAAATGAAGAAGAGAGAGAGGTGTCTCATAACATCGTTTCAACATCAACCAGACACTAGGAGTTTCCGAGAAAAATCGCATCGCAGGTAGATTGAATCAATGTAATCACCGCAAACTGGACTTAGCCTTCATTTGAAATTCAATTTACACAAATAATCCCTACACACGTGCTAACAATAGTGTCATAGTAGGTTTTGACAGTATGTTCAGATATCAACTGAATAATACCAGTGCCTTCAACAATTTCTTGCCCCAGAAAAACATGAAAATCTGTATTGCATCTCAAGCACGAAGACAGACAAACACACTCCATCGAGAGCTGAATTTACAAACAATCAGAACAACAAATCTCTCTTTTGACCTCACTGATACACAGTGGCCGCAATATCTTCAAAGAAAAAAAAAACCAACTACAAAATCTTCACTATTACTTTGATATGCAGCTTTGACCTCATGAATCATCAACTTGTGAATGGAACACGAAACTTGGGAATGCGGTAGTAATGTCCCTGGTTAAGAATGAAAACAAGCATGAATTAGTAGATGACAAATTTAATAACCCCATTGATGCATCTCCACCATCTTCATACTAGGGCCAAAAGAAATAATAGATACGATCTATCTTGCTGCTCCCATGGCTGACTTAGAGAAAGAAGAATACTCATGGTAATGCAAAACAAAAGCCTGGGTTGTCTTCAAGGCTGATTCAATATACACTCTAGCAAAGCCATAACCCCTCAAGCCCCATAATCTAAGAAACTTTTTACAAACATGCTTTCACACCTACAAGGAATCATCCTTTGTAGTTTCCCAGAAAATAACTTAAAAAATGCCGACATTATGGGGAAACTGATCATCCTCCAAAAAGTCGAGAGGATCTATGGGAGTTGTGGGCAGTTCCACGATTAGTCATAGTACATAAAATATAATGAGGATGAGTTCTATTCCACATGAGCATCTGAACTTAGGAATAAACTCAATTTCCACCCAAATTACCTAAGACCTCTCGTGCTTTGGGTTAAGGTTGGCATATCTCATTGAATAAAAGAGAGCACATTAAGGAACGTCGCCAAGCCATAAAAAGAGCAGATAAGGGTCAACGGACTTTCCTCTTACGATAAATTCATTCTGTTGGTACAATATTTATGACAATGCATAGGTTAAATAAGCCAAGCATGTTTAAAGAAGTAATGATCTTAGCTTCGACATCAGTACATGCTAAATGGACCTAAAATTGTGACCTGAGTCATGAAATAGACCATGTGCTCAATTATCACACCGCAGGACATAGAAATCATTCTTTTTCCTTTTTCCATATTTTGCACTAGCAAAAGTTACCGAAGTACAAATTAAGACTTACTTAAGGTATTGGAGAGTCATATTCTTCAGAAGGGAAGGATGTCGCATAACGAGGCTTCTCCATTCTTCCTTGTCGATCTTTCCATCATGCTTCGTGTCTGCTTCTTCAAAAGTCTGAAGGAAGTTTTACAGATCAAGAAAAGAGGAAGGGGGGGAGAGAACTTTAGAAGCTATTTTCAATTAGTGATAAAGGAACTGATGAACTCTACTAAATAACAAACACAGTATGAGCAAAGGTCAAGTGAGAATGAAGAACTACCTTGTCAATTATACTCTCTATGACATCATCCGAAAGATTCATGCCAGATTCCGCAAGTGTAGCTACTACCATTTGCTTCACCTATGTGGGGTATTCATTTAACCGAGCTTTTGATGAAGGAAACAAAAGTAACTCCAGTATAATTCAGTTTAACCATGAATGACGCGTACCTCCTGCCTCTCGATGAAACCTTGCTGCTTTAGATCATACAGTTGAAAAGAAACTGCTCCATACATTAAAGGGATAAGCCAAACAATACAAGGCAGCTTATATGACCACATCTAATGGGATTGAAAGCTGAAAATAAAAAAACAAACATACATTCAATCTTGTCGTCAAGAGGTGCATTTGGATGAAAAACTGATAGAGCACGGGCAAACTCTTCAAAACCTAGTATTCCATTGTGTTTTGTGTCAAACAGGTCAAACACCTGTAGAATCCAACACATGTAATGTAGTTGTAAATAGAAGACCCCACAGAGAGATTCCAACAGTTCCATACAAGATGAAAAGTAAAGAGCACATTACCCGGTCAGCAAACAAACTCTCCTTTTTATTTGTCTTAAATAATGCTAACTGGAATTCTTCCTGTGATTTTAAAATAAACAAAGACTTCAGTAAAAAGGTGCGACCAGAGACAAGAAATGAAAAGTAAAGTGAACATAACCCTGTACCAGGAGAACTACAGCATTATGAAGAATGTTGCAACTCAAAAGAAGAAAAAGAATTAGAAGCAGGCAAATGACATTTTTTAACACTGACACAAAAGAAAATGCAGAGAAACTTTGCGCCAATCAAAAGAAAAATGACAAATGAAGGTACAGAGATGATAAACAACCTTGTTAATCAGACCGTCATCGATCACAGCACTGCTAATTTTTTTAAAAAGCTCGTATAGTGCTTCAATTTCACTCACGCTGACTGCATTCAGGAAAATGAAGAAGTGATAATCTGCACGTAACTAGAAGAATAAATAACTTAATGAAAAGATATAATCAAATTACACAATAGGACGATCAACATCAGTATGATATGAATTTGAGCAATACATTGTGCATGGGACTGTAAGTTTAAAGATACAGTCCTGATCAGTAAAGTCGATTGCTGCAAACAGAAGGGAACATAAAAATAGGAAAGTTGTGCCATGGAATGCCATCTAAACCTCAGAATGATAAGAAATCAAGTCGAGTGCATACACACAGTCTCCCTAGCGAGAAGCTCAGGATCGTCAAGGCCTCTCGATTGCTTATACAGATCAAGATCACAACACTGCAGTATAGAAGCAAGCAAATGCTTTATTCCGTCCATACACCGCAACATGATATTATCCGCTCACCAAAGCACTCCATACCTGTTCAAAATTACACAGAGTAAGCAACTTCCTCAATTAATTATAAAGAAAAATTATGCACACTTAAAGAAACAATTACCGACTTTACAGGGTCTCCATGCTTTGGTATTCAAGCCATAAATACAAATTAAGGATTCATCATGCAATAATTGGTTTTTTCAGAATCCATTCAAGCAACATGACCCATCTGCATTATAATATAACCAGTACACAGAGAACTTTCAATATTGTAATGCCCTTTTTAAGTAACTCCAACCTGGATTTACGCTATGAGAATTACTCTGAATGTGAGGCAAAAGGAGTTATCAAGCATTCAAAACTCCTCTCTACCACTTACAAGGAAGTGTTAAATGCCAGCTTAATGGTCAATATTATCACGTGGCACCAGTCAAACCATATAGATACACAAACAGGTGCCTCTAACACATCCCAAACAACTATTGAACCAAAACACATTCTGTGAGGCTGGCTTATGCATTTCACTAATTATGTAAGAATACAAATCATTTTCCAAGAAATTTCTCTCAAACACTTGCAAAACTAAATATATAGAATGAGTATCTTCTAATTCCCAATGTCTGAAGCTGAGAAGCGAGACTTGATCACAAATACCATAGCTCACCAGTGCAAACAGGAATTTAGCATAATACAACTTTCCCATCATACATGAGAGGAGAAATTTAAATGGCAAGATGTTTGCATCCTTGTGATTTCACCCTATGAAAGACGGTGACAAGAAAAGACGGGTAGGTTAGCACTCAAAGAGATTTTCTAGCAGTACTTTGCACGCTTAGGGGTAATCATAATCTCAGTGAAGATCATGGTGGAACTAACTATAGCCAGGCAATTATGTGTATATAGAGCATAAGGAGTTATGACAAAGATCTCGAGAACAAAAAACACCAGTTATGCAGCAGTTTAATTTGTTAAATCTAAAAAATAAAGGTGATATATTGGATGTTGACATAAATTCTAGCTACACTAGGCCGAACAAGACATGCCTCCAGGATAATCTATCCACAAACCTGACACAGTGGGAAGCTCAAGCTATAAACCAACTGCAGAGTCATTATACATGCAAAAGGCATAGGCGGAATTTCTAAGACCTTGGTCCTTTTTCTAACAAATCAGCACAGCATCTTTTGCAAAGCACTAATGAATATCGGGTCAGCTAAAAGGGATGTGTCCTCATTCCACACTTATCCCATTAAGCGTGAGGCTGGAGCTCTTTGCCGGTTCAGTGTCCCTCCGCTGGTTAAAGAAAAGCGCAAAAAAGATCTTATCGACGCACAAAGTGGCTGATCTCTGATCAAAAAACTCGACACGGGAGAACAAACTTAACTAATACTTTGCTCATGGAAAAGAAGCCGAAGGGACGAAAACACAGATGGCAAGTTACAGCTCGAAAGGCCTTTGAATAGTTTGTTAAATGGGCGATTAAGTCAAGATGATGCAAAAGGAATTGTGTAAGCGAAACCACAGGACTCCAAGCAAAACAGCCAACCTATAGTAAAGGGCTAATCACAGAATTCCGAGCGGCAAGCTTCATCAAAGGCATCCTACCGTCTCTCACGAATGATCTGAACTCAAAAACTCAGGAGAACCACGCAACTTCCATCTCCAGAATTCAAATTTTTTTCAAAAAGAAATAAAAACACAGAATCCCACAGCAAAAACAGCATCGAAACTATCACGAAACTCGCAACTGCCAACGCTCGCGCAGAGCCTGCACAGGGAACGCCGCAATAGCTACGCGGATCCAATCGAATCGAATCGAATCGAATCAAACCCAGCAGACACGCGCTTCAGATGACGCTCAAGCAGGAACCTCCCCCCCCCCCCAAAAAAAAGACCGAAATCAGAAACGGATTCATCAGCACAGCTCGAGCCGAAAGATTCGGACGGGGTTCGATCCGCGCGATGGAGAACCACGCGCAGGTACCACCGAGAAGCGGCGGCGGAACGAGAGGCGAACGAATCTTAAAGGTCGTCGTCGATCCATCCATCCATCCATCCATCCATCGGATCGCGGGAGAGAGAGAGAGAGAGGGGTCATCACCTTCGAAGAAGCTGCTGGGGGAAGTGAAGGAGCTGGAGCTGGAGCTGGAGCTGCAACATGTCTCTCTATCGCTTTCGGTGCGGTCGCGCCTCGTGGGATTTTATTTTTGCCAGGGTGACGGGAAGCGAGGGAAGAGAGCAGGGAGAAGAAGGGAGGGTGGATTTTACTGATGAGTTCTCTCTCCGCTGTCGGAGACGGACAGGTAAGCCCACCATTTCCGTCTCTTTTTTTTTTTTTTAAAGAATTTCTCCCCTGTCATAAAAATACTTAAAAAAGCAAAAACATGAGAATTCATCCAGCCTAACCGACGGTCTCTCTAAGTACCCTTGACTCAAGACCTGCCTAGTGCGAAAATAAATTAGAAAAGCCCACCTTGTTGACTGTTTTACTTGTCGTTGTCGAGGCATGTTTATTTGAGTAAAAGATTTTTTCGCAAATTAATATTTTGGAGATGAAATAACACGAATGGTTGTTCAACTTAGGTTTGATGTGTAATGTGGTTTTTGAATTTTTAATTTGTTGATACAATCCTTAGACTTTAGCTCAATATGTCATTGAACTTTTAATTTGTTTTATATGATCCCTGAACTTATGGTAAATATTCGATATAGTGCCTAGATTATTATATTCTCAAGTTTAATTTTTTAATGTATAGATTAAATTGAATATGTACCAAAAATATAAATACTATATTGAACAAATTAAAAAGTTTATGAATCATATTGCACATTAAATCTAAATTTATTGATCATTTATGCATTTTCCCTATTTTGGACTTTCATGTGTTTAGTTTATTGAAAATATCTATCAATGAAAAACCATTTATGGTAAAAAGAAAATATGCATGCTTCAAGTCAGAAACATGAATTCTTCTCAATCGGATAAAAAGGAAAATATTTTTCTAAAGAAATCATTTTCCTTTGTCACGAAGTTTAGTTTGAAACAAATACATCCTAAATGCTAAATATTTTTTACCAAGATTGAACGCGTTTCTTTGAACCAGCGAGGCATCACCAGTCCAGCATGCATTGTTAACGTTACTGCAGCAACGTGTTTAGATCCGCGCTGCCAGCCTGCCCTTTGAGGTAAAGGAAAGGTACATGTCCCTTACATAAATTCATCGTAATTAAAAAAAAAATTAGTTACTAATTAGTTCGTGGTTTCGGAGATTTTTCCAGAAGTTTCCTTCCGTTCAAAAGTCGCACCGAACGGGCGACAACATTGAAAAAATACAAGAAAAATTTAAGCACTAGATGTAATCTTAATTGCGGATTAGCGATGTAATGAACAGAATCAATCGCGATGTAAAAGAACCGAGCCAAGCCAATTTGTCTTGGCTTTAGAAAGCATAGCATGATTCTGCTCATCTAGTGCCTTTCTGAATGGATAAAGAACATAAGCATGATTCTGCTCACAATCTGTACTTTTGCAGATCAAGGGATAAAAGCACAATTTATACTATTTGCTTGCCTTGTTTTGGTTCAGTTCTACCTTCACCCACAAGCATTTAAGGTTATAGAAATGTACTCACATGCCCAAATCTAGTCAACATCAAATTTAATCCAAATCCATCGCAACATATGCTATGGACCCCGTTTGATCACAATCTCCCGGCGGTAATCGCGCCCCCTCTTCGCGTCGAGCGTCACTGAGCCTCCACGGAATCGCCGAGCCGGCCCGATTTAGAGCCCAGTTCGGAGAGGTTTGAGCTGACCGAGCTGCCGCGGGAGAGGCTCGAGGAGCTGCGGTGGAACCGGCACCTGAAGGAGCCGACGTGTGTGGTGGGAGAGCAGAGGCAGTTCGACTTGCCGGTGCTCGCCACCTTGGTTGCTCGGGCGACAGGTTGAAGGGCGAGTGTTTGCTGATCTCCTCGAGATCGATTTTCGGCACGATGAATTTGCGCCGCGGAGATTTCTCCGCCTTGTGGCGGCACCTGTGGTTCTCTCCTTCATCCATCGCTCGGACCTGGGATAGATCTGGCCAGAGAGACCGACGAATTTAAGAGAGAAATGAGTAACTCATGAGTGATTAAATGAACGCAGAGAACAGTTTCAAGGCAAATCCCAACAGGTTTATCATCATTCAGAAAGATACTAAATGGCAAGGCGTATGTTCGTGAGATCATCGCGTCGTCATCATCATAAACATTCCTGGTTACAAGTTCCAGCACTAGATTGCAGCCATGTCTTTGCAGCGTCGTTGCACATTCGATCTCAATTCGACATATTTTAAATGGTCAAAACAGGAAAGCGAGGACGTAATCTCATTCTCATTTGCATTCGCATCGAGAAATGCATCGCACTCGCATATACCGGATCTTATGCAATGAGTAGACATCCTAATTTCGACCACGGTATTGTAGAAAATGATGGATCAAAATATGCCGTTGCATGAATTATCTGCTATAGTCCTGGATGGGAATGAAATGTTTTTACCATCTAGAATGATGGTAAGAGATGAACGAACATGGCGATAAGCGAAAAAGATGAGCAATTGTCAGGATCAACATGGAGACGAAGAATGTGGAAATGAATCCAGAATTACCTGGAGGTGGGGAAAAAATGACAACCCTGAAAGCTGCAGAACCCCTCTCTAGCAAATTTACCGATGATCGCGGGGCGGAAGAGCTCGGGATGGTCGGGATCGCGAAGGAGCGATTTCTTCAGACGAACCCAGAACACGAACTTGAAGGGGACTGACAAATGTCCTCGGTTCTTCTCGTTGATCTTTATAATCCTTTAAGAACGTCAGAACATCTTCCCCCCCTTGGGGGATCCTTCTGTTTCAACAGAGCCATCCTTTATCCCTTGGCTGTTGCACTTTTAGGTTGTCATACAGCCTATCCCCCCTTCTAATTATAGCAGGAATCGATCTCGACGCGATGCCTAAATCAACTTCATAAAAAATGAGGGCGGGACAACTGCAATTGCCGTTGTTCTGATTTGGAATCTGCCTGCTGTATGTTTTACTAAATATAGCGTCTGATGTTTGTGCAGATTTGGAGTTCATTTTCCCTAGGAGCACTATCTGGTCAGGTTCAATGGGCCGTCCGGCACCAAAATATATCGAGGATTGTTCGTTTAGATACCGCAGCAGTCATTTGCTTTTGTTACGCGGGAAAACGATCATGATAGTTCGGCCTTCAAGTTAAACCATTTTGGCCCCAAACTTCATGAACAATAGATAGACTATTGGAGTAAAATGTCTATGTACTTACGGAAAAAACCAATGTCAATCAAGCTTTTAGCATCAACCAAAGCTCTCTCTTTACATGGGGAGTTAAAAGAGTCACATTTTTATTTTCTATGGCGAGGAAATCTTCTGAGCTGCGCAAGTCGTTTCAGCGTTCCATCACAGATGACATTCGCTTATTCTCTTGCGCAAACAAAGATAGGCGCATATCCGGTAGCATAGGGCCATAGCGAGCAGAATCCACACTTCTTGCAGGCCGCCATCCAAGCTCACAGTGTCGAATGAGGGCGAGCTCTGCAACTTCCGGCATCCTCCTTGGCTCTTGCACTCATAGAGTTCATCCCCGGAGTACTGGACTTTCAGGAGGAGCCTGAACCCATGGAACATGAACGACAAGTACTTCAACCACCGTATAAAATACGGGATATGCTGCGATCCATAAAAATATATACCTTCCATTAGTACAGAACCGCTAGGAAATACAAAGGAAGGTTTTCGGTTCCAGCGCTCGTGTCTTAAATTTAACAATTTTTAATAGTCAGTACCCTTTTTTTTCCACCTCCGAAGGATGTACCGGGTATACGGTGAAAGAAGCGTCAAAGGCCTCATCCAGGGGTACTGGAGAGCCGTCTGACTGCTCGGCCGATACATAATCTAGCGACTTTCTTGTTCTTGGGATAGATAGACAAATGTGTACACATTGCTTTCTAAGTCCTATGTGAATGTGTTTTATTTCATCCTTTTCCATGTTGCATTTGCGGTTGATTTTGATAATACCTTACAATCTGGACTTGACTAACATACCTGGACATAGTATCCTCCCGTGAGTAGAAACAGCATGAGCAACAGTGACACGACCATTCCTGCACTCTTAATGTTCAAAACCGCAGCCCCAACCAGTTCTCCCGCACCCTGGATCGAGGAACGAAAACCGGTTAGTTCCAACATAGTGACAGTCTAAATCCTGACTTGGTTTCTGTTCACCTGGCTTGTGACGGCAATCAGAAGGACTGCACCCAAGGTGAGGAAGAAGCAAGACACCGTTCTCTTGAACCCCGCCATGAAGTAGAGAATGATCATGAAGGAGGTTGGGTAAAGAACATGGGCCAACATGTCGCACAGGGTGCTGCACACGTAATACACGCTCAACCGGTACATATCCGCTTTCCGTTCCTTCACCAGATAGACCTTCTCGAACGGGAACACATAAACCGCTCCGAAGAGAGATGACGAGGTCCAAAAGATGCAGATGTAGAACATCAGCCCGACCTGCATTAACAGTGATGTGAAATTCACCGCGATGTGAAAGAAACCAAGTTCAAATGCTTCCAAGCTCGAGCATTAGGAATTCTAGTAATCAGGGCCAGGATGAAACGAGGAGGCCAAGTTCAGGTTTTTATGTTGTAATAAGAAATTACCTGATCTCTGAGTTGAGCCTCCGTTGCAATCTTGGAGTTCCACCAGAGCAGGCCCAGTAGGAGAGCGACGCCGAGAGCCTGAATCAGCCTCAGCACATCGATGTAGTCCCTGCACCGCTCCTTGAATGTTCTCCTCGTCAGTATCAGGAATTGCTCCCACCAAGTCAATGTCCAATCCTTCTTGACCTGGATCGCCACTCGAAGATGCTCTGGCATCCTCGTGGCTTGGTGATTCTCGTGCTCTCTCGGCTCTAGGAGAGTCTTAAACTTGAGTTGGAGATACTGGTACATTCGACGAAAAAGAACATTCATCAGTTCCTTTAAAAGGGATGAGAAATGAGCCAGTTGAGTCCAAATTAAGACCGATTCTCACTTTGAGTAGAGTCTTCTCAGTACACGTGCTTCCCTGAGGGGCCGATAGCTCTTCAGGGACGCTGATGTCCTTTACCTGTCCGGTTGCGAGATCTAGCAAGAATTCGGCGGGATTCATGGCGATTTCAGGGATAAAGCTCAAAGACGAGAAGTACTCTATAGCCTCTCTGGCCTTTCCATGGTACACGGGGTAGCCTTCTGCTATGAGTAGGAGCTTGTCGAACATGTGAAACATCCTACTCGACGGCTGATGGATCGTTATTATTATCGTTCGCCCTGCCTGTAATATCGCCAAACGTGGTCAGAACATATTAATGGTTTGAAATATCCATATAATCACGAGCAGCTCGGCGCACACCTTAGCAACTCCTTCTAGTATCTGCATGAGTCTAGTGGCAGACGTGGAATCGAGTCCTGAAGTTGGTTCATCGAGCAACAGTAACGACGGGTCGACAAGGATTTCGTACGCTAAGCTTGTCCTTTTTCTTTCTCCACCTGATATTCCCTTAACAAACACTCCTCCGATCCTCGTGTGCCGACATCTATATTTTATCAGAAGAAAATTACTCTGCAACTCGGTCTGTCTCATCTAGTCTAGAAATTCAGGCATTCGCATGATTAACTACCCTTACCTTTCGAGTCCTAGATCCTTGATGATCATCTCCACTCGGGCATATTTCTGCTGGCGGCTCATGTAGCTCGGAAGTCTCAAAAACGCAGCAAACACCAAGGTCTCTTCCACAGTTAACTGCGGGAGGAGCACATCATCTTGTGTCACGAACCCGATCCTGCCAGACGTGATGAGTACCTTATCAAGCTAATTCTTACGAATCTCGCTTACCGGCTAAGGCTGCAATGTGTGCATTCTATCAAAGAAGCCATTGTCCATGGATTAGCTAACCTTCTCTTGAGAGCCGGCGTGTAGGGAATGTCGTTATAAGTTATCGTTCCTGAGGCATTTTCCAACAGTCTCCCACCTATTACTTTCAGTAAGGTGGTTTTTCCGCTACCCGAAGGACCCATCAACGCGAGAATTTCCCCGGGACCGACGCCGCCGGTCACGCCCTTCAAGATATGCTTGTAGTTGCTGCTCTCCATGTTCATTTGCGAGGCCACCTTCGACACCACCACTTGGACCGGGTTCTTCTCGGAAGCCCGGCTGCTCTTCACCTTGTACTGGACATCTTCAAACTGCATCGTCACGAGCTCACATGAACCACGCCTCACCATTCGCGAAAAAAGATCACAAGAGAAAGGGAAAGCAGAAGAGACCGAGACCGCCGAGCCCTTGCCTTGAGATATATCGGGAGAGGGCGGTCGGAGTTGGCTTCTGGGACCTCGTCCCGGATTTGAATCTCCGAGTATCGGTTGCCGAGGTAGGCTGGGGACACGTACTCTATGTTGTGGCCGAAGGCATTGGTCCCGGCCATCTTCATGGACCTCATCCTCGGAGGCGACAGCGGCGCATCCTCGACCTCGCGCTCTCTTGCCATCTCCATGTTCTCGGATCAACTTGGAGAAGCATGAATCGTTCATGAACTTATATGGCCGGCCTCTGGTCTGTGAGTTTCCCAGCTCTCTCTCGAACCAAGAGCTTCCCTGTACACTGAAAGAAGAGCGGTGTTCGGTGGGCCGCGTTCTTTCCATGCCCAGTTTTTAGGAATCGCGGAAGGACTTTCCATCTTCCACATTTCAGGTCTCCTACCAAAATTTGAGAACAGAAATGCCAAGAACGTGAACGGACTTTTCTTGACCATTGGTAGATTCTAGTAAAACTCTTTCGGAAATTTACCTCCATTTCAGTAAAATATTATGTTACCAACTCATTTCTAATGTCCAATCGCAAGAAAGCCAGAGAAATTTCAGGTTGTTGGTAGATTGATACAAAGGAATACGATGGATGACTTGGATATGGATCGGTGATAAATTACCAACGTTATTAATTTACCAACATTCTAGTGGAATTGTATATCACCGACTCACTTAAAATTTTACCGGCATGGTAAGTAGATTACCGGCGTCATGAGGAATTTACCGACATTCCCCTGAGACAGTAAAATTACCAAAACTCCTCTGACATTCAACTTGTGTCATGAATGAATTATCCATGCTACTAGGAATTTACTAACGTTCCCGTGGAAAAGGACATTAACAACTCCTCTAAGATAATAAGTTTCCCTGTTTTGAGGTGCGTGCACTCTGAGTTGAAGATCGGATATGAGACCGAAGGCCTCGCCTAATCACATGCTCACCTACTTGCAAGCTTTCCACGTGGAAAGCTCAGTACCTGGATAGGCATAAAGAGAAATTTATTAACATTCAAATGAATTAGTAAATTACAAACTCCTCTGAAATTTTATCGATATCGTAAGTAAAATTAGTAGCATTGTAAAAAAAAAAAAAGACTAATATTCAAACGAAGTAATAAATTACCTACTCTGAAAATTTTATGTACGTGGTAATAACACAATCAAAAAGTTTATCAAAATTCAGTAAAGTGACAAATTACTAACGCCTTAAATATTTTATCATTGTGCAAACTACTAACATTACAAGGAATTTACAAACATTTCAATGAAATAGTAAGTCATTGATTGCTTCGTAATTGGACCAATTCGCTCATGAAGCTCGTCAGTAGCAAGTCTTGGCTGTAAAGACTTCCCTTTGTCCTTTCGACTTTGGAATTTCTTTTAAGAAAGAAGAAGATGAACGGTAATTAGAATGAAAAAAAAGAAAAGAAAAATATCACAAATTTTAGAAATTTGAGCAAAACAATGTGTTTCTAAGTCAAATCGCTTGTGGCGAGACATGCGATGATTCACGTCGATGATTTGGATGTTACTCGACCGCATTTTAAATATAATGATAAATTATATGATAGAAGTTAGGATGAAAAATCCCTTTTCCTTTGAAAATAATTCTCGTGAGTCGTCGTCGTCGTCGTCCGCTCTGCCTTTTGACTCTGATCCGAGCTTATAGCAAACTTCAGAGAATTCCAGGAAGTGACCGGCGAGCAGCAGAGATGGAACCGCCGTCGCGCAACCACAAGCTCCTGAGCTCGCTCCGGAGCTTCGGGGTCTCGATCCCGGACGGGGCCGACGCGATCGAGGACCTCCAGCCGGAAGGCCTGGTCTCCATCTGCGCCCGGTGCCTGAACCTCGTCCTCCGCAGTCCGTCGCGGTTCCCGTCTCCTCTGCCGGGGTCGGTCGCCGACAGGGTCAGGATCTGCGGAGAGATGGCCTCCGCCGTCGAGGATCTCGGTTTCATCGGAGACATCGGCTTCCACAAGGTAAGGGACGCGCTTAATCGTCTCCGGTTGCTCGGTTGTCGCCGGAGGTTGATGATCGTATCGTGAGCCGGAAAGTGGAGTCTGATTTCGGCGTTTCTCGAGAGGGGGATGAAATTGAGGCGAGGGGACTCGCATCGTGCTTTTCGTTTTTAGTTGCGATCGAGATGTTTAAGCGTTGCGAAGTAGAGTGGATGAACTCGGTTTCGATTGAGATGCTTAATTTGTGCCCCGTGTGCCTGTTGTTTTGCTGATGAAAAAAAGTTGGAGAAGGAGCGCCGGCAATATGTGATTATATTTTCATGTTTGCAAGTATTTTGGGTGCCGTGCTGCCCTGAGTAGGAAGTCTTCGCTTATCGTATGCTCTAGTTAGGGCTTTGACGAGGGTTTGAGGGTCAAATTTAGAGCATTGGAGCATTATCCCTGGTGAATTTTGTTCCACTTATTGATCAATCCGATGCACCAGTTCCTCTATTTATCCTTGCTTCATCCGCTTTGCTTATGATTCTGGCGTTTCTGTATCTTTGAAGTTATGCTTAGAACCAGAATGTATCTGTTGATTTTGCTTACGGCAGTTTCTTTATCCGTCTGAAGAGGACATGCATGAGTTGATAAGGTTCTTGGTGGGGAGGCTGACTGAGTCAGTCGTAGTTGGAGAAGCAAATGACGGGAGGCATGTTGATTTGGAAGACGAGAAAGAAGATTGGTTTAGAGATGCAGCAAGAGACAGGATAGGGAACGTTTACCATGAAAGAGAGGGACTAAATTGGTGGAGAGTCGAAGACATGTTGAGGGAGCTTAGGCTAAATGCTGAAGGGCTAGAGTCATCATGTGCTAAGGGTACAGGTTCAGATAAATTTAGTGTGAATAATCTGAGCTGCCAGGAGCCGATTAAGGAATCTGAGACGTCAAATGTTAATGCATTCGGAATCACAGACAGTGCAGCTGGTGCAAATGATCTAGTGCTTGAACAAAATGCAACTGAACGAGAGAATCAGTCCCTGGAGGTATGTTTATCTACAGAAGTTTTTATATAGGGCCTTGATTGGTGGATAAGTTGCTTCTGCATGGAGAGGATGGTCCTATCTAGATTGCTGTTGCTGATGTAAAAAGAAAGCCTTAAAGAGTGTCAAAATTTTAAGATGAAGACAAGTTTGTCAACGCATGGAGGTTTAGTGTGCATTTATTCCTCTTTTTAGTGTGTTCTATGAAGAGCAGTGATTGACAAAAAAGCATCATTTGAAGTAGACTTTTTAGATGGTAGACATATTACTAGTAAGCAATTTCCTGATTAATGCTTCATGTTTACTATAAGACAAGATGCTCGATAGAAGAAGTTCAGCTTAGAGAAAGGGAGCTCATGGAGGAGGCGAAAGATGGGAGTTCAGAAGTGACAGACCTTGTGGATGAATTGGAGTTACTAAAGGCCGCAGCAGAAATGGCCTTGGACGAAAATCATCCAACAGATTTCTTCCTTAAGAAACTTAACGGCCAAATTGATGCTAGGAAGAGGAATCTTCTCGAATTGGAGTTACAGTGGTAGGATATAGCCATTTGCTTATATTACCTGATGATTCTATTTTTTCCCATGTTTGACAGTTTATTATCTTGCATTCTTTTTGTGCCATTCACGGGACACTGCAACTTAGACCTATACGCTGTATTAGTGTATAAGGATGCTTAATATCTTCAGTAGTGTGACTGTCTTCATCCCATTATAGGAATGCTTCAAAGTTGACTCTGGAAGAGAAGAAGAGATGTCTTGAAGAGTCATTATATGCCACCAAACCAGATTTCCTAGAGAAGTTCCACAAACTAAAAGACGTTGAGCTAGAAGTGGATTCTATTTCATCTGAACTGCGAAAGAGGCAAGCTTTTCTGTTTGATCTAAGAATGTTTGGGGAGATTGTGCATTCTTGTGCATACAATGATAGAACTATATTACTTTGTCAGAGAACAAAACTTTCCCTAAAACTTGTTAGGCATGTAGAAATCCTACTCCTGTGTTTGGGTTCACTTTGCAAATTATCTGCATTTTGTTTCCTAGCACCAAGCAAGCCCTTTGCATCAGTGAAAGATATTTTCTCTGCATCCAGCATTCTAATACATTAACTCCTGGATTTCTGGTTTTTGATAGTGATTTGTTTTGCTGATCTACTACTGTAAAAACAAATATTGATTTCTGGAAACAAAGATAAAGACATCACTTTTTCCCCTTGTGGAAAATAAGCATATTGAATTATTAAAATTTCCCACTATGGTCTGTCCCTGACTGGCTTTTGATTCTTCAGGGAAGAAGAGTGTTCAGAGCTTTCTGCTGGACTCAAGAAAAAACCTGAACAAGAATCTAGAACATCCTACATTCAGCGGATAAAAGAAATCACGAAGAACAGTCGTAAACAACATGCTGATGTGGAACGGATCCTAAAGGAGACTAGGGAACTCCAGTTAGAAAGTAATTCCATTCAGGAATGTCTTCATCGAACGTATGCTGTGTTAGATGAAACTGTGTTCAGGTACAACATGCTCATCCTTGCAATTCTATTAGAAGCAAGTGTAATAATGCTCATGTATATTATCCATGTGTAGAGAAGCGAAGAAAGATCAAGTTGGACGTCAGGCTTACAGGCTTCTTACCAGCATTCATGAAAGCTTTGAACAGATCTTTGAGAAAATATTGTCCGCCAATCGAGTTCAGAGAGAAATTGCAGAAAATGAGAAGAAGCTTGCAGCTATGGCTTCACGGAGTCTAAACATCGAGAGACTTCAAGCTGACCTTGATGCAATCATTAAGGAGAACAAACATCTGGAGCAGTGTCTTGAAATGAACTGAGCAAGGAAAACGGCAGCTCGAATCTTTCCGCTTTGTACAACTCTGTAGAGAAGCCTGAGTTCGAGATTAGATCCCCAGTTGAATGTTCAATAACACCGAGTTAAAGAAAGACAGCAGCGGAAAAGGATATAGCACCTACAAAAAGGATATTTTTATCAGTATACTTAGTGTCATATCTATTTTTCATTTTTATATGGGCTTTACTACTGTTTGGTGTACGGATTTTGCAAACGCAGCTAGGCGTATCAATTGACGCAGAGACTACCAAGGAGGGTAATAAAGATTTTCCCAAGAAAAAGGTGAGTAATATAGAGATGTAAAATCTTTCCACTGTTCATTTTAAAATCGGTCAAGTGAGTTTTTGAGAAAATGAAACAAATGATTATTGAACTTTAACTCAATATGCAATATAGTCTTTAAATTTTTAATTTGTTTGATATAATCATTAAACATTAAATAAATATTCAATTGAGTCCTTGGATTGGATAATTCAGGAACTAGATTGAATTTGATAATATAATAATTCAGAAATTAGATTAAATATTTATCAAAAGTTTAGGGATTATATCGAATAAATTAAAAGTTCGAATCTGACATCGTATGTTAGACTAAAGTTCAAGATTATATTGAATAAAGTAAAAATTCAATAATCAATTTATACATTAAATCAAAGTTCAAAGACTATTTGTGTAATTATTTCTAGATTTTTGCATTTGATACAGCTCAATTCTCGAGTAAAAATAAGTTATTTTTCTTTTTGTGAAAGTCAAATTAGTCGATATGGACATATTTCGCAAGACTTATCACACTGCATCCTTAAGAACGGCCCATTAAGTGCAAGGAGAGAAATAAAACATCCATAATTTTCTTTCAGGTGGGTTTAAAAATAGATTTGTCCTTAAGAACGGAGAGAAACAAAACATCCATAAATTTCTTTCAGGCGGGTTTAAAATATAGATTAGACCTTGCCCCATATACGGTCATTCCACCCATGGCCATAAGACTAATAATTCGAACATGACAATTTGGTTTTCCAAAGTACTGGATCCACTTTACTCATGATCGTTAGTTCCACGATAATCAATGGCCAGATCGAAATAGGTACGATAGAATTGAGACACAATAGTACCTATATAAAAGAGGCAATTATAGGGAAAAACAACACTATCAGGCACCAAGACTCCGAAAATATAATCCTCAAGGATCGAGGACCGTCAAATCACAAAAGACAAATCTAAATCATTCATTAAAAGCTTTGAAAGTGTTTATCAGGTACAGTATCTTCTGTAGAGAACACGACAAAATGCACTTGAATAGAAAAACTTTAGGACGGTGGGTCGATCCGTCAAAAGATTATGAAAACCCCAAACCCTACCTAAGCAAATCCCAGGTACCATAAAATGTTGTTTCCTGGGATCATAGAAACCTCCCAACTCCCTAAGCAAATCCCAGGAACCATAAAACGTTGTTTCTTCATGATACCAGTTGAAACTCTAAAATGCCTAGCATAGCCAAAAAAATCACAACTCTATATTTCATTTTCTTACTAATAAGAGATAATATACATGTGCAACAACAGATGAAGTCTTTCCGAATCCCACCGACCTATTGATTTCTTTGATTCCCACAAAACATCTTGGAAAACCAATAGAAAATAATATAACCAACGAGACTTTCACTACACTGGAAAAAGGTAAGAAGGCAAACCAAAGTGAAAGAAAAGACCCTTTTCCTTGAAATAAAATTAGTCAGCTGATTAAAACCCCTCCAAAGTAGTTCTCCCGATATATCTCGACCTCTCTTGTGTATTTACACTCAGGCTGGTCAATGAGTCGACATTGAATCTTTTCTCCGATACAAACTCATACAGTTGAATAATTGTTGCCTTGTCAAAGTCTTGTCCGTTCAGAAATTAGCGTTCCAATTAATCTGAGCATTATGCTGGGCATGCTGGTAAGCACCGGTTGGGAGTCCCACCGTCTCAACTGAACCGGATTGAGACTGTTGCAGAAGGGGATGAACAGTCGGAGCAGCAGCCATTGTCTGCGATGGCTGATGCATTCCAAAGGCGCCGTGACCGGCTTGTGCCGGTGAAAAGGTGACATGCGGTCCCTGAGGAAGACTGAACAAAGGGTTCACTTGCAAGCTACTCAAATCTTGGCCCATCACAGGGGGAATCCAAACTGCAGAACCTTCATTCTGGTAAAAACATGTTTATTTCGACAGTAAGTGCGTGTATACATATAGCAGTAAAACAAAGCTACTACAACAAATAAATTCCAGTAAATGTCAAAGAAACTTAGAAGATCGATAAGGGATAAAAAGGACCCACTGGTTGAGCAGTTGAATAGGGATGACTTTCCTTCAACTGATTAGTCACGTGGTCTTCATTTATAGTCGATGTTCCAGAGGTCACAGCTGGACTAGGGTTATAACCTATGGGAGTAGAACCATATGTCGCATAGCCAGAGGGTATTCCGATTGGAGTGGCAGTGGATCCCGGTTTAAATGAAGGGAAAGAGTATTTGATCCCTTGTGCAGCAACAGCTGGGGGTAGATATAAATTTCCTGCTGAAGGCTGTTGAGTGAATCCATTGTGACCTATAAGTTGGTGCATCGGTGGCATATAATATGGAGGGAGATAGTGGCCATAAGGGAAGTAGTTAAGAGGATATGGCTGCCTGAAAATAGGAACTGGTTGCGGCGACAAAGCTACAGTACTCTGAGGAGTTGGGGTTGAGGTTGGACTTGGGCTAGAAAGGGCAGGAGCATTCCCATTCTACAATTGCAACAGAAAACATCAGATACACAAAGGGAATCATTAACTAGGTAAACAGTCAAATAAACTATTGATAACTGACAATGCAACCTACCAGAGACAGTTGTGCTCCACCATGATGAATTCAGGCAATAGCGGAGCATATTATAGTGAAAACAGGCAAACTCAAGTCATCTTTCCACAATAGAACTTATGATACGGCCAAAGAATTAGCTCTTTCCTAAGTTCATTTATGTAAGAAAGCTGATTAATTAAAAAGTTGATTCAATTGATCGCAAGTGGATTTGTTATGTTTTATGTCCCCACCTATTACTTTTTGCATGGGTTTTGCTTAAATGGCATAATTTCCTCAATGATCTTCCCACAGAGGACTCATAATAAAAAGAACTACTGTTCAGATCAAATACCCTCTAAAAACCTGTGACTAAAACCATTTACTGCAATAAAAAGCCATCAATTTCAATTTCAATTCTAACATGGTTGTTTTTTAACCACTTCCTCCAACGAGCTCATGCTATTTTTCAAAGTGAACTCCATTGCTCAATTACATTTACCATCCTGATTAAGGGCATCCAAAAAGTCTCTCGCACTATAGTCCAGCCTAAGCCTCACATGCAGAAGTTGCAAAATAAACATGTCAACAGAATCTACACGCTGACAACCTTGGATAGATACAATCTATTCTGTTCCCTTTAAATCTTATAATTCTTACAAGTTTTCTTCCTCACCATTGGTTAGCATTTACTATTGCTCTGAAATAGGCTAGAACATGTTAAAGATCATATTAATAACAGTCTTCCTCAATAATATATTCTGATTCAATTGGTGCCCTTAATATCAAAGAGAGAGAAGACATCCATATGCAAATAAAGGGGATTTCCTCTTTCCAATCTTGGTTATTCATTTACTGTTTATGCTAGCCCAATTCGTAAGAAATCATGGCATAATTGATCTCTTCTCGTTTCTTCCAAGATATATTTTCACTGATCAGTGGTGATTTGAATGAGTCATTTACTAGCAAAGACAAGTTTTATGTATTGGTGTATTAATAACTAAATTTCTGCAGTGAACTTGGGTCTTGCTCTAACATTGCAAAGAAGTCAACATGTAAGTGACATCTGCCTTGACTATAATCAAATCAAGCCAAAAGGAAAAACAACCTACGTCAACCAGCAGCATTGGACTTACCATGAAATTTGATGGTCGAGAAACATCCCGTGCCTGAACCTCAGGACCTTCAAGCTGCACAAACTGGCCACCCAGAATGGATGGCATTAAGCCAAAGCTATTATTGCTGGGGACATCTTGCGCAACAGGATCTTGAGGGGCCTCAGAACTCAAATTTTGCTTGGCCTGATCAAACATCGAGTTACTCAAGCTCAAAACCTTGTTCTCTGAAGATGGTTGCACCATCTCAAGGGCAAGAGGTGAAGCTTTGGGATGTTCAGCAAGATTTCCAATTTGATTGCTGAAACCAATCAGTAAAATGTTAAAAGAGCACCAGCCTTCCCAAGAATCAATAGTCTACTGTTCATAATTCACAGGAATGCCCAAAATGCAGCTTAAATGCTGCCAAGAACTCCAACAAAGAAACCAAACTTGGCTCAAAGTGTGTGCTTAAGACCTCACTTTGCTCCATCACTTTTCTTTCGTTTGGGATAAAAACTTTGTTCTATTTTGTTGCTTTCAGCAGCCTCTACATTGACGGATATACAGAAACATAATATACATGATAATCCAATAAGAGAACAGGCAGGGCTAGATCATTAGAATTATTTATTGTGTGGTCAGCCTCAAAATTTAGAAAAGAGTAAAGTAAAGAGATCTTGGGAATAGATGACAAGGAATAATGATGCATTAAGATAGGCCATGCAACTCTCAACCTTTTGGAGAGTTCCATTTATAAGTTTCTACAGCTAAAACCACCACTTTCACAAAAAGCATAAGCAGTGCAAGCGAGATCCATTTAGCTAGTGAATGACTAGATTTCAGGAGCCGCCATTGTTGTGAAAGGACACCAAGCCTAGTTAAATAACTACTACCCATCAGGGATTTATACAGATCTGCAAGTCACACTTCCTGTAGATTAAAGAGCATGCTAATTCTCCTGATTTTTAAGTGATTTTCTGATTCTTCTCAAAGAAAGAAGAATCACTACAGAAATCAGAAAAACTACCAATTCGCACAGAAAGCATCAATCCACAATCATGGAACCATAGAAAAAACCCCAACAACCTCTTTCCAACAGTGCAAGCTCTTGATGATTGATATAGAAGGAGAAATGAAGATTAAACTGTCAAAGGTTTCAGATTTCAAGACTCCAGCATAATTCCTATACAAAGAACTCAATTATCATGCTATTCAAATTCCAGCTTCCTATATCTTTACTTCAGTGTCTAAGAAGCATGATGCAGAATGAGCCAACATGTCTGACATTGCATTTTCTAGCACAATTATTTGGCAGATAATATATACATTAAAGAACAAAGAAAGGTATAAAGTAACATATTCGAGCACAGACAATCCTAGATACAGCTAAAAGCATTTCAATGAATGTGAATTCGTGACATTAACCAACCTCGGAGAAGATTCCTGTACAGTTACGTCACTTCCCTGAGAAGATTCAACACCAAGACTGGATTTATCATCACCCACAGTGCCACTGCCATCGATGATTTCCGTTCTTGTTCCAAGACAAGCATCAAAGCTTCCAAATGTCAAACTGTTCTTGAAAGCTTCAGATACTTGAAAATGGTTCGGGAATATTACATGCTGACCATCAGAGACACTTGATGCAGGGAGAGAATGGGAGCTGGCTTTGCATTTGTCCAGTGCAACCTTAGATGCAACCACTGTATCAGAAACATGAATAAGAGCTGAACACATTGAGGCTCACTGAGGAAGAAATATATAGCAAGATTCAGCCAACAATTTGATAGAGTATGCGGAACAAGTACTTGGTTGAAGAAACAAGAAGAAAAATTTAATGGATAGAAATCAGCAATATTGCCATGACATGTCTTGCGATAACGGAACATCAAAGGAGAGACTACTACACTTCAATGGACAACTCCAGTTAGCATTGAAATTCAGTTTCCATATTGACAAGTCATTAGAAAATCAAGAAAAACTAATGTCCTTGACCAGCAGAACTGTTTAATCAACTCCGGAGATGGGAAAGTTAGAGGAAATGATCTGAAGATGGATTCACGAATGCTCCTTGAAACATCAGATCCTGGCATAATCTCACTTGCAATTAAGAGGAGCCATCCAAATGAACGTTTCAATAAATTACAAAAGCAATCTTATAATGTTCCTGGCACAGAAAATTAGCAGAATACCTTCAGATGGGTCACAGGCCTCTAGCTGTGACTTGTCATTGTCTTTTGAAGATGACTTGGTCATGGGAGCTCCAGACCTGGTCGGCATAGATGTTGGCAGTAACTGAGCCGAATGACCCTGGGAAAATTCCACAACTGAATCAAGAGACTTTTCCTTGGAAGTGAAACCCGCGGGAACCATCTCGTCACTTGCTTTTTCATTGTTGATTGAATCTGCACCTAATTTCCAAGGAACAGATGGAGCCAATACAGGATCTGCAACAGAGGAAATGTCAGAGGCAGATGCTGAAGTGGCGGAGACCAGGAGCTGGTCAGGCATCGTTGCAGATTTTCCTTCCTCTGCCCTAGTCACAGAATCAGAAACGACCACAGAATTTCCCAGCTTATTTTCAGCAATTGTAGGAATTGATGACAATGAATCCTCTGTGTTCAAATCCATAACTGACTTTACATCAGGCCCACTGGGGCTGCCATTTGCAGAAGAGTTCGGTGCATGAACTTGAGCCGAGAGCCCATTAGACCAGTGAGAAGGTCCATTTTGCACCACATTGGAAGCCCTAAAAGCAATGAAGGTTCTATAAACTATATATGCCCAGCACAGATAAATAACAAAACAAGCAAAAGTACAATCTAATACTGAAAAGAGTATAGCAAGACTACTTTGTCACACGTGGTGCTGCACTGTTTTTGTTCATCTGCAGAGGCATGGGATTGAGCACTCTCTCCACTGAAGTACTAGTTCTTTTGTCCCTCTGAACAGGCATATTCCTCCCACCACCTGCATTTGGACAAACAAGACAACCAATAAAATGAGAGATAGAAAATTGCAGAACAAAGGTAGGCATTGCTCCTCCATCTCCAATGTGTAGCTTGACTGAATAATAGGTCTATAGGTAATAATTTTTCACAAATGAGAGAGGAGAAAGAAAGCCAGCTACCAGAAGAGACATAGTTTGAACGAGGATGTCTGTTTCCCCTAGCCCCTCGTCCCTGAGAGTCTGTTGTCGACTTGGATTCCGGTGATCTTCCATTTGTACTCTAACAATGTAAAAGCACAAAACAATCAAAACTCACAAGTAATGATGATATACAAGTACAACATTGTCAAATGGCATTATCAAATTAATCAAGCATAACCATCCAATGGTAATGCTCGCTATGCTTTTTCCATTAGATGAACTACCAAAAGAAAAGCACAATCATCTAATTGCATGTTCATTGGACCTATCATACCAATGACTCTCTCATTGAAACAACAAAATAATTATGACTCTTTAAAACGAAGGAAAGACTTCCCGACTGTGACTAACCTTAATGGTCAAAACATATTAGGTTTTAAAATTTTGAGGTGTTTAATGTCAAAAAAATGAAATATCAAAAGCCAAAGTAAATACTAAAAATTAAGATTTGAAAACAGAATTCACCCCAAATATATGTTACAGCGTGGGGAACAAGATGGTATACTATGTCCACTGCACAAGTGAACAAAGAAACTGAGGAAGTACAATAATGTTAGCTTCTACTATATACAGCTGCAATTACAACTAATTTGGGTCCACTGCGCAAAGAAACCGAGGAAATACAATAATGTTAATTTCTACTATATAAAGCTGCAATTACAACTAATTTGGGCATATGTTTCCATCAACCAGCAGTTTTCCTCCACAAGTTCAATAACTTCCCAAAGCATCTGCCTCGACCTCAAGACAGATACCAGCCTGACTTGCATCAGTTTTAAGTACTTGACACTCTAGAGAACTAATAATCCAAGCAGCTCTGTGCACCATTTACTTTTATCTTTCTTTGTTTATGCTAAGACGCGCTTTAAACTCATTCATACAGAACAAACTAAATGAAGGCCTGAACCTACATTCAGCCGATCTAAGCAGCAGATGATTTTTCCATAATGTATAAACAAGTTTCTGAAAGACAAGAACAAGGTAAGCATACCTCCCTTCTCCTTTCTCTTCTGCTTTTGACCTCATGATATGTGTCTGCCAAACAAAACATAAGACATTATATTTATAAAAGTGATAACCTAAGTCAACTAGGTAACTTAAGATATTTGCAGAATCACTAAGTTAAATTCCTGATAATAGCAAATAAGGCATCAGCATTGAAAACTCTCAAGCTTTTCTTTAGATAAACCAAAAACATTTGAGTGAAAAAGCAATTGATTGAGATTAAAAGTGGTCTCTTCATGGCAGATAGATACAAAGTCCCGTGCATACAAACCAAAAGCCAGCCACAGTTGACAATTGTGGAAAATCCCACTGATAAGATACCAAAGGGATCAAAACCGTCCAAACAGACCATCAACTCAAACTAAACAAAAAGTATAAAAACAAAGTCATGCATACAAGCCAACAGCCAGTCACAGTTGACAATGGAGAAAAAATTGCACCGATAAGATACCAAAGCTATCAAAACCGTCAAAACAAGTCATCAACTCAATCTAAACAAAAAATTCATCATTTCTCACCATAGATACACCAGTTCAAGCACCTAAATTTATAACTTTCCAGCAATGAACATAGTAACAGGAGGTCAAGCATTTAAATTGATAAATTTCCAGCATTGAACATAGTAGACAGTGAAGGAAACTCTACCAATGGGAGATAACATAAGTCAAAAGTTGTTGCTGAGTGTCAAAAGAACAGAATGTGTCAACAACAGGAAATACAGCTAGCATCAACTAAGCTTCAGAAATGCTTGTAACTTGAGCACAGGTCATTAAAAGTTGTTACAAATTTAAGATATGCCATACCATAAGGAAGTAGATATCATGAAATGCCAAAGAAATGATGCATCCAAAGCCGGAAAGTGAAGGGTTGCGAAATAACAAAAGTTACAGGTCGGTGGCTTTTTAGCAATTTACTTTCAAGCAAGATAACCAAAATAGATAGGTTACTCCATGAATGAAACTTCAAGTTTCATACTTGTCACAAGTCACAATTTAAACAACTGATAATCCATCAATGGACCACTTCAAGGCTGTGCATTTCTTACAAATGGTAGGGCAATAACAAAATTCAACGCCCGACAATAAGTCCCAACAGTCAGATTAGGAAGAAGTTCAATCGCCTAGAAAGTATCTCACTAACATAAGGAAACGCCTGTAGAAGGTCCATTTCCTTTGCGAACTCGTCAGCAGCTCAGGAAAAGCATTCCGAACACTTTCCTATTTTACATATTTCTTCATCTTCTCATCAATCGACAAACAATCAAACTCGCGATAGCTAAAGAGACAAGAACTCAAAACCCAATCCTTCGTAATCCCCAAACACCGACACACGACGAAGTACAGCCCATCAGAATCTAGCTCGAGACACTTCCCCGGACACTCGCCATCTCCAAGCACCGAAAACCCAATCCCCATCGCTCGCCCAAAAGAGAACCAGAAACGAAGGAGCTAACGGAACGAAGAGATCCAAAGGACACGAACAAGACGGGCAATGCCTCGACGCGTACCAAGCCTCCACAGATATCGCGGGCATACCTTGGTACAGGAGCTTCTGAGTGGTCTCGTCGGGATCCATGGAGCAATCCTTGAGCATTGCGTACACATCCTCGTCCGAGTGCTGCTTGCCGGTGATCTCCTTGATGTTCTGGATCATCGTCCTCACGTCTGCCGAGATCAAAACCCTAGAGGAGCCGCCCCCGCCGCCGCCGCCGCCGCCGCCACCGCTCATGTTCTCCCGAAGCAGAGAGAGAGGGAGAGAGGGAGAGAGGGAGAGTATGTGCTCGTGAATATGTCACGTAATAGAGAGAGAGAGAGAGAGAGAGAGAGAGAGAGATGCTAAGAAGAAGCAGAAATCAATGAATGAGCATATCAATGTCTGTGCTGTGTGTTTTGTGTGGGAAGAAGAGAGAGAGAGAGAGAGAGAGAGAGAGATGGAAAAAGTGAAGGAAAGTAATTTATCAGAGGCCACTCGGAAATAAGATGGAAGGAGTTTGGCCAATATTCTCGATTTATGTTCACGAGCCTATTTTCTTTCCCCTCCTTTTTTTTTTCTCTTAATTTTTCTTTTGATGCTACTATTTCGAGGAAATAGATCAAAGGAAAATTTTGATACTGGTTTATATTAAATTCAAGGCCACCGATAATTTCAAGTCATGCCTATTATGACGTAAATATATCGAATTTATGAATATAAAAAATTATGTCATAAAAATTTCTGAATACATAATATATATGAGTTTTGAATTTTTTTTTCATAAAACACAGAAATGAGAATATTTATGTCGAGATGGGTAAGTATAGACTTTTTCGAGGCATTTGTGCAAGAGGGGATATGGTTTGAAATTTTTTCGTGATTTTTGCCCATTTAAATTGGGTAATATTTTTTTGGTCTTATTCTATTGATATTCGTCAAGTGTTTGTTGATATGAGGGAAGGGGTAATGGCAAAGTCAAAAATTCTAATAGAGGAAGGGTTTTAGAAGGGGCGGGGCCCATTTCGAATAGAATGGAAAACTAGGGGGTGGGGCCCTCTTCTTTCCCCCGATAGAATTTGGCATGTGGAAGTAGTGTAGGTAACGACCCAAAAAATGGTAGTGTGGGCGAGTTTTCTGTTCAATAAATTCATAATGATTATTTCGATTTTTTCATTCATTTATTTTTATCTTTTTGTGTCCTATGTCTTTGCATGGTGAAAATTAGGCTTAGGTCGCATTTGATGCACGAAATGAGGAGTTGATCACCGAAATTGTTATTGAAATTAATTAAGCTAGAGCAAATAAAGTAATTATGTATTCCCTTTATAGTAGGCATGCCCTAAATAGCAATTCATCATGTTATTATCCTACTTGATTACGTTTGTCGCCTATCGTGGGATTAATTTTTTCTACATTTGTGTGACGATTCATATGAAGGTTGTGCTCTCGAGCCACACCAACATTTTGATTTTATTTAATTTGAGAAGGTTGAAATGATAGCCTTTGATCAAGTTTAGTAGTTTTTTTCTTTTTGAACTTTATTTTTCCTCTTTGTCTCCAACTTTTACATACGCATTTATTATGTGCATTATATGTGCGTAATTTTTTATTTGACATCTTGACATGATGTTGAATAATATTCTTAATATATTTATGGAGAAAAATTACTGATAAAAGTCATAAGCCTATAAAGCCGAAAGGACTACATTAGAAAATCATCAAAAGGTTTATGACTCAATTAGCCATATGGAAATATTTATTTATAACTAAATTAACATCAATGTAATGGATGGAATGATTATATTGATAAATTATCAAAATGTTTAGAATTTAACTGTCAAAATTAAAATGTTTAAGATTAAATTGGCATTAGAGAAAATTCCCAAAAAGGCCTATAGTGCCATTGTTTTCTTAAATAAGGGTTTTAAAGTAAACATTGTTTCAAAAGGATTTGAAGTGTTCTTATGTTCTTAAATAAGGACTTCAAGTAAATCTTTTTTCAAATAATGACCTAAAGTGCCATGTTTACCTCGAAAAAGGGCCTCAACTCATCGAGTGATCGAGGGCAATTTCGTCATGTGTTTTTTTAAAATTTTCTTTTTGTTTTCTTTTTTTTTAAAAGGAAACAGTTAAAACTTAAAAACACATAAATACTAGAAAAAAAGAAGGGGAGGGCTAGGACAAGCCCTCTCGCCTATGGCCGCGACCCCAACGCTGGTGGGGCGACAACAATTATTATTATTATTATTATTATTATTATTATTATTATTATTATTATTAGTTTTAACATTTTTTAACATTTTTTTCTTTTTTTCTTTTTTTTTGAAAGAAAAAATAGAAAAATGAAATAGGAAAGAAAATGATGAAAAAGAGTAAATAACGGAAATACTATCAATCATCTGGTAAAGTGAGGATATTCTTTGAGACTAACATGGCACTTTTTGCTTTTATTTGAAATAAGGTCAATTTAGGCCCTTATTTAAAAAAAAAAAAAATGATGACATTTCAGGTTCTTATTTGAAATTTTCCCTTGGCATATGTATAGTAGATTTATAATTGTTTTTTTGGTAATTATCCCATCTTTATTATATCTAAGATATCTTCTTTTTTTGGTAATAAAAGGGGTGAAGCCCAATAGTTACACTAGAACATGTTTAATGAAACTTCTTCCAACTCGATCTCCTATCAATAAAGGAATCAAACCTCTCGGTGGCTTAACCAAGATTGAGGTGTTATTCACATCATAAGAACGAATAGCTCAATTTGCTAACCAGTCAGCACATGAGTTTCCTTTTCTAAAATTATGTAGAATTCTAACATACTAAACTATTTTAAAAGTTTTTGAATTTGAGAAATGAGCGTGTCACGAAAGTTAAAAGTAAGAGTTGATTTTTAGAACAGTGAAATAGTGACTTGTGAATCCATTTCCACGACAAGTTTGGGATACTTAAAGAAATTGCCAATTTAAGACCCAAAATGATACTTTACAATTTTGTTTTAAGCGAAGACCGCACTCCCACAATTTGACCAAATCTAGTAAGCTAGTTACCTGATTCATTATATAGAAGCCCAACTACTGAAGGAGGGCCTAAGTTGCTTTTAGAGGCCCCATCTATGTTAAGCTTGACCTACCCAGTTGGAGGGACAGTCCAACGCACAAGCTTATCTTCTTCTTCTTTTTTCTTTTTTTCTTTTTTGAGGAGACAACAGGTTGATATAATGTCCTTAACATAATCTAGGATCAAGCATAAAGGTTCTTTGGTAAGACAAAAATCCTTCTCAAATAATCGCTTATTCCTCCAATTTCAGAAATGTCAACAAGCAATAGCAAAAATAAGGGACCAATTATCTTGGACCCTAGTTGATGAATTAGATAGATTTGTCATCAATTGTGGGTGTAGCTCTTGGGTAAAGAACCCACCTTGAAAACTTGTAGGTAGAATCTTTTGCCATACTACCTTTGCTTGTCTACAATCTCTAAGTACATGTAAAATGGTCTTTGAAGAGTGCGGCCATATCGCACAACAAAAATTTGCCATGAGCTTATGTCGAAATCTAAGATATCTCTATATTAGGCATTTGGCCCAAGGGCATGGTTTAGGACATTAATTTAGATAAGTTGTAGGTTTATCCTAAATACGTACAAGAAGAGGCACATCACTTGTTTCCCTTCAATTCAAAATAGCTTGTGAGTCTGGACCATCTTACTCTAATGACATGCTCTAAGTTCAGTTGGGTGCACTAGGGAGGACAAGCACAAAAATTTACGGATCTTTTTATTTTTGGTCTGAAAATTTACAAGTCTTATTTGGAGTACACTTGACAATATAATAAGCAGAAGTTTCTTAAAAAAACACAATATAAGGCAAAACCACTTAGTATATAGCAGAATTCTATTAGAAAATGTTGGTAAATGCAAAAAAAAGGTTGCTAAAAAAGAAGACAATGTGACTTTTTTCAAGTAATTTTTTAGATACATTACCGGCACTTGTGTGAAATTTTGCCAACTTCTTTTGATTGTTTGTACATTGAAAAACTGACTTACTAGGTTTCTATGTTTCTCTTTGCATAACTTACTAATGCTCTAAACTTACTAAATCCTTTATGGAATTACCACCTAAATTAGAGTAACTTTCCAACTTTTTGTTCGGTTAAATTACCAACTAGTTTTGGTTACCAAATCTCATTTGTACCAATATTTAATTAAATTTTAATTTACCAACATACTCTTAGTGAATTACCACCTATTATTTGAGTAACCAACTCCTATTTGAATTACTTACTAAGTTAGTTTTTCTTATTATTACAAGTTTTTCTTATCTTTTACCAACTTTTGTTTACCTATATTAACTAGGTCTTAAATTTGCTACTTTACCAACTCTCAAGTGAAATTACTAACTTCAATTTAAGTGTTCAACAACTTTTCTCTAATAAGGTTTATCTACTAGTTATAAGTTATCATATCTATTCGAGTTAGTCACAAACTTTCATCGATACTATTCGATTTACCAATCTTTTATTTGGTTATTTATCAAGAAAATTTTTTGTAAGGGCATTCAAATAAAATGTGTGTTAATTTCATCCAATAGATTGTTAAGAATATGCAAGACATAATTCATAAGTAAAATGCATATGAGAGTTAGTAATGCAAAATTACTTGGTAATCTGATTGGAGAAATTTTGGTAATCACTATAAGGTTAGTTTTTTCTAAAAAGATTGGATGAGTTTAAAGAGTTGGTAAGCAAAATAAAAGTGATAGTAACAAAGTTTGTAAATCTATAAACGAATAAAGAAAACCTGGTAACCAATTCAGATAAGGGTAACCCAAAAGTAATGGATAATTTAATAGGAGAAAAATTGGTGAGTCACAAAAAATTGTTGGTAATTTAATGTAATAATTAATAAATTTAAGTTGTTCATAAGAAAGGAAACAACATTGGTCAAATAATAAGAATTAATTTTTTTTAGATATAAAAAAACGGTAATTTATAAAAGAACTAAATAAACAATGATAATGAACTCAAATAGGAGTTGGTAATGCAAAAATGAATAGTAACACAATCGGAGAAAAGTTGATAATTATTCTCACTGAGATTTGTGATTGCTATAAATGAATTGGTAAAAATGAATTATTAGTAAGGCAAATAACAAAGGTAACTTAATATTAAAGTTGGTAAGTTAAAAGAGCAAACACACGTGGTTACTCAAACGAGAGTTGTAACTTTTGACCAATACTTTTCAACAACTTAATCAAAGAAAAATTGGTTAGCCACTCAAATAAAGGTTGATATTATCGTATAATAAGTGGTAAATGTGGAGAAATGGTAAGAAAGGTAATAAAAGTTAGTAAATGATAAAGATATTTATTTGTTAGAGATAAACGTTACAAACAAGAGCTGGTAGTGTTAAACTTTAACAGCAACAAATTTTATGATCACTTTAAATTAATATTGAAAATTTCTAAAATATGCTGGTCAATCTAACAAGTTCGCAAGCGAGTCAAATAAAAGTCAATATTTGTTCCAAAAAATAAAATAAAAGTTAATAAATCAATAAAAAGTTGATAAATTTAAAAAAGAAAACATTCAAATGACGGTAAGTAACTCAAATCAAATTGAGAGTTGGTAAATTAAACTAGTCAATAATCTAATAGGAGAAAAGTTGATGAGTCATACAAATAAAGTTAGAAATTTCCTAGAATAATTAATTAATCTAAAGCATTTGTAAGAACCACAAATAAAAGTTGGTAAATAATAACAAAAGTTGATAATTTTTTTTTTTAAAAAGTAGCAAATAAATTGGCAACTCACTTGAATGAAGATTGTTATATTTAAGGCATAGCAAAGGAGGCAAATAAAAGTAAGTCATATATAAAAAAAAAAATGGGAAATTTGCAACAATGAAAAAGAGAGAGTAATTTTATAAAATCATTAGTAATTAGTTACTGACAAGTTATTGAAAAATTAAGTGATGGATAATATTTTTATCAACGCTCTTTTGACACTTACATATAGTTGTTAAATTAAGATAGGTATTGTGAATACAAATCTGACATTCATGAATTGTGTATCGATTATTGAATTGAATTTTAAGATACACCAAATTAACTATAAGTTTTTTTATTACCATATAAAACACAGGATAAGTACATTATAAGTTTTCAAACTTGTTATAAAGTGCAATCTTATCACAAAAAGGCAATTAAATCCTAAAACTTTCAAAAAGTGCAATCAAATTTTAAAACTTGTTACAAAAGAGAAATTAAGTCATAAAATTTATGAATATGGTATAATCAAGTTTTGAAATTTGTCAAATTGGTGCAATCAAATTCTAAAATTTATTAGCATTTTCCATTTGTCAATTTAAATGGAGCTAATAAAATGACTTGATTGCACCAATGTAACAAGTTTTAGAATTTAATTGCACTTTTTGAGAGTTTAAAGATTTGATTATACTTTCGTGATAATTTTTAGAACTCAATTGTACTTTCGTGATAAATTTTAAAACGTTCAATACATTTATCCCAAGCATACAAAGTAGAAAAGTTGCTTAAAAAAAAAAAAAGTATAAAAGTTGCAAAATAACAAACTTTGAGTAAAATCCTTGATCAAATGCAAAGAATCCTAATTTTGAGTGCATATAAAGCGTAAAATAATATATGGTAACATATTTTCTTCTTAGAAATGGTGACATGCAAATAGAAATAGAAAGTTTATGTGCCATATCATTTATCATTGTTATGTAATTACTATCATGAAGCTATTTTAAACGATATATACCTTGAAATATAAAACTTGACTTTATTTTACATGTAAATATAACAAACTATGGACTGTTAAAATCAATGAATACTTATCAACTTAGTGGAGTCTATAGCGAATCAATTAAGATGCTCACGATTATGGTATGTTATAAATTCGTCCAATAGATATGTATTGTCTAGACTTTATAACCAATTGAATTGCAAAATGAGAATCGAGTATTGTAAGACATTGATAACTATCAACTTTTTCAAAAATTTATTGGTATGGGAAAAAACCATTCTTTTTAAAAAAGAAGAGTATAATTATCCTTGTATATTGTTATATCTCTCCAATCACTCAATCAATTTCATGGATAAGGAAGCGAAACAAATGTTTTAAAATTCTTTTTAAACGAAAAATCTTTGTGTCAACAAAATACCCTTAAAATCATATGAGATTCAAGTAAAAGTCATCTCTGTTAAGCACACATGTATTAAAATATATTATGCATAAAACATCAAAAAACTATAAGCTACTTCCTATCTTCATCATTAATCAAAATTTCCCAACACAGAAACTTGGGTCGGGGATGGATTTTGTCAAAGTCGATACATGATTTTTAAATTTGTATGCGTCGCAAGGGGAGGTTGGAGGTGCCGGTAAAATGCTCGAGAATATGCTGCAGAGAGACTTGGTGACGTGATGGTGGAGTATAACGATTGCTCCAGTCTGCCGAGAGGGAGGATATTGAAGGAGCGTTAGGGTATTTTGTTGTTAGATGCCGGAAAGAAGCGTGCCCTCATTGACTTCAATGGTTTCGGGCTATGTACAATATGGCAGGAGGGTTGAGATTGAGAAAACGGGGCGAGACCGAATGATGTAGCTGTAGAGGAGATCCTTTGGAATTGTGCTGATTCAGGTGCACTTGATTGCTGTAAGAAGAAGGTTTAGGGAGTTCTAGAATTCGAGTGGCTTAATTCGTAAAATCGACATTCCAAATGCTCTAATTGATATGTATGAAGGGGTAAGTATACTATTAGTGCCAAAACTTTCATACAATACTCATTTTGGTGTTAAAACTTTTTTTTCCTTACTTGAGTATCACAAATTTGAAAAATCAATTACTTCAATGTAACTCTTGACGTGGTTGTCGAAAAAGTTCAGGAAAAGTTGATATGGCTAGTAGTCATCTGACGTGGCACCGACGGATGGCTGGTGGTCATGTCAATTTTTCCGGCAGTCATGTAAAAAGTAGTACTCACGCAATCGATTTTTCAAATTTGTAGCACTTAAGTGAATGAAAAAAAAAGTTTTGACATCAAAATGAGTACCGTGCAAAAGTTTTGGTACCAATGGTGTCCCAACCCCGTGTGAAAAATAAGGATGCTCCAAGGATGGTTGGGGTTTTTTGATACTGCAGATTAGCGATCGATTGTGTCGTGGCCAGTCATGATTGCCGGACTGCCTGTGCATGGAAAAGCTGAGGAAGTGTTGAAATAATTCGCAGAACGGTGAAGCTGAATGGAGCCACTTCCTCTTTTTTAGGGGGTCCATCACATGTGTGTAGCTACTTGGGCTTGGTAGACATGGGCTGCGAGCTTTTCTCCTGAGCGACCAGAGATTACAGAGTAGTTCCCTAAATCGAGCGTTGTGGTTGTATGATTGATCTTTATGGGAGAGCACGGCTCCTTCAAGAAGTTCATGACTTGTAATTGACATGTCCATGGAGCCCAATAGGGTTGTACGAGTTCTACTCGGAGGGAGCAGGCTATACAAGAACATTGGACCTTCTGAAGTAGCAATAAGACACCGAACAAAAAAAGAGAGAGAGAGGGAGAGAGAGGAAGAAGTAGCAATAAGACAAGTTTCTTAATCGGGCTTCATGATGCGGATAGGGTGAGGAAGTTGACTGAGATCTTAAGGAGGAGAAGATGGCTGGGTGGAGTTCGATCACTGTCATGTCAATGGTGAAATACACGAATTTTTGCTTGGGACGATATGCATCCCGGCAGAAGGGAGATACTTGAGACATGGGAAGCATACTCAAAGGAAATGAGGTTGCAACGATATGCTTCTGCTATTTCGGTAATCCTCTGGGTATGGAGGAAGATAAGAAGGAGAAATTTCGTTTTGTCAGTCAGATATTAGCAAATTTGTGGGTCAATGGACACGGAAACTGGAACCATGTTTAGGATCATGAATTATCCTGCATTTATGGGAACTAGCAGACAGCTTTGAAGTTAATATCAGACGACATTGGTAGGGAGGAAATTGTGCGAGACCGGATCTGATCACATGGCTTCGAAGATGGCTCTTGTTCTAATGGGGAAATTTGGTATTTTTTTTTAATTGTAAGAAAACTCGTAACGGAGCAAAGCTCAGACATTCTTCTCATATGGGTCTTTGACCAAGCCTTAGATGCGAAATTTCATAGACATTTACATTCACTTTCTAGGTTGCTCGACGAGCAAATTTTGTCAACTAGTAGTGTTCCATCTTCTCCAACGTGTTTGGCTTTCCGAACTCTAAATATAAACATTATCATCAGAGAGAACTTGACAGTATTAAACATTTACACAGCACTTCCCACTCAAACTTTACGTTATAACTGGACAGCCCTCACTCTCAATTCCAGGAGCTGTAGGACAAGAAGCCAACGGGCAATGATCGTCATTATCAAGTCCCCACCAGTCTGGGCCACTAATTTCGTATTGTTGAAGGGCGAAAAAGAGCAGCACTCCCATGAAGGCAAGTCCGGCATCCATAGCAGCTGACAGAACGTAGTTATACCGAGTCCACCACCCCTTGTACCTTCTGTAAATATAGATGTTGAAGAAGATTCCAACCGCACCCCAAGTCAAAAAGTGCACAGCTTTTGCTGGGGGCATGATCTGGGTAGCTGATATGATAATTGGCATGTTTATGTACGTAATCCACTTCTTGTTGGGAAATTGTCTTGACAGGAACCAGACGGGCACCGGAGCGAGGAATCCAATGAGGAAGAACCAATTCAACTCGGGATAGATCCCGTACTTCGCGAACATTCGGAGCGGTCCGATGACTCCCCAGATGATTGAAGCGTTGTAGAAGACATCATCTCCGGGGCATGTCCAAGGGCTTCCCTCTGGTAGGAGAGACGTGTCACAAATGTGTTCTATGCTGGTGAGAAGCCACCACGCTGTCCCAAAGTAGACACTCGATGCGAGAACAGTCCCCACCAACTGCAGCATGGGAAATTCACAATTTTGTGAATTGGTCGAAAGTATGTCGTTCCATTTGAAAGTTTCAAGTGTATGATATATTACCTGAGCGACAAACATTGATTTGGGAGGAATCTTCATGTAGTGACCTAACTTGAAGTCTGATAGAAACGTGAGAGCTTGGGTCATACTGATGTACCCATACGTCTTAAATGCTACATTAGCCAGAGGTTTTCCCGGATATAAATACCCTATGACCAATTCTGTGATCACATTCAACCCTGGCATCTGCAGAAATGTAATTCATCTTGAGAAATGCTTCTATTGACTTCTGGCTCATAAATTCAAATTCACAATTTTGTGCTGCTAGATATATAAATTACCAAGTTTGTTGTGGCGGTAATTATTCCAATAGGTAAAGTGAAGAATAGTGCTATCGCGCAGGCAAGCAGAAGTCCCCACCACGGCAATTGGAGCTGGTGGTTGAAACCTTCACATGTCCACATAGAAAGTGCCACCGTCACAATCAAGATTATGTAAAACCACCACTGAGGTACCGCTTCATAGTTCTCTTTCATTAATCTTGTGTGCACATCTCCAAATTGACCCTTCAATGTTTCCGTCGTTTTCTTCCACATCCGCCATATTGTCCTGACCAAACAATTATTATAACACAGAATCGATTTTGGGAGGAGACAAACTAACAAAACAAGAAAGGATAAAATAAGAAACGAAGAAGCCTACTTTCCATGGAAAAGGGCGACATGTGAAAGGATAGCTGTCAAGCTTGCGAAGCTCAACCCATAAGCGATTGCAAACATGGAACTGAGGTAAAGTTTGCTATAACCATTATAGGCCTCCATATTGATGTCAAAACTCTCGGCATTGAGGATCCGAGTGATGTTATAGGTTTGACCAGCTGAGTCGAAAGTATTGGAAGATACAATGGGGAACCGTTTAGCTTCATATGTATTGGACCAATACAGAAGAGGGAGTATAATATAGATCATCAAGAAGAACCCAATCATGATGTTGGCGATGGCATCGGCTGGGTAGGCCAAAGGGCTTCCCAAGAATGCTACGACCGTGGCCCAGTCGAGGGTAAACGAGCCCAAGCCAAGGCCGTGGAGGCCGGAGCCGATTTGCTGGGCCGTGATCGATTTAGTCCATATCAAGCAGACAACGGAGATGGCAGATATTGAAGGGACGAAGTAGCCTGGAATCACATAATAAGCAAAGCTTGTTATGAAAGCCATGAGGAAGAATTGGAGTCTTGTGAGTCCTCCCTTGCGTCTCTTTTCTTCCTCATGCAAAGCCCTGGATGTTACAGAAGTTGGAAATGCAAAAAAAAAAAAAAAAAGTCACGTCAAATTTATTGGAGTGGAAGCTGAAGAATACGCACTGTGAAAGATAAAAAGAAAAAGAGAAAAGAAAATACCTGAAGAGAGAGACCTGTACAAGGTTTGCGGGCCACCACATATAGGGAGAGTCTACCAGGTATTTTCGGAACAAACCGGCCCAACCATACCCAAGCATCTGAAAAGTATTCGATTAGAAGAAACTTATTTAAGAGAAATAAGCCAATACCTATTCTAAATATTTATACACATTTTATCTGCATTTATGACATTCAGTAATCACCATTGGCTATAAACACAACTAGTAAAAATGCACCCATTGCGTGCTTATAAATTATGTGCTATTCATATGCTTTAGAGGAACGCTGGTCGACGAAAGTTGGAAATACTGTTAGTGGATATTTTCTATGGGAAACGAACATATAAATAGTGTTTGTCCAATGACGTATAATTACATCTTACCTTGGCAAGTCAGTGCGCATTTACTTTACCACTTGCTTTTTATCTTAGAAATCTTATCTATAATATACTCAGGCTTTATTAATCCATCTCGTATCATGATTCAAAATAAATCAAGATCTTTGTAAGGACATACCTGAGTAGTCTGTGATAGCATGAAGGCTGCGAAGATGTGGATACTCTTGTGATAGAAAGCCTTCACAATCGTGACTATGCTCAGCGCATAGACTCCACCTGCCCCCGAGTTTGCAAAGATGGTGATCAAAACATGTTCTTTCAAATTGAAAGGTCCCGGGTTTAGTGAGAACGACCATCTCGTGAATGGGACGGGGATCGGTTTCGAAGGGAACGTTGCAGCCATCAGTTTTCCTATGGGAAGCACAACAATCTGTACTGAAATTGAGGAGATATAGAGCTGGTTCGAGCGGTAGCCAAAGAATTGGTTCACAAAGGAGAGGATAACACAAGAAGCTATTCCAAGGACCCAAGTCCTGAATGTCAAGGCGGGCAGTGAAGGGTCATCCGTGGTTGGAACCGTGAGGCGCACCTCTTCGATTGGGCAATCATTGTCTTCGTTGGTTCCTGCACGGTAAGCCATTGAATCCAATCACAAAACCGGAACAAAAGCTCTGCTGTTTTCCTCGTCTGTTGCAGAAACATCATTCATGGGGTTGGTGCGTTGTGTGCCAACCTCCATCACGGAGCATCGAACACAATCCCATTCATACATATGACCTTTACATTTCATACTCTTTCATTAATTCATATACCAAACTGGCGTATGGTTCAGTCATTGGAAATTCGACAGGAAAAAAAGAAAAGAGCACAAGTGCTTTTCATGGCGATGGCGAAAAAAGCTTACGAGGGACATCAATGGAGGATTGCAGGTCTTCAGTAGATTTTGAACCAATCACCTCAGAACCTGCCATCTCTTCTCTCTCTGCCCTCAATTGAATGGGAAGCCTGTGAGAAACAACTCTCCGGAATCACTATATATAATCTTCTATCAACCGGTTTTCAAGGCTTAATCTTCCCACTCTTGCCTATTTATAGACGCAATACCAGTGATGCAAGGTCCTAAAATGATCCTTCTATATTTGTAATTTGTGTACACACGCACAATTCGCGTATTGTTCAATTGGTATGATTTCTTTCCTTACCTGGAGAGGAAAAAGAATCTCGGTGTTGCCAGAAAAGAACTAATTAGAATCACCGATCAGAATCCCGGGCTTTAAGGTTTCATTTCTAGGAATATCAGATTTCATGAAGAGGACCGTTAAAAATAGGCTGCGAGGATTGTTTTTGACTGGCCCAAATTAGGTGAATTGATTGAGCTGTCGTTGCTAAAAATTTAAGTGACCTGGCGACTTTCTTTTGTGCATAACTTGCATAATAATTGATAAATTTAAGTTCCATTAATGAAAAAAGTTTCTTATTGGGGTTGTTAAAAAGTTTAGTTCATTCATCTGTTTAAATTACAAATATCAGTGCAAATTATAGGTATTTGTCTTCTCTTCATATATTGTCTATGGGTGAAATTACAAAAAATCTTGGACCTATTATACTTATGTCAATTTACTTATAAACTTTTTAATCGTACCAACAGAGTTCCACATATTTTCACATTTTATTAATTGAGTACATTTGGTCAATTTTGATCGGAAATCGTTTACATAGATGTCAACTATCGTATGTGATATAATCGGTCGAAATACTTATTAGCATATTGAAAAACTGCGAACTCCCTAAATGGCTTCTTAACAAGTATTAGGCACTTTTCTTTAACAAAAGTCATCAAATGGTACGCAATAAAATCTGCCAATAATAGCCCTAGAAAGTAGAAATGGAGGAGTATGACCCAAAAGAAGAAGAAGAAAAGTTAGAAATGGAGAAAACGACTTCTACTCAATAATGGTGTTTTCTCTCTCAAAATTATAATGTGAACTCTTTTAAGATCCACATATTCTATTTCTCTATATCTCTATTTTTCTATTTTTTATTTCTGAAAATAAGATGGGAACATAAATCCGTTTAGTATCACAATTTCATTTTATTTATTTATTTATTTCTAGAACAAATTTGAACTCCAAAAATATATTTGGAACATAAATCAAAAGTTAAAAATTTTTATTACTTTATTTTTGGAACAAAAGTGAAAATTTAAAACTATTTTCATTGCTTGCTTCCTCATCGCTCGCTACCCACCTACCTACCCTTCGCCACCGCTATCAATCGCCAACCCCTTGTTGCTGGTCACCTCTTACTGCCACTTGGGAATGATAAATTTTATATCATTAGTAAATAAATTTTTATTTTGAAAATATAAATTTTATATTGGTATCAAATACCTATTTTACCTCAAAACTCATCAAAAGAATTAAAAATGGAAAAATCAATTTCCGAGTATAAATTGATTTTTGTAACATAAATTTTATCATTCACCTCCTTCAGGTCATACGTTAAGTAGAAAGTTGACTTTGGTCCTAGACATGCCTAAACAAAAAGATTCTTCAGTTGCAGGGATAACTCACTCCACATTTCTTCGGTTTCAGCATAGATTGTTGCGCATCCCCTTAGATGACTGATGGCCCCGACGCTTCCATCACGCCCGATCTAGGTCCTGCTCGCAGGACGGACGTTCTAGCTAAATCTAGGACTTTCCAATTTCAAAAAAAAAGAAAAGAAAAAAGCATGACTTCAGCGAGAGCGGAGTGTATGTGAAACACATTATCACAATTGCGAAGACTCTTATCACAATGAGAAATGAAATGGGTTCTCTTTATATTTTGTCAGTTTTGCAGATTAGGAATAATCAGATCACGGGATCATCCACCGGTGGACAACTGCATTGACAGAGACGTGCGAATAGATTTCTCACAAGGTCGAAAGTTTGAATCTTCACATTGCCATACACGTCTTAAGTAGGGAGCCATGATGGTGGGGTTTTGTACTAGCCTTCCTCTAGATATTGACGGTAGTCTCCGTTGGATCGATTGGGCCGGCAGTGGCCATGAGCACTCGCAAGGTGTGCCAGGCCGAATCTTGAATATCAAAAATAAATAAAGAAATAAATAATCCGATCCCACTAATTTACAGCAAGCGCAATAATTACAGTAACACGTCACATTTTGGGACATTAATGTTGGTCACACTTGTTATGAAAACCTTGCTAATTTCAGTTCTCTTTCCCCTCTCTAGTTCGGGTTGAACAGCAACCAAGTACATGCACTCTTCTCAATTAGTCAACTGGTTTTCAAGGTTGAATGTTACCACAATGGCTGATTCCAAGGAAATTGGAGTAATATAAAAAAAATTATAAATCAGTATATATATATAACAAAAGCCTAAACCATTACATCTTTTAATAATCACATGTCATTTAAGAAATTTGATAATAAAATTTAACATAAATTAAAGGATGGTAAATTTATTACAGATGCACCGGTTTAGAATTTTTTATGGTCCAAGTTTTAAGTAAATTTGTCAAAAGTGTATTAGTTGGGGATTTTTTGTGATATTAATTCTAATCTAATTATTATATAGTGGTAATAATCAATTATATTGATAAAATTTTTTGACATGTCTCACTTTTATACCCTTTATCTGTGATTATTTTAAATTATCTAATAGAATAAGCATAGAAAATGACTTTTGAATTCGAATTTAAGTACGAAAGGAATATAATCTCATCGTGTGTTTTTCTTTTCTTCCAAGATCCAAGTCAATCTCATGCAAATTTTAAAATTGGGAGAGAAACCAAATCTATTGTCTGACCAGAAAATCAAGTTTAGCACCCCCGGTTAATAAAATGCATCCAAAGCTGTTGTTTGAAGAACCAATTATTAGAAATAAAAGCAAGGAATTTTGTCGCACACAAATCATGGAAGAACAAGCAAAGTATCGAAGCACCCATCTCTCCTCTCTTCTATGAGCTTCCGTCATCGCATTGCGGACAATGCCTTGAACAATTTGGGCATGTCCTCGTGCAGATGGTCGACGAAAGCTGAGCGCTTGCAAGGCACGAGACGAAGATACAATAGAGACGGTGACAATGAGGAAATTGATACTGGAGACCAATTTGGAGAGAGAGAGAGAGAGAGAGGGAGAGATGAATTTGGAAGTGGGAGCTCTGTAACTTTTGCTTTCAACTTGTGAGAACAAGCTTTGGTTTGTTCTGTATATATAGGAAAATAGGAAGTGCAGTAACGTTTTTTTTTTTATTGAAAAAATATTAGGTACATCAATCTTGCCATGTAAAATTATGAGTCACTCAACTCATTAATCGCCACGTGTGACTCACTTTTCAGATTTTTTTATCTTAATTTCTCTGCTCCATTACCCCCCCTCTCTCTCTCTCTCTCCGCAACAACAATGGCTTCTTCCCTCCATCTCCCTATCGCTCCTCTCTCTCCCTCCGGCCCTCTTTCTCACCTGCAGGTCCACTTCCACTTCATGTACAATGTCTCCAACTCCTCCGATGGCCACTGAAGAGTTGTCGCCAGCTATTTTGGGGACTCCTTGCCCGTTTGCAAAGAGTCGCCTTATGCTAATGCGTAAGCCAATGCTGCGTATGGTAATCATTCTGTTTTTATTTCTGGAATAGATTTATATTCCAGGCCTATTTTTGGAATAGAAATCCGTTTGGTAAAAAAAAATTAATTTATATTTCTGAAACAAATTTCTATTCTAGAAATAAGTTTGGAACAAAAATCAGAAACAAAATTTTTTTACTTTTCTATTTCTGGAATAGAAATAAGAAATTATTTCTCTTTTTTACTTATCACCTGAAGAAGTTTTTTTCCGTCCGTTACTCCCCACCACCGCCGGCCCCCGGCCGCCGCCGTCCGACGGCGGCTAACGGTGGGCAGCGACCGGTGGCGACAGACGACGACCAGCGACCGGCGAACGGCGACAGCGGACGGCGACCGATGATGGCAGCAGACGGCGACCGATGACAACGACCGCCATCTGCCGTTGCCGTCCGCCGTCCGCCATCCCCGATCCCCACTCTTCCCATTATCACCGCCACTTAGAAAAGTAAATTTTTTTTAATTATCAAACGAATTTCTATTCCAAGAATAGAAATTTTTTGTTGTTATCAAACACGTTTTTTTGCTTAGAAACTCATTCAGAAATAGAAATAGAAAAATCTATTTCTGGAACCGAAATGTTATCGAAGGAGCGATTGTGTGAATCCCTGTTTGTAATTCTAGCACAAAGCATCCATCTTTGCACAAAGTAAATATAACGGATTAGGACTCTTGAGTTACGATCGGGGAGGGGTTGCCGTGTGGACTCTGAGTTGAGTTTTTCCTTTTTTATATAATGAGGGGTTGTTGTCTGGGCGTTTCACCGTATACTGAGAACCATTGTATAACTTTTTATATTTTAGGGCATCTTATTGTACTGTAATTAATTGTTAAAGTATCTTAAAATGAACAAAAGAATTGCACGCTCCATCCAACTTAAATATGTTATTTACGTGAGATTTAGACCCACTTGTCGTCAGTTTATATGTCTAGGGCCTTCAAAAAGTTTTATGCTGCTTATTATAAAGATACCAACATATGAAATGAATTAATATTACTCTTTCTGGCTTTTCTCAGAGCATTGAACATGGATTTTTATAAAAGAATTACCAACGTGAAGGAAAATGAAAGTGGGCTGAGATGGTTATTCTGGACATGCGCTTGGACTAGGCCATCTAATGTACATTCAGTTTCCAGGTCCCACGACAAGCACATATTTGTCAACTAGAACTGTCCCTTCTTCTCCACCACGTTTGGCTTTCCGAAGTCTATATTTGGACATCATCATATGAGGGAACATGACAGTTTTAAACATTTACATCGCATATCCCACCCAAACTTTATGCTATAACTGGGCAGCCCTCTATCACAACTCCAGGTGCTGTAGGACAAGAAGCCAACGAGCAATGATCATCATTCGCAAGTCCCCACCATTCAGGGCCACTAATGTCCTCTGATTGAAGGGTGAAATAGAGCAGCACTCCCATGAAGGCGACCCCGGCATCCAGAGCAGCTGACAGAACATAGTTATACCGAGCCCACCACCCCTTGAACCTTCTGTAAACATAGAAGTTGAAGAAGATTCCAACTGTACCCCAACTCAGATAGTGCACAGTTCTTGCTGGTGGCATGCTCTGTGTAGCTCCTAGGATAATTGGCATGTTTACGTACGGAATCCACTTTTGGTTGGGGAATTTTCGAGACAGGTACCAAACGGGCACCGGAGCAAGGAATCCAATGAGGAAGAACCAGTTCATCTCGGGGTAGATCCCGTACTTCGTGAACATTCGCAGTGGTCCAACAACTCCCCAGATGATCGAGGCGTTGTAGAAGACATCATCGCCGGGGCATGTCCAAGGGCTACCCTTTGGTAGGAGAGACGGGTCACAAATGTGTTCTATGCTGATGAGAAGCCACCACGCCGTCGCAAAGTAGACACTTGATGCAACAAAAGTCCCCACCAACTGAAGTACGGGAATTTAACAATCTGATGAGTCGGTTGAAAGTATGTTGCGCCATTCAAAGTTTCAACTATCCAATATATTACCTGAACAAGGAACATTGATTTGGGAGGGATCTTCATGTAATGACCTAACTTGAAATCTGCTAGAAACGTGAGAGCTTGGCTCATACTGATGTAACCATACGTCTTAAATGCTACATTAGCAAGAGGCTTCCCTGGATACATAAACCCTATGACCAACTCTGTAATCACATTCAACCCCGGCGCCTACAAAAATGTAATTCATCTTGATAAATGCTTCTATTAACTTTCAGCTCATAAATTCAAATTCACAATCTCATGTTGCTAGATATATAAATTACCGAGTTTGTTGTGGCTGCAATTATCCCAATTGGTAAAGTGAAGAATAGTGCCATCGCGCATGCTAGTAGAACTCCCCACCACGGCAGTTGGAGTTGTTTGTCAAAACCTTCACATGTCCACAGAGCAAGTCCCATCATCACAATCAAGATTATGTGAAACCACCACTGAGGCACCTCTTCATAGTGCTCCTTCATTAATCTTGTGTGAACATCTCCAAAGTGACCCTGCAATGTTTCGGTCGTTTTCTTCCACATCTGCCATATTGTTCTGACCAAACATTTTTTTGAACACGGAATCTTTTTCAGGGAATAGACAAACTAACAAAACAAGAAAGGGAAATATAAGGAAGAACTGAACAAGCTTACTTTCCATGGAAAAGGGCGACATGTGAAATGGTAGCTGTCAAGGTTGCAAAGCTCAACCCATAGGTGACTGCAAACATGACACTGAGGTAAAGTTTGCTATAACCATTATAGGCCTCCATATCGATGTCAAAAGTCTTGGCATTGAGGATCCGAGTGATGTTATAGGTTTGGCCAGTTGAGTCGAAAGTATGGGAGGAAAAAATGGGGAACCGTTTAGCTTCGTATGCATTGGCCCAATACAGAATGGGGAGAGCAACATAGATCATCAAGAAGAACCCAATCATGATGTTGATGATGGCAAAGCCTGGGTAGGCCAAAGGGCTTCCCAAGAATCCAGCGACCGTGGACCAGTCGAGCCCAAACGAGCCCAAGCCAAGGCCGTTGAGGCCCGAGCCGATTTGCTGGGCCGCGATTGATTTAGTCCATATCAAGCAAATAAACGAGATGACTGACAATGAAGGGAAAAAATAGCTTGGAATCAGATAATAAGCAAAGCTTGATATGAAAGCCATAAGGAAGAATTGGAGTCTTGTGTGTCCTCCCTTGGGTCTGTTTTCATTCTCATGCAAAGCCCTGGATGTTACAGAAGTTGATAATGCCAAAAAAATAAAATAAAAAAGATCACGTTATATTCCAAAGAAAATGGATGCAGAAGATTTCTAATTGTGAAAGATGAAAAGAAAAAGAGAAAAGAAAATACCTGAAGAGAGACACTTGTACTAGATTTGAGGGCCACCACATATAGGGAGAGTCTACCAAGTATTTTCTGAAGATGCCGGCCCAGCCGTACCCAAGCATCTGAAATGTATTTGATTAGAAGGAACTTATTTAAGAGAAAAAGCCAATACATTCTACATATTTATACACCTTTATCTCTACATTTATGACATAAGTAATCACCATTGGCTATGAACACAAACGGCACCAATGGACCCATCATATGTGCATATATTGCATGCTAAATATATATGTCTTGAGGAAATATAGGTGAACAAAAATCAAAAACACTGTCAATTGGATATCTCGCGTGGAAAACAATGAACATATAGATGGTGTTTGTTCAAGAAAAAGACTACACATAATAAGATCCTTAAGTCTCGTATTGCGCATTTATTTTACCACTTATTTTTTATATTAGAGATCTTATCTATACAATACTTAAGCTTTATCGACTTTTCTTAAATAATGATTTAAGATAAATCAAGATCTTTGTAAGAACAAACCTGAGTAGTCTGTGCTAGCATAAAGGCTGCTATGATATGGATGTTCTTGTGATAGAAAGCCATGACGATGATGATTATATGTATCGCATAGACTCCACCTGCCCCCGAGTTCGCAAAGATGGTGATCAAAACATGTTCTTTCAAATTGAAAGGTCCCGGGTTCAGCGAGAACGACCATTTTGTGAATGGGACCTGGATCGGCTTCGAAGGGAGTGTTGCAGCCATCAGTTTTCCTAGGGGAAGCACAACAATCTGTGCTGAAACTGAGGAGACACTGAGCTGGTTCGAGCGGAAGCCAAAGAACTTGTTCACAAAAGAGAGGATGATGCAAGAGGACATTCCAAGAACCCATGTCCTGAATGTCAAGGCGGGCAGTGAAGGGTCATCCTTGGTCGAAACAGTCAGGCGCACCTCTTCGACTGGGCAATCATTGTCTTCGTCAGTTCCTACACGGTAAGCCACTGAATCCAATCACAAAACCAGAACAAGAGCTCGTTGTTTCCCTCGTCTGTTTCACGAACATCATTCGTGGGGTTGGTCCGTTCTTTGCCAACCTCATCATCGTGCATCAAACACAATCCCATTCGTACATATGATCTTTACGTTTCATGCTTTTTCATTCATTCATATACCAAAGGTTCAGTCATTGGAAATTTGACATGAAAAAAAGAAACAATCCTATTCGTACACATGATCTTTACGTTTCATGCTCTTTCATTCATTCATATACCAAAGGTTCAGTCATTGGAAATTTGACATGAAAAAAAGAAGAGGAGCACAGAGAAATGGAACGCTTTTCATGGTGGTGGCGAAGAAAGCTTACGAAGGACATCAATGGAGGATTGCAGGTCTTCACGAGACTTCGAACCAATTACCTCAAAACTAGCCATCTTCTCTCTCTGCCCTCTCTACTGAACGGGAAGTCTGGTCAAATAACTCTCGGGAATCCTATTTATCTAAGAACCCGACTCTCGGGAATCACTAAATCTGATCGTCGATCAACCATAAGGATCCTTCCTCATACTCCCATTTTTGTAATTTGTGTATACGCGCTCATCTTCGCGTCATTGTTCAATTAGTATGATGGCTGTCTTAATTTCTTTCCTCACTTGGAGATCCATTGAGGATCTCGGTGTGGCCAGTGAAGAGCTACTCCTTATAATCACCGATCATAACGACGAGCTTTGGTAGATAACGCGTTCGCGTACAAAACGGGTGAATGATTCCCGTCCTAGAGGCCACATTCATTCCTAGGAGTTTTCTTGAAGAGGGCGGTTAGAAAACAGGCTGGGATTGATTTTGACTTGCCCGAACTGAGGGAATCGATTGAGCTGTCGTAACTTGAAATTCAAGAAAATTTTCCATTCACTGGAAGGCTATTCAGGGAATCGATTTTGACTTGCCCGAACTGAGCGAATCGATTGAGCTGTCGTAGCTTGAAATTCAAGAAAATTTTCCATTAACTGGAAGGCTATTCAGGGAATTGATTTTGACTTGCCCTGATGCAGGAGTGATTTGGCTGGCATAACCATACATTACTTGTTTAATAATTAATAAGATTCCAGTAAATATACATATGCTCACAAGAGAAAAAAGATATATAGAGTATATACGGCATTCATATTTAACCCTAATAAAGAGGGACTTTTACATGAAAGTTCTTGAAATTTGGTTCAAGCGACTACAACGTCCATTTAATTGAAATCTTCTCATCAAATCAGACGCATTAACGAAAGCCCATTTTAGTATGATATACCATATTATAGATTTAAAAAAGAACGCTGAAAATAAATGAAAGGAGATCCTCCGGCAACAAATCAAGAATTTGGCCTGAAGAAGAAAAGCAAAATAAAATAGGATGACATATCAAGATTGGAAAATTACCGAAAAAAAATCTTTAACATATCGTGAGGATACCAATTTAATCATAAAAGTCTTTCCAATTTCGTAACTGCATCACATTAAATATATTTAACTTTAATGAGTAGAGCTTTTCTCATACAAATAAAAGTTAAAACTTTTGATAAGAAAGTAAAAAAATTAAGATATATATATTTAGAGTCTCAATCTAATAACAAACGTGTAATTGTATCATTAATTTCTTATATTGTAAAGTGAAAAATAGTTTTAAGATACAGAAAAATCTTAAATGAATTTAGGAATATCAATTTTAAGACAGAAAAGGTTCTTTTAATATGTATATAAACTCATTATGATTCATAATGCACGTGAGGTAAATTTCATTAAGCTATACTAAGGATGGTCGGTTCTAGAGTAGGTGATTCCCACCCTAAAATTATGAATCACCCATGAAGGACCAATTTACAAATTAAGAATTAGAAACTACCCACTGATTCCTTAACCCAACTCAGAATCTGGTCATCGGTATAGTCCGGTTCCTTTTGGTCCATGGAACGCTTTTTGGACAAAGTTGTAGGCAGAGTCAAAAGGTCAGCTGGGACAAAAAAGGACAAAATATGATGAAGTTTTGTAAATCATCATAAAAGGCATTTCTGTGATTTATATATCTACGAAGATGGAAATAAAATAAAATAAAAACAGTTCAAATCCTTAGGTCATAAGGCCAATGTTCTGAATTTAGCGACCTCACACCAAAGAAAAATGAAGCTCAAAGCACGTATGAGCCAATGTCAACCGAAAAATAGTGAAACTTGGAAACTCATCTTCTGCAGATAAACTATCCGATTGAAACACAAAGCATTACGGCGACGCACAGACCTCGAACTGCATAAACGAATCACAAGAAAACCGACGCTTTGAGCATAAAATCCGCCATTCCTCTTCCCTTCACTGATCCCAAACTGCGTCTATAGAAAACAAAGAACGAAACGACCCAACCGAAACAACAGGGCCAGGACGGGAGCGGCAGAGGCGCGGCACGAAGGACCGCAAAAGAAGAAGATTGAAGAGTCATGGTGAGTACCGATTTCTGCAAACGAAGCGGTGGAGAAGGAGGAGAAAATGAAAACTAGCCAGCAAGTGTAGGGACCGAGGGCGGAGGAGCGTCAGAGGAATTGCTAAAATTAGGAATTGAAGTTTTTTGAAAACACAAAAATTGAAAATATATATAAATATATTAGTCCAATTGAGGTGGGTGGTTTCATATCTAGAATTGGGAACCTGACCAGTCCCATGAAAACCGTTAATTCTATCCAATTTCCAGCTGTTTCCATTTTTTGCACATTTAGGTTATACATAACAGTACCACTATTATTTTTATTTAAATTAAATATGTATACGAAAAGAACTTTCTATTATTTTCTTTTTTCACAAAATTAACTAATGAATTAGTATCGTACAATAGGTTAACTTTTAGTAATAATTTAAAAATAAATTTATCACTGACTTTTCCATTATGGAACCATTTTTTTAGGATGTCATAATTCAATTTCATATAATTTGATGAAGTATGTGCCACCGGCTGATTGATTTCTTCGGGCTGTGACACATGCCACCTTTACCAATCCAATTGGTCATCATGCTTCGTTGTGTGTTTTGCTTTTTCAATTAAGGATACTTATTCTAGAGTTTGTTGTGTTTTATTTATAAAAGAAAAGAAAAGAAGAACTCGTGCTAATTAGCATTAACATTGTCCAAGCCTTTTTTACAATTGACAGGTCCGCACGCACAAAGTGTATATGAATACATTATAATTTTTTGCCACTATCAAAACTGTGTTATTATCTGTATAATTTATTTTACAAATTTAAAGTTTAAACAAAACCCATGCAACACTCAGACAACCAAATCTGTAAAACTGACTATTGAACATTTAATGTGGTTCAATTAGCGGAAGCAAAATCAACCCAGCGTAGTTTGGACCAATCAACTCAAGCACATGTGCAGTGACTCTTGCGCACTAAATTTAAAAAAAATTAATGAAAGAATTCCTATTTAAGGATTAATATCATGAAAAACAATACATCTTTGACAATTTTACTTTAAATTAATTTTTTGATAATAAAAAATTCCGAACCGATATAGTTATGACAAATTTACATAAAATTAATTTTTTGGCCGCCAATAATCCAAATTAGTATATTTATGACAAATTTTTCCTCAATTAATTTTCGTTAAATTTGATTAATATCACGAAAAACTATAAACTAATACACCTATGATAAAATAGAGTATAAAACCCTAAACTAATATATTTATCAACTATCACATGCCATCTAACTCAATAATTTTCCATTAAAATTTAATAGAAACTAATGAATGGTAAATTTGTCACATGTATATTAGTTTGGGGTTTTTCGTAGTCAAAAAAATAGTTTGGAGCAAATTTATTACAGATGTATCGATTTAGGTTTTTGATGGTATTAACCATTTTCAAATGAAAGTGTAATAATTTTGCTGAGAAAAGTACAAATTCAAAAGAAAAATCTCTTGAAATCTCAATATAGATATAAGTATCTCATCATATTTGCATAAATTCAACTATTGCATCAAGATGCATTTAGTGCAAATGATATTTTCATTTTTATTTGAAGCAAAAGATATTGTAAAGTATTAACATTTGATTTAATTAAACATTAACTCAATAAGAACGGTAAAATGTTTGTTCTTTTATGTTATGCTAATAAGAAATAACCAACAAATAGCAAATGCTTTTTTTTTTAATGTAAATCCTTTATTTTTTGGTCGACCATTTGAATCCAATTTCAATGGAAAGTTGATGAGTTGATCCACCTACCCACCTTGCTTTTACTACTCCATCGGGAATTGATTGACGTAAATTCTACAAGAATATTAAGGTTATTAAGGGTATGCAATTCTTGTAATAGCAATGTTGAGTTTTCAGTTCACAAAATTAATTTCTTTCTATATTCATTTCTAATTTTTGTTCTTGCCCATATTGATGAATCAGATCAATTTTCTTTTTCCAAATTTGTACGTGTGCAATTCCATTCACATCAGAGATGCTCTCATTTTTTTTTATATAATCCTTGATACAATTCAGTATTTTTTTTATCTTCATAATGATCTTTGGATCTTGCAAACCTAATAGAATGATGATCTTGGGTTGTACCAGGGTTGTAACCAAGTGGATTTATATAGTAATATCGATTTATCCTATACACATTTGCTAAATAGAGAAAAAAAGGAACATCAATTGAAAGAGAGTCAAATTCGAAGAAGAAAGTCAAATCGGAGTTAGCACAAGTTCTTAAAAACATGAAGACAATTGAAGCCAGGACCCGTACTCACCTGTGATTTCTGACGTGCGTTGAGGTCGGAGATGGTTTCTTTTCGGATCGCAAGATGATGGCCGAATGCCTGGGCAGCCACATTTGCTGTCACGAATCCGTGGCAACGAGTGCCGTGGCGAGGCTGACTATTGCCCATATCCCTTCCAAGGACGACCGTCGGCCAAATTTTCCTTCAAATTTTCTTGTTTTCGAATTTTTAAATTATTTATCTTGTTTTATACTTCTTAAAATAATTTCGTGCTGGCATTTAAGGGCTGTTTAATCGCAATGTTGACCGTTTGCTTATTATTTTAACTGATCGACTAACTTAATAAATAAAAAAGCTACTAATTCAACAATAAAATTAATTTAAGAAGAAAATAATTCATGGAGCTGATTGAAAATATGATAAGTATTTAAGGACTAGCTGACTTTTATCTCTTTAAACAATGATGATTGCCTGAAAGAAAATAAAAAGGAAAATTTTAAATAATTATATTTTGGCAAAATATGACATATAATTTTTTTAAAAAAATTGATTGGAAAATTTCAGCCTGTTATAAACGCTCTCTCCATAAAAGGAAGCATTTCTCAAAGTCCAAGACCGCATCTACCAACTTTGGAGTATGGACTAGCCATGAGTCACTCGCCCAACTTCTACAAGTACCTGGTCAATATCTCTATCCATTTACAAGCAACGCTAGAAATAGACAGATATTCTCTGATTCACTGGTCCATCTCTGGATCGATCGGTGGGAAATCAGCCCCGGCGGGCAAGATCCCTGTTTTTGCAGGGCGTTGGGCTGGAGCTTGCGCCGACCAGTTCGCGCGAGTTTCGGCCCCAACCGGTTCCCTCTAAGAGTAGATAGATGTTCTCATATGCATCTCCAATAGTCTAGGTTTATTTTCGGGTCCATTATGAAGGGGAGGTCCCTCATTTCATTAATGCACGACAACTTTTGTTAAAATGCCTGAACGAGACTTGTGCCTTAGGCTATTTTGGTTGAGATCCGTTGTCGTTGCTCAAGCTCATGTTAAATACAAATTTTTGCTCCTGAGTTGAGCTTGAATAACACTTGCGTGTCATGCATTGATCTCGATCCGACCTCGGCCCCAAAACAAGCCTATGTTCATCAACTCACCTAGTGCACTCCATATGTTTGACAAAATGCCCCACCGAAAGCCGAAAGCACAGTCCACTTTGAGCTCGAAAACCGACTAGCGTTCGCTGCTTTTCTTGTTAAATCCATGTTTGTTTGTCTTGTTCACGCTTGTTTTGCATGAGATTTGCGCAAAACAACGGTTTAGCGTCAAATCGGCGGTGGTTTCTCTTGCACCGGAGAATAGCTTAGCGGCCGTCACCTGAGTGGGTGACCAGCGACTGTCGGTGCTGGTGGAGACGGCAATGAATGACGGTGGTTCGGCGAGGAATGGGGTGTAGGCCGCTTCGGTCAGTGGGGGTCCCTCGGTGAATTTGCAGTGAGGGTTCGCGGGGGAAAGAAGAAAACGGGGAGGGTGCAGGAATTTCGGGAAGAAGAAAACGAGGGTGCAGGAATTTCGGGGAGAAGAGGTAAACGATGAAGGGGAAGAATAACAAAATAAAAATAAAATAAAAAAGGAAAAGAAGAAAACGAAGAGAAGAAGACAACGAAGAGGGTGCAGGCATTTCGGGGAGAAAGAAAACGAAGAGGGGTCGAAGACGATGCCCAAAATAAAAAAGGAAAAAAAAAAAAAAAAAAAGGCCAAAATGTAAAAATTAGAAAATAAAGAATGGGCTTCGCTTCAGGCTTTTTTTGATTTGTGGGCTGAATGATTGGGCTAAAGATAGAAATTGGAAATGGGCTTTCGGCTGGGCTAAAAATAGAAATTGAGAATGGGCTTTTTTAAAGAAAAGAATTTTCGAAGCCTTTGGTTAATTCATAGTGGGCTTAAGACCGGCCCGGCTTATTTAGTCCAACCCGGACGACAGGGTTCGAGTCGGGTTAATAGGGCCGGGTCTCTTGACCCGGTCCGAATTGTTTTTTTATATTAAAAATCATCAAAAATTTAAAAATTCAGAAAATCATAAAAATATATTAAAAAAATAAATAAATTCGAAAATCATCAAAAAGTCGAAATTTCAGAAACTTCATGGAAAATTTCAAAAAATTGAAAAATTATAAAAAATTTCGGAAAATAAAATTCCTTTTTAGAAAATTCGAAAATATTAAAAATATTAGAAATTCCTAAAAAATCTTTTAACTTCCAAAAAAAAAATTTCAAAATTAGAATTCTCCAAAAATCTTTAAAATAGTTCTTGGATAATCTTATCTTAAAAGATGTGGGAAAATCATTGATGTACCTAATATTCTCTTTTTCTCCTTAAAGCTCAAGATAGTGCTCCATATAAAAAGGAGCTCTCTGGACAAGAAAGGTGTGCCTTGATGCACTGAAGAAAACAATTCATGGACCTTATTGAATGTTTGGTAAGTATTTAAGGACTAGTGGTTTTTATCTCTTTAAACAGTGATGATTGCTTGAAAGAAAATAATGAAAGAAAATAAAAGGGAATAATCTTAGATAATTAAATTTTGGTGAGATATGACATATAATATATCTAGTAAATGCAAGGTGAATTTATATATGAGAAAAATAAAATCACAATACATAATCATTCGACTGATGATACATGTTTTTTTTTTCTAATGGGATTTTTGACCTTCCGTTAAATTTCAATATTATTATCGTTGTTATAATTTAGGAAGATTATATTTTAACGTAAGGCAAATGCGTTAAGAATAGAAAAAGATTTAATCTGGTTCTTGCAAAGACTTTTGGGCGTGGATTGAATAGCAGTAAGAAAGTTATCAACTTAAGGGAGCATTTAGACATTGTTTTGGCAGACTGGAAGAGCTTTAAGTTCATGAACAAACGGGTTCCTAGACCCTATCGAGCAACTATCCGTCAACTAGAGCTGTTATATACTCTCAAATATGTTCAATTTTATTGAAATTCAAACATATTGTTTCCACCAGACGGCAAAGATGCTAAGTTTTAGCCACTTGCATAGAATGATCCAACGTAAATCCCTAAATCCTAATCAATAACTGGACAACCCTTAACCTTGACCCCAGGAACTGTAGGACAACGAGCCAACGTGCACTCATCATCGTCCGCAAGTCCCCACCACTCTGGACCATTGATTTGTACTGGTTGGAAGGCAAAAAAGAGGAGCACCGCCATGAAGGCGACTCCGGCATCCAGAGCGGCCGATAAGACATAGTTGTACCGACCCCACCAACCCTTGAACCTCTTGTAAACATATATGTTGAAGAAGATCCCGACCACACTCCAAGACGTGAAGTTCAGGGTCCCAGCCGGTGGAATGCCCATTGGGCCTCCTATGAAGATTGGCATGTTAATTTGCTCAATCCACTTTTTGTCGGGGAATCTCCGCGATAGGTACCAGAATGGCACAGGGGCGAGCAGTCCGATGAGGAAGAACCAGTTCAGCTCGGGATAGACACCTAACTTTGTAAACATCCTGAGCGGGCCGACGACTCCCCAGATGATTGAGGCGCTGTAAAAGACATTGTCGTTGGGGCATGTCCATGGGCTTCCATCCGGTAGCCGGGACGAGTCGCATATGTTGTCGATGCTGACGATTAGCCACCACGCTGTGACAAAATAGATGCTTGTAGCGATGATCGTCCCGACCAGCTGTTGAATTGGGAAGTTTCGCAATATTACGAGCAGGTCCAAAGTGAGAAAAGGCAGGAGTTTGAAAGGCTTCAATTCTCCGTGATGTAACTTACCTGAACCAGGAACATTGACTTTGGAGGGATCTTCATGTAGTGACCTAATTTGAAGTCTGCAAGAAATATGAGTGCTTGGCGCATGCTAATGTACCCATACGTCTTAAAGGCTACATTGGCGAGAGGCTTCCCTGGATATATAAATCCTATGACCAACTCCGTAATCACATTTAGGCCCGTCATCTGCAACAACACAAATTTCGTATATAAGAAATTTTCTTCTTTGGTATCTACCTGTTAATTTAACTTGCGTTCTTGTGCTGCTTGGGTATGTAAATTACGTTGTTTGTCGTTGCTGTGATGATCCCAACTGGTAATGTGAAGAATAGCGCCATCCCACACGATAGAAGGAGTCCCCACCAAGGCAGTTGGAACTGCTTGTCGAAACCTTCACAAACCCACAAAGCAAGCCCCGTCGCTACAATCAAGAGAGCGTGAAACCACCACTGAGGTACTGCTTCATAGTTCCGCTTCATTAGCCTCGTGTGCACGTCTCCTAGGTGACTGGCTCCTGCTGTTTTCTTCCACATTTGCCAAATTGACCTGGACCAAATAATTTTTGGGAAACCAAATCTTTCCGCTGAGTCGAGTAACTGATGAAATAAAATTCTTTGTACTAAATCTCCACTGCATATGCAGGCGACGATACACTGAACAAGACAACGGAGAAAAGAGATAAAAATGAAGAGACATACTTTCCATGGTAAAGGGCGACATGCGAAAGGGTAGCGGCCAAAACTGCAAAACTCAGACCATAATTTAAGGCAAATAAGATGCTGAGGTAAAGTTTGCTATAACCATCGTAGGCCTTCAAATCTATGTCAAAAGCCTGGGCGTTGAGAATCCGAGTAATGTTGTAATTTTGGCCAGTCGAGTCGAAAGTTTTGGAAGATATCATGGGGAACCGTCTGGCGTCATATACATTGGACCAGTAAAGGATGGGAAGAACGACATAGATAATCAAGAGGAAGCCGGCAAGGTTGTTGAGAATGGCAGAGCCCGGGTAGGCTAGAGGGCTTCCAAAGAATGCGGCGACTGTGGACCAGTCGAGGGTGAATGAGCCCAACCCAAGGCCATAGGATCCGGAACCGAGTTGCTGTGCAGTTATTGATTTCTTCCATATCCAGCATACAACCGAGAGGTAAGCGATTCTTCTGAAAAGAAATCCCGGCACCAGATAATAAGCAAAGCTAGATATGAAAACCACCAGGAAAAATTGGAGCCTCGTTAATCCTCCCTTGGGCCTCCTTTCCTTTTCATGCAAAGCCCTGAATGTGTGGTAATGTGAAAGAATCAAGGTGAGGTTCAGGGGAAGGAAACAAGAAGAAGAAGATTATTGTCTCGCGTGAGCTAAAAGAAAGGGAACCGGTACCTGAAGAGAGAGACCTGTACAAGGTTTGATGGCCACCACATGTAGGGAGAGTCCACCAAGTATTGTCTGAACAAACCAGCCCAGCCATAGCCAAGCATCTGAAATTCATTTAGTAAGAAGAGAATCAAATATAGGGGAATGAGCAAATCGCATCTCCAAGGCAAGATGGTAATCATAACCTGATAAGTCAGTTACAGATTGTGCGTTTTTTATCTATCTTGACGTACCTGAGTTGTCTGTGACAGCAAGAAGGATGCGAAGGGATTGATGCTCCTGTGGTAGAGGGCCTTGACAATTGTGAAAATGTGCACGGCATAGACTCCACCCGCCCCGGAGTTGGCAAAGATGGTGATCAGAACATGTTCTTTCATGTTGAAAGGTCCTGGATTTAGCGAGAACCTCCATCCCGTGAAAGGTACCTGGATTGACCTCGAAGGAAGCGTCGCGGCCATCAGTCGTCCCAGGGGAAGTGTAATAATCTGCGCTGCAACTGGCGAAATGCTGAGTTGGTTAGACCGGAAGCCAAAGAATTGGTTCGTGAAGGCGAGGATGATGCATGAGGCCACCCCGAGAACCCATGTCCTGAATGTCAGGGCAGGCAGCGAAGGGTCATCCGTGGGTGGTACCGTGAGGCGCACCTCTTCGATGGGGCAATCATCTTCTATTTCGCCTCCTCCTGCATGGCAAGTCATCGCGTTCGGTCACGAAACCAGAACAGAAACCACAGCATGTCTGGGACAATATCGTCCGTTACGAAAACATCACCGATTCATCATCGATTGATTGCCATCCCTTCATGTTAGTGCTTCAGAGTCAGAATCCTGACGTTTAATTGCAGGGAAAACTCAACCCACCATTGAGAGAGCTTCCACAAGAAATGTAATGCTTTGGGCGGCGATGGGGTAAGGAGCTTACCGGATGGTGTTTCAGCCGACTTCACACCTTCTTCAACCTTGAAACCTGCCATCCTCTCTAGTTCAGCGTCGAACAGGAAGCCCCTCTGCGGCCCAACAATCGCTACATGTACTCTCGAGGGGTCAACTGGTCTTTTAAGGCGGAAACGGGATGATCTCCCGCTGACCGATCCATAGATGGACAAGCGAATCAGAAAATATCTGTCTATTTCTAACGTTAAATGTAAATGGATGGGGATATTGACCAGGTACGTGTGGGAGTCACGGCTAGTCCATACTTCCAACTCCAAAGTTGGTAGAGGCGATCCGGGATTTGAGAAAGGCTTCCTTTTATGTAGAGAGCGTTTATAACAGGCTGGAATCTTCCAATCAATCTTTTTTTTTTGGGTCTTAATTTCCCAAAATTCAGAGAATTAACTCCACCAATATAATTTCTTTATTGAAACCAACCAATATATCATTAAGTAAAATATATCTTTACCAATGCATTTACGTCAACCGAATGGCTTTATTATCTCTTGCGCCACAAAATTGCACGGTTTCAATTGCTGATATTTTTTCTTATGCTAGCTTTCCCAAATAAAAATGCTATAAAGAAATGGTCATGAGATCAACAGTCCATCGAATGTCAAAGCCAAGGCAGCTGAGTTAATTCCCTTGAATCTTGGAAAGTAAAACAAAAGAGAAGAAAAAGAAGAATTTTTGTGAATTATCTTTTATAAAAAAAATCTCAAACTATTAGATAACGGAATTCAGCGGCGGCAGCTCGCCAATTGCTCAACATTTCAAAGTACCTACAAACTATACTCGTTAAATGAGTCGATTCGGGTCAAAAACTATTGGATTCATATTGACCAAATTAACCCGTTTTAATCCATATTTATATAATGTAAATTTAGTGATCCATATACAATCCAACCTGTATTACTAAAACCCATTAATAGTCTATGAAAATTCACACCCACTACGAGCTCTAAGCTAATCAAATAAAAACTTCAAATCACATTAAATAAGCAAATTAAACAATTTAAAAATATTAAATAAAATAAAAATGTAAAAAACCTATAAATTGTGCATCAAGTAGTGCCAATGACCGTCCCATCGAACCCCCGGAGCTTGTCATGCCTCCCCCTCCGAGTGACATGAAGGATGACGATTCTCTCCCCCTATCGACGACAACATTGACGGCAGCGGCAGCAGTAGCAGCCACTGTGAAAAGAGAGAGCTCTGATTTCGATGTCTTCAGCTGCGACTGGTACAAGCTTTGGGCACTAGCCGCCATCCTCCTGCTCGCCTTTTAGTCCATGTTCACCGGCACCGTCACCCTTCGGTGATCTGCCGGCAACCTCAACCACTTCTATAATGACCTCGACACCCCCATTCACGATGAGTACTGTGTGTTCGTAAGGTCGTGTGTGCAGGCCGTCGCTGGGATTTGGATTGGATCTCGTTGGTTGATTTGGGGGTGGGATCGTGTGCGATGCTTTTGCAGGAGAGGAAGGAGAGGGAGAAGCTGGTGAAGCGCATGCGGGACATGTACATGAATAGCAGGCAGATGAGAACGTACAAGTTTTGGCAAGAGGTGTTCGAGGCCGCGTTCAAGGACTTGAGCAATGACAAGTAGCGGAGGTGGCGCGGAGGCAAGCAATGAAGGCAGGTGACGAAGTGTTACGATCTATTGTGTGTTATGATTACGGTAGTTTTATATTGAAAATGAGTTGGACATTCTGAACCATTTTCGACTTATATAATTCAGCATAAAACTTTTTTGACCCATTTTAGTTGGACTTTTATATATTTATAATCTACATACAACAAATTCATACAAAATATGAGTTATTGACCCATTTTGACTCATCTACTTTTGACCTATCTTGGGCTAAAAGCCTCAAAAGAGTTTTGTGGATTGCATTGCATCTCCTAGAAGCACCACAAAATTTTTTGCCGAATGGCATTTGCTTTAGCCTAAGGAGTTTTAGGGGTCCAAAGGGGTTTACAAATGCTGAAACAAATGTGACCAAAATTCACGCATAAAGACTTCAAAATTCAGAAAGGCAAGACCTATACTTAATTCACTCAATCATCTACCGATAATTTCAAGTGGCCAAGGGCAATGGTGACCTACTACCATTAGCCAGGTGTTGCCTTGCGGAGACTCATGGCCTTCGCGCCGCAGGACAAGGAAAACAAGCATGTGGCACAACTACAAATAGCATGCCGAACGACACCAACAATAGTCACAGATGAGCATCGGTATACTCATGAGCAAGTGGTCCATGGCTGGCCGGTGACCTTACAATCTTGGCCCTAAGCATCGTCCATGGCCTCAAAAGACAAAAAGGAAAGGAAGAAAACAATGAGAGAAGAGAGAGAGCAACAAAGGAAAGAGTAAGAGATGTACCTAATATTCTCTTTTTGTCCTTAAAGCACAAGATAGTGCTCAATATAAAGAGGAGCTCTCTTGACAAGAAAGGTGTGCCTTGGTGCACTGAAGAAAAGGATGATTTAGGATGACCGTGCCACGTAGGACGGTCAACGTCTATGTCAACGATTATTGATCAAAATTGGCCAAATGGATTACATCGGTAAATCTTCAAAAGGTTTGAAATAAATTTGATCAAATTGAAAAGTTTATGACTGAATTAACATCCTCATAATAGGTTTTAAAAAAAAATTGATAATTTTCCAATCTTGATATGTCATCCTATTTGATTTTGCTTCTCTTCTTCAATTCAAATTCTTAATTTGTTGGCGGAGGATCTCCTTTCATTTCTTGTCAGCATTCGTTCTTTTATCTATCTTGTAGTATATCATACTAAAATGGGCTTTCATACATTTAATGCGTTTAATTTGATGAGAGGGGCCTTTCTTTTTTCCAAATAAAATAAAAGTCTTTCTAATTTCTTATATAGAAAAAGATGCCGTATCCCTTTAACTTTAATGAGAAGAGCTTTTCTTCTACAAATAAAAGTTAAAACTTTTGATAAGAAAGTAAAAAATTTAAGATATATATTTAGAGTCTCAATCGAATAACAAACATGCACTTGTATTATTAATATTTTATATTGTAAAGTGAATTAGGAACAATAGTTTTAAGATACAAAAAAATCTTAAATGAATTAGGAACATCAATTTTAAGATAGAAAAAAAGGTTCTTTTAATATGTATATAGAACTATTTATGATTCATATCTACACAAAGTAAATTTATTACGCTACATTAGGGATGATCGGTACTAGAGTGAGCAATTCTTGCTCTAGAATTGAAAACCACCCACAAATGACTGGTTCTACAAACTAAGAATCGAGAGCTGCCCATTGATTCCTAAACCCAACTTGAGAATCAGATCATCGGTACAACATGGTTTTTGGATGAGTCCGTGTAACTAACCGTGGAATGCTTTTTGGACAAAATTATAGGCAAAGCCAAAAGATCAGCTGGGACAAAAAAGACAAAATATGATGAAGTTTGTAAATAATCATAAAAGGCATTTCTGTGATTTATATATCAACGAAGATGGAAATAAAAAAAACACTTCAAATCCTCCGGTCATAAGGCCAATGATTCTGAATTTAGCGACCTCGCATCAAAGAAAAACGAAGTTCAAAGCACACATGAGCCAATGGCAAACGAAAAATAGTGAAACTTGGAAACTCATCTTCTGTAGATAGACCCGTCAAATAGATGGGTCGGGTCGAGTTTGGATCGGGTTGAAAATGGTCTAATCCATGTTAACCCATTTAACCTGTTTTGACCCATATTCATGTAATGTATATTTAGTGACCCATATCCAATCCAACCCATACCCGATCCGACTCATATTGCTAAAAACCATTATTATTGTAGAAACTCAAACTCACTCTAAACTCTATGCTAAATGAATAAAACTTTAAATCAAATAAATAAATAAATAAAATAGTAAATAAAATAAACAATGTAAAAACCTATAAGTTGAAATATTTTTAAAGATTTTACCAATTAAATATATTTTTGTAAAAAACTTATAAATTGAGATGGGGTGAAGGCGAGCAGTGGAGTGTTGCAGTTACTGGTAAGTCACCACCACTCACCGAGCTTAAAGATGACTTAAAAAAAAAAACACGCTTTATAGCTGGGTTAAAAATGGATCAAAAATAAATCAAAATGGGTCAAAAATAACTCATACATTCTGACTCATTTTCGATCCATTAAGATAAAACATAACTTCTAAAATGAGTCCATGACTCATCTTGACGCCCCTATCTGCAGATAAACTATCCGATTGAAACACAAAGCATTACCACGATAGACAAACCTTGAACTGCATAAACGAATCACAAGAAAACCGACGACGCTCCGAGCATAAAATCAGCAATTCCTCTTCCCTTCACTGATCCCAGACTGCGTATATAGAAAAACAAAGAGAACGACAACGAACAACAGGGCCAGGACGGGAGCGGCAGAGGCGCGAAGGACGGCAAAAGAAGAAGATTGAAGCGTCACGGTGAGTACCGATTTCTGCAAACGAAGCGGTGGAGAAGGAGGAGAAACGGAGGAGCGTGAGAGGAATTCCTAATTTCAGGAATTGAAGTTTTTGAAAACACAATAATTGAAAAAATATATATAAATATACCAGTCCGATTTGAGTGGATGGGTAGGCGGTTTCATACCTAAAACTAGGAACTGGACCACTCCTCATGGGAATCGCCAGTTCTATCTGATTTCAAGCTGTTTTCCAATTTTTTCGCACACCCCTAAACTATACATAATAGTACCGATATTATTTTCATTTAAATTATATATAAACAAACACACACGAAAGGAACTTTCTATTACTTTCTTTTTTCACAAAATCAACTAACGAATTAACATCGTTAACTTTTAGTATTAATGTAAAAATAAATTTACCACTGGCTTTTCCATTATGCAAGCATTTTTTTTTTGATGTTGTAATTCAAATTCATATAATTTGATGAAGTACATGCATGCCACCTCTACCAATCCAATCGGTCATTATGCTATGTTGTATGTTTTGCTTTTTCAATTAAGGAGACCTACTCTAGAGTTTGTTGTGTTTTTTTTTTTTTTTAAATGAACTCATGCTAATAAGTATTAACATTGTGCCAAGCCTTTTTAACAATTATAGATACGCACGCACAAAGTGTATAAGAACACATTATAATTTTTCATCACGATCAAATCCATGTTATTATCTGTGTGATTTATTTTACGAATTTAAAGTTAAACAAAACCTCATGCAACACTCAGGCAACCAAATATGTAAAATTGATTTTTGAACATTTAATGCGGTTCTATTAGTGGAAGTAAAATCAGCCCAACGTAGTTTGGACCAATCAACTCAAGCGGATGGAAGTGACTCTTGCGCATTACATGTAAACAATTTTAACGAAAGAATTCCCTTTTAAATAGGATTATATCAGGAGGATGCCATGACAAATTTACTTTAATTAATTTTTTAACCACCAAAAGTCTCAAATCGGTACACAAGTGACAAATTTACCTAAAATTAATTTTTTAGATACCAACAATCCCAAATTGGTATATTAATGACAAATTTACCTTATGTTAGTTTCCGTTAAATTTGATTAATATCACAAAAAATCACAAACTAATACACATATGACAAATGGAGGATAAAATTTCAAACCGGTGTATCCATCAACTACGACATATCATCCAACTCAGTAATTTGCTATTAAAATTTAATAGAAACTAATGAATGGTAAATTTGTCATAAGGTATTAATTTGGGGTATTTTGTGGTCAAAAAATTATTTTTCAGTAAATTTATCATAGATGCACCGGTTTATGTGTTTTTGTGATATTAACCCTTTTCAAATAACAATGTATTAGTTTTTGCTATGGAAAGTACAAATTCATAAGTATCTAACCATATTTAATTTGGTATTATATATGTGGCGAAAGTAATAATGTTTGGTTTTGCATATATCTATTCATAAATTACACTATTGCAACAAGATGCATTCAGTGTGAATGATATTTTCATTTCTAGAGATTTATTTGAAGAGAAAAATATTATAAGGTATTACCATTCTATTTAATTAAACATCAAGTAATTAAATCAATAAGAATAAGAAAATGTTCGTTCTTTTATGTTCTCCTAATAAGTAATAACGAACGAATGGTGAGTGCTTTTCTTTATGTAAATCCTTTGACTTTTGTGTAACTTTGTGATTCCTATTTCAACGAAAAATTGATGAGTCGATCCACCTACCCACCTTGCTTTTATTGCTATATCATGAATTGCTTGACGTAAATTCTACAAGAATATGAAGGTGTTCATAAGGGTTTACAATTCTTATAACAGCAATGTTGTGTTTTCAGTTCACACAACTAAGTTCTTTTTTTACATTCAGTTATGATTTTTGTCTTGCCCATATTAACTATGACTTGAATTAGATCGATTATCTTTTTCCAAATTTCAATGTGTGCAATTCCATTCACACCAGAGGATGTTCTCATTATATATATAATTCTTGATACAATTACGTATTTGTTTTATATGCATAATGATCTTTGGATCGTGCAAACCAAATAGGATGATAACCTTAAGTAGTATCAAGGTTGAAACCAAGTGGATTTATATAGTAATATCAATCTATCCAGCACATTTTTGATAAATAGAGGAAATTGAACATCAATTGAAAGAGAGTCGAATTCGAAGAAGAAGGTCATATCAGAGTTAGCACAAGTTCTCTAACATGAAGACGATTGAAGCCAGGACCGGTACTCACCTATGATTTCTGAAGTGCATTGAGGTCAAAGGTGGTTTCTTTTCTGATCGCAAGATGATGGCCGATGCCTGAGCAGTGTGCATTTGCTGCCACGAGTCTGTGGTAACGAGTGCCATGGCAAGGCTGACCATCGCCCAGATCTGTTCCAAGGACGACCCTTGGCCAAATTTTTTCTCAGTCTCCCTGACGTCTTTTTGTTTGGGCGTTGCAGTTGCAGGAAACGGCTTCACTTGAGCCCGGTGAGGAGTCGGTGCTTGCAGTGTTGCTGCAGCAACCAGTGCTGCCGATGGTACCTCCCTGACCCTATCTTGTTCTTTTTTTCAAATTTTATTGTTTCCGAATTCTTAAATTATCTATCTTGTTTTATACTTCTTAAAATAATTCCGTGCTGGCATTTAAGGGCTGTTTAATGGCCATGTTGACAATTTACTTATTATTTTAACGAATTGACTAACTTGAAAAAAAAAAGCTACTAATTCAATGATACAATTAATTTAAGAAGAAAACAATTCATGGATCTGACTGAACATTTGGTAAGTATTTAAGGACTAATGGATTTTTATTTCTTTAAACAATGAAGATTGCCTGAAAGAAAATAAATGGAAATAATCTTATACAATTAAATTTATGTGAGGTATGACATATAAATTTTAAAAAGAAAATTGATTGGAAGATTCCAGCCTGTTAGAAAGGCTCTCTCCATAAAAGGAAGCATTTCTAAAAGTCCAGGATCGCATCTACCCACTTTGGATTATGGACTTGCCGTGAGTCACTTGCCCAATTTCCACACGTACCTAGTCAATATTCCCATCCATTTACATGCAACGCTAGAAATAGACAGATATTCTCCGACTCACTTGTCCATCTATGGATCGGTCGGTGGAAAATCAGCCCCGGCGGGCAAGATTCCGCCTTAAAAAAGCAGTTGACCCCTCGAGAAGAGTGTACCTGTAGCGATTGTTGGGCCGCAGAGGGGGCTTCCTGTTCGACGCTGAGCTAGAGAGGATGGCAGATTTCGAGGTTGAAGAAGGTGTGAAGTCGGCTAAAAAACTGTCCGGTAAGCTCCTCGCCACATCGCCGCCCAAAGCACTACATTTCTTGTCGAAGCTCTCTTTGGTGGGTTGAATTTTCAAAATGAATCATGAAATTAAACGTCAGGATTCTTACTCTGAAGCATAATATGAAGGGATGGCAAACAATCGACGAATCGCATTGGTGATGTTTTCGTAACGGACGATATTGTCCTAGACTTACTGTGGTTTCTGTCCTGGTTTCGTGACCGAACGCGATGACTTGCCATGCAGGAGGAGGCGGAATAGATGATGATTGCCCCATCGAAGAGGTGCGCCTCACGGTACCGCCCACGGATGACCCTTCGCTGAACGCCCTGACATTCAGGACATGGGTTCTCGGCATGGCCTCATGCATGATCCTCGCCTTCACGAACCAATTCTTTGGCTTCCGGTCTAACCAACTCAGCATTTCGCCAGTTGCAGCGCAGATTATTACACTTCCCCTGGGACAACTGATGGCCGCAACACTTCCTTCGAGGCCAATCCAGGTACCTTTCACGGGATGGAGGTTCTCGCTAAATCCAGGACCTTTCAATATGAAAGAACATGTCCTGATCACCATCTTTGCCAACTCCGGGGCGGCTGGAGTCTATGCCGTGCACATTTTCACAATTGTCAAGGCGCTCTATCATAGGAGCATCAATGTCATGGCATCATTCATGCTATCACTGACGACTCAGGTACGTCAAGATAGATAAAAAACACACAATCTGTAACTGACTTATCAGGTTATGATTACCATCTTGCCTTGGAGATGCGATTTGCTCATTCCCCTATATTTGATTCTCTTCTTACTAAATGAATTTCAGATGCTTGGCTATGGCTGGGCTGGTTTGTTCAGACAATACCTGGTGGACTCTCCCTACATGTGGTGGCCAGCGAACCTGGTACAGGTCTCTCTCTTCAGGTACCCGTTCCCTTTCTTTTAGCTCACGCGAGACAAAAATCTTCTTCTTGTTCCCTTCCTCTGAACCTCGCCTTGATTCTTTCACATTACCACACATTCAGGGCTTTGCATGAAAAGGAAAAGAGGCCCAAGGGAGGATTAACGAGGCTCCAATTTTTCCTGGTGGTTTTCATATCGAGCTTCGCTTATGCTCTGGTGCCGGGATATCTTTTCAGAAGAATCGGTTACCTCTCAGTTGTTTGCTGGATATGGAAGAAATCAATCACGGCGCAGCAACTCGGTTCTGGATCCTACGGCCTCGGGTTGGGCTCGTTCACCCTCGACTGGTCCACAGTCATCGCATTCTTGGGAAGCCCTCTAGCCTATCCGGGCTCTTCCATTCTCAACATCCTTGGCGGGTTCTTCTTGATGGTCTATGTCGTTCTTCCCATCCTTTACTGGTCCATTGTATATGACGCCAGACGGTTCCCCATGATATCTTCCCAAACTTTCGACTCGTCTGGCCAAAATTACAACATCACTCGGATTCTCAACGCCCAGGATTTTGACATAGATTTGAAGGCCTACGATGGTTATAGCAAACTTCACCTCAGCATCTCCTTTGCCTTAAATTATGGTCTGAGTTTTGCAGTTCTGGCTGCTACCCTTTCGCATGTCGCCCTTTTCCATGGAAAGTACGTCTCTTCATTTTTATCTATGTTCTCCTTTGTCTTGTTCAATGTATCGTTACTTGCATATGCAGTGGAGATTTAGTACAGAGAATTTTATTTCGTCGGTTACTCGACTCAACGGAAAGATTTGGTTTTCCAAAAATTATCGGGTCCAGGTCAATCTGGCAAATGTGGAAGAAAACAGCGAGAGTCGGTCACCTCAGAGACGTGCACACAAGGTTAATGAAGCAGAACTATGAAGCAGTACCTCAATGGTGGTTTCACGTTATCTTGATTGTAGTGTTGGGACTTGCTCTGTGGACTTGTGAAGGTTTCGACAAGCAGTTCCAACTGCCTTGGTGGGGACTCCTTCTAGCATGCGGGATGGCGCTATTCTTCACATTGCCAATCGGGATCATCACAGCCACGACAAACAATGTAATTTACATATCTAGGCAACACAAGAATGCGAGTTAAATTAAAAGGTAGATACCAAAGAAGAACATTTCTCATAGACAAAATTTGGTGTTGCAGACACCAGGGCTAAATGTGATCACGGAGTTGGTCATAGGATATATGTATCCAGGGAAGCCTCTCGCAAATGTAGCCTTCAAGACATATGGCTATATCAGCATGTCCCAAGCACTCACATTTCTTGCAGATTTCAAATTGGGTCACTACATGAAGATCCCTCCAAAGTCGATGTTCCTGGTTCAGGTAAATTACATCACAGAGAATTGAGGCCTTTCAAACTCCTACCTTTTCTCCCTCTGGGCCTGCTCGTAACATTGTGAAAATTCCCAATTCCACAGTTGGTAGGGACAATCATCGCTTCGAGCGTCTATTTTGTCACAGCGTGGTGGCTAATCACCAGCATCGACAACATATGCGACCGGTCCCAGCTACCGCATGGAAGCCCATGGACATGCCCCAACGACAATGTCTTTTACAGCGCCTCAATCATCTGGGGAGTCGTCGGCCCGCTCAGGATGTTTACAAAGTTAGGTGTCTATCCCGAGCTGAACTGGTTCTTCCTCATCGGACTGCTCGCCCCTGTGCCATTCTGGTACCTATCGCGGAGATTCCCTGACAAAAAGTGGATTCAGCACATTAACATGCCAATCTTCATAGCGGCCTCAACGGCCATTCCACCGGCCGCGACCCTGAACTACACGTCTTGGGGTGTGGTTGGGATCTTCTTCAACATTTTTGTTTACAAGAGGTTCAAGAGTTGGTGGGGCCGGCACAACTATGTCTTATCGGCCGCTCTGGATGCCGGAGTTGCCTTCATGGCGGTGCTCATCTATTTCTCCTTCCAAGCAGTACAAGTCGATGGTCCAGAGTGGTGGGGACTTGTGAACGATGACGAGTGCACATTGGCTAATTGCCCTACAATTCCTGGGGTCGAGGTTGAGGGCTGTCCAGTTATTAATTAGGATTTAGGAGTTTGCGTTGTATCATTCTATGCAGGTGGCTAAAACTTAGTATCCACGCTGCCTAGTGGGAACAGTTTGAATTTAGAACTTTCAATAAAGCTGAACATATTTGAGAGTGTATATCCAAAATTTAGAGAATTAACGCCACCAATATAATTTCTTTAGTGAAACCTACCATTATTATGGAAAAAATCCAAAAAATTGTTCGAAGTGCCATCATTTTCTCAAAATAAAGTCTAAAGTAGATCTTGTTTCAGAATTTTCCCTTATATTATTAGGTAAAGTATATCCTTACTAATGCATTTACGTCAACTGAGTCACTTTATATCCCACTTTATATCCAGCACCACAAAATTAGAAGGTTTGAATTGCTGATATTTTTTCTTATGCTAGCTTTTCCCAAATAAAAATGCTATAAAGAAATGTTCATGAGAACAATAGTCCATCGAATTTCAAAGCCATGGAAGCTGAATTAACTCCCCTAAATAAAACAAAAGAGAAAAACAGAAGGATTTTTTAATTATTTTTTATAAAAACATCTCAAATTATTTGACAATGGAATTTGTCGGCAACAACTCACCAGTTGCTCAGCATTTCAAAGTACCTCCAATCCAGACCAATCTTGGGTTAAAAACGTTTAGAGAACTTTATAGATACAATTGCATCTCTCAAAAGCACCTCAAAAAATTTTTGCTAAATGGCATTTGCTTTTGCCCAATGAGTAGTGGGGCTCCAAAAGCTTTACAAATACTGAAATAAACGCGCCCAAAATTCACTTATAAAGAGTTCAAAATCCAGAAAGGCAAGATGTGTACTTAATTCACTTAATCATCTATTGATAATTTCGAGCGGCCAAGGGCGATGGCTACCTACTACCATTGGCCACGTGTTGCCTTGCGGAGACTCGCGGCCTCCATGCCACAGGACAACGAAAACAAGTGTGTGGCACAGCCAAAAATAGCTTGCCAAACGATGCCGACGAAAGTCACGGATTAGTGTCTGCGTACTCATGAGTAAATGGTCCATGGCTAGCCGGTGTTGCTACAATCTTGGCCCTGAGCCTCGTTCATGGCCTCAAAAGACAAAAAGAAAAGGAAGAAAACGATGAGAGGAGAGAAAGAGAGAGAGAGCAACGAAGGACAGAGTAATAGATGTACCTAATATTCTCTTTTTCTCCTTAAAGCACAAGATAGCGCTCCATATAAAGAGGAGCTCTCTGGACAAGAAAGGTGTGCTTGGTGCACTGAAGAAGAGGACGATTCTGGTAGATGTTCTTCGTTATAATTACACTCGAGTGAATTAGTCAATTAAATTCTTTTTTTATTAGAATTCATGCATTTATCGGTGAGATTGAAGACTGTCTCATTAGAAATTATGAGTGCTAAATATTATGTGAACTATTGGATGTAATTGAAAATAAAGAAATGCTAAGAGTATTTGACTATTCGATTGTAATTATAATCTCCATTATATCGCTTGATTTATTATTCTTCCGACATTTGTTACATTAATCGAACCACAGAAATCAAACATCCGATATATTTTCTTCCTTTTGTCTATTTCATTTGATCAATCGCTTTCACCTGTAGTAACATGCTTCTATGAGCAACAAAAATGATCATAAATATTATAAAAATCACCTTAATATTAAATGATTAAAGCCCAACCCAAACAAAATAAACTCTACTACTCTTTCACTTCATCAAAGCAGACTCTAATTTCTCTCATCCGACGGTGCTCCCTCTCTCTCTCTCTCTCTCTCTCTCTCTCTCTCTCTCTCTCTCTCTCTCTCTCTCTCTCTCTCTCTCTCTCTCTCACATATGCACGGTTGCCGCCTCGCTTCATCACGTGAAAAAATGGTCGTGGAATGAGGAGAGTTTAGGGACTATAATTAGACAAAAAGAAACTTTAAGGACAAAAAAATATCAATTCTCAATTATTCCTGCTTTCAATTAAGGATTTGAAGTTGATCCCACTTGACTTGATATGATGTTGCCATCGATACGCTCTCTCTAACACATGCCGGTTTAATGGGGGCACAATGGAAAAGAAGAAGAAGAATGTTATGGACCCGAGAACCAGTTCGGAGTCAACCGGTTCAATTCTAGCTAGGTTCCTTGTAAATACTACCGATTTCTGATTATAAGAATTTGGAATTGGCCCTAACCGGATAGATTTTTGTTTTTTAAATCAAGAGCCCGCTTCTCTCGATACCAATGATCATCCCTATAAGTCGGACTAATAAAATGATGTCGTTATGAGATTTGAGATATACAATTATCTTCTTGGGACATGATCTCGTGACCTAATAATTAAAATGGTGATGTCGGACACAATTTATGTTTGGCGGCCAATGACTTGAAAGTGTTGTGGAAAAATCAACCATGCATTTCATACTAATGTGCAGGATTAAGCCCGAATTGATCCCCCACGCCATGGGGGTCGGGATGACATGAGTTGGCGTCAGCATGTCCCCCCATTACATCAAGTTTGTTCAAGCTTCGAAATCGGACTCTCACATATATATGTATAATTCCTTGGCTTGACCAAGTTGTAAGTCCTCCATTCATTTTCTTCGACATCAAAGATTACTACGTTTTCAATCTTTATAGATGAAATCGACTTGATTGGAATGATAATCTCGAGGGAAATATAAGAAGAATAATTAACTTAACTCTATCAAAACTTGCCATTTCACATGCCTGAAAAACAGATTTTCTTAACGATTATCTCATTAAGTTTTTAAGATTTGTTCCTAGATTACCGCTTATAAAAAAAAATGAAACTCACACATTTCTAGCAAAAGAAATTAAATTTGACATTTTTACTTATTAAAGTTAGAACTTTTTAGGAATAATTAAGTTAGACGTGACAGAATCTAATAAGGTGGCTGATTCAGTAGTAAATAAATCACTAATTTTTCACGAGGTCACGAATACAATTCACATCTTTGAATCGAAAGTAGTACGGATATCTATAATTAAGACAAGACATTCCATATTAAACGATATTACATGTTCGATCCATATCTTTTTAGATTGAAAGTAGCATGGATATCTAGGGCTCCAATGAAAAGTTTTAAAGCGAACAAGATTGCGAATTCGATTCACATTTTGGGATCGAAAGCAGTGCAGATATTTACAAGTCAAATGGACAGTTTCATTATGGATCTGAGATCTCTTACGATGACATTGAGAGGAGATCGCCGACACTACTTGCCCCTCTCCATCGTAATAAAGTCAAGAAAGGGTAAGAAGCGACACGGATTCATCGGCATCGGGAGAGGCTGGGTCAATCATCTTCGAATGCGGCAAAGAATCTCCTGAGGAAGGAGTGAACCTTTTCTTCTCGGTTCAAACTTTGAAGGACGAGGACGCCGTCAATTCCTGCGGCGGGGGAATGTCGTGTCCGATGCAGATTCGTGGGCAGAAGGCAAGAAAAAGTAAGCAAGCATGGGCTCTGCCTGCCTTCTTCACGTCTGACCAACTTTTTCTTTTTTTTGTCGAAAATGAAATTTCATAACTCAACAACTTAACCTGTGGGCAAATTACAAGCAAAACCAAATTCGAGACATAAAATATACCTTAAAGGATAAGAGGGGTTTTGTAGCCAATTGTTAGGAAGTGAATCTTGTCGGTGTGATTTGGCAATCCAATCTGCGGCCCAATTCGTTTCTTGCGGCTCAAATCAGAGTGTGGTTCTTGGTTGTTGGCCCAGTTATTTCCTGCAGTCCAGCATAACAGATCTCGCGGCCCATGGTGGTTCTACGCAGCCCATAATTCCGTTGCCTGTTTCTGAACTATTGGACACGAGTTCAACTCCCTGTTCCTTCGACCAAAAAAAAAACTCCCTGTTCCAGTTCAGTTTGTACTTGTCTCCCCAGCTCTAAGCATTCACCGTTTAACCACTGTAGGGCAGTTCGCCCAGCTAGGGTTTCCGCCACAAGAGCCGAGGGAGCGTGGATCTGGTAGGCGAAGCCGTGTAGAAGTCGACCCTCGCTGTTTCGGATGATGCCAGCTGCCGATCCTGCTTCCGTTGCGCAACACCAGGAGGCATCGAAGTTGAATTTCATAGCTCGGGGGGTGGGGGTTTCCACTGTTTTGGAGCAGAAGCCGGCGGTTGTTCCATAGATGTTGATTTTCCCTTTCATTTCTCGCAGAGATCTGTCAAAGCTTCAGCTTCCTTCACGATCCAGCTTGGGTTGGGTGCTGTGTTGCGGAAGGTCAGCGCATTCCGCGCCTTCCAGATGAACCAGAGTGTCCCGGCGAACGTGAGGTATTCACTCACCCACTTATCCATCCGAGTAATTTGTGTCGGGGGAGGGAGTTGTTGAAATTTAGGATTTAACCATACCAGTTTTGTTGAAATTCCAGAGGTCTGACCAACTTCAGCTGGCCCATCTCCGTGGAAAACGAATAACCTAATCCCGATTCCCCAATACGCCAAAGCAGCAGAACAAACAAGAAAAGGACGACGATAAGGAAACGGAGCTCGTTTTTATAAACGAAATAATGGATGGGAACAATGCCGGTTCAAACTTGTGATGACGCTAAATCGAATTGTTTTCACATATCGATGCAATCGGTTGCCATTAATCAATATAGTAATCTCTCCTTTTTTAAAAGTTCCCCAGCCGAAGTTCGGCGGCTGCCAAGTAAACATCAGATCATGGTCAAACATTGCGGATGGACTCCCTTGTGTTGTCTAAACCTATAAATAAAATGTCTATGGGCGTCGATCAAAATCATTAGTGGGGAGAGAGGGAGAGAGAGAGAGAGAGAGAGAGATGGGAGGTGATGGATATATTCCGTTGTTTGAGACTACAAGGGCTAGAGGGACGGTGGCGTATAGGGTTTTCGCAAGCACCATATTCCTGGGGATATGCATGATATGGGCTTACAGAGTCAGTCATGTGCCGAGCGAACCGGAGCATGGTCCGATCTGGGTTTGGTTCGGCCTGCTCGCCGCCGAGCTGTGGTTTGGCCTTTACTGGGTTCTCATGCAAGCTTGCCGTTGGAGCCTCATCTACCGCCACACCTTCAAGGATCGGCTCTCTCACAGGTCTCCCTCCCTCTCCTTCTCTCTCTCTTTCTCTATTGCAAGCATCGCCACAAAACATGAATTGTAATGCTTACAGTTAGACCCGTCAAATGGGTGGGTCGGATTGAAAATGGTCCGGCTCATATTGATCCATTTAACCCGTTTTAATTCAAATTCATGTAATATAAATCTAGTGACCTTACACCCGACCCGACCCACACCCGATCCATACTCAACCCGACCCGTATTGCTAAAAGTCATTATTATTGTAGAGAAACCCAAACTCACTCTAAGCTCTATGTTAAATAACTCATTCAACCCATATTTGACTCATATTTAATTTTTACTTGATCTATATTTAATTTTTATTTGATCCATTTAACTAAAAGTGAGTCATAATATGGGTTTATGTGGGTTTATGACCCATTTTAACACCTCTATTTATAGTTATCGGTTGGGTTAAGTTGTCGACGATACTTGAAATCATTATTTTAAGAGAAGCGCTTGATACTAGCCGACTGATTTGCTCTTTGATAGGTCGTTGAGCAATAGAAGTCTTACTTAGACAGAGGAGAGAAGAGGTCAATTCACTTGCTAAAAATTGCATGTGGTGGGTCCTTCTGTTTGCAAAGTCCACAGTGGTTGTTGACGGTAGCTAATGGTCAAATAGGGAGTCTATATTTAACCTAACTCCATCGCCACTCGCGACACTAAAAAAGAAAAAGAAAAACATCAACTACTTTTAAAAGTATAAATTATTGATGGATGTATGATTTTAATATTTAAGAGTCCAACATTATCAATTGTTGGTAATTATATAAACTGTGCGAAAATGAAATGAAAAATACAAAAGCAGGTATGAAAAGGACCTACCTGGAGTGGACATATTCGTGTGCACAGCGGACCCTGCCATCGAGCCGCCGATGATGGTGATCAATACTGTCCTGTCGGTGATGGCTTATGATTACCCGCCAGAGAAGACGAGTGTCTATCTCTCGGACGATGCGGGTTCGGACATCACGTATTATGCTCTACTGGAAGCTTCCCGATTTGCTAAGCATTGGGTCCCGTTCTGCCGAAAATTCAAGGTGGAGCCCAGATCGCCGGCAGCTTATTTCCGATCACCGTCGAGCGACCAACTTTGTGCGAATGGTAACAATGAGGAACTGTCGGCTGTCAAGGTAAGTAGTCTCTCTCTCAATCGTTGATTTCCCATTCAAATTTAATTTTGGGGGAAATGAGGGTTGAAAGTTCAACGCTCACTATAAAAATTGAGGCTTGTAAAGTTGGAGGAAATTTTCTCTAGAAGAATTCTACTGTTCCGTTGCCCAAAAAAAAAACTGAGTGTTTTCATGCCATTAAATTTCAATAAATGTTGATAAATATAAAAAAAATATGTTAAAAAATTAATGATGACTTATTTTTTTATGTAAATTGTTGGTAACTTACTAATAATTTTATGAACTTGTTCTCATAATTTGCCAATTACCAATATTGAACTAGCTTCCTTACTTTTATTCGCATAATTTACTAACATTTCGAATTTATTAACTCTCATCTAAAATTACCAATTAAATTAGAATGAGTCAGACTGAGGAGGAGATACCATATTTTAATCTGAGAAGAGTGCCTCTCTATAAAGAGAGAGTCTTTTACCATGGGCACATCTCATTCAACAATACCTCAAATGTATTTACTTTTTGTAGAAATTATCAACTTTAATTAGAAAGAACTATCAATTTTTGTACGATTAAATTAACAATTAATTTTGAGCGACTAATGCTTGCTTGGTTATTTTTAATTACCAACTTCTATTCTCTCTCTGAACCTAGAAAAACTTTTTTTATCAGTTTTTTCACAGTTAACCAATTTTTTGAGAAACCCGTTTTGGGAAGTAAAACAGCAGCATCGTCCAAGGAGATAATCACTTCTCTTGTAGATCACTGGCATAGATGCATACTTATCCTCAAAATCAGACGATTCCTAATATCTCTCAATTTCAACATCAGAAACTATACGAAGAGATGAAGAATAGGATCGAAGCCGCCCATGAGCTCGGCCGGATCTCCAAGGATATCCGCTCAGAACATAAGGAGTTCTCTCAGTGGGATTCATATATTTCTCGACGCAATCACGACACATTTCTCGAGGTACATCGACTGTTGATAAGCTAAGCAGTGTAGCTTGTAAACTTCTCATGCTAATTATCTGCCGATGACTAATTAATAAGCCCGCTTGTTTCAGATACTGATCGACAGGACGACCCGGAAGGCTGTGGATACAGAAGGCAATGCACTGCCCACACTGGTTTACATGGCTCGCGAAAAGAGGCCGCAATATTTTCATAACTTCAAAGCTGGAGCCATGAATGCGCTGGTAATGTTCGCGCAGACAATAGAACTAGTACAAGACATGGAAACCATGAATTCATGCGCTGACCTTGCATTAAGATGCATCTTTTGTGAAGTTTGGTCTCAGAGTTCTTGCATTTCTATCATCATGCTATGGTTTCCAATGTCCCTATGCTGATATCATCATGTGGTGCAATCTTCTAAGGGCCGAATTCATTATCTGTCCGAAAATGCAGATAAGGGTGTCATCGGCTATCAGCAACGGGAGGATCATTCTCAATGTGGACTGCGACATGTACTCGAACAACTCGGAGTCGATAAGGGACGCGCTTTGCTTTTTCATGGACGAAGAAAGAGGGGATGAGATCGCCTACGTGCAGTTCCCACAAAGCTTCGAGAATGTCACCAAGAACGATGTGTACAGCAGTTCATTGAGAGTGATTTCTGACGTGAGTGGACATTCGCAGTGTCAGAGCTTCCTATATCATCTGTTTGCACGTCAATTTAGTTGATCTTCTCGGCCACCTCTTTTTGCTTGCATTGCAGTTGGAATTTCATGGCCTGGATGGTCAAGGAGGTGTGCTCTATATTGGGAGCGGGTGCTTTCACAGGCGAGACACTCTTAGCGGAAAGAAGATCAGCTTAGAAAGCAGGACTAGATGGAGTGAAAATATCGGAATCGACCAAAATGGAGGCATTTATCAACCAGAAGAGCTCAAGAAAATTGCTAGCTGCAGCTATGAGGAGAACACTGAATGGGGAACAGAGGTTTAGTATTGTGTAGTATTGTCAATTGATGCCAATGAAACTAGTACTGTTTTAATCTGAGAAGATTAAGGACAGAAAAAAGGCTTAAAAAGATTTGTTTCTATGATTCGGGCAGATGGGCTTGAAGTACGGCTGTCCGGTGGAAGATGTGATCACAGGGCTATCGATCCAGTACCGAGGCTTGAGATCCGTCTACTTCAACCCCAAGAGGAACGCATTCCTAGGCATCGCGCCGACCACACTGCTCCAGTCGCTCGTGCAGCACAAGAGATGGTCAGAGGGCGATTTCCAGATCTTGCTGTCCCGGTACAGCCCGGTATGGCACGGGCTCGGGAAGATCGGCGCCGGCCTCACGATGGGCTACCTCCCCTATTGCCTCTGGGCTCCTAATTGCTTGCCTACTCTCTATTACACTATCATCCCCTCACTTTGCCTCCTGAAAGGCATTTCGTTGTTTCCAGAGGTATGGTTTGCTAATCTTAATATGTTACTGTTTTCCCTTTTCAATTGCATGGCATTCAACAAGACAATGTTAGCTAAGTCTGCGTTACTATGAATCAGGTTACAAGCCCGTGGTTCATTCCATTTGGATACGTGATTTTCTGCAAGTACGCTTATAGTTTGGCAGAGTACCTCTGGTCTGGCGGCACGGTCCTCGGTTGGTGGAACGACCAGAGAATTTGGCTCTACAAAAGGACTAGCTCATACCTCTTCGCCGTCATCGACACCGTGGTGAAACTGCTGGGTTTCTCCGAGACGGCCTTCGTGATCACTTCGAAGGTGGCCGAAGAAGGTGTTGCCCGGCGGTACGAGAAGGAGGTGATGGAGTTCGGGGCCACGTCCCCGATGCTCACCATACTGACCACCCTCGCTTTGCTCAACTTGGTTTGCTTCCTCGGCGCGGCAGTGAAGGGATTCATGTCCGGGGGTGCCGGGTTCCTCGGTTCGATGCTGCTGCAAGCAATGTTGTGTGCGGTTCTGATTCTTATCAATGTGCCAATCTACCATGGCATTCTAAGGAAGGATGAGGGCAAGATGCCAATTTCTACAACAGTTGCATCAATTGTGGTTGCAGTGTCTGCCTGCACAATTTTTGTTTCCTTCTGACATTAGGTGATTCGTGTGGTTTCGGCTTTTATGCTCATCGGACAATAAATAGTTTATGAGGCTTTTTTTGTTATCATCAAATGCAAGATCCATGACAAAAGAATTTACTTTGTCAACTCTGCTAGTGGGGAAAATTTCAGGCTAACCATCATGTTTCTTTTTCTTCTTTTTTATATGTTCCCGATAATAAGTTTGCAATAAAAATTCATTTTTGGTAATGCAATTTCATATTGTTATTTTTGGAATAAATTTTTACTTAAAAAATAGGTTTAGAACAGAAATCATAAGTAAAAATCTTTAACTCTTTTATTTCTAAAAAAAAAAAATAAAAAATAAAAAATAAAAACTCTTCTCATCGTTCGCCCTCGCTACTAGCTGGCTATCCACCCATCGCCATCCACCGCTCGCCCACTCGCCCGCCATTTATTTACCATTCATCCACCAGCGACCTGTTGGCCTCTTACTATCCATCTGAAAGGGATAAGTTTTGTGTTATTATCAAAAAGATTTATATTCTTGGAAAAAAAATTATATCGTTATCAAATGCATATTTTTACTTAAAACTCATTTATAGAATAAAAATAAAATAATCAATTTCTAACTAAAAGTTGATTTCTAAACAAAATGGTTATCATTTATGCCGCCATGCGGAAAAAGTAGAAGAAGAAGAAGTATGAGACCTTTTCATATTGGTAGATTTGAATAAGTGTTGATAAATATCAAAAAATTCATTAGCAGAAAAAAACCGATTGACATTTTTTGCACGTTAGTTGTCTAGATCTTCTCAACACTTTTACGAAATTAAGAATTTTTTTTATAATTGGCAAATTATTTTTTACTATCTTACCAACTTTTTCTCATATAACTTACTAATGTTTTGAATTTTACTCTTATATGAAATTAGTAATATGAATTCGAATGACTTACTAACTTTATCAAATTTATTACCAATTATCTTGTGGTTACCAATTTTCATTCAAATTACTTGCCATTTTTTCATGTTTTATCAACTTTTCTATTCAATTACCAACTTTTAGTTATCTTGATTTGCAAGTCTTTATACTTACTCAACTCATTTGAGAGATTACCAATCTAAATTGGCATGACTTTCCAAATTTTCTCCCAACTAATTATTACCTAGTATTTGGATTAGCTCTTTTCTAAGTTACTCATCAATGTTAATTTGTCTCTTTTCAATTTGCCAACTTTTCTTGTGATTTACAAAAACAAATTTATTTTACATTTCTTAGCAATAATTTAAATTTATCAACTTTTCCCTATCTTTTATCCAATTAAATTAAAAATTAGTTTTAGATTATCAACTCTCATTTAAGATACTTAGCTAATTTATTTTTCTTTTAATTACCAGCTTTTCTAATAATTTAGCAAATTTCATTTATATTTATTAATTACATCTTAAATTTATCAACTTTTATATAAAATTACTAGATTGAATGTAATTGATTGAAAATTTTCATGTATTGAATTATTAACTAGTTTTAGATTATCTACTCTTATAAGTTAGTCACAATGTTTATTTAGTTTGTTTCAAGTTATTAACTTTTCTATTGGGTTATTTAAACAAGAAAAAAAACTGATAAGCCACCAATTAAAAATTGATAGACATTAATAATTGGTAAATTTAAGGCTATTGTAATTTTAAAAAAGGACGAATAAAAGCTGGTTAAGATAGAGAAGTATTTGTTTTGTTTAAGATAAAAGAAGTCGGTAAGTTAATAAGTCATATAAAAAAATAAGGATAAGATGCTCTTTTTATCAGGTACAAAAATTAACTGACTCAAATAGAGTTAGTAACGCAAAATCAATCAATAAATTAATTGGAGAAAAATCACTTACTATCTTTAATTAAGGCTAATTTTTTTAACAACAGTAAATTTATGATTCAGTACATGAGAGAAATAAAAGTAGTAAATTTAATCGGCATCGGCTACCATCCCTTTGTAAGTCATGACATTGAGAAAATCTCCATCTATTTACAAAGATGCTTTATCAAAGCGTGTTTGAAGAGTCAAAAACCATCCCAAAATTTGTTAACATGAGACGTTTAATATATTTTTCCAATTTTAGCCGCATAAGGATTTTTCATATGGTAAATGCAAGAAATTTCGACTATAAAATATGACCGAAAGAGGTGGGGAAAATAGAAGAATTCACTAGGTTTTAATCAAAACGACTGCACAGTAATTGTCTTAAAAGACATTAAATTTAAGGTTTGACTTCCTCCTCTTTCATTTGCAGAACGCGGAGGAGGGGCAGTTCCCTTTTCTTGGAGGAGCAGGTTCCAGAGACTGAAATCCGAAGTCGGGTGTTGTTTGGTTTCCTTCGCATCGCTTGAGAAGCCATCACCTGATCTCGGAAGTGAGGTCTTGTCAGCGAGTTATTCACGATCCCACAAGGCAAGACGTTCTTCGCTTTTGTTCCCTTTTTTTTTCTTTTTGGGTCGCCCTTTCTCTCGATCTTTCTGTTGTCTTCCCCCCTGCTTTGGTCTCTTTTGACTTCCTGTTAGGTTCCCGAAATTTGTTGATGAAATAGTTGAATCTTGAAATCGAATGTGGTGGGATGTGCGTGCTGCTTATGATTCGTATCTGGGACGGGGTTTGCCGTCGATAAAGATCGCTTTTTTGTTGATAATTCGAAGAGGGGTTTTGCTTCTATCTTTTTTTTTTTTTTTGATTGGTATTGTTCTGTGTGAACGTCGACCGAGTGCGCGTTTATGGTGATGATAGGAATGGTATTTCGAGCGAGTGGTCATAAAAAATAAAATAAAAATCGAAACTTGGCTCTGATTTTGTTATCTGGGGATAGGATTCCTGCTTCTTTGTGATTTTCTTTTGGTTTTTGGCTTTTCTCGATCACTGTGGTAAGGAGGGTACAGTTCGTCTGTGCTTCAATTGCTTGCTTCAGAGGATGCTCTATTGGATCTCTCTTTTAAAAGAGAGGAAGGAAACAATGTGGGTGTGGAGTGGCTGTAAATTTTTTTGATGTCGTAGCTTTAGAGCTTTGTTGTCCTGTGCGTGGCTGTAGTGGTGGCCACAGAAGTGATTGAGTGATCTTTCTATATGTTGTACTTTCAGAAAATTGCTGTGTGCAAGGATTTGGCATTGGCAAGTAGTTCTGCACAATGCTAAATAATCAACTTTCTTCAGGATGAAGGATTAGAAGCTGTTAAGTGCATATAGATTGATATTGAAAATCAGGTTATATCAACTGCTATAGTTTTTTTTTTTTAAAAAGCACCTCTTACAAGATAGAAGCCAGGCTTGAAAAGTCCTCCCAAACACCTGTGAAGACTTAAATATTTTTTTCACCTTCTGGTTTTTGCATGTTGGCTGTAAGAAACTGCAAAAGGATAATCATCTTGTTTTGGTTCATTGATTAACATGCTGGTTTTTGAATCTGCAGATGAATTCTCATGCACCTGGTTATATGTTGACTGTGGTTCTGGGGCTATTTCTATCCCTACATGCGGTATCGGGAATTAGATTTATGATTGATAGAGAAGAATGCTTCTCGCATGATGTTCAGTATGAGGGGGACACTGTTCATGCATCTTTTGTGGTGATCAAATCTGATTCATCTTGGCATTACAGTCAAGAAGGTGTAGATCTTGTGGTAAGCTTCACCTTTTGTTTGAGAAGTTACTTATTGTGGTGACTATTCTTTGATGTGCAAGAAGTGCTCATCCCTACGTGCAATGTTTAATATCATTGACTTAACTGGGGTTGTGTTCAGCATTCATTGGAAGCTGGTGATTCCTTGATGATTTGTTTTTGGGGATGACCGTCATGTCTTGCTCTATTCTTATCCAGTTAGCTCCTTGCTTGGAAGTAGTCAAGCAATTTAAATGGGCAGATTTTTTGTTCAATTTTTTGAACGTCTTATTAGTCTGTGCTGCCTCATACGAGGTATCGCTGTGACTGTTTTCAGCAAATGTGACACTATGTTTGTGTATCCCTTCTTGAAAACTGGGATAAACAGCATGTTGGTTAGTGGATATCAGGACTTAGGCAGGGTAAAGCCAGTATAGGCCTGTTAGAATGCTTGTTGATTTTTATTTTGGGTAACTCTGAGGTAATCAATTAGAAGTTACTTTGCTGTAGAATATTGGGATGGACTTTATCTCGGAAAGTAGGCAAGTAAGGGTTCTTAGTAGCACGTAGTTAATGGGTCAGACTTGAATGTATATGAAATACTGTACTCACTTGTACTTCTTTTTGTAAAGGATGCTTATTATCTTCCTAAAGGAGATTCTTCATTGAAGTTTATTGCCCTTTGGCAGCCTAGATGGCTTGACTAGATCTCGCATGTACATATTTGGTTTTCCTTTTTCATGTTTGTGAGGACGTGATTTAGATAAATATCATGTATTTATTATAACATTTCTTAATTCCGTCAATAATTTTCTTGTTGATCTTTAATCCTATGATAATGACCTAGATAACTGTACGTACTTTGCAACTTCTGAAATTGTCAGGTGAAAGGACCTTCTGGTGAACAGATTCAAGATTTTCATGACAAGATCAGTGAGAAATTTGAGTTTGTGGCTCACCGTAAGGGTGTTCATCGGTTCTGCTTCACTAACAAGTCTCCTTATCATGAAACCATCGACTTTGATGTACATGTTGGCCATTTTACATACTACGATCAGCATGCAAAGGACGGTAGGACTCTGCCCTTCTATCTGCCCTTCTATCTTCTTCTTCTTCTTTTTTTGGCCCTATTGAACTGACGAACTTTACAGAATATACTGTGTGACTCTTTTTTATCTGTTGTGAATTTATCTGCAGAGCATTTCAACCCCTTGTTGGAACAGATAGGGAAGTTGGAGGAGGCTCTCTACAATATTCAGTTTGAGCAGCATTGGCTGGAGGCTGAGACTGAGCGTCAAGCAATTGGTAACATATTTTATGTCAAGTCCTCTTGCTATTTTTCGCAGTGGATTCCAACCTTGTTTCATCTCCACTGGAAATAACTTTCCTATTTGATGCTGAGTGGACCACTATAGTTTGCTTCAATTCCTGTTTTCACATAAATCTCAAAGGTTCTCACAACCTCTGTTCTTAAAAGACCTTTGGAAGTAGATGTCTCACTAGAAAATTATAAAAGCTATGTCTAGAGCCTTTGACAAGCTCCTTTTATCCATTTGATTGATGTAACTAGTTGGTTATATTGTTTATTAATCCTGAAAATAGTAAAACCTACCTAACTTGGCAGTAGCTGAAAAGGCAGACTAAGAAAACAAAGCGGGCAACAAAAAAGAAGATAAGTGTTTGGTGGAGCAGGTTTTAAATGGTCATGGGTTTTGTTTCCATGTGTTATCTGTTTGATGTTTTGAAGTGTCTGATCACCACACGGAATGGAATGGGGATGACCTTGCTAATTAAATATTGTGACATTGCATAGATATTGCATTCAAGAATACTCATTCTATGATGATTTGTGATCACAGTGAATGAAGCGATGAGCAGAAGGGCAGTCCATAAGGCTTTCTTTGAGTCAGCAGCACTTATCGGGGCAAGTGTTCTCCAAGTTTACCTTCTCCGCCGCCTTTTTGAGAGGAAGCTCGGTATCTCTCGAGTTTAACATTGATACTGTTAGATGACGCTTAATTAATCAGAGATTTTGGTTACCAACACCAGTCTTTGATTCTTTCTTTTTAATATCCATAGAGACATGTATAGACAGGGAAACTTTTTACTTTGTGAAAGGTGATATGATAGATGACATTGAGGTAAAAAACTGAATGCGTCAGGCCATGAAGAAAAATTGGTTCACATGTTCCATGATGAAGTTCACGGTAAATTACAACTTCTTCCTAACTAGAGCAAAGCTCAAATTGAAGCAAAGAGAAGGGAAAGATCTGAGGAAGAGAGCTTTGTGTTATATTTTGTTGTTTGGTAAGATAAATAGCCATAGCTTCACAGGTTCCGAGTTGCATTTACCGGGCTTTGAACCTTGGTCTCATTCTTGAGGTCTTCAACTGGCGATTATGTGTAACAGAGGAAAAAAGCAGAGCGTCGATTGATGCCACCGATTTGTGAAATTTATCGATTACATCAATGATTTGTGGAAAGAAAGGTCATAGATGAATCCAGTCTACTGGTGACACGTCATTTTGCATGTACGCAATTTTTTCTTTCACTTCCAATGTCGATGTGCCTTAGACCCTTCCCTTTCCGTAATCAAAGAAGAAGGGGACTAATGCATTTCTCCTCTTGCGAACTGGACTGCCAGTATCTTCAAATAGCCATTTGAACGATCCCTTCGCAGCAGATTCGTGGAGATGACTTTTCCCATGTCTAAGAGAGTTAGTACCTAAATTCCTATATAAAAAGAAACGGGATACGCATATGGCTATGGCCCCCGTTGTTTCCCCAACCAGAAACATCTGTTAGCTTGATTGATGATAGCGGAACGGGTCACAAGCTCGTATTTATAATGCCTTCAAGAACGGTGGATAACAATAAACTAAACCAGAGGGGAAACTAGGCAAAGACATTTCAGACAGATCCAATTCACAAATACAGAAAGCAGACAAGTAATAAATTAACGAGAGAGCTAAGCAGAGGAAGAGAAAGAGAGGGAAGCATACTGCTGATGGATTATAGTAACCATAACGCGTCATTATTTTACTCACACAAACCCCACATTTACACCACGAGGAGCTATTGCAGCAAGAATAACAATGGCTCTAACTTTTTGTATCTTCTTCAGGTGAACATTCTGGGGCTGCTTTGGCCTAACAATGCGCGTCTTCTCTGGAAGCTCATCACCAGAGAGCCTCATCAAGATTCCGCTGGGCTCTGAATGCAGCAAAACCATTTCTTCTGTGTGCAGCAAAGAATTCACAGTAAGAGGGAGCGAATCAGGAAAAGTTGGGAGCATGCAAACAAATAAATAAATAAATTGACAGCACCAGACGTGGTTCATGAAAAATTGAGTCCCAACTCTCATCCAATTCCTGCACGCACTGTAGAGAATAATAGCATCTTTCGGATGGTCATTTTGAATGATTCAAATACTAACTAGCATGTAGCGCCCAACCTGCTTAGTTTTTATGACACTACCATTAAAAACCTTCTTCCCCTATCTGCAAGTTTGAGATTTCTATTTTGCATTTCTACGTTTTCATCCAGACTAGCATAGCAAATAAGAAAGTCTAAAATTAATTGTTTGACATGTTGACTACTACATGATTGCAACCTTAAAAGATTATGACGGAACAAATGACTGCAATAAGTACTGCATCCTACACATCTAGAACAGTTTGTTCTCAAGCTCTCAAGGAACAACTTACACTTGGAGGTTTGCTTATATCAGCAGAGTGTTTAACTTGAGGGTTGACCTTTGTTGGAGATTCGGGCTTGCCACCTGTCTTTTTTTCATCCCTTGCCTTGTTAAAGATGACAGTAAACCCCTCAGCTGAAGCAGGGTCATTAACATCCCATTCACCAAACTTTGGTAATGGCTGACCCTTTTCCTGTTGGAGCAAGAAACAGAATGTTGAATGCACAAAATCTTCACCTCACTTCAGTGTCCACACAAAACATAAATATGGGACTATGGATTACATAAGGTGTACGGCACAACTTGTCAAGATAACAATTATAAGCAGAATAATTTCTAATTTTCTTAGACCACATGGAGTATATGTTAAAAGATCATCTACAATACAGAGGAACTCGTTCTTGGATTAGATAAATGAAGAAATAGCTATGTTGAATAAGCTACACAGTGCGAAGATAAGAATGTTCACAATCAACGATGGAGACCAAAGGCACCGTAACCTGGATCTGAAAGGAGTTAAGAGGCATTTAAGCAGTAGCAATTCTGATTCGAAGAAAAGGAATTTTTTTTTTCTTTTGGTCAGAACCAAGAAAAGGAATATGGCTGGTGAGATTAGTATCTCTCACGATAATGAGAAAAACAGTAATGATCATTTGATCATATAATCTCCAGGTTCCATTCACTGTTTCAATGAATCACATACATGGTAGGTTGCTTTAATCCCTCAGAGAAACTGGATTACGAGCAAGTATCATGTTTTCTTGTGTAGAAAGTTATAATCAGACATGATCCTCAGTCCTATCATATAAAAAGGGAAAGAAATCTGTTTCGACATTCAGGCTTGCCACAAATAGCAACCCAGCTTCAGAATAGACCAGATCATCCTAACTCCAAAGAGGGTGGAAAAAAAAGGTGGAAGCAGATAAACCATTAATTTAAGTGCTTCCTCCATTCAAAGTAATTGCGCCACCAGACCCCATTCCGTATAATAACCATCTGCCGAGCAGGCTCACCTCACTCAAACAAATTCAAACCCAGCAAAAATGCAAAACAAATCGATCATCTCCTAAAAAACTCTACTTTCTCGCATGGAATTTTCCAAAGGGACACCGTACCACATGCGACACGCCAATGAAAATTGTCGAAAACGAGATTTCAAAGGGGGGGAGGAAATTGGCGATGGAGGGATCCCAATTTCACTCTGCCGCCATTCAAAAAAGATCATTTTAAAGAAAAAAAAGAGGTAAAAAGCGAGACGCGCTCGCAGACGACCGATATCCACTGACGTCACTTTCAATCGCGAAAGCTGAATCAGTAAAGCTCCGAGACCCGAACTACTCCTCCGATCGGCGCAAGGGAGGCTAAAATCGAAGACGATTCAAGCTGATTCGACCTGAGAAAAGCTTCGACGCGCGCGAAACGAACACGCAATCCGAGCATCCGCTCAGCTCGAGCGCGACACAGACAGCCCAAAAAAAAACAGAGAGAGAAAAAAAAAACAGTGACCAGCAAGGCCCACGGAACATCATCGGAAAAGGCCTCTAGCGAGGCGATAATCATGCGACGGAATCGAGCAAGAGAGACGAGGCGCAGAAGTGATCGATCGATCGAAATCCAGAACGAGAGCCGATTACGTACCGACATGAATCCTAGAGAGAGAAAGCTTCTGCAAGGAACAAAACGAGCTTCAGCAAGAGAGAGAAGAGAGAGAGGAGAGAGAAAAAGAAAGGTGAGTTGGGCCTAAAAACGGACCTCTCATCATGTGAAGCTGAATTATGTTGGTCTTTTTCTTTTTTCTTTTTTTTTCCTCTTTTTCCTTTTTTTCTTCTTTTTTTTCCACGAGGGGGAATTTTCGCCCCCTCCCCCAGATCGAACGGCGTTACCTCCGCCCGTAACGGGAGCACCGTGCCGCCGTTAAGTGCGTCGTCACCAGTGACGTGGCGCTATCATTAGGGAGACGATGCGTCATTCGAGAGAGGATGAGCTGGCGAATGGCACGGTGGATGGGAAAGTGATTCCTGCGCTGGTTTCGTGTCAGATATATATCTTGTCGTGTTAATGATGCGTTCGATGCGTTAGATATTTTTATTTTGAAAATCCGACCGTACAAAAGAACATATACCCATAAAAAAAACCCTAAATTATATTCAATCAGATATTAATACCCAAATAATTTCAAATAAAATTTGAAATTTTTACGACATAAAAAGATTTAAAGTATTTGTGTTATGGTGGATGCATTATATAGTTTGAGATTTTTTATGATATTAATTAATAAAAAGATTTCGAATTTTGGTAATTTATGAGAATTAATTTATTCCAAACCAACCCGTCACATGTCACTATCTCCGATTTGAAATGTCTGCCGAGCGTTTCCCGTCAACTTGAGGTCGGGGAATCGTTTTGCCCAGCCTTTTCACGTTTGGTGGATGAACGAATCACGTCTCAACGGCGACGACTTGTCATTATTGCAAATCGTGCGTTTTGAATATTACTAGTCGTACTAATAATAGTCTGATCGATGCTTCGGGTGAACGGCTCGAGTCCAGTCTTTAAATTCTCGTCCTTGCACGCCGTTCAGTCAAGGGCCACAACCACCCAGAAAGAGAGAAAAACAAAGAGGGAGAAAGGCTCGAAATGAAAGACACGGCACGTCACAAATAAGAAGCACCAATAAAAGGGATAAAGGAAAAGAAAAAGACATTCAAAATTGAATGCAGTTGTGCTGCGGCCTTTGTGGGATTGTTTTAGTTGAAATGGACTAATGAATTTTTCTCCCGAAAGGGTAATGAAGCAAGGAGCAGACGGCCTGAATTAAACGACCAAATTTTTTCAAACATTAAAGCCAGCCAACCAAGCATTGTTATATAACGTCATGTTGCTGCTTTTCACACTTGGCAACCCAGGTATCTAGGTTGTCTTCTCCCTGTCTCTGCAGGGGAGCTCAAAGCACCATGGAGGACAACTAATTGTCTCATTTCTCAAGAAATGACCCCAATTTTGTGAACTGTGTATTCAGGGGAGATTCTGACAGGACAACCATGTATAGACAATTAAACTATTGCAAAGCCATTTAAAGCTTGATCAGATTCCTGTCGAATGTGCAGGTCCTGTGTGCCAAGCCCACAACAGAATTCACCATGTGTCTGAGTAAGATTATATAAAGTGTACCTCCATGGACAGGCTTCAGTGACAGTTCAAGCTGTGTGCCTCGAGGGCACCAGCTGGAGACAGGCTAAGGAAAAACAGGGCTCAATGTCTTATTCCAATTCCACGGCGCCAATTCAAGTACCATCATTTACTTAAAACTATTCCACCTCGTGGGCTGCAGCTCACGAGAAACCTTGCTCCTTTCCTGTTTCCACCAAATAAAAAAAAAGGAACAGTCAAGTTTAGCATCACTTGACAAAGGAAGAAGTCAGAAGAGAGAAAGAAACAGCAAAGGTTTCTGATCCGTGTTCATAGAATTGTTAGTAGTGTCAATGCTACACCCTGAGGAAGAAGCAAGAAGCACTTGAACCTAACAATACTAGCTGCATACACTTTGTTACAGTTGATACTGAAGCACACAAAGCCAACATTTAATTCTAAAAGTTTTTAACTGGAGCATAAGCTTTGCCTCTACATATCAGTTCTCTCTGAGTTTTCAACATTCCTCAGACAATGGAAGATCTATTGATCTGTGCTGCCTCAAACACAAACTAACAAATGAACAGTGTGCCATTCCAAAGAACCGCAGGAATGCTACACCAGCTAAGAGAGGCTATCACGGACCAGTCAACACTAACTACAGGCATAATTATGCCTTGTCATTTGTGCACTCAAAACGAAGCTTTAACAGCTCCAGTGATGTCAAAAGCCACATAAGAACATTGCAGCATACCTATCTATCCAAGTCAGCAAAGTTACTGATAGCAGTTAATGGCACACACATTTAGCCCTCTGAACTGTTACTCCTGACTATGCCATTTGATTATGCTGACCCCCTCGTCACAGAAATAAATGTAAATATAGAATTGGATTCCCACGTTCACAGTCACTCATCAGGGTCATATATATGTGTAATCTTGAGATTTACCTGCAAAAACCTCATCGCAGGTCCTGACCGTGAGAATGTAATTCAATCAGCAAAAGCCAACAGGACAATGAGAGTTGTTCTTCTTCCAAACGACTCATCTAAATTCTGCGTAGGCACTAGCTCTACACTGTAGCAATTTCTTTGCTTAACATGTTGGTGGACTTGATTTCCAACAACCCAAGCCAGCACAAGCCAATGGCTTCAGTTTCCTTACTCATCATCTTCACTAATTTCAAAGACTGAAAACTTTATGGGCAAACTATTTTGACTCATCTGCTTTCTGTTTCTGGATCTGCATAGAGAAACCACTGATTCTCGTGGAGTTGCAGAAGTATTAAGATTATGGGAGGCCATAATTAAGGATTTTCCAACTTTACTTCTTACAACAGCATTGCCTAAACTGCCAGGGCTTGGCTCAGCTGAAGACAAAGTAGTCAACAGTCTAGGGGGTGTTTCAACTGCATACTCTGCTGAAGCATCCACTTGAATGCTTGGGCAGTTATAATTAAGTTTACTCTTCATTTGTAGCCTTAATGCTCTAGACTGAAAATCAGGACCAGAAGAGCTGCCCAAACTGTTCACCTCACTGAAGTTTGTAAAGTATCTATTAATGATTCCACCAACTGATATAACTTCTGATGACGTTGTGTTAGATTGCTCATTATGTGAGCTGGATTTCCTTTCATTCAGTTGCCCAACCTCACTTGTGCCTTTTGGAGAACTCTGAACATCAGTAAATGGATTATCTTCAGCTCTAGAATGCCAGTTCTTGTCAACTACATTAGATCTATTTTCTTCGGAGCAACCTTCCCATATATGGTTGTTTCTCTCCTTTTTCTTCGGACCATGAATATCCCTTTGAAGCTGTGGTAATAGAGGTTTACTGTGGTGGGATCCCTTGGCTCCATATTTGTCCATTATCTGAATGTTATCAGGCAAGAGAAGGCTCCGAGATTTCGAAGGGTCGGTGTCACAAACATCTGAGATATGATCGCCTATAGCTATGCAGTGATGTGAGCATGGCCGACCAGAACTTTCTAAACATGTTATATCCAAGTGAATAAACCAGGTCCCTTCAATGCCCTGGAAAGCATATTTTATTGGCATTGAATTAGGGAGGTAATAGAGGCATGACCTACGCTCCACCATCACTCCATCAACCCTTATCTCTCCTATTTCTGGAAAGCAACTGTAGTGAGCTCTCTCAAGGACCCCTACAAAAGAATAGAAGTGAGTGCAGCCAGATTGTTGAGGCAATGGCAAGCATCAAAAAGTAATGCAAAGCACATACTTAAGTTAGTGAAGAAGGTAAACCCCTATTGTCAAAATGAGAGCCATTCAAGTATAGAACCAGAATTATAGTGGGGGCACATTAAAAACCAAAGGAATGAAAGCAAAATAAGTGATTGATTATATATATTTTTGGTTGGCGAAAACTTAGTGGGAGCTAAACTTGCAGCAAGCAAGAAATTAATCAAAGAAGCAGGGAAGCCTCACATTCAGGTGATACTTCAAGAACCAAAAAAAGTGGAACAATCGAGAGAAAAGCTCAACCTACTCATTCCAAATGTGTCACCACCACAGACCACAATAAGATTTATTCAAGCTGTATCTCTGGCTAAACGGCCACAACAGCGTAGACCCAACAACACCACAATTTAAAAATTGATCCATCTGAGATTTCGCCTTTCATGCCACAGTGACCAAAGCATCCAATACAAAATAAGTTTCTTCCAACTCAAAATTCATACATTGAGTTCCCCAGAAAGAATGCATCAGTTATAGATGTCCTGCTAAATTGAATAACAAAAAATTAACAACCAGCAACATTCTCCATGAGTTCATCATGACCGTCACTTTCATCATCCGACCTCAGAGGGCGCCACATGCAATCGAGTAGCGATAACTACCCCCATCAAAATGCCATTTCCCCCCTACATATATGCTTTCTGAAAAGCAAAATCAATCTCATCTCATGAACTAATTTACCCCCATCAATCCCCATTTTCCACAAACAAACCACCATTCCCTTTTCGTTACATCCGTTCTACATTAAGGAAAGTACCAACTATCAATGCAGCATATTTTTACGTGCTGCACGTTTAATTTTTGATAGTGGGAACAGTGGTTAAGCAGGGGATTAAGCAAAGTGATAAAGCATTTCTCGTTAGAGGTTCTTTGTAATCTTTCTGGCTAGTGGGAACAGTGGTTAAGAACGACATAATGTCTCTTTGATTTTCATATCGAGAAAGCTTCGCGCGTCTCCAGAAATCAACATGTCCTCCGTCGCCGAGAGCTACACAAGTAAGCTAGAAACTTCAGGTGCACGATCGATCGCAGGAGAAGACGATCCGATCGATTCGAAGGAGGAGGCATCATAAGCCGAGGAACGGAAACCCCCGAAGCAGAGAGAGAGAGAGAGAGCTCACTCTTTAAGTCCGAAGCCGTGATGGTGGGAGCGACGGAGACGGCGATGCGAGTGCCGATGCCGGTGACGGTGAAGACCGGTACCTCCGCCGTACGACACGGTGAAGAAGACATGCGACTGTGCGGAGTCGGAGTGGGAGTGAGCGGAGGTTTCCTCGCCGATTGCGCGAGCATGACGATCGGGAGTGGGTCTGCAGTAGAATGAGTCACGAAAGATCAAGGGTCTATTTCAAAACGAGGACTCGGACCGTCGTCGATTTCTTAAATAAAGACTTAAAATAAAATTTATCTCCAATAAAATTTAAAGTATTGTAATTTCTTCAAATAAAAACTTGAAATAAATATTATTTTAAATAAAGATTTGAAATGACAATATCAGTATCAAAAAATGACTTGCGCTCTCTACGACAACGATGATTACGTTACCGAGAACATATTTTGATCATTTTTTTTTATTCTTCTCCCGATAAAAATTTTTGAGTATTTCAGATATTTGATAAACTGTTTAAAATTTTTACTCTGAGAACAGAAATGCGTTTGTAAAAATTTCCAATATTTTGATTTTTTTTAATTTTCTTTTTCTTTTTTCTCCCCTTCTTCCTCTTGGTCGCCATCGGCAAGTGGCCAAGTGAGCCTCGCCGATGGCAATTGGGCGAGGCTCAGTCTCACCTAGATTTGGGCAAGCTCAAGCCTTGCCCACAACGATTGGGCGAGCTCGAGCCTCGCCTAGCCCGAACAAGGCTTAGCCTCGCGCCGCCTAGGCAAGCTCGAGTCTCGCCAATGGTGGCGAGCGAGGCTCAACCTCACCCAAATCTGCAAGGCCGAGCCTTGCCAATGGCCAGTGGCAGTCCAAGGGTGGCGATGGGGCGATGATAGGGTGGGAGGAGGAAGAGGAAGAAGAAGAAGAAAGGGAAGGAAAAAAAAAAGAGAAAAAAAACTGATTTTCAAAATTGTTCTTGGAAGCAAGAAGCAACATTTTTTTTATTCTGGATTCTATTCCAAAGAATAAATTTGTTCCTAAGAACAAAAAATTTACCAAACGCATTTTTGTTCCCGAGAACAAAAAAAAATCGATTATTCACTTTGGAGCGTTACTTATACGCGCCTTTAACCTCACCAACTGTCGACTTTTAAATTATTTTATTTTCTTCCATTATTTTATTTTTTTCCTGCAAGGCCCTATTGACCCTCGCAAAGGTGCCAATGACCCCGCCAACCATGGGTGACACGTGGGGAGGGCTAGTTATTGGCCTTCATGCTTGTATTTTTGTTTTTTTAAGTTTTAGCCTTTTTTATTTTTAGAGTTTTTTTAAAAGAAAAAATGGAAATCTGAAAAATGAAAGAAAAAATAAAGGACAAAAATGTCCGCCCGGGATGGGGGGGCCGTGGAATTTAGACAAAATAGAGTGCAACACTTAGTATAAGTAATACTAAAATTAGCGCATTTTAAGTGAAGTGCTGTTACCGCAACTTTGTAACTTATTATTAGTTTAGATTGTATGCGCTAATTATGTATAAAAAAAACATCAAAAGACTGTATATAGGTCGACTTGTATGGCTCTCAAAGTCATTATGATATGAGTAGGAGACATGTGGTTCAAACATAGGATATGAATCTACCACATGACCCACTTATACTTGCAAGCATATTGAAAACTAACAAATATATACTCATTTTGTTTCGCAAAAAATCAATAGTTTGAAAAATATTTTCTTAAAAATAATCTTCTATATCTCTTAAAATAATTAATTAATAAAAATATTTTTCTCATCAATAATAATTTATGTCTAATATATTTTTATAGATGATAAAAATATTTTTTATTCATTTATTTTTATGAGAGATACAATAGTCATTTTAAAAAAATTAAATAATTTTCCGTAAAACAAACATATCCATATATTTATATTACCGCAAGACGCAAGCTATCACTAGTTGTAAATCCATTATTAATGGAAGCCTTCATTCATTTTACTGTTACTTGCCACATGGCAATTTCACAAGGAGACAACTCGCTTTGCCCAATAAGAACTTGCCAACAAAGCTTAGAAAAAGATTATTTATTTCATAATATATATATATATATACTGATTTTTTTAATGTACTCAACAGACAAGTATGGACTTACAATTTATCCCAAATTATGATAAATGAAAGGTACTTCAAAAATTAATTATCTAACACTCTGTTCGTTTCATAGAAAATGTTACTTTTCTGGAAAATATTTTTCGAAACTATTTTCCAGAAAATGTAATTATTTTCCGGTGTTCGGGTGAAACATGATTCTAAAGCTGAAAATATTTTCCGCTATTCGCTTGGAAAAATATTTTACTTTATAAACTCTTTTCAATTATTTTTTTATTATTATTTTTAAATCGTTATTTATTATTTTTTAATTTTTTTTTTTTTTTTTTTTTTGGTTCTCTCCTTCCTTGGCCGATCGACGATCAGCCACACCTTGAGCTCGCCCGATTAGCTCACTAGCAAGGTGAGCTCGAGGCAGCGAGGCTTAGGCCTCGCCAAATCGGCGATGCCCGAGTCTCATAGATGATGGTGAGGCTCAGGCCTCGCAAATCGACGACGCCTGAGCGTCGCTAGACTGCGGCAAGGCTTGGGCCTCACCAGATCAACGACGCCCGAGCATTGCCAAACGTCAGCGAGGCTAGGGCCTCATAGATCAACGACGCCCAAGCCTCGCCGTAGTTTGGCGATACTCGAGCGTCGTTGATTTGCGAGGCCTGAGCCTCACCGCCTAGTCGCCATTTGGCGAGGCCAAATCAACAAGCCTATCGCCAATCGCCCCATTGCCGTGGCCGGCAACCGACCGAAAAAGAAAAATAGCAAAAAGAAAGACAGAAAAAAGAAAAAGTAATAAAAAATTGATTGTATTAAAAAATAACAAAAAATTCGAATTTATGAAAAAAATAAAAAAATTGATTTAAAAAAATAAAAGAAAGAAGTGAGGACTAATAGGGGGTGCGAGATAGGAGAGAGTGAGTGTGGAAAATGTTTTCCACTTTTCAAGTTGGGGAAAACATTTTCCCTTACTTTAGAAGACTTTTTTTTTTTTTTTAGGCTCCGTTCGTTTCATGAAAATGTTCTTTTTGTAAAATATTTTCCAAGAAGTTATTTTCCAAGAAAATATAATTATTTTCTGGTGTTCGGGTAAAACTTGATTTTGAAGTAAAAAATATTTTCTGCTGTTCGCTTGGGAAAATATTTTCCTTTATAAACTCTTTTTCAATAATTTTTTTATTTTATTTTTTAAAATCGTTATTTATTATTTTTAAAATATATTATTAAATTATTATTTTTCTTTATTTTGTGTTCTCTCCTTCCTTGGCCGGTCGCCAGTCATGCCTCAAGCTCACTTTGCTAGCAAGACTTGAGGCTCGCCTTCCTCTGGCGAACTCGCATGATCAGCTCATCGGCAAGGTGAGCTCAAGGCAATGAGGCTCGAGCCTCTCAAACCGGCATCGCTAGTTATGCAGCTTCAATTCGGAAAGTAGTTAAACTACCAAGAGGAAGAAGAAGCACAACGCCATGCAAAAGCTAAGTGAGGGAGATCGACCAATTAAGGTAAGCTATTGACTTTGTTTTACTTTAAAAAGGAGGGATTCGATTGTTTTGAAGGGAGCAAAGAGATGCAAGCATGAGGGCACTGGGTTCGTGAAGCGAGGGAAGAGAGGATTACGGTTTTTTATTTTGAAAATGGGTAAATTTGGAAATAAGTTTCCATCTTGTGACACTTGGGCATCGCTGATCTGGCGAGCTCGGCTCGCCTGTCATTGGTCACCTACCGTTGCCATGGCCGGCGACCGACCGAAAAAAGAAAAACAGAAAAAGAAAGACAGAAAAATAAAGAAAAATAAAAATAAAAAATCTATTTTATTAAAAAATAACAAAAAATCGACTTTATTAAAAAATAACAAAAAAATCGATTTTATTAAAAAATAACAAAAAATTCGATTTTATTAAAAAAATAAAAAAATCTAAAAATAAAAGAAAGAAGTGAGGACTAATGGAGAGTGTATAATAAGAGAGAGTGAATGTGGAAAATGAAACACTTTCGCTCACTTTAAAAGATTTTTTTTCCTTCATGGAAAATATTTTCCCCAATGAAATTATTTTCCGTGAAATGAACGTCGGAAAATCCGGAAAACGTTTTCCTGAGTTATTTTCCGCGAAACGAACGGAGCCTTAGAAGACTTTTTTTTTTTCTTCATGGAAAATGTTTTCCTCAATGAATTTATTTTCTGTGAAACGAACATCGGAAAATCCAGAAAACACTTTATTGAAAGTTATTTTCTGTGAAATGAACGAAGCCTAAGTGAGTAGCTTAAATTAAGACCCCGTTTATTTTGTAAAAATGAATGATTTATAAAATATTTTCCTATAAATAATTACTTGGTATGATCTAAAATAATTAGTCAATGAAAATTATTTCTATTGTCAACAATAGCTTATGTCTAAATATTTTTGTGGACAATAAAAATATTTTTCATTCGTTCATTTTTATAAATGATTTAATAGATCATACTTTAGAAAATATTGTCTATATCTTCATTTCCATAAAAAAAACCGTACCCTAAATTGAACCACTTCCCCATTTTTTTGGTTCGGATAACCTCTCGCGGATTGATGGTTCCCAAATTTGACTATGTTCACAAATGCGAACATATATTTTATTTTAGAACTAGGAAATTGATTTTTTTTTCCTTTTTGGGGCCATCCTCAGTTTTATTCATCGTTCAATGGTCTATGCTTTTCGATTGTTTTTAAATCTACAGAACGTCCTTGACTGTGAATTTCTTTTGCTCAAATACCGTATTTATGTTGATCATTGGACCTACTATGAAACTCAAATTGTCCAATAATTCGAAGATGCTTCCATCTCAAATCCTTGAAGTGGTAACTTTATGTGAACCGAGACTTTAAATGCACTGCGTCAACACCCTCACATAATTTGATTAAGTCATCAATTTAATCATATAGTTGATCAATTTAAAGAAACATACGCTAAAGGTCATGTAGTTGCTCTTTTGGTGGCCCAAAAAGCCTCTAATCCGACTTCTCGCATCATAATTTGATCTGATTAAGTTTTCTTGTGATCCAAGTTATGACACTTCCGGTGCAGTGGCAACGTCTGAAGAAGCATTTGCCTAGGATGAGTCGTTTCCACCAAGGTTTTTGGCCAATCCATCGGCACAACATATTTTTATGCGATGAAGCAAGTCAATCATCCTTCAAGTTTTAAGGGCCATATGCTACTTTAAATTAGGAGACTGTTTCTGGAACTCGCAAAATGACATGCACTACGACCTCTAATGTCGAGTCTGCAGTTCCGAACTGCAAGTTTAGTCTGGCGGACCGGACCAGATTATAGATTCTTGGCGTGGCCGAGCAGAACATGTGTCTAATATGAATTAAGAGGGGCTCGTCCGGTCTTCTCGGATGGACATTGGTGTCATGAGTTGTTTTTACCATTGTAGCTCGAAAGGCTTTTCAGTCTGATGGCAAAAGCTTTAGCTTAAGTTGAACTGTCCCTGATCCTGGGTTCTAATCCAAGAGCAAACTATGGATTCAATACGACACCAGCAAGACAGCATTGGAAAACTGAGTATTGATCTGATACGACTATTGGTTCGGGTTTAATTAAAATCTCGACTAGCTCACTCGAGGGACATTTCAGCCTTTGATCATCACTTGAGCTGTCGAATATAATGCAAACTGCTAAGTCTACAACAGCAAACTGTTCGAACATATAATGCCGGGAGCTGACAGCGTATCAAATTCTTTTAAATATTGACTCATCGGATTCATGAAGATCGAGTACATATTTGTCATTAGGTGTTGATATATCCTTCTTCTTTCTTTTCCAAGATAGCGCCTTAACATATGCGTGCCTTTTATCTTCACTAGCAGCAGTAACTTCATATCCTGTGGTCACACAGCCTGAAAACAAGTTAAAATCTGCTGGCGGCGCGTTGAGCGCGTGATGGAATCTAGGGCATTCTTAAATTTTGATGCCAAAACGCGTAAGAAAACCTCGGTTATTGATTGCGAAAGAGATATATGGTATCAGATTCGGCATTTATTTCGAGCTATTAACCATGCGACTTTTTCGATGCTTGCCTCGGATTTCCTTCTCTTAAAAGTACATGCTTTTTTTCCTACCAAATACGGCAGTTTCCAGGGAATGCCGAGCCGCTTCGCCTTTATAAGGCCGTGCCGAGTACCTGTACAAACATCAACCCAGAAAAACTGAGAGAAGTTTGAAGGTAAGCATCCTTTCTTGATGATGACTGTTCTTTCTGAATACATCATGCATGTTTTTTCCTCTTTTCAATTTTGATGCGTGTCCTGATAAACCGAAGCATTTCGGTTTTATCATCGTGTTCCTAAGCTTATAACTATGCCCTGTTATCCTTCACCACAAACAAACGGCTTTAAAAACATCACTTTTTCCCGCCCAATTTCCTTATGCTGTTCCTACTGCGTGCTGGTTCGACAGGTGCTTGCAAAGTGGGAGAAATCAATGGGCCCGCCTTCGGAAACAGCCGGAAGTAATGACTGTGAGAGCGTAAGTAGCAATTCGGTGGGGGATGAAGGTGGCTGCACGTGGGATGAACTGGTTCTCAGAAACAGGTTGACTGCGCTGGTGGTGGATGCAGTGACCGAGTGTCGGCTCACTGTGAGGGACCTGCTGGAATCAGCTGGCGTCGAGACGAAGATTGCTGGAAGCGGGCGGGAGGCACTCCAGCTCACTGGGGTGCATTACGACCTGATCCTTGTGGACAGATTGAGTGGTCTCGAGGTAAAGGAACGCAAGTGAAATGTTCTGTGAGACTTATTCCTGAGACAATGCGATTGTCCCAGGAACTTACGCTGACCTGAGAAAATCATATATCAGCAGCCCCATATGGCTAAACAAGAAGCTAAATTTCTCTTCATTCTTTGCTTTTTTACTTCTTCTTTTTTTTGGGGGGGAGGGGTCAGATAGCAGTTCTAGGATGAGAATTCACAGAAGCCTTTTAAACTAGGAACTTAAGTTTCACTACCGACGTCTCGCTAAACCATGCGTGCTGTCCTTTGGTTCTTCATTTCGTATGCCAAGACATCTAACCGGGTTCTATGTGCTCTTGTGGCAGACCATACGGCGACTCAGGCAGAGGAGCGTGGGAAGCAAGATCATCGGCCTGACCTCTGGAGATATTGAGACTGATAGGGTGGACATGATGAATGTCGGAGCTGATGACTGCTTGAAGAAGCCGGTGTCTGCGGATGCTTTGGCTGATATCCTGGCTGAGATCGACTATGATATCGACCACCGCTAAAGGGCGTCGGAAGAACAAGTCCCGGGAGCTCCAATTTTTCATTGTCCTGTTGTCCTTTAGTTTCTAGGAAATAAGTCTCGATAGGTAGCTTGTCTGAATTCGCTCAGTAGTTTGTCTTGAGATGGGGCGTCAGCAGTCAGCGCGGCTTGGATGCCCATGTCCGTGAATGTTGGCGTCGGCATCGGCATCGGCGTCAGTCCATTAATTAAAGGAGTCCCCTTTCGATCTCTCTCCCTCTCTCTCTCTCTCCCCGATTTCCACTTCATATTGCATTCCCAGATAGCTGATTTTCGTTAATCACCTAAAGTTAGAGCTTCCTAAGAAAATAATTCATGAAAGAGTGCTCTCCAAAATAGAGCGGAAATACTGCAGTTTTAATGAGGGATTGTCTTCGTTCGACGAAAGAAAAATGACCGCCTTGTTTGCTCGACGAGAACGAGGTTGCTCATTCGCATCAATCGTTAGAGAAGTCGGCCTCCTGGTGAAACTTAACATAATCACATCAGTTCGATCTCTGCTCTTCTCTCGTTTTACTCGCGCCTCTGCATTAGAATCCCACTTGACGACTCAATAAAATAAGTTCACCTTGCAACTGGACCCCAGCTAGATTCCGTTTCATCAATTGATACCGAGGAATTTGTTCGATGTGCAGCGCAGATCGGTTTCCTGATAGTTTGAAGATGCTGTCCGCCATGGTGGGTCACGGAACTGCGAGATTTGTCTTAACCTTGTTTTGTTCTGAATAAGATGTCTGAAAGTTGAAGTCGGAACAAAAAAAACCAAGACACTGCCGCATCTTCTATTTCGGTGCGATGGGGTTTGACACGGTTCTCCAATGAATTCAAGCAAGTAACATCGAAATGGCCGTGCTGAGATTGGTCATAGAGAAATATTTCATTTCGCCAAGTTTTCCCATGACGTTTTTAAGGAGATGTTCTTGAGTTCATCCATGGCTTCTTATATTATTTTCAAAAAAACTGTACAGAAGCATAGAATCTTGGGTAATTCATCAGGATGAATGAAGTAGGAAATTTTAATTGCGGAAATTAAACTTCGGTGTCAAGAACTTCTGGTGGGATTGAGACAAAAGCATAAAAGAATTCGAGTCGTATATCTATCTTGATAAACATATGGTGGGAGGTACGGACCTCTGGAGTGCCAAAAGTTGGCATAAAGGGACATTTAAGTGCCAAAAGTTATAAAAAGTACACTTAAGTGCCAAAATCAGAGCAAAATGGATCACTTAAGTGCCAACGGCAAAAAATTCCGGCCAAATTGCCACGTGTTCATTTTCTAGCGACTTCATTTGTTGACAGAAAGATTTTTTCAAAATAAAAATCCACTTGGCCTTTTTTTTCAAAATAAAAAATCCACGCGGCAATTTTTTTTTTAAAAAATTGTCCACATTTTAAAATTAAAATCGATTTTATTAAAAAAAAAAGAGGGGAGGAGGGGATCGGCGAGGGCTGCATAGCCCTCGCCGCCCCACCTTGCCGGGAAGGGCCGGCGATGGTGGGCGAGGGTCGGCCGGGGTCGCCAGGCCCCGGCCACTAGCCGACGATCCCGATCGGCTGCGCAGCGGGGCTGCGCGCCCTCGCCCAAATCTGGGGCGAGGGTCGCGGGCTTCCCTCACCGATCCCCTCCTCCCCTTTTTTTTTTTTTTTTTAATAAAATCGATTTTATAATAATATTTTTTAATTTTTTAATATTTTTTAATTAATAATTTTTAAACCCACGTCGCCAAAACGACGTCGTTTTGGCTAATTTTTGGCCGATTCAATTTCCGGCAAGCCACGTAGGCAAGAAAATTAATAAAAAAATTGCCACGTAGGATTTCCAGCAGGGTTCCAGTGACTTGATACTTAAGTGATCCATTTTTTTAAAAAAGTGGAATTTAAGTGTACATTTTGTAACTTTTGGCACTTAAGTATCCCTCCGTGCCAACTTTTGGTACTCCTGCTGTACTTATGCCCATATGGTGGTAAATTCTTCATTAAGGTTTCAGAGCGACACATGATACTTCATTTTACAAGGGGTTGATCATCCTCCTTGCGAGTAATACTTTCTTGCACTTTTCACTATTTTTGCTTTCAGTTAGGATTTGTGCATTGAGTTTCCTTCAACAACAGAAAAAATATATATATAGATTTTAATGAGTTTTAGTGTTGCAAATTAAAAATTATTTAAAATCTCGATTTTTTTTTGGTAATTCTTCCTACTAAGTATTTTCTTTTTTTATTATTTATGTTTTTTCTCAATATCACAGTAATGTTGTTGATTACATAATAACTGTAATAAAGATTTTTCTTATTGTTATTGGGTCTTTGTGTTTTACATTGATATAGAATGTGAACTTAGGATTTGGTCTTTATTTTCTTTTTGAAAAGAGGAAGATTGGCATGGAAATATGATAGAATTTAACGAATAATTTATAGGAAAATAAAAGATTACAATTTTACTCGAAGGAAAAAATTTACACCAAATGCAATAACAGGATGCTACTAGTTTGTCAATGCTACTACACCATACGAAGCAGTGTCTACTATCTATTTCAAAATAGCAATATACTGGTGCGAAATTGATAAGCTAGAAAGATTATTTACCAGAGCGACTCGGGTAATTTCACTATGAACATGTCTGGTTTGGCTTTTAAATGTAACAAAAAGACCAGGAAATTTCTCCCTTGATCGAGATCATCATTTATCTTCTAAAAATTCTGAAAATTGAGATGCTATTTCAAGTGTAATGCTTGCAAGACGAGTATGAATCAGGAGATCTGTTTTCAGAACTCGCAAAATGACATGTATCACGACTTCTAACGCGAAGTCTGCAGTTCCAAACCGTGAGTCAAGTCCTGCTGAGCGAAATGTAGATTCTTCGCATGGCAGAGTGGGGCATGTGCCTGATATGAATTAGAGGGTTCATCCACTCTTCAGATGGATATCAGTGTTGCAAGCTGTGTTAAACCATTGCAGCTCAAAAAGCTTCTTAAGTCTGATTGCGAAAGCTTCAGCTCAAGGTTGAGAATCCCTTGAGCTGGGTTGCAATCCAAGAGCAAACTATTGGTGTGATACAGCACTTGCAAGAAGCATCGGAAAATCCGTCTTGTTCATACCAAGTGAACATGCAAGGTTGCTTTTGTTGATTGATATGATGAATCGATGCAGCAACTGAAAGAGAACTAGATCAAATTTCTAGTAGGCAGCACAATTTAAGTGGTGAAAAGGCAAGGAAGAAAGATCGACAATAACCATCGTGGAAATAACATTATCATTCATCAAGATTCAGGGTTGATCTGAATCTTGATTAGCTCACTCAAATGATGCTTCGAACTCTAACATCACACTCGACAGACTTATTGTTGTTTCATGACAGTGACTAACATTAAGCAACAGAAGCGCTTTACAGAAGCGCTTTAGCCTTTTTATCATCACTTATGCTGTCGAATATACAGTAAAACTGCTAAGTTTACGACCGTGAATTGTTCAAACACACAATGCCAATAGGAGGCATATGGCCGAGGATGAATAAATATGTATTCTTTGAAATGTCGTCTTAATGGATCCATGAAAATCAAGAACACATCTGTTATAAGGTGTTGATAAATCCTTTTTCTAGTATAGCACCTTAAACTATCCACGCCTTTTAGCTTCCCTAACAGCAGTAACTTACAAATCCTGAGATTGCATAGCCTGAAAACAAGTTAAAATCTGCCCATGGCGCGTTGAGCGCGTGAAAATATCTAGGGCATTCTTAAATTTTAATGCCCTAAGGTGCAAGAAAACCCTGACTATTGATTGCAAAACTGAAAAAGAATTCTGATATCGGATTCGGCAATTATTCGAGTCGTTGACGATGTACCTTTTCGAATACTACTCCGGATTTCCTTCTCTTAATACAACTTGCTCCTTTGCTACCAAATCCGGTGGTTTCCAGAGGACACAGAGTCCACTTCCCTATATAAGGCCGCGCAAGGTACCAGCACAGGCATCTAATTCCGAAATACTCGAGAAGTTTGAAGGTAAGTGCGCTTTATGCCTCGATTAGCATCATTTCGTGATATAGACGGGATGCTTTCTGTGGCCATCTTCTTCCTAATTGCAGCCCCTGATCAAGGACCTTAGCATGTTCTTTCGCCTTTTAGTTTCTGATGCATGTATTGAATGATTGAAATATTTCATGTATCATCATGTTCCCAAGCTCATAACCATGCCCTCCCCCTCTTATCCTTTATTACAAACGGCGTTAACAAACATTGTTTTTCCCCCTCAATTTTCTTACGCTATTCGCACTATGTGGCAATTCAACAGGTGCTTGCAAAGTGGTGAAAAAATCATGGGTGCGGTGCCAGATTCGCCAGAAAGAAATGAGAGCTCGAGCAGTAATTCGCGGGGGCATGAACGTGGTGACAGGCGGGCTGAGCCGGTTCTCAGGAGCCGCTTAACCGCGCTCGTGGTGGATGGAGTGACTGTCTGCCGGCTTTTACTGTATCACTTGCTGGAATTAGCTGGTGTCGAGACAATGATGGTCGGAAGCGGGCAGGAGGCACTCGAGCTCGCCGAAAAGCATTATGACCTGATCCTCATTGACAGATACATGCATAACATGAACGGTCTCGAGGTAAAAGAACGCAAGGGAACATGGACCTGCGAGACTAATTCCTGGGACGATGCGATTGTCCTAAGAACTTACTATGACCCGAGAAAATCACATATCAGCCCCATGTAGCTAAACAAAAAGCTGTAGTCCTCCTCATTCTTTGATCCTTGTTTTTCCTTTGGTCAGATAGCAGTCCTAGCATGATGGCATAGAATCTTGATTGGCAACACAGGTTTGAACGTGCAGGAGGAGCAGTTCTAGGATGAGAATGCACAAAATCTACTTTTAGACTAGGAACTTTAGCTTCGCTACCAGTTTAATTCCAGACCTCGCATGCCCTGTTTTTAGTGTTTTCCATTCGCATGCCGAGACATCTCACCAGGTTCTGTATGTTCTTGTGGCAGACCATTCGGCGAATGAGGGCGAGGCGCGTCCAGAGCAAGATCATTGGCCTGACGTCCGGGGAGATCGAGACCGATAAGCCGGCAATGATAAAAGCCGGAGCTGATGACTGCTTCATGAAGCCGCTGTCTGCAGATGCTTTGGCTAATATCCTGGCTGAGCTCGACCGCCGCTGAAGGGGGTCAACAAGTCCCTAGGGACTCCCTTTTTTCCCCTGTCCTGTTGTCTTGGGTTCTAGGAAACGAGTCTCGATAGTCGGTCTTTGTTTGCTCTGCAGCCTGTCCAGAGATGCTGCGTCAGCACTCAGCGCCGCATCGATCCTCATGTCCATGAATGTCGGCATCAGCGTCGGTCTTTAAATAATGGAGTCCCCTTTTGATGTTTCTCTATCCCCCTCTCTCTCTCTCTCTCTCTCTCCATCTGATTTCTACTTCATATTGCATTCCGAAAAATGCTGATTTTCTTTAATAGCCCAAGAAGCAGGAGCTTCCTACACGAACATTCATAAAAAGAATGCTCTTCGAAATGGAACAGAGACGCTGCAGTTTTGATGATGAATGTCTTCGTTCGACAAAAGAAAAATGAACGGCTTGTTTGCTCGACGGGAACGACATTGTTCTTTCGCACGGATCGTTAGGGAAGTCAGGCCCCCTGCCGAAAAAGCATTTTTCGTTTACTCACGGCTCTGAATTTGAATCCTGCTCGGCAACCGATGAAAAAGGGTTCGACTTGCGACTTGAACCCAGCCAGATCAATCGATACCTAGGAAAGCTGTTCGATATGCAGCGCAGATCCGTTTGCTGATTGTTTGAAGATGCCGTCCGCCGTGATTGATCACGGTACTGCGACATTTGCTTCAACGTTGCTTCGTTCTGAATAAGATGTCTGAAATGGCCAAGCTGGGATTCATCACAGAGATAGATTCTCGATTCACCTTGTAATTGTATGACCTTTTGGATATGTACACCAGCTCCAATCCTGTTTCCAAACTGTAAAGAAAGTATAGAATCTTGGGTAATTTAATTTATCAGGACAAATTAAGTAAGAAATCTCAACGATAATTAAACTTACACAGCAAAAATTTATAGTTGGATTGAGGTGAAAGTCGGAAAAATGATAAAAAAATTTCTCTAGTGACTAGGTCGCATGCTTATCTTGATAAACATAGAATAACAAACTCTTTATTAAGATTTACTTGCAACATATAAGACTTTAATTCCTAAGGGATCTGATCAATCTCCTCACAATGATTACTTAATCAACACTAGAAGTTTTGAAAAAAAACATTAATTTCGATGAGTTTAATTTAAATTTTTACTTTTTTTCCTAACTCTTCCAATTAAGTGCTCCCTTTCCGATAAAAAAAATAAAGTGCTGTTTCATATTTTTATTATTTTCTGCCAATATCACAATAATTTTGTTGATCACATGTAAAATCCCACTTTATCATATATAACACGATAATAAGGAATTTTCTAATTGCTACTGACTCCGCTCATTTATGTAACAAGAATTAAAATTTTCGTGTTTTAAATAATAGCCTGACTGTAAAATGAAAACCATTTTTTTTGTCATAATGAAAACCAAACTTTGGTTAGAAATAAATCAATTCGTTACATCAATCATATAAATTCACGCTTTCGTCGAAGGATAATGTCTCGCCAGTGTAATGTCCGACTAGACTGGCGAGCTCGCTGTTCCGTATCAATGGCGCACGCGCTCGCTCTCGGCATCGCTCTCTCAGCACGCACTCCCCAGCCACCTTCTCCTTCTCCTTCTTCTCGTTCGTCGAGGCGGCCGTCGAGGCTCGCCGGGAGAAATCTCCGTTCGAATGCTTCGGATGCTGCTCGAAGAAGAGGTAAGTTGCTTCTCTCGCTGAATTCCTCACCGGGAACGATGTCGGAAGGCATCTAGCCACAGTTAATCTCGCCGAACTCGAGAGGAGACGTCGCTGTATGTGGCTGGTCTTTCGGGCGTGTTTCTTCGTTCGTCGAGCGACCGATGCGCTGATTCGAGTCCGCAATGTTGGGGCTGCCGTTGTTTTCTGCGCAAGATGATTCGACCGTTCAATGCACTGCTAATGTCGTGGAATGTGAATTTCCAGGTCCTGTTTCTCCTCCGCACAAAACCCAGAAGCTGAACCCGGAGGTTTCCCCTCACAGAGCTGGTAAATTCCCTCCTTCTCTCTCTCGTGTATATAAGAGGACACATGCGGTTGAATTTTGTTTGGGTCGAGCTTCGGCTTTCATGGAACTACATTAAACATGTAGCAAAAGTTCAGCGACCACATTGACGATGGGAAGTACACGATCACATTGAATAAATTAAAAATTCATGAATTATATTACACGTTTAGTCGAAGTTCAAAAATTATTTGTGTCATTATCCACTTGTTTTGCACACTAATTTGTCTAAATTATTATGAATAATTGATTTACCAATATAATCTGAGAGAACCACCGCGAATGCGTGCACATTGGAGTTCTTGCACAAAGTTTAAATACCGTATGCCTGTGCCCTTCTACTTTGAAGGGTCTTTTAGCTGTGTATTCGATTTCTCTATGTTATCTGGTAACCAGTGGGATGTATTTTTTTTGCTTGTCTTCCACAGTATCTGCGGTCAGATTGATGAGGGTGGAGCTAGGTGGTGCTTTCGCCGACCTCCTGAATGAGAGAGGAAAAGGTTCCGGCGACAACGAGATGGCCTATGTCGAACGAACTCTTGGCTTTCGCACCCGCGAGTTGGATGATCGCGATCTGAGATTGGTCTCCTCTGCTTCCATTATACCGTCAATCTCACTTCCGCCATTTCTTTCGGGCTAGATTTAGTTAGGCAGCAGAAGGCACTAGCAAGAAGTTTCTTGGATGCAGCCGCCTCTATGCTAATTGAAACAATTTCTCGTACTTTCAAGAGTTTTAAATTATTTTATGTAAACCGACCTAGAGGATTTTGGCATGGGAAGTTTTCCAATATAATCTTACTCGTCGTGTGAAATAGATCTTCGATAACAGTTTTTTGCACCCTATATAGGTCACAGATGTTGTTGGAGGCACCACCCGTTGGAGAAGGTTTCTTGATCACTTGATTGTGTCTTTATGCCATGACCAGAGCGGGTTTAGAAGCATGGAACCACTTCTTCTACAGGTAACCTTTTCCGCAGTTTTCTTGAACTTGAGTGCAATATTTTTTTGAGAAAAATATTTTTTGGAGGAAGATGACAACTGCTGGGTGGCTCAAAAAGACCAAATGTACAGTCAAATTGAGAAAATGTGGTTGTCTTTCAAGTGATTATAAATTGACAAAGATCATCAGCTTATAGTACCAATGAATACACTAGACTGCCACCTTCTCTATTGAGATTTATTGACTCCAACATCTGGCTCCTCATTCATGCGTTGGTTTCAGGGGATAAGTCAATGCTGCATGTGAAGTGAGTGGACATGATACTATTTCTGGCCCCAAAAGAAAAAAAAAGATATAATGGAACCTTCTTGAACTTTTTAGAACAATGCTAACAATAGTAGAAAGTTTTTGATAAATTGAGCTCAGGGTTTAATTCTCCAATTTTTTTCTCAGATTCTTCGGATCGGGATGTATGAGATTGTCAAGCTGGATATGCCACCTTATGCTGTCGTAGATGAGGTATCTCCCTCTTCTGAAGGGATACCATCAAACAGGGCAAATGGTTTTATTAGTTAGAAGTAACAGTATTAGTCATTGAGTTGCATGTTGCCATTTTTTCTCTCTATTTCAAAATGGCAGTGACCAATTTGTCCTTACTCTCTTGTGGAAAAAGATATTTCTCCTTAATTTGAGTAGTGATACTGCAAATGTTTTTAGATCCTTCCATGCACGCCATGAACTACTTGTGTTAAACTAGCTTCAACACAGATGTCTGGTAAATGCTGCTAATTCCACTTTTAGAAGGACGTCTCAACCTGGCCACAATTATCAATATGAAAACTTTCATGGAGTTTCCAAGTTTAGGCAAACAAAAATCTTAATAATACAGTAAACCATGTTTTTATCTAGCTCAGCACCTCAGCCCTGTTAAAATGAGGTATAACTGGTTTTTTAGGCACCATTGAATTCTATCATTTTAACTATTCCAAATAATCTCAACTGATATATCTGAACTGTGACATTCTTCATATTTTTCCTCAAGTTGGTTGCATGGTGCAATTTTTTTATTATTACAGAATGTAAAACTTGCGAAGGTTGCCCTCAGACCTGGTGCTGGCAACATGGTGAATGGTATTCTCAGGAAGCTAGTCCGGCTAAAGGTCTAATATCAAATTAGACTAGATACTGATGAATCACTTGGTGGCTCTGTTTGATGCATTTAACTTTTGGATCTCAGGAAAGTGATGCTCTTCCACTGCCTAAATTGGAAGGTGATGATCGTGCACAAGCACGTGCTCTTGCCACTCTCTATTCTCACCCTGTGGTGAGTTTGCATCTGTTGCGCCTTTTCTTAAAAAGAATGCCTGTTTGATATAGTCCGAAACACCATCCTCATCCATTGCATGAAGGGTATAACCAGACTAACTCTTTTTGTGAGTTTCCACACTCTTGAAACTGCCCTTGTTGCCATCGAGTGTCCTTGAGTCAACTATCCATGCAATTCTTGTTATTCTAGTTAAAGCAAGTGGATCTCATGGTGAATGAGTTTATGTTTTGTTTCATAAACTCTTGCTAATGACTTTTACAAAATGTTTATTTTTACCTGATCTTCTTTAAAAAGGTTTCTCTGCCTTCTTATTTGATTGGTGTCATCTCAATTATCTTACATGCGTACATAGCTCTTATTAAATGCAATTTAGCTAGTGATCTGACAGAGCATGCTACTCACGCCAATTTCTTTTTTAATGCTTAAATCTTGTAGTGGATGGTAAGGCGATGGACTAAGTACTTTGGGAGAGAAGAAGCAATAAAACTGATGGTTTGGAATAACAATGAACCCAGATATAGCTTGAGGTTGCTCTCTATTTTGGTTTCTTAAACATATAGTTTCATAAAATATAGGAGGAAAACCTTACACTGTTATTGACATCTCAGGGCAAATACTGGCAAAGGTGTCACAAGAGCTGACCTTGTGAAGCAGCTTGACATGTTGGAGGTTCTAAATGCTTGTCCTTCTATGTTATTCAGAGATTTGCTTGGTTACAAATGAATCATTTATTTGAAATATTCGCCTTATTACCCTTCAGAATGGAAAGAAGGATTGCACTGTGATTTTTCAGGCTCCAACCCCCTCTCTCTCTGTCACTTTCTATGTCTGTTGGTCGGTACCCGAATTAAGTGCAGTGTGCTGATAGCCTGATGTGGCTTCTTTCTTTGGTGTAGGTTCCATACGAGCTTTCCTTAAACATGGAGGACTTTGTTCGAATTAAGACAGGAATGCAGGTAGTGAGACTTTAAAGCTTTAATTCAATTTACCTATAGGAGACTTCAAGAAGTTCCTTTTTGGAATGAGGATAGCTGAAAATAGCTAAATCCCACACCTTGGTTTTTCTGGCTTCAAACCCTTTATGGGCAGTTGGCATGTTCAGATTAAACTCAGGGACATTGTATTAATCCATGTAGGGACTTTGTTTCGTGAACTTGAAGTTGTTTATACATCTTAAGCTCTAAATATCAATACCAAGAAATGAGGCCATGCCTACAATTTAAATGATGCCAACCACTTGATATTTTTTACCCTTCTTTGGAATATTGTGTTACCTTTGTTCAGGTTTTGAAATTTACCTTTCTTGTTTCCTTTAACCAAGATCATCATTCAAGCCGGATTGCTTAAAGAAGGTACATGTGCAGTCCAGGATGAGAGTGCAGGTAACTTTCTGTCCCCCTCTACCTTTAGTAGATGAAATTTTTGTTGGATATATTTCTGCACTTATTTCATCATCAAATGTGTGGTTCTGGATTTGAGCTACCCTTTCACCAAATGTGTGTTGAACTAGGTTTGCTCAGAGAAGTTAAATCGAGCTACAGCTGTGCATCTTGTTCATTTTGGCTAATGAATACCTATTATGATTTCAACAAGGTTTGGTAGTCTCCCTTTTGGATCCTCAACCTAGCGACTGCATTATTGATTGTTGTGCTGCTCCTGGAGGAAAGACTCTCTACATGGCATCCCGCTTAAGTGGACAAGGTATTGCTTTAACCAAGTACAAATAGATCTCTCTCTCTCTCTCTCCCCCTCCTCTTTTTGGAATCCTCTTTTCATTAATCTACTGTTCTTGTCAGAACATAAATTCTGAGACTTAAAAGAGTTTCCAGATTTTTCAGGCAGAAGACAATGCGACATTTCTTAGAGAGTACTGATTTTATCGTTGAAATGTTTGGGGAACTTACGTTGTGTGGTCCACAGGGATGATCTCTGCTATTGATGTAAACAAAGGAAGATTGAGAATCCTCCAAGAGACTGCAAAGGTGCACCAGGTTGATGGAGTCATCACTACCGTCCATGCAGATCTTCGTGGTTTTGCTGTAAGTCATTATCTTTTTGAAGAAAGAAATTTTCTTCAGCATGTCTAATAGCTATTTTGCATTTACAAGGGCAACAACCCACTGAAGGCCGATAAAGTCTTGTTGGATGCTCCATGTTCTGGATTGGGAGTTCTGTCCAAGGTAACATAGACATTGTCTGCGACATTTATCTGCTGAAATTTTGCTAATCCCTCGTGAGATTGGATGCACCTGATACGTCCTCATGGAAACACTATAAATGGAATCATGAGAACATTTGTGGGAATCCTTGTCGTCATTAGAAAACTGCTTGTCTTCTCTATTATGGGGAAAAAGATGGCATTTTATGTCACAAAGATATCATAATCCCTGCTTCTTTTGTCAAACTTGTCAGTACTACTTTATTTCTCATTTCTATATGATAATGTGCTCACACATACACTTAGGGGCATTTTATACCTTCTTGACAGCATAAATGGCCACCTTTTTTTCCATCCTTAGTCTCTAATAGTCACTTGATCATAGTTCCATCAAATCAGCTCTAACAGTTATAAGTTAGTTATGGTTGCCATAATAAACTTGAATACAGTCTTCTATTAAAATTGCCCAATTTCATGGATCACAGACAAGTAGAAAGCACTTTCTTTAGCCTAAAGGATTCGGTTGTGACCTGTAATACACCCATCTTTGAGAGAGAGACAGACAGACAGACATACATGTACTAGTAGGTTTAAACCAATATCCCTGTCACTTGGCTGGGAAAATTGTAACATTGTTCATGCTTTAACACGGTTGTGGGAGTATTAAAAAGCTAGTGGGTGGTCAGATGTGGAAAAACAATTCGATAAAAAGAAGGGAGAAGAAAGGTTAAACTCTGCTTTTGGTGTTTTTAAAGCTGAAATGACACTAAATTTTACTCTGTGGGTCATATTCGAAAATCTAGGCATATGTCCAAGATGCACCTAATCTCGTGTGCTTGGTCACATTATAGTAAAGGATTTTATTTTACAAATTGTCTCACATGCATTTGTTACTGTGGCATGGGAAATAAGACTAATTTCGATGCCATGTACAAAACAAAAGGCTTGAATTAATTGGATTGACAAAGTCCATAGAGGGGATAGCTTGATATGGGAGGAAGGCAATGTTGCTAAAATAGAGCTAAAGCGAGAGAAGTGCGAGTTGAATTGTCCTGTTACATTGACATCGGATGGTAATGATCTATCTGACTGCTGATATCTTCTTTGGGCTTTTGAAGAGAGCTGACTTACGGTGGAATAAGAATTTAGAAGATCTGGAAGAGCTCAAGGAACTGCAAAATGAACTTCTTGATGCAGCCTCCAGGTGTGACTGGCAACTTCTTTTCCCTAAAAATCATTGTTGTGCTATCCCATCTCAGTTCTTTCTGGGCATTTCCTGTGAGATGAACTTGTTAATCTTCCTAAATGGAGTAAGTTCGTTTTTTTCGCAAATAGGAGTAAGTTTGTTGAAGTCATGGAAAATCCTGTTTCTCTGATCTATTTCTGGATCCATCCCTCTGTTACAAGTATGTATGTGAAGTCAATGCCCATATCTAAGCACAGAATAAGTTATAGTAGAAGTGAGTGAACCAGACTGTGGATGGTGCAATTCAAGTTTCAAATGAAACTCTTTCCACCTCTTCCCCCCCCAAAAAAAACAAAATAATGTGACTCCTCTCTAATCAGCGCATGGCACAGAGAAGCCTATCTCTTATTCCCTTTTTCCTCTGATTTTTCCTCTGATTGATTCCTCAATTTTCCATTTGATATAAAGATTGGTGAAGCCTGGTGGCGTGTTAGTGTACAGTACTTGCTCCATTGATCCTGAAGAGAATGAGGAGAGAGTGACAGCATTTCTTCTCAGGCATCCGGTATGTCAATGACAATTGTGTAGTTGATTGTTTGTGTCATATCATGTTTAAATTTTAGCTAGTTATAGAGATATGAAGATGGGATGACAATAGCAGTACATCTCATTTAGATTTCAAAGAAAGTTAACAAATTGAAGATGTTGGAAGACTGTCGATTTTGGTTGCTATGTTTCTTCCTGTGGTATAGCTGAGAACTCTATCGTTGGCATTTTCTTTATATTTTCACTGTTTTGCCTGTAGGAGTTCTGCATTGATCCTGCTGACAAGTATGTCCCTTGTGAATTTGTAACGGAAAGGGGTTTCTATTTCTCATATCCAGTAAAACATTCCTTGGATGGGGCCTTTGCAGCTCGTCTTCTCCGAGCTTTATAGCTGTGGTGTGTAATTGTTTTAAGTGGTTTCTTTAGTCTTACCTCTAAAGAAATAGCTCATGCGATGCTCTTAACAATCACAGCTGGCCACTTCATAGGGTCCTCTATATTCTTAATGGCTTTGGGGGGTGGATGCTCAAATTGGACTTGAAGCTGTAAAATCCATCCACCATTCAAAATGGTTGCTATTGGCCTCCTTGAGTGATCATGCCAGTTTCAGCAAACTATTTTCCTGGCACATGTAAAGAGGACATCTCTTTCACGATCATAAATTGTATATATTTTATGGGGCGGGTACTTAATTTGATAAACATTTGCTGTTCTTCATGCTGCAGCTGATTCCAGTTCAAACTGTTTTCCTGGCACATGTAAGAGAACATCTCTTTCACGACCATTAAATCGTATATATTTTATGGGGCGTGTATAATTTCATAAACATTTGCTGTTCTTCATGCTGCAGCTGATTCCAGTTTTGGGGGTAATGTGTGTGCGTGACTCAAGTCTCATGTTCCACTGCAGCATTTTATCGGCTCTTGGCTCAGTCAAGATTAATACGTTTAAGATGGCAGATGCAAGGTTATGTGCAACCTGATCTCACTCATATCATGCTTGAGAAATGTCCTTATGTTACCATTGTAGGGCCGAATATGTTGCTTCTGATCCAGCTAGCTTGAGCTCCAGCGCAACCCCTCCACAGTAGATTGGTGCAACGCGATATGGAGAGAGAATGAAACAAAGGCATGAAGCAGATGCATACCCCCTGTTGCGGTGGATTAGCTTACTCCCATTTGTATAGGCCTCGCAGTTGATGGTTGCAAACAGCATCATGCTCTATCTGTTTGCACCGAAATTTTCTGCATCTTTATAAGAACTCTTTCACAGTGAGATGTTATAGCCATGAAAGTCCTGGATTGTAGGTCTTTGAATAATCCAAGTCAATGGAATGGCTAGAGTGGGGAGGATTTGGCAATGTAACTCTCTGTAGTTTTGTGTGAACAATAGTGGTACCGAAGGGCCGGCAAACCAAGTGCCCGCAGCATTCTTGTGGCTGATGAGTCCTCACTAGGATGACCCTGTTATTTTAAAGGACGTCGATGGTTGTACTGGATTTTATCATGTATCACTAGATTGGGAATGCTCTCTTCACAGTTTGTACTTGTATCACTAGATGGCGAGGGCTCAAGCCTCGCCAGTCCTTGCCCTCACCAGTGGCTGGGGGAGCCACGACATCGCCAAAGGTTGGTGAGGTTGACCTCATCAGATCTCGACAATCACTAGTGGCTGACTGCTGAGGTTTGGCGACCAACTGGAGAAAGAATGAAGAAAAAAAGGGAAAAAAATAAGAATAAAAAAAATTGAAATAATATTAAATATTTTTCATGTTAACGTCGGCTCACCAAAATTAACTAAATAGATTGATACAAATGCAAAAAATTTAAGACTAAATTGGCAAAAAGAAAAGTTTATGATTGAATTGGCCTAATTGTAAAATCTTTAAGGCTTTGTTTATAATTTTTCCTATTATTTTCCCTTTCGAATATGTGAAGACCTACGCTATCTTCACTACAATTTTATTTGAGTAGACTTGTCAAAATAGGATATAAACTCACTTCTAATTTATATTTAATGGACTGGATTGTTACGGTTAGTTATATTTAGAAAATAGATCATAAATGGATTTAATATTAATGATAAATAGATTCACAATTTACTTAAACTTAATTAGTCTATATTAACTCTCTCTATTCTCTCTCTCAATTTCGCATTTGCTCACTCCATGCTTCCACCTTAGTTTAGGTATGAATTTTCCTAAATTTGATTAAATTCAAAAGCATTTTAGTAATAAAGATCAAATTAAGTATGAATTATTAAATTTATATTGAACAAAAATTGGGTTAAAATGGGTTATATCAATTAATTTGGATCAAATCATTTTTCATCTGATCTAAATCCAACTCGACCTGCCATTTTGATAGGTCTAGATTTGAGAAAATAGTCAATGGTTATAAAACGTGACGTAAGGGGCTTGTGTTTGTTTACCTACATCCAATGAGAACTTGATGTATGAACATTGACCTGGAATTAAAGAAGTAACGTAACTACGAGAAAATATTTGATGCATTTTGTATGCCAGCATGAAAAATAATAAAGCCCTTGAGAATGCGACATGTGCAGAGAGTGGGATCCAAATTGTCAGACCAAGTTTTGAACTGAGCATCCTCTCTCTCTCTCTCTCTCTCTCTCTCCCCCCTGAGCCCTCGTCTGACTGACAAACCACCGTGCCATCCCTCCGGCTCCAATGTCACTTGCGCTCGCGGCCAAGTCGCCTCCCTCTTCCTTGCTGGCAAGAACCTCTTCAGCTACATACCCTCCGAGCTCAGCCTCCTCAACTCACTAAGACGGCTCAGCCTCGCCGGGAATGACTTCTCCAAGCCCATCCCCTCCCGCCTCCTCAATGTGACCTTGCTCGTCTCTCTCTACCTCTCCTGAAACTAACTCTCCAATCCGATCCTGACCTAGATCAAGAACCTCCGCAACCTTGCCCACTTGGACCTGTCCTCCAACTCGCTCAATGGGTCGCCCCCAGAAGCGTGCGCGGAGCTCGAGAGCCTCTCCGGGACACTGAACCTGTTGTACAACGGGCTTTCCAGAGAGGTCCCTGCCGTACCCTCTTTCTCTCCCTCCGAGTCACAACCGAGCTCTCGTCCGACGAACCATTGCGCAGCCGTCGCAAAGTTCGTCGGTCGGGCACGGTGGTTCGTTGGTCGGACGAGGGTTCGATGGGAGAGAGAGGAGGCAGCAAAGAAAGAGAGAGAGAGAGGACGGTCAGTTCAAAATTTGACTTGATGGTTCGAGTCCCACATGCGACACATGTGGTGTTGTCAAGAGCTTCTTTATTTGCTAAGCTAGCACACAAGACGCACTGTATATTTCCTCATATAAATACGGCTTCTCACTCTTCCTCCTCCCTCCCTTTACTGTTGCGGCAGCGCAAATGGACGTGAATTCAGGGACTGTTTGTGCAAATTTTCGTGACTCAGCCATTCCAACGATTTAGCTCAATGAATTAGACCCCGGAAGCCGAGTTGATTCAGAAACTCTCTGCTCGGCAATTTCATCAGCTCCTTCGCTCTCGTCTCTCTGGGTTCTCTTCAGGAATCGATTCCGGCATTCGTGGACTCAAGAGATGGGCCTCAGCAGATGCGCCACGAGCGTCCTCTGCAGTCTGCATTGCGTTTCTCTTGCTCCTTTTGGGCACCGTCTTCCCGTCCCCATGGCTACGCCAGGACCTGATAAGCTCTGAGAAGTTTTTAAAAAAAAAATCGAATTTTTTTTCAAATTCCAGGTCAATGTACATGTGTCAAGCTCTCATTGGATACCGTCAAATAAACGCACAGCACGTCAGCATCTGACGTGGCCATCGGATCGGATACCCCCGAGGCACGGGAGAAATTCGGCCTGTTAACTTTCCCGGAAATCTCTGAGGAGAGCGAGACAGAGAGACGCTGAACGCTCCGCCGACTCGAAGTGGCCGAGTCCGTCGGAATCCTCGAATCCGTCGTAGACAGAAGCGCAATCAACCTCTCCAGTACGCAATCCTCGATCGACGGAGGTCATCTCCTCTTCGCGAACGCCGCCGCACATCATCGCTGAACACGAGCTCCGGGCCGATTCGTCCTGTTTCCTATTACCTTCCGACGTCGACGAGATGGATGTTCCCCTCCCGACGGAGAAACTGTCGCCGAGATCGTCCGATGAACCGTAAGTCCGAATCAGTTCGCGCCTCCGCTCGGCGGCGCGAGAAAGTGGCTCTTATCTGCTCATCTGTTGCTCGCTGTTTATTTTTGATTTGGGATCGTTGATATTCGGGCGCTGTTTCGTCGCTAATTCGAAGAAAGTGATCGGTTTCGCTACATCGTTCGCGACAGGAGAAACGGGTACGCGGTCCTCGTGGCGAACGGAAGTTTCAATCCTCCTACTTATATGCATTTGCGCATATTCGGTAACTCCCTGGCTCTGCTCACTAGTTGAGTTTGGCATGTACGAATGATCGTGGCTTTTACCAGGAACTAGGTGGTGGTAAAATTTACTCATTTGATGATTTTTGGATGTGGTTTCTCTGTGTAAGCTGAGGAATGGAGCTTCTACGTGGCCTTGAGCACATTCTGTTTTTCATCTTTTCTCTTCTACGACTATGTATGTTTAAGATTGTCACGAGATTCTATCTTTGTGGTGTATTTCATGTTCACAGCATTGACGTGATTTCATCTCGTGGAAGAAAAATATATTGATCTTCAACCCTCGTGAATATAGTCACGCATTGCATGTCCAACTCTCTCTTTAAGCGGTATGAAAATATGAACTCTGTCTTCTGAAAGATCTTTTAGCTGATTCGAGTGTTGGTGAGTGCGGAGTATGTCATGAGTCTCCCCTTGAATATTTTGAATAATATACTTCATATAATGATTGCATCTTATCCAGCTTTAGTTTAATGCATACTAGTTTAAATGTGTATTTTCCTTAGAGTAGTGCTGATCTCGAAGATGGTTTCTCATCTTCAACAATTTTTTTTATTTTTCACTCTATTTCTTAATGCCTTATGTGTAATACTTAGAGCTGGCAAGGGATGCACTCAATGCAGAAGGGTATTCTGTCATTGGAGGTTATATGTCACCTGTCAACGATGCATACAAGAAAAGGGTATGTGAATCTCCGTAACTTGTCCAGTAGCAAGTAACCATATAGTAAGTAATATTGATAGATTCGCGGAGGTGACACTCTAATGTGTTTTATGTACAGAAAGTCAGATTTTCATGGCAGGTGAAACAGTGAACACAAGGCTGATTCTTAACTTAAATTTGGCATCCATGAAATGAAGGGGATTTTGTGTCACGTGTGTAGATGTTTCTCTCATGGTGCTAATTTTGAAGAAAAGGAGTAGCTATGCCTTGTAAATCTTTTGCAAAGAACTATAATGCATGACAGTAATAATTTTGTGATAGATGATATGTAGTAAGTGTATATCTAGTCTGGATGGTTGATCCTTAACAATAAGGTGATCGGTTGAGGCTCAACATGTAAAATGAGATATAGTCGACCTTAGCATTTGCTTGGACTACTTGATTAACTTTCTCTTCTTTTTAGCTTGTGTCTTTATAATCAATATAGCTACAGAATAAAGTAGTGCTGTTTCTTTCCTTTGGTTTTAGCACTGATCAGTAACCACATGAATCAAGTGCTTGTATAGGGTCTCATATCAGCTGAGCATCGCATACGTTTATGTCATCTGGCCTGCAAGAGTTCTGACTTCATAATGGTTGATTCATGGGAGGCAAATCAAAGCACCTACCAGCGCTCTCTAACTGTTTTACATAGAGTGAAGAGTATCTTGTGTCAGGAACGGCAGCTATCCTTTGGTAAAGATAGTAGAGTTAAATTGATTAAATTGCATCTTTGATTTTGGCCTACAAAAGCGTTTGCAGTTGTGAGTCCCAATGAGTTATTACATAGGGTCGTGGTTATTCTGTTTCTTCATGTAGTCAGTTTTGGTGATTGCTGTTGAGGAGTAGGTGGGGAATGCAGTTTCCTCTCCTCTCCTTGCTTCAATGTTGCCGGTGGACTCAATCTGAGCAAGTTCACTGCCAAAGATGGTGTCTGCAACCTAACATGATCCTGCTAAAGAACTCTAACAGTTCCTAGAATGTTTGATTTTACACAAGTGATCAGAAGTTTTCTGGGTGGCAATTTTCTCAGCTTCCGCTGTCTTTTTCTCTTGCAGATTCCCTTAAAGTCATGCTTGTCTGTGGTTCTGATCTACTCCAATCTTTTGGTGTTCCTGGAGTTTGGATTCCTGACCAGGTGGATATTTTCCTTATACAGACCGCATTAATGGGTTATGCAATTTGCCAATTTCTATCTTTTAGCTTACAATATTAAAGTTTCCTGTACATGGTGGTCTTTCAATAGTGATTTTTTCGACTGTCATTGCATCTGATGTTTTAAGATGAGGAAGGAAATGAATCTCACTGGTCAGTTCCTTTATTGTAATCCAACTATTACATGTCTGATTGAGATGCTATTTTCTTATTGAATTGTTCATGGAATTTGGTTTTTCATGGTCGGTATGTGTGAAATGATGGGCACTAATTGAAAGTGAACTTAGAGTTAATGGGTTGCATCAGTGATTGATGGATCACACTTTTTGGTCATTGCTTCAGGTAAGAATGATATGCAAGGATTACGGCATGGTTTGCATTCGGAGGGAGGGACAGGATATTGAGAAGATAATTTCAGATGATGGCATTTTGAGGGATTACAGGGTAACTCCTCTTGCTTAAAACTTTCTTTCCCCAAAATCATTCTCTTCTTTCGACCAGAGTCTAGAATTATAGATCAAGGTCGTCAAACAATCTGGAATGTATTTCACTGTGCTGCTATGGGCAACATTTGCTGCATTTTTAAATGACATTTTTTAAAGGTTCAAAGCTTTAAAAGATGAAGTGTCATCGTGAATGCAATAGTCAGTTCAGATAGTATATGTGCGATGTGGCTCTGAAAGTTAGTAGGCAATTCTCCTCCCTTGCTGAATTTAACTGCAGGAGAATATCAAATTGGTGGATGAACTTGTTCCAAATCAGATAAGTTCAACACGAGTAAGGTACTCAGTGATCCATTTGTTGAAGTTGCAGTAGCCAATTAAAATATTTGATATTGAAAAGTCTTCTGCATTTTGCTTTTATTATAGGGAATGCATTTCAAGAGGACTTTCTATAAAATATCTGACTGAAGACGAAGTGGTAGAATATATAAAAGAGCACCATCTATACTTGAAGTCAAATGAAGACTAAATAGAGGTATTGCATCTAAACTATGCAGTCATTTGTTTTGTTCTTTCTTGGAAGCACTTTCTGATAGCAAGCCCAAGAACCATTGTTCATAATGTTAAGATAGTGAACCTTTATTCTCTGAATTGATCTCTGAATCCATAGGTGAAGTAATTAACAGAAGGCACACTAGATGCACTATCCAAGTGTAGATTTGTTCTTCCCCATTTTTCTTGTACATTGGACGCACCTGAATATATGGGCATCCCTTGAACTTGTTACTGCTCTTTTTTAGAAATGGATATATATTTGAAGAAATTTTTTTTTTCCAGTCAATGCATTTTTCCCCAGAGGAATGAAATTCTCAGTTGCACGAGCAAAATTTAGTTGGCAGATGCAGTTGGGAGAGTATGCTCAATATACCTCATCTTATCCATCAATTGGGAACATTTAATTCCTTGCTTGAAGAGCTAACATCTAAATCAGTGAGCTTCAGCCAACCATCCAACAGAGGATAGGTTGATTATTGTCGTGTCAGGTCCTCTTAAGTCCTCTAAGTAAACACTGGTCTTTTGAATAATCACGTGTGTTCATCTTGCTTCCGTTCATCTGTTGGTGAACCACTTGCTGACATCAGTTCTATACAATTTGCATTGTTCTTTTCCGGAATGACTCAACTGCGTCGGTTCGTTTATCTAGTCCGATGAAGGAAAAGTCATTTATTGTGAGAAGTTAGTACTTTGCTTTGAATTGTCTTCCTAGTGAGCTTTTAAGTCTCCCCGTTTTCCGTAATTCTGGTTCTGGATCCCTGGGATGGAGTAAATTAGCTGGATTGTCGCCCCATTTGAAGTTTGAATGGTGAATCAAGACTTGGATATTATATAATGCAGTAGGTTGAATCAATGCTAAAGCTGCGTATTGCTCTCTCCTCTTTTCCTGAATTATTTCGGACCATATATAAAAGTTGCTGACGCAGATATATACAATCTTGAACTATGTTGCACTAACCGGGTGCCTCGGAGTTGAGTCACCAAAAAGAAGGCACTGTTTGTCCGTTCCCGGGTCTCTTATGCAGATAAATTCGAGGCTTCTTTACTGCCCTGTGCTGAGCCATGACAGATGTTGTGCCATGCGTCACCAAATCCGCAATACTGCAAAGCTTAAGGGATGAGAACCGCAATGACCTTCGCATTCCCACCCTTAGACAGCCCCTTCATAAAACCTGCCACACAGGTGTAGAATTGTCTTGAGACCACCGCATGACCCTCTTGCTACTCTCTCCGGCTCTATCCCTAGAACAACCCTGAACCTACCACCGCTCTTGATCCTCCTACGCAGTTCCCAGAGGTCCTCAAAAGGTTAAAATGTCTCTACAAAAACTGTCGATCTCACTTGCTCATCTCTTGCTGATCCTCGGTCATGATTGTGTGGTCGAGTCAAGGTTCAGGGTGGTTTCCAAAACGGGCTTGCTTCCTCCTTCGTCTGTGACCACCGCAACATGCACCAACTGCACGATCTGCCAGTACCCATGTCACACCTTACCTCCCCCGGTACCCCAGGAGTACCCTCTCTATGGACCACCACCACCACCGGGCTATCCGGTGTTAGGAGTACCGCCACCGCCATTGCCGGTTCAAGAGAATTGCCCACCAGGTCAGTTCGCCGCCTGTTGTCAGTATGCCCCTCCAATACCTTATGGCTATAGCCCTCCTAATCCTTATGGCTATGGCCCTCCTAATCCTTATGGATATAAGCCCGTTGACAACCACTCTGCTGCACTTGCTTTTTGGCCAGCCTTGCTCGGGTCGATAGTCGTCGTGCTTTGCTTTATCCACAATTAATGGAGACTGAGTTTGATTTTCTTCTTGGTGATAGGGTATCTAAATTTTGTCCCCGTTGGCTTCTGGTTCTCGTGTCATTGCATGTATAATACCCGCTCCATGTACTTATGTGTTCCTTTTGCTCGTCGAGCAAAAGTTGTTTCATGCTTCCTGTGAAAATAAAGGCAACATTCGCATTTCACCAGTTTGAGGCTTATGTATCAAATTTACTGGGGTCGATTGAATAAATTTTTTCTACGTTTTCAAACCTTGCAAAGACGCCCGATAAAACAATCTCATCGGTATTGGTAAAGATGATCTTTTCTTCCGGTTCAGTTCGGTTCGGTTATAGGGGTATATATGACCTTTCCCTCGGGTTCGGTTCAGTTTCGGTTATAGCTGGTAGCCCTTGAATAACTATGACTTATCATGATAAAATTTAGAGGATATTGCGTTTAGGCTGCTGTAATATAGGATGCAAACAACTCGTTCACTATCAAACAATCACATAATGAAATATACAGGAACTCATTATATGTTACACCTCCTGAGACAAACTCTAGTTGAACTCGCAACGCATCAAAAAGCAAATCACAACAACAGAAAACCCTTACAAACGCACACAAGAGACACCAAAACCAATCGAGAACTATGTCTAGTTCAATGAGAATAAATACTACAACCTATGAACCACCTCACCTGACTTATTTCACCCCAAAAAGTGAAAACATCTAAAGACACAATGGACTCATAGCAGAAAATGCACACCAAACCACAAGCCCAATACCAGAAAACCAAATCTTGCGCTGCCAAACCTCACGCTGCCATTACCATCTGCGGACTGATCAGCAACATCGCCCTCAGGAGAGTCAGCTGGTGCCGCCACACTAGCCGGTGCTGACTTCCTCTTCGAAGACTTGGGCGAATCGGCCACCTTCTCAGGTGCAGGAGCTGGGGCCGGAGTCAGGGCTGCCGCCTTAAACAACTCCTTCGGCATCAGAACCTTGTCGATCGAATAGATTGCTAGTGGCTGCTCGTCCAGCAGAGTCCCAGTGATCTTAACCGTGTTGACTCTGGTCTTTAGGGTCACCTCTTCGCCATCGTTCTGTACCGTGAAGTCATACTTGCTCGCCCCATCGGTCGCCAAAGTGTTCATCAGTCCATTGTTGGACTTCAACATGGCCATGGACAGGTACATTGGGACAGCGAAAAACTCGAGGAAGGAGGCCTTCCCGGGGGCAGACAAGTTCTTGTACTTGGGCAGGAATTGCTTGAAGGGATCATCAAGAGGGCAGAATGTGGTTAAGCCTCCTTCCACATTGTCCTGCAATTGGAAAACGAGGGCAACCCCTTAGATATTAGAACCCCAACACAAGGCACAAGTACTTCTAGAAACGAAAAACCTGAAAGAAGAGAGAGAATCAACAACAAGGCAAGACATTCATTCAAGCAGCTTTGGTTCTCTACCTGCTTGGACCATTCGAGGCTGTATTTATAACTTGCCAGGGCACACTTTCGGCAAGTCATTAAGTACAGCTTGACCCATGCTATTAATGGCCAATGTGGCAAGCACTATAGACCCAATCGTTCAGTGTTTACCTCAATTTTGATGTCGATCTCTTTCTAAAACTCCAAACGAGAAAGAGATCTCGGCGCTAAGATGAGACCACCACCACCACCTCCAAAGATTTTTAATCGGACATTCATTAAGTTCAGACAGCGGTTGACCAGTTCTGATATCCAAATCATACAACCCCAACAGAAAAAGTCAACAGCTTTTTACTCCCCGTTGGCTAATTAGCGGCTTAAAGTTCAATCGCTTAAGAAGCAAAACTTGCTTTTTACACTACTAATTACCTCTAATGCAAGCGCTAAGTAATTAAAGATCCAAAATTTAACCCCCACACGCCCACACCCACCTCGTAAGTCTTCATGGCGTCCGCGTTCGCATCCAGCGTGTCGGCGAACACCTTGCACCCGTGCGCCGACATCAGCCTCGTCAGGTTCATCTCGCTCGGCCCCGGCGTCGGCGCCGCCGCCGCGGCCGACGGCAGGGCGTTGCTGATCTGTATCACCGAGATGTTGTAGGGGATCTCCTCGAGGCCCTTGACGAAGTAGGTGCCCAGGTGGCCGTTGTTGTCCTCCGGGGCGAACCCGACCTTGCCGCCCTTGAGATCGGTGATGTTGACGAAGCCGGTGGAGCCTGGGGCGGAGCCGGTGGCCTGGAAGAGGGTGGCGGCCAGTGCGGTGCCGTTGGTGATCTGGTGGAGCTTCTTGGGGCCGAAGTAGTCGAGGAGGACGTGGAGGGAGAGGATGTTCTTGAGGGTGGCGATGGTGGGGTGGGAGGCGAGGAGGCGGCTCATGGCGGCGTTGTCGATGGCCATGACGGTGATGGTGGTGCGGCTGTTGATCTCAGCAGCCAGGTGGGTCTCCGTCAGGTAGCGGTTGAAGGTCGAGAACTCTGGGTGCTTCGCCAGGAGGCGCGTGACGTTATGCGCGCGGGAGACGGTGAGGGCCGCGGCGAGGAAGAAGAGGGCGAGGGGGAGGAGGAGGTGGCCGCGGCGGAGCTGCATTGTGGTGACGGCGGCGCGTGAGGCAAGGCGGGGAGGGAAATTGCAGACAGGAAGTGACGGATGAGGAGAGAGAATGGACTGGAGTGGTAAGCTGTGCTGAGCTGAGCTGAGCAGAGTACCATAAGCAGATCTATAGAGAGAGAGAGATGGGTGGTCATGGAAATGGGGCTGGTTTTGGGGGTATTTACCAATGAAGCCACTCATTTACTCTCTTTTTTTTGTGGATATCAAGACTCAAATTGGTACATTTGAAACGAATTTAACGTGTATGTGAAAAATTTATCCTAAATTAATTTTTTGATCATAAAAAATACAAAATACAAACTAGTACATTAGTATATTTATAACAAATTTACCCTCCACTAATTTTCGATAAATTGGATTAATAACACAAAAGATCAAAAATTAGTACATATATGACACATAAGAGTAAAATTCCAAATTAATACATTCATTAATTATTACGTATTATCTAATTTAGTAATTTAGGGTAAAATCTAATAAAAATTGACGGAGGGTAAATTTGTCACGGATGTATTAGTTCGAAATTTTTTGTAATCAAAATATTAATTTTAAATAAATTTATCCCAAAAATATCAATCTTTTTTTTACAAATCCCTTTATAAATATCCGCTCATGTGATATTTTGAATCAACTTTAGCACATTATACTTATCTTAAATAATCAAGTCTCCGAGTCTTCATGATTACTTAATCTCAAATGGATATAATAATGATTCTCTCATCACACACATTATATAAGGAAAACACAATCAATTCTCACAACTACGTTGTAAGGGAACAATATATATAATATCTAGCACTAAATTTGCCATCTCAATTTTATGAATCAAAAGGATATTGACACAAAAGAGTTCAAGAAAAGGGACTTTACCGAGACACTATAAAATTCGACCCAAATCTAAGACACAAGAACTCTACCTTCGATTGTGCTAATCATGTCTCCACCCTCTCTTCTATTTTAGGTTTATTTTTTTCTGTAAAGAAGATGGTGCATGCACGTGAGAATCTCTCTAGAATGGACGATAATAAATGTCCAACCATCTTTCTAGCTCGTGATCCAATTCATGTTGGATCCACTTTCCATCACAACCCTATATAACCTTTCCCCCTTTCCTGAGTTTCCTCCTTTCCGCTACCGAAGCGTCCGAGTTACCAAGCCATGATTAGGTAATTATGAAAGTAAACGGACCGGTCAAAAAGCAAGATGGATTGAGAGGGAGGGAGGAACCATCCGGTCAAAAAACGAATCGCGAAATAAATCGTCAAAAAAAGAAAAAGAAGGAAGAAGAATATTAAATCACATATTGAGAAATCCCATTAATTAAATTTATGAAAATTCGAGCCCCAAAATCGGGGGTGTCCTGTAATAAATTCGAAAAGAACGACTAACGAGACGCCACCAACATACCGTGGTCGACATAGATGGCGCACGTCGGTGTCCTTAATACTGTCCCCTTTTTTTTATTATTATTTTCCTTATGGTCTTAGTGGATGCTTTTTTTATTTTATTTGGAGGAGGGATATACTTGTCATTTCACTATTTTGGGGCTTCCGCTTGTCTTCTGCACGCGAGTTACCGCGCACATGCGACGCAGCGGGTCCCTTTTCACATAAATGAAGCCGCGGGTCTACCAAAAGGCGATTCCTTTTTTCTCGTGGACAGGCGGGCTAGATCGCTCCGCGGCGTGGCGACACGTGGACGGCCGAGGATCGAGCGATCGCGGGATGGGATCGGGAGATCCGACCGCCGCCGGGTCACCGACAGAATCGCAGCTAGCAGCGTTGCTTGCCTTAGCTGGAAGCGGGAGAAGGCTCGGGACAGAGGTGGGACTGAGATTTTCCTCTTACATCTTTGGCCCCGGAGAAAGGACTAACCGGCAGTGTCACGTCCTTGGATCTTTTTCTAGGATGAAAACGGACCTCATTTTAGCATGCCTACACCTTAGCTAGGGTTTGATCTGCCATTCTCGAGCTTGATTTTTTGCCCCGCGGAATCGCTTGTGTCTGTTGGATTGTGAAAAAGCGACCCCTTGTAAATATCCCCATCCCGACGCATGTAATCTAAAAAGGTATACAAAACAAACCGCCCAAATCAAAAATTTATTAACTTTAGGAGTATCGTCCAACTCTCAATTCTTAAAACTATAAATCAATAGTTAAGTGGTCTAGTTCTCGGTATGAAGGGAGAATCATATCAAACTAAACTGGACCAGCCACATATATTTTTATTCTTTTTTAAATTTCTAACAAAAAAAGTGGCCATCTCTTTTTTTTTTTTTCTTTTTTCTTCATAATAGAAGACATCGAGTAGTGGAAAAAAGAAAGTAATCATTTCCAATTAACCAAACCGAAAGTGGATTGGAACCGATCACCCCTAGTAACCACAAGTGAAACTAGATGTGCCTAAATGGCCAATGATGGCCGTTGACACTTATAAGTTGTTTAGTGCAAGTACATGAGCATCGCATGAGATGAGTTTGAATGGTCATGTGCATACCATTTGAGTATTAATCCAAGTGTGCTTAACTAATCAATGGGTATAGTTGATATATGCCCTGTGTCTTTTGACCGATAGTTGTTAATATGAACAATCACAATATTTATTAAAAGAATATCGATAACCTACTCTGAAATTTTAAGATCAATAATATCAAAGGCACATAGTTTTGGAGGGAACGGTCACCATTTGAAATCCAAATCATATAGCGAACCAATTGAGACTGAGATACAATTTGGAGGGAACAATGATTGTTTGAAGACTAAGTCATCCAACGAATCCATTGAAGTCGGACACATTTTTTATAGGGGTGGTTATCGTCTAGAAGAAAGATCAAGCATAATTTGCTTATGCCATATTACGTCATTGAGTTTATAAGCTCAATTCAAAATTGTATGGTGTTGTTCGAATTTAAAGAAATCAATTCTCTTTACTTGATATATCCTCTATCCGAAATTGATATAGAACATTGGTTTCCTTAAATAAATTTGGACTTTGCTTTTGGAATATTTGTCTTAGTTAGAGATGTAATCAATCTTTGGACCTAAGGGACGAAGCCTCCCCAAGACCCCTTAGGTCGGGCAATTGATGGATCAATTCAAACCGTTTCATTTCTTTTCTTTTCTTTTTCATTGTTAGAACACTTTGGAAAATCACACGTTTGTACGCTTCAAATTCAAACAGGGCACATGGGTATCGTCTAGAAAGGTTGAATTTGATCGTAGATGCCACATGTAAGTGAGACCAAAAGGAAATGAAACAGGAAAAAGAAAAAAAAAAGAAAAAGATAAAGACCTTGTGAGGTACAATTCAACATCGAAAATACATATTTAGTTAGCTATGATACGCTTTCTCTCTTTTTTTTTCTTTAAGGATTCATGTAAATCTGACTATATAAAGACCATGGGACACTTGTTAGAATTTTCAAATAATAAAACTTATATTCATTTAATAGTTTAAGTTTTAAAATAATTAACATTTAATAGTTTAAGTTTTTAGAATAATTAACAATAATCTCATAATTTTTTTATAATTTTAATAATTTAAGCTTTTAGAACAATTGATAATAATATCATAAAATTTTCTCAATACTATTGATTAATGTTGATTAAATTTGAACGTAAGTTTACCCTGAAGCACTTTATAAAATATATGAAATTATTTTCAACTCTTGAATTAAAAATTTCTTGACATTCTAATTAACTGCACCGTCTGTTCAAGTTAATGCACGCCTTGGAGTTAATGAACTGGACAGCATTATGCTGTCCGAAGATACATTTTAAAATTGAATGTGAGGGGATTCCACCGAAAATAAGGAAAATGACAACCTAGAAAGCTCCAGTTTTCGTCTTGTCTACTTCCAAAGCACGACTTACGGCGCAAACGTGTAAATTACTTATTTCCACGGAAAGGTTGTCAACGGTTCTATTCCTCTTTTCTCTACCTGCTCTTCGATTTTGTCCTTTTCAATCAGGTTGGACAAAGTCCATTTATTACTTAAAATTTTCATGAAAATATAACCGAATTTTAAGATTTTGAAAAAGTACAAATAAATTATAAAACTTATCAAATTAATTTAATCGATGTTCTTCCATCTATTATAGTTTTTGAAAATCTTAGGATATGCTTTCACTTTACTGATATATTTTACGATTTAATTACACTTTTAAAAAATTTAAGAGTCAAATGTCATAATAAATTTCAGGGGCTGCATGCACTTTATTAACCCTTTTCCATTTTATTCAATCAGTCTAAGAGCTTGCTAGTTGGTGCCCCAATCAGCCTGGTTTCGGACTCCTAGGAGTAGCCCAAAGCTAGCAAGTGTAGAGAAGCCTGTAGTTAAGAAGAACAGCTCTCCACCATGGAAGTAGCTCTCCAAACCGAGAATAAGACCAAAATAAGCTGGGAACCCATGTTTGGACGCCCCTAGAAACCATAATTTCTCGCTTACTTTTCGGATACAGTTATGGTAACAGAGTGTTGGTACGATGTCATCACGTGTCCTCTCGTGGTCGCCATGTTCGGACGTGGCCATTCAATGGCCTTGGACCATTTTCAATTTGAGCCCACTTCTTCCTCACTGTTATCGTGGGGGAGGGAGAGCCGCCACAATTGGTAACTCTCCGTGAAATAAGGATAATAAATTTTTAAAAGATCAGGAATTCGAATTAGATCGCAAGTGCACTAATGACCAATTTGTGCCTTAAGGATTTAGTATCTTATACGGAGAAATTTTCTGATTCCAATGAGACTAAAATGATAGGCTCATTTACCTATAAATGGATGGAGTAACATATTCAAGCTAAACATTTTGTAATGAATATGAAGTCATCATTATAACCCTAAATACGTAGCTATACCAGTCACCCTTTCCCACCCTCTTATTCATTAAAAAAGAAAAAAGAAAATCATTACGAGGAAGATGAGGATAATTTCGGAGTCCAAGGTATAAATCCTTTATGATAATTTCCTGAAAGAAAGGTATTTAATGAGCTTTGCACATGTAGTATAGACTCAATGATCATCTTTCAGTATAGTCAACAACGTTGTTAAGCCTTAAAAACCTATCTTCTAAACTTCCTCCAAGGATTTGGTAGAAGAAAGGTAGATAAAGGTGATGAGTGGACGAATTTTTTTTACCCGATTTTGCTTATTTCTACTACTTTCTACTACATCGGGAGAAAAACGGTTCACATGACATCACCTTTTGCATTTGACGCGTCTACATGAGCTTTTTCAACGAAGAGTTTGGAGAAAATTATTTTAAAAATCCTAAATTTATTGTTCCGAGGCTAATTCAATCAGGATATTTCGATAGTGATAACTCGATTTTAAATATTTTCACGATTTATCAATTTAGTCCTAAACATTTTGATAATTTAATCAATTCAGTCATTTCAATCAATTTTACCCAAAAATCGTTGATGTAAATAATTTCTATAATTTTTTTAATTTTTGAGAAATTTTTCAGCTTTTCTTATTATTTCTTCCTTTTTCCAACTTTGGGCTACCACGCAATCCTCGACTGGTGCGAGTGAGGGCAAGCAAGGGTTGCCAATCCTTCCTGACCCGAAGATGGACAAAAACAAAGAAAAGAACAAATATTAAAGTAATAAAAAATTATAAAAATTGCTCACGTCATCACTAGCCATGCGACATAAGATGGTTGGCATTGACTAAATCAGCACATCAACAATTCCTAATCAAAAGGATAAAATTGGCAAATTCTCAAAAAACTTTAAACTAAATTGACGCAATTAAAAATGATTAAGACTAAATTCACAAATCATCAAAAAAAAATTAATCAAATCAGTATAATTAAAAATTTTATAACTGAACTAACTGCCATACAACAGATTTAGACATTTTGGATAATTTTCCCAAGAGTTGTAAGACGGATGGCAAACAGTTAAGGGCCGCGGTGACCTGACCAACAAAGGCAGAAGGTGCTGAGGGTCGCCGATGGGCCAAGTCACCCTGATAACAGTGGTGTCATGGAAACCAGAAGCGTAAAACGAGAGAAGTTTTAATCGTAATACATTCATTTCACCATCTCTGTTCTTGAACAGAGACAGGCAAAAATCACATACCACGAATTCCATTCCCCATACTGCTTGCTTCTCTGTTATTCGAACTAGCGCAGCCAAAAAAGGCTTTGATGGCTAAAGGCAGGAAAAAAAAACTTATAATTCTTGAAAAGATTAGTTCATCCCCGGTTACCCCAAATCCGAATCCTCGTTAATGAGACCCGCATCATGCTAATCCTGAAATTTTACCTCGTTTTCAGGGATTTCTTCATAATCTCACGCTTGCTATGCGTCTTCAAATCGCTATTTTGGTCTGAGCAGTTTTAGCCCCTACACTGTCTCATTTTCCACCATTCTGACTTGCAGCAAAGCTAGCAGCCTTGAGCTTTAAGGTCTATGAAAAGCATTTATCTCCAGTCAAAAGCTAAAAGTTAGACTACCTAATTGACCATTCGAAAAGGTGATAGGATACTGCTTCAGTTTATCATTGTTCCAAACTCAAACCCCACATCCAGTCAGACACCAGTTCACAGTTGAAATCTGTATTAATAAATATGAGGTTACCTTTGCACGTTGCAGAACATCCAGCGATCAATGGAGTCTGGTACAGATATTTCAGTCTAGAAAACATAAATCCACTCATCTGAGACCACGAAACACTCCAACCATTAAGAGAATGCCAAGTTAATCTACGTCCTGGGCTGCCTCCGAGCAGAAACACACTTAAAAAGTGTTCACATTCAAGCAAGAAGGTGCAGGGAATTGTAAGTTTTATCAGACAAGGAGAAAACACATGGATACCTAAGACAACCTAGAATTTATGGTAACCTCAATTGCCATAACCTGGACAGTAGCGATCCAACAACAAACGATGCATAGTTCAGTAGATAACACTGACACACTCGCAAAGAAAACCTGACAAAACGAGTCTGAGTGTATGTCAACAAATCTGAGATATTCTCATTTCATCCAGACACTGTTCAGTGGCATGTCCGCTGAATAAGCAGCCTCTTTTTTAGCTTCAACCATTCATATATATTGAATAAGCATAGAAATCCAGCTTCTACTTGAGTGCAACCACAAGGCTTGACTTCAATGGATCACCTATAGTTTCTAGCTTAAAATCAAAGAACCTAAAAAATAGGAATCCACGCAGACCAGACGGCAAGCAACGGATATCCTTCTCTTGTTTTTCCCAGTTGAAGTTCAACTAAATAGATTGGAGACTCGAGTGAACATTCCAAAATTCTGTATTTAGCTTTGCAACTACTTCAGATTAGTTAACTACGAGAACAAGTAAAAAACAACGTACCTGGGCTCGAATTGCGCTATATCTACATCATAATATGATGATCATATCACACAAGCAATCACTAAATTGAGCTGTATGAGCTTCTTCCTATCTGGAACAAATAACTCAGTAAAATAATACATTACATTATCAAGAAATGTATCGCGCAAATTACAATTGGACGCAAAATGTTTGATGAGTAATCAAGCAAATCTTCAAAGAACTTGCCTCTCGGCAGCTTCGGCAACAATGGGCAATCTTGGAATCTGGCCCAGCAAGCAAGAGGACGACCCATAAATCAAGCACACGAGGAGGAACAAGAAGACGGTGCTATCCAAACTCATCATCAAGTCTAACCCCAACCCATCCCGCGGGTTGAAGCTCCTCTCGAGCAAATCAGGGAAAATCAGCAACACGTCGAGCACAATCGCCTGCATGGTGTTGAACCTGACGTAGCGGCTGAAGTTGGGGTTCCGCACCACCACGAAGTAGAGCGTCAGGAACACCAGGAACCCATTCAGAGGGAAGCCCTTGAACACCCTGATGGCCGGGACGAGCGGCTGGACGAGGGCCTGAAGCGGGGCGAACTGGTTGATGACGTACTTGCCGTACTGGACGCCGTCGAAGAAAGGGTAGAAGTAGCAGACGGCCGAGATCAGCCGGTCGGGCGCGTCGGCGGGGTCGCCGTTCTTGGAGCGGGCGGCGACGGGCCGCCGTCGCCGCGGGGCGGGGACGAGCGGCCGGGCGAGAGGGGTGAAGGCGACGAGCGGCGGGCGTCCGGGAAGGAGGAGGGGCTTGGAGGGCGCCAATGGAGAGAGGAGATTGGAGATGGTCATGGCGGAATCTCGACAGGATTTTTGGATTCGGAGGAAAATTTGGAGAGCACCCAAAAGAGCCTCGGCAGCGCCAAAAGAGAGGGTGGATATTTTTTTTTTTCTGGTTTTCTGATATTTGTTTTTTTTTGTTTATTAGCATCTCGGCATGGTGTTTCTGATATTGAAGAAAGAAACCTCGTAGAAAGTGAGTCCCGCGAGATGGATTGGACGCCTTGGATTGGATGGGCTTTTGAACCCAATTGGATGGGCTTTTGAGCCCAATCCGTCGGAAGAGTTATTGCTGATAAAGCGGCGCATCAGAAACCCTCTCGTACCAGTAGGCAAGTCTCCTATCTGCCTTTTATATTGCGAAGAGTTTGTTTATCCTTTGACTTTGGCTCCATAGTCAATTTTAAATCACATGAATTAAATCATTCATCGGCTTTGCTAGATTGCCCGGCAATTGAATTGCGTGGTCCGGTTTCGATCTCGGGACCAGGTAGTCCAAATTCAATTCTGGGACAGGTGGTCCAATCTCTAGTTCTAAAATCTAGGAACCTATCCTTTTTTTTTATTATGGGGTGGGACTGGATTAGAGTGAGAATTGATCACCTCTAGTTATGAAATCAAAAAAATTTATTGATACAGAAAGATTTAATTTTATTATATCGATTTAAAATTTTATTGGATGAATTTAAAAAATGATGTATAATATAAATAATAATAAATTACTATTATTTTAATATACTTGTTAGTTAAACTATTATGTTGGTTATAATGAACTATTTATTATATTAGTTATATTAGGGCCATACGGACCAGAACTATAGATCTTTTATATAGAAAGTGTTTTGTCCTATCGTATGTGTTGCGACCTAAATTTTTCGAAAATAATAAGTTTATAGGTTTAGAGGTATTGTTAATTTTGGCCGATGGCTCTTAATTAACTCGGACTCTCCAAAGTCCATACCCCGCGCGACGTGGGATATTCGTAAAAAATTTCAAATAAGAAGTTGCTACTAGTCTATTGGAGTCGACTAGGAACCAAGCGAGATATGGAAGTATATCTCGCTTTTTACGCAACCAAAGGGTCTAGGGTTGGGGACTTGGTTACATTAGTCACGCGACTATGGCGGCCTAATGCTAAGACCAAATGGACTCCATCCACAATTACTCCGGTGGGCCTAACTTAATTGCATGTTTCAAAATGTCATGACAATTTATTCGAGATAACTGAGGTTTGTCCTAACCACTTTATAATAAGAAAATAACGTTCAAAGATCATGACAGAATAAGGTGCAAAAATAATCCTAATAATGTAAACTAGAAAAATCTATTGTAAAGCCCTAAACACTTATTCAATTTTAGTCTCTTTCATTTTTTAGGGTTTTCTAATTTTTTTTTTTTGCTTTTGCAATTTTTCTGAATTTTTATATTTTTTAATATTTTCAAATTTTCCAAAATTAAATAAATTTTTTTCTTTTTTTGACTTTTAAAAAAAAACATTATTAATTTTTTTTTGGGATTTTCTAATTTTTGCTATTTTTGGAATTTTTTGGAATATTCGAAAAACTAAAGAAAACTTAAATCAAATTAAATTAAATTTTAAAACCTTTCTGAAATTTAATTATTTTTTTTAAATTTTCGATGATTTTTCTAAAAATTTTAAGATTTTTTAAGATCTTTTTTTTTTAATTTTCTAAATTTTTGATTTTTTTAGGATTTTTTAATATATATATTATATATATATATATTTTTCGTTAAAAGGTTATTCGGACCGGGTCGGGTGACCCGGCCCTACTAAACCGGCCAGGACCCTATCGGCCCGGGCCGGGCCGGCGACCGGCTGGCCGAATGGCCCGGTCGAAAATATTTTAAAGATGGCCCATCAGTAAAAGAAATTAAAAAGCCCATTTCCAAATCCATTTTCAGCCCAAATCGAACCTAAGCCCACTCAAAAAAAGTAAGTTCAGCCCACCCTCCTCCTATTCTAATTTTCGGCCCGGCCTTTTTCTTTTCTTTCTTTTCTCTCTTTTTTTTTTGTTTCTGGTTTTCTGGTCTTCTTCCCCGCGGACGTCCCATGCCGGAGCCTCGCCGGGAATCTGTGCAGCTCCACCCGCGCTGCCGCGGACACCGCCGCAGGTCCCCACCAGTTCTAAAGGATTCTTCGCGTCGTCTAGCGTCGGCCGTTCTATCCGGACGACGCCAGACGTCACCGGCGATGACTTCCGACGATGCCGGAAGCTCGTCCTCGCCGGAAAACCAAAAATGCCTCCATTCGACTCAAAAAAGCACGGAAATCACTTGAAAATAACTATAATGCTAATAGAAACACGAGAGTAAGCAATGCACAGTCAAAAATCTACAAAAACAGGTCATCGAGGACGGATTAAACCAAGAAATTTTCTGGGTTCCATTCGGGCATTTCATCGAACAACTTGCGTGCATGAACAAAAACGGGGCTATTCGACTCGAGCCGGCCTGAGACCCAGACCGAGCTCCTATCTAGCCATACTAACATACTCAGAGATGCGAAGGAGGGTCGACAGGGTCCGGGACTCGCACGAACTGGTCGGCGCGAGCTCCGGCCCACCACCTGCGACAACAGAACAGGAATGCGTCTCGGGGAGACCTACCTGGTTCAGACGGAGCTTCGCGGTTGGCAACGACGGGCGGACGATCGACGGACTGGCCTCCGGCAAACGAACGCTCCTCTTTCCTTTCTCGTGCGAGCGGTCCGGCGTACTTTCTATCTCTCGCTCTTCTCGGATCTTTCTTTTGTTCTCTGTTTCCCTTTGGATCTCCTCCTGTTCCGGCGCCCCTCCGTCTGTAACTGTCGGCCTCTCTCCTTCAGTCTCCGGCCATCGTCTTTCTTCCCCTTTTTTTTCGTTTTCCTCCCCCTGCCTCTTCTTTTTTTCCTCTCTCCCTCTGGTCTTTTTTCTGAAAATCGCCGCGTCCCCCTCTGTCGATCCCCGCTCTGCTCTCTGCATAACCGTTTCTGTCCTCCCCCTATGGCCACGTAACAGCACAGCAAGGGACGATTCCCTTGCTGGCGTCACGTGGCTGACGTCAGCCAAGGGGCGACGTCCTGAGAGAGACGTCGTTGAGTCGAGCGTTGCTGCTGCGTGCGTGTGTGCATTGTGTGCGTTCGTGTGTGGGGAAGAAGAGAAAAAGAGAGGTGAGTGGGCTGGGTTAAGGATGAAGGGGAAAAGGAGCTGGGCCAAAGCTAAAAGGGAAGAAGGGCTGAAAAAAAAAAACGAAAAATGGGCTGGGCTGAGCGATTAAAAAAAAAAAATTCGAATTTTTTGTTGTTGCAAATTTCTACATATTTATACATGCAAGAACTAAATGGGCAATTAAAATATATAGACCAAAAAAAATCGGGTGTCAACAGTATGTATTGTGCATTAAATTAAGTAAAGGTTTGAAAGAATCTCGTTCTTAATCAAATGTATTTGACTTTATTTGCGGTGATTTCGAGATGACACCATAATTTTTTGCGGAACCCTTTGTGAATTCAAGTTTCAATAATCAGGACGTGAGAGTAAATATCATACATATTATGGCATAGGCGGAAACTATAGTGAAATTAAAAAGAATAAAAAAATACTAGATTTACGTGAAATTTCTTGCAGGAAAAACCATGGAGTGAGGAGAAGCAAAACTCACTATCGAAATTCAAGGATTACAAAAGGTAGCTCAAAAATCTAATACTTTTTTTATTTTGACCCACCTTTACTAAAAAATTTAAAACCATAAAGAATTCAACACATACTCAATGGTACAGGAGTCTCATTCCTAATCAAATGTAGTTGACTTTATTTGCGGTGATTTCAAGATAAGATTACGACTTTGGCAAAACCACTGTGAACTCAAATTTCAATAACCATGACATTAGAGTAAATATCATATAAAAGGATGCTAAGTTAAGCTTTTTCCATGGAATTTAGATAATAGCAAACCAAATTTCTTTTCCTATACAATAGAAGTCACATCTAATGTAACCTGAGGGCAGCTTGGGGTAATTCGATTAAAAAGGGATTGGCTTATAGCTTTGGAATTGTTTGTTAGATAATTAGCATGATAAATAAATATGGAGTATGAATTAGTACAAATCTACGTAGATGACATTACAAGCAAAAAACTTCCGAAGGATACTGAGCGATTAAGGACTTAGATTTAGGGACGAGCTTTTTCCACTTCCTCTTTGATTTATACGCTCACATGAAACGACGTTCTTACCATATTATCATAAATGGTCCCACTTTTTTAGCACGTTATAACGTGGGACCCATTTTGTCTCTTTTTAACTTTGTTCTCCTTTCCTTTTCTCCCGTGTCTCTCCGTTCTCTATATTGCTTGTCCGACCGGCAGTTCCTCGGCGTGAGGTGTGGAAATGGGATGCACGAGCTGACGAAGGAGGAGCATTTTTTTTCAAAATAAAATATCCACGTGACAATTTTAAGAAAAAAAATTGTCCAAGTCAAACTAGAAAAAAATAATTAAAAATCGATTTTATTTAAAATAAAAAAAGGGGAGGGGAGGGGAGGGGAGGGTTTGGTAGCCCTCGTTGCCGCCATCCCACCATTGTCGGGAAGAGCCAACGACAGTGGGGCGAGAGTCGGCCAGGGTTGCCAGACACTGGCCAGGGCTCGGCGACCCCGGCAACCCCAACTGACCCTCTCCCACTATCACCGGCCCTTCTCGGCGATGGTGGGGTGGCGACGACGACGGCGGCATCAGTGAGGGTTGCATAGCCCTCGTTGGATCCTCCCATTCCTCCTCCTTTTTTAAAAAAATTAATCAATTTTATAATAATATATATTTTTAATTATTTAATTAATATATTTTTAAAATGCCACATCAGCGTAAACACAACGTCATTTTGGCTGAGTTTTCACTGATTCAGTTTCCGGCAAGTCATGTAAGTGATTTATATTATTAAAAAGTCACGTCGGATTTCCGACAGCCTTTGTTAGAGTTGACACTTAAGTGATCTAATTTTTATGTGTATCTTTTGTAACTTTTGGCACTTAAGTGTCTCATCGTGCAAAGTTTTGGCACTTGAACTGTACTTATGCCCGACAAGATCTTTGTTGCTAACTACGGCGACTCTAGTCTCGCTAATTATATCGGAATATCTTGATTGTCTCTTACACTTTGCACTTTATTCTATCAACCAACGAAGCTCCTCCTCGGTATGGCAAGAATAGAAGAGGCAGAGGGTCGGAATGGCTGAATTCGGGCCAAACTCGATTTGCTTGGCAAAGATGGTTCAAAATGCTGCAATTGCTTCAACGGCAGAGGTGACAACAACAACGCTGATAAGTCCAATGATAAACTAGACATCTTTGATGGCTTTGCCTACCTGTTGCCCCACGGATTGTCAAATAACACTCATGACACTCTCAAGGGAAAAATGGTGCTTCTCTCAAGCTATGATCACTCCATCTACCAGTCCGAACGGAATAAATCCTCCTCCTCCTCCTCTCTCTCTCTCTCTCTCTCTCTCTCATCACCATCGATTGGATCTTTGTCCTCGAAATCGTTCAGGCACACGATGGGGTCAAGCGATGACTCGCCAATCCAATTCCCCTTCACGGAAGAGTAGAAGATGGTCGGGCAGGTCTCAATGGCTGCAGGGTTGAGGCCGCTAGGGGCAGTCTAGAAAGCAAGGACACTCTCTGGGAGTTTTCGTATTGTGTCAAACATCCTGATGCGTGGTCAACAAGTGTCGGAAAATCCAATATGCGGTCAACCCTCCTAAAATGTGAGTTCGGAAATTCCGACATACGATTCTTGGGTCAAATTTAAAAATGTTCAATAAATAAGATGTCAAAATGTAAATATATTACCTAACCATGAGTAGCACGATTGGTGTGCGTTCTCTTCCTTATCGCCGAAATCGAGAGTTCGAACTTTTTCGTTGCTAAAGTATTGTAAAAGGGAGTCATGGTGTTGGGATCCTAGGCTAGCCTCCCTCGAGATTTCAGTGAGGACCGACGATACCATCGGGTACTGGAGGGTCATGTGCTCCCCCGAAGGGTGAGCTAGCTAGCCTCTCCCGAGGTTTACGTCTAAATAGCGGTTTGCGGTGAGGCCCAATGGTGTCATCGGGCACTAAAGGGTCGTGTGCTCCCCCGAAGGGTGAGCTCCAGCAATTCCTTGATATAAAAATATATATATATATATATTAAAATAATAAAAATAATAAATTATGAAAGAAGAAAAATCATAATTTTTATTATTTATTGATTTGTGATTTGAATCATATTAATGATTGAAATATTTATACAAATAATAATTTATCATATATATATATTCATTTAATATACGACATATCGGAATTTTCTCTATTTTTTTTTAAAAAGGCGTATTCGCGTGTCGCGTGTCAATGTTAATTAGGGTGCAGTGGAGTAAGTGAGGGCACATGGTAATCATTCCGTTTCTATTTCTAGAATAGATTTCTATTCCAAACTTATTTTTGGACTATAAATCCGTTTGATAAATTTTTTTATTTCTGGAACAGATTTTTATTACAAAAATAGGTTTAGAATATAAATTAGAAACAAAAAATTTTGATTTTCTATTTATGGAATAGAAATCAGAAATTATTTCTTTCTTTCTTACTTCCCACCTGAAGGAATTTTTTGCTGTTCGCGGCTCACCGCAACCACCACCCCTGCCCACCGCCGGTCGCCGGCCCTTGCCGTCGGTCGCCGCCCCCCACTGCCGCCACTTGAGAAAGTAAAATTTTTGTGATTATTAAACGAATTTCTATTACAATAATATAAATTTTTTGTTATTATCAAACACGTTTTTTTCTCAGAAACTCATCCAGAAATAAAAATAGAAAAATCTATTTCTTTTTCAAAAATTAATTTATGATCATAAATATTATTATTCGCGCCCTGAATGGCCGACCAATGGAGACTTCAAGATCAAGGGTGCAGTAGAGAACATGAGTGGAGAAGGGAGCGAGGAAGAAGAGGGTATTGAACGAGCACAGAGAGAGAAACGAGAGACACAAAAATTAAAAACAAGAAGCACGAGTTAAAATTTGAAAAAGCAGGACACAAATCAGGTCCCGCATTTGACTTTAATAATCGTCGGTGGGGTGAGACCCACAATGGCTAATATCGTCAAAATACTGTTTCGGAAGTGAAAATGGGTGGCCCTCGTTTTAATGTCACATTTCATTTTTTTTTTCCAAATAACAATGTATCCCGTTGAGGGTAATTTAATAACGAAGGGAGCATCATTTGTTGTGATTTGCATATGTATCCATGGACATGTAAAACACAAGTTACGGTCAACTTTATTGCTAAGATGTCATTTATTTTGAAAGAAAAAATCATGCACAAATTGAGATACATCCAATCTTCGTAATGATAAATCTTGACTTGATATGGAATATGATTCATGAACTTTAAATTTGTTTAATATCAATCACATTTGTCATTTTCTATATTTCGGATAAGGGAATGATGTCAAAAGTCAGTCCACTGCACTTTCAATAATTTCATCCTTCCCACTTTCTTATACACCCACTTTCTTCCCCTCAAACACTCTGAACGCATCAATATTCTAAATCGAATCTGGACCTTCAAAAATTGTTAAATCTCACGCGAGCCTCTCAACTAGACAATTCAGAATTGAGGCCTAGTACATGCATATTAGCTCTAGAACCGAGGATTACCTGCTCTGCCCGCAAGACATTTTCAGAGCCTTCCCGGCAACACGCGAATCGAGAAAAGGCACAAAAACGACAAAGCTCCATCAAAACGAGGAGATGATTATTTTAACAAATCGTAAAATACAACAAGCAGCTCCACTACAAATCACAATCACTAATTCCGACAAAACACGTATGGACAATAATTGATGATGAGGTGGGGGAAAAGTTACTAATTATAAGCTTGACTAAAAATCCCTCAGATCGCCAGGGCGGTCCACACCGCCAACCCGCTCAAGATCATCGCGGCTCGGGTCGAACTCGAGCCGGATTCGTCGCTCACCGGGCTCTGCGCGGTCTCGGGCGAGATGCTCTCTGGCGACGGGCTTGGCGGGCTTCCGGTGCTTGGGAATATCGACGGGGACTCTGAACTTGAAGGAATGCTGGCCGCCTCAGGAGTAGCGGCACTTGCTGGTACATCCGCAACTGGCGGAGAACTGACCGGTGCGGATGTCGGAGAAACGGCTGGCGCCGTAGTAGGGACAGTCGCCGGGGTCGCGGTAGGAGCGCTCACCGGCGCTGCGGCCGGGGCCTGAGGCGTCGGAGGAGCAGTGGCCGGAGATTGAACCGGAGGAGCAGACGCGCCGGACGGAGGAGTGGCGGTGGGAGCGGCAGCCGGAGACTTGGAGGGCGGAACTGAAGGAGCGGTCGGCATCGCCGGAGAGGTTTTCGGGGCAGATGTGGGGGGCGAGGACGTCGTCGGTGGCGCCGCCGCCGCCGCAGGAGACTTGGCAGGAGACGCGACGGAAATCGTGGGAGGAGCGGCCGTGCTCGTCGGCGGCGGCGACGATCTCGCGGACGAAGGCGACGGAGAAGGCGCATTGTCGGCGGACCGCGTCGGGCACGAGAGACTTAACACAAGAAGCGCCAGGATCGCAAGTTCCGCCGCGGACCTAAGCATCTTGGGCGCTCGAGTGCGGAGGCCAATGAAAGCGTTTCACAGAGAGAGAGAGAGAGAGAACGAAAGGGTGTAGAGAGAGAAAGAGAGTGAGAAGGGTGAATATAAAGCGGTTAGCGGAGAAGAAAACGATGGAAAGAGCGGAGGGGAAAATGCGACCGTTGGGGCCACGGTACGGGGGTGACCGGCAACCGGGGAGGGGAGGTAGCCGTTGCTCGGGAGGGACACGGGTCGGGTGGGTGGCGGACCCTCCCTCCGTGTCCGTGCGGCTTTTCTGTTTTGTCCTCTTCGGCGGAACCGGAGATTCCCCGCTGCCACAGCCGCGGCGAGCGCTGATCCCCTGCTGTCGCGTCCACGGGGAAGCAAAAGGGCGCCTCGGTCGACGCGAACGGGACGATCAAAGCCGGTGACCGATTTAGTGCTTTAGGGCGGGAGATTAATTAAATTAAATTAATCGAGCGATGATTAAAGAAGGGAAGGGAAAGGATGGGCACGTGAACGCATGTCGTTCTGTTTGATCACGGGAGGAGGATCGCATCGGGCTCTGTTTTGGTCAATCCAGAGGCGTGACTAAAGTAAACCTTTCGTTTTTAGGACCAGTGTCGACGCCCGTGGTATCGCGCGGCGTAGTCTGCTTCGTGTTCCAACGGAGTCGTTTTGCTGTGATGCTCAGTGATTTTGTGCACGTCCATGTCTCTCCGGATGTACGAGTCGTGCAGTAAAAAAAAAGTACAAAAAATTCGGTCATATCGAGAATTATTACCTAATATGAAATAAGTTTATGGAGAGAGAATTCGTGGTGAGAAGACTGTGGGGACGAGCTCGATTCCGTGGCCATAAAAAAAAATGAGAGAGAAGACGAAAGGACTAGGGCGGTACCACACGCGCTCGTGAGAGACATGGAGCTGGCCTCGTCAATTGTCGGAAAGTTCACGGGGGGACCGGGTTGAGACGATGGTTAGGTGAGTGGAAATTTCTTGCTCTTGGGCTCAAATTGTTATGGGGCTTAAGATTGAGATTATGTCCAACGTGCCAGATGCCACTGACCTGGATAAGGCCCTGTGAATCTGGGCCGTAGGCCCAATTGATCTGGGCCTAGAGCCGTTGGCGTTGGACTGGACTGTTGAGGTTGAGATTGCCGAGGTTTGACCGGCGATGCCCACTGTGATTCAGGGGGGGGATCCGTTTTGTGGAGCTTTTTGCTCACGTTTCCTTTTGCTCTCGCGCAAATCTTCCACGAAATTACGAATTCAAGCCGCGTAGCAAGCCAGTCAATCACGTGTGTTTTGAAAGTCGTTGCCCTGCATAAAAGGGGCTATCGGTTTTGAGATAAATAAATTTCAAACCGACAACTTAAAATTTATAATGTAATAGTTGGTTCTTCATTTTTATGATTGTGAACTGAATTGATTTACCCTAAAATATCGAATCTAAGGTTGATCGAGAAACTAGCCAACTTTTTGCCCCTTTTTTTCTTTTTCTTTTTGTAAATTAAGTATATTTATGTTGTATTGTAAATGTTAAAAATTGACATTAAGAGAAACACGAGATCAAGTAAAAATACTTTGACAAGTAAAAAATGTTTTCAACATAAAAGATTTTGTATTGGTTTTGAAACAATTCTATTCGAGAACCAGGAATTGAACTAGTCCTTATATGAACTAGCCTAGAACCAGTTAGGAAATGCTAGTTTGATTTGATTGTTAATTCGATTGCTCACTCCTACTATATGGAAAGAGTTGGACACATGACACACGACAAACGTTTATTTGTCATTTGCCTTGTGAGTTGGGTTGAACAACAAATGGGGCTCAACCCAAGAGCCTAATTCAAGCCCCTCCAATATCACACTATAATGCAAATATAGATGAGCATTGTTTGTCATTTGCCTGTAGCTTATATACGTGGCAAAATAAGCTTATAGGAGAATAATAACATAACTCAACATGCATTGAAAAGCATGATCGATATATCAATACAAATGCCCAATTATTAAATGACTATCGTCATTTACAAAATTCATAATGTGTTTGGTAAACTCATCACACCTGTATTGCCCTTGAATATGCCTACACCTATTTTTAAGAAGAGGTGTTGCAACTCCAAAATATATCCCGTTATAGCATATTGCAACCACGTTAAGATCACAATTGTAGCATTGACTTGAGTTTAAGAAGTATCTATAAAGTGTATGTAAGTTAGACGATTAGTCTCTTTTCCTTTAGTAATGTGAATATTATTTTGGCAGCTTTTTTACTTATTGCAAAGAGCTCCCTTCGATGAATGCGGGAGATTATCAATGAAACAACTTCCCGTGTTAATAACTAATCCAATCAGCTTTAATTCAACTAAATTTGAGAGTTTCGAGATGTAAATCTCCTAATAATGCTATCTAATCCACTGTTTCAAATAAGATTCATTACAGTTTTTTTGGTTAAAAAAAATCCCAATCAAAGAGTAAAAAAAAAAATCCGAAAATTGTAATTCCATTGGAGTACATTTTGGTCAACTCATCCGAAGCACGCAAAATGTGCTGTCAGTGGATGGAAGCACCGGCACGCACAAGGCTCACGTTAGCATAGGCCGCACTCCCATAGCAAAGCTGAGAAAATAGAAAAAAAGACCAGAAAATTTTCAGCTTGTAGCCTACCGTCTCTCTCTCTCTCTCTCTCTCAGAGGGACACAAGCTTCCAGATTAGGGTTTCCGTCTCTATCTCTCTCTCTCTCTACTGTTCCACAGACGCAAGGGTACAGCGCACTTTTCTTTTTCACTGGTAAGATCGCGAAACCCCTCGTCGATTCCGCGTGTCTCGCTTTCTCCGATCGCACATGTCGCCGGCCCTTTGTTGAGAATCCGTGCGGGTAGAGTGGGGATCGCTTTCTCTCTCTCTCTCGCCTGAGTGCAAAACCCTAGGAGAGAGAGAAAAGGGATGGATGAAGGGGAGGGAGGGGATCAGTTGGATCAGTTCCATCGCAACGAGGCGATCTCTGCGGTCGCCGACGAGGGTTTCTTGGTCGAGGAGGATGACGATTACGAGGACCTGTACAACGACGTGAATGTCGGGGAGAATTTCCTTCAGACCATGCGGAAGAACGAGGATTTAGGTTTTAGGAACGACGTCGTGGAGGAGAAGAAGGTCGAGCCGCCGATGGTTGCGCCCGAGCCTGCTCAGGGTGTTTCGATACCCGGCGTTGGGGGCGGCGAGAGCGGGAGCGTTGGTGGGGTTGTTGATGGCGGAGGAGATTCTAGGGCTTCCGGGTATCAAAACCAGGGTTTTAGAGGGAATGAAATGAAGGGGCCGAGTGGATCGGGGCTGGTGGTTGGACAACAACGGAGCGGAGGGCTTCGGGTTGAATTAGGGCCAGGGTCTAGTAAGGTTAACGAAATGGAGGTACAGAGCGGAAGTAGAAGTGACGTAGGGATTGGACAGCAGGCACATGCTGGTGGCGTTGGTAATGTTGCAAATGTTGGTAGCATTCCTAGTATTGGAAATGAGGTTTTAGCTAGGCAGAGTGGAGGAGGAGCTGTGAAAGGTGTCGGTGGAAATGGGATGGTGAATCCGAGTGTCAATAATGTATCTGCTGGTCCTGTCTCTGGTGCTGTTGCTGGTGCTACTGCTAGTGTTGGAACTAATTCAGGCGGAGGTGCCGGAGGAGGTGGAGGAACGATACTGTTTGTGGGGGATTTGCATTGGTGGACAACAGACGCCGAGCTGGAGGGAGAGCTGTGCAAATACGGGCCGGTGAAGGAGGTCAAATTTTTTGATGAGAAAGCAAGTGGAAAGTCCAAAGGGTATTGCCAGGTTGAGTTTTATGACCCAGCAGCTGCAACAGCCTGTAAGGAAGGTATGAATGGACATATGTTCAATGGTAGACCATGCGTAGTTGCTTTTGCATCACCTTATAGCGTTAAGAGAATGGGAGAAGCTCAAGTGAATAGGAATCAACAAATGGCTCAGGCCGCTCTTTCTCAGGCCAGACGAGGGCCTAATGAACCTGCAGCGAAGACCGGAGGAAATAATATTACCACTGGTGGCAACTATCAAGGTGGTGATAATAACAGAGGGTTTGGGAGAGGAAACTGGGGCAGGGGTAATTCAGGAATGGGAAATAGGGGTCCCGTTGGTCCAATGAGAAACAGGGGTGCTGGAGTGGGTGGGAGAGGCATCATGGGTAATGGGGGCAATGGATTTGGCCAGGGTATTGGCGGCACCCCTCCGTTATTGCACCCTCAGTCAATGATGGGTCAGGGTTTTGATCCAGCTTTTGGTGGACCGATGGGTAGGATGGGGAGCTATGGTGGCTTCCCTGGAGCTCCTACTCCTCCATTTTCTGGTATAATGCCTTCATTCCCTGGTGGACCTATGGGAGGCGTTGGCTTACCTGGGGTAGCTCCACATGTGAATCCTGCATTTTTTGGGAGAGGGATGCCGATGAATGCAATGGGGATGATGCCCACGTCTGGTGTTGAGGGACCTAACATGGGCATGTGGTCTGATCCTAATATGGGTGGATGGGGTGGTGAAGATCATGGTGGGGGCCGAGCAGCTGAGTCCAGTTATGGGGAAGAAGCTGCTTCTGATCATCAGTATGGTGAGGTGAGTCATGATAGAGGGGGTTGGCCACCCAACAAGGAAAAGGATAGGAGTTTTGAGAGGGACTGGTCAGGTTCTTCTGACAGAAGATACCGTGATGATAGAGAACCGGGCTATGACAGAGAAATGCCTAGAGAGAAAGATATGGGTCATGATCATGAGTGGTCAGAGAGGAGGCACCGTGAGGATAGAGATATCAGTAGAGAACGTGACAGAGAACGTGATAGGGACAGGGAACGTTCCCGCGATCGTGAAAGAGAAAGGGAAAGGGACCGGGAAAGGGACAGGGACCGAGAACGGGATCGGTACAGGGAGGACCGAGACAGATATGCGGATCATCATAGGTACAGGGACCGTGAGGCAGAGCATGATGATGAGTACGAAAGAGGACGGTCCTCAAGAACTCACAGCAAGTCGAGAGTGTTGCAAGAGGAGGACCATCGCTCAAAATCAAGAGATGCTGATTATGGAAAGAGGCGTCGCCTCACCTCCGAATAATTTCTTTGTTCTCGTTCCCATTGAGAATGTGAAGAAACAAAACAGAGAGATGGCATGCCCATCTAGTTCGTCTTCTGATGCTTTTGTGGGTTCTTCATCTATTGGACAGTGGTCTAGTAAATGGGGCATTAAAGTTCTTGATGGCCTCTTCTTGTGTGGGGCATGGTTTTCTCCGGCCTTAAACAAAGTAAGTATCCATTCATTCTCTCGTAGATTCAGATATCCTGTATATTTGTAAGTTCTTCAATGTTTGTGTGTGCATTGTTTGCAGTTTATTGCTTGTTATATTTTCTCTTTGTGTGTGACCATTCTAATGGATAGGTAAATAATGTGACTTTTGCATTTAAGTGAGACAATACCTTATTTGTTCGGAATAGTATTATTTCTGGAAGTTGAGTGACTAAACAGCATGTTAAAGTTCCAATATACTGAAAGCAGTCTTCTATTTGTTCATTTGCTATGACATGCTTCATTCCATCAAGAGGCTATTGAAGTATTCCCTCTGTTCTAGTCGTTTAATCATTTTTAACATGCTTCTTATTGTATTCGGTGTTATTATTTGTTCTGGTGACTTATTTTCACATTGAGTAATCTATTCAGTGTGTGCCAGTGTTTGTAGAGAGTTTGAGTAGAGCTTTTGTTTTTTACTCGCATAAACTGATGGTGCGTCTACTCTGCTAGTAACCTTGTGTGCCTTTGACTGGTATACCTGTTTGTTTCCTACATCAGAATCATTTATAAGATTTAAGCCCTTGGATGAGATTAACATGTTTTATTGTGCATTTTCCCATGCAATTTCTACTATTTATATTCTTCCTGCATCGTCCTCTGGCTACTGGTATTTCCATCTTGTGATTATATATTATTTCCTGAATTTTCTGACCATTAGACTTGTTTGATCCTCTATTAAACAAGTCACTTGTGTGCTTGAACAAGTGTGCTGGCGTGCTTGCACGTGTGTTGGCACCAATATTCACTTGGTTTATACTGAAATCATTTGTATTCTGACAACAAAATTAGAATTACTTGGCTATTTGGGGTATTGTGCCATCCTTTCTTTTCATTGTGTATGCCTGCTGTTTGTTTTGCATTAAAGATTGAACCTTGACACGGTTTGTAATATTAACTTTGTAGTTATGCCATCTTTTAAAGAAATATAGATTCTTGAAGATATGGTTCTTTAATGTTGATGTGGATAGTGAATGGTGTAAAGTTATTTGGTGCTGGTATGCCCGTGCAAATGAATCTTGAATTAGTGAGAGCAATTTCAGTTCTTATGGCTTAGTTGCATACACTAGTGAAACTATGTGGTTCTCTAAGCTTTCTGTTTGCGAGGAGCATTTTGTCTGTTAAAATTCTCAATGTTGAGATGGGAACATATTACGCAACATTTTCCTTCTTGAAACTCTTTATTTAATGCTAGTTTTGTTGTGGCTTTTAGAGCATGTAGTTGAGGTCACATCATGTCTGCATTCTTGTATCTTCACTGAGGGGCCTTTAGCTTATTCATCACTATAAACTCGTTTTCTCACTCATAAAGCAAACCTGTTTAAGTGTTTCGATTATCTTGAAATTTTTTTAATTCTACAACAAAAAGTTCTCTGCCTACATATCCACTGAGCTTTCTAAGTTTCATTTGCTTTGAGTATTCATCCAATGCTCTTTAATTGAAACATTGTCTTGGCCTATGCAAATATTTAGCATAGCCAAGCCCCAATCCAGTCCTCAGTTCAAGGGTGAATAAATTTTGATGGTTTTGTTGGTAAGGATGGTATAGAAGCTATGCATCTGTTTCTAATGATAGAGAACACTCAACAGTGGGACTTGTATGTCAAGAATTTTTTTAGTTGTTTGTGGTTTAAATGTTGAGAGAAAAGGCACCCAATTCTGAAAAAGGAAATGATCTTTTCAGTTTTTTTGCTCTCATTAATTGAATAAAATACTGAGGAATCAAATGCAAGCGTTCAGTCCAGAAATTCATATACAAGCATTCAGTCTAGATTTTTCAATGAGAAAATTAGAAATGATCATCCTTTTAGGATGTCCAAAATTTACTTTTGCATGTAAACAACTGAAAACTGCAATATTTGATTACAGAGATTTTTGAACAGATTTTCATGGACATTCCAAATTGGGACTTTACAGATTCTTTTGTCTCCATTGCATGGGGCATAAACAGAAAGTCATGATACCTGACTGTAACTCTGATGGAAACATTAGCATTGGGTGGCATTGCTAACTTTTTCTGATCAATTTGCTTTCTTCTGTACTTGTTTGGATTTCTGTTTATCTCATGAAGCAATTATTTCTTATGCAAATGTTGGTTTTGCTCATTTTTTGTTCTGTAGCCAAAGAAGGGTCAATACAGGACTTGAAGCTCTGCGGCAGTACTGTGGACTACTTAGAGATGAAGACCTTTATGACTATCTTATATGAGAGGGATAATGCATGGCGTTTTCCCATGGATGTTAGGAGTGGAACTTCCATTTTAAGTTTGAAAGACCTTTGAATTTATGTTTTTGACTTGATTAGCTTGAGCAACCGACTTTGTGGATGATGTTATGGCTTGACATTGCTTAAGTCATAGATGTTGTAGATTATCGTAGAACTATCATTTGAATTGTGATGTAATAGGATTTAGTTGAGGATGTTTCGCTCATGTTCCGTCCTTGATTGGCTATTCTTCTGTATCATTTTTTACAGCTTCTTTACCCCCCGACTGTATCACCATTGTTGACCACACGATGTGTTTTTTGTAGACTGTAGAAAACCTAACTATACGGTAGTTGATTGGCCCATGTGAATTGTACATGTCTTATAACCTTGTAAATATCTATTTCTAGTCAATCACAATTCTCATCTTTTGCAACACTTTTGCTCCTATCTGCCTCCCCCTTCCTTCGTATCTGCTTAAGTACAGTAATTGAATTGCAGATTTTACCCAAAATTATGAGTTTTCTGCGAAATTCCGCATGGTATATTTTAGCCTGTAAACCAATGTTACTGGTAGCTTTGTCCTTGCTTTTCTCCTCCACTCCAATTTTGGTGAATGATGGCCGAATGGGGAGTTATACTGTTTGTTCTTCCGTGGTTGGAAACTGGAAGGCCTAGCGCATGTTTGACTGTAATCAGTCCAACTGGATGGTTTTCTCCCTTCTTCCTTTGAGTTGCATGTTGATGTCGAGTTTGACAAATGGAGTTCGGTTCCTTGTTTGACGATGCCCACGAGGTATGAGCATGTCTGAGATGCTCAAATTTTGCAAAACTGATGCCAAGAAGTTAGAATATTATTCTCCTCACGTACGATTCTGCTCCACATTCATTCGTTGCATTCAAGATGTTCATTTAACCCGTCCCTTTGTCGTGCTAAATCCTACTCGTTGCGTTCTTGGATGTCATGCTTGTTCTGCATTGTCCCTTCAAATGGCCGCTTCTTTTCCTAATAACCAATTGCAAATAGACACTCGATTCAGCTTTGCATTCCTTTTTGTTCTCCTCTCTTACCATTACTAAATCAGTCTATGCACATGCATCGATGTCATTCTTTACCGATGGAGTGGAACTCTAAACAAAACACTGCATAAAACAAATCGACACATATGTTAACTGAAGCATATGCAATTACGTTCCATGTCATGGCAAAAAGTACCCTGCTGTATCTTGACTATAAGCCGAGGTAGAATTTTGATGATCAGTGCTGTGTAAAATCGAGCATTCTTGTACTGTTTTTTTGAGAAGAGGAGGATTGGTCGGGAGATTACATATTTGATCATACGTGCATGGTCTATGCCTCAAATCTCAAACTTCGAGCATCTGATGGATCCCATAGATATGTCTAGTTCTATTAAGTTGTCTTCCTCATTGATTTCATCCTCTGCTGTCACTTCCTGCTTCTCAAAAATGGGCTTTGGCGAGAAATCGTCCGAGCGCACGTTACTTGGTAGAGAGATCTCAATGAGGCTGCCGATGTCATCATCATCGGCCTCGCTTGAACAAACCAGTGGGCTGCAACTGTCGTCATCAGAACTGATGAAATTTAGCTCGAAGGTTCCACTTTCTATCAACTCATCACTACTTCCACCGCCTGCTGGAAAATTGAGCGATTCTTCCCTGAATTTAACCCTCTGGGCAGCACTTCTTTCTCCATCTGATTCTGCTGCCTGTTGGGTTTGTTGTTGGAAATGCTCGTCAACCATTCCGATATCGTGAAGTGCCAGATTTTTATGTTGGGCAGCACTTTCGTCCACAGCTTTCTTCTTCTTCAGAAAAGACGTGACAAAGAAAACGGCTGAGAGTGCCAAGAGAGGAATCCTGACTGGAAGAGGAAGGAAAGCAGAACTTGTAAAACCGGCAAAAACTAGAGAAGCAACAATCACTCTAGTGTTGAATTTTGATTTTTTGACGGGAAAGAGGGCACACATTTGCTTCTCTGCTAGTTTTCTCATCCTGGAAGAGAAGGAAAAAAGGAATTATCGATGGACGATGTAGAGGGGACTATATTGGCATCTATAAAAAGATAGCAGCAAAAGGAAGGTAATTTCTACATGCTTCAGGCTGAAAGGAACAGATCGGCTATGAAGAAGGGAAGAGAGTCCGGAATGATACTTATCTGCCAAACTGTCTCCAGAGTTTGGCTGCCAGTTGAGAATTTCCTTTCCAGGAAACGAATGAAAGAACAGAGACAGAGAAACTTTGTTTTCAAAAAGGAAGAAACTTGCAAAGGCCAGGAGCAGAGCTTCTGAGTTCTGAGAGAGGTGAGCCACAATCTTTGTTCTCTTCACAAGATTTCACCGGAAATAGTGAATTCAGAAACGGGGAATGCTCTTAAACACGTGCCAAAAGGGCTTTTGACCAATGAAGCAATCATGGTGCTTCAATTAAGGATGGAGCATCATGATGTCTGGATTTGCTTTAAAGACTTTTTTGACACATCCCGTAGCCCCCTAATCATCCTCCCGTGCTTTACCTGCAATCATAACCGTGAGCACGAGTTAGATGGACCACAATGTCTAGCGATCTCGATGATGTCTAACTTCAAATGGACTTTACAGTCAAAGCTTGCCACTAATGAGTTTGAAGTGTAGTTAGTTGAAAATACGGGTTTGTTCGCTTAATCATCTACAGTCGATGCATTCAGGTTAGGTGATCTTGTCATGGCCTTACCCATGTCTTACAGATAAAATTTCAAGACCTTGAGCCCACCTGATTATTTATGTCCAGAGTCCACTTAGTAGTTGCTGTATAATTCGACTGTTGAACCATCATGAACTCGAGAACCAAGCACGCCCCAGTAATCAAGACAACGTAATTTGCATCAAAGTGCTGGTGATTTCAGTTATTAATAACAAATTTGCATCACAGGACATGTGGTGTTCTAGTATAAACAAGAAGCACGTCAGCTGTACGGAATTCGATACCTGATTGTTTATGTCCAAAGTCCATTTAGTAGTTGTTGTATGATTCGACTGTTGAACCATCATGAACTCGAGAATCAAACACGTCCCAGTACTCAAGACAGCGTAATTTGCATCATAAGTGCTGGTGATTTCAGTTGTTAATGACAAATCTGCATCACAGGACATTTGGTGTTCTAGTATATACAAGAAGCACATCAGCTGTACGGGATTGGATACTTGATCTATGGCATCCATTACAGCAACGATCAATGAAATCTGAAGGATGATCTTTGAATGCACAAAAAGATTCATCATGGCTTACCGCCCTGCAAGAGTATAAAAATATATTTTTCTTACTGTACCCTGAGAATCTTCAGAGAAGTTGGAGCATAATGAAGGTTGCGACTGTTGCTTATTGTTTGCACGTTCAGGCAAATCTGGAGATAGAAAATGCTGTATCCACCATCTTACTGGAGATAATATAAGAATGAGGGAATGGTGGGAAGGGATTGAAAAGTTCAAACAGACAAGATGCAATATGAACGCAGATAAAATCACACGAGAAGACCTGTATTAAAACAAGTGTTTTTGAGTGATGTGCAAGTCAGTACATTGGGAGATTGGCACATGTGCCCCGATAAATGAACAGTATGCATCACAAGGGGACCATCCCTCCAGTATACCCCATGTTGGTACAGAGAGAGAGAGAGAGAGAGAGAGAGAGAGAGAGAGATTGCAACCATAAAATGAAGAGTGGTGAATATTTTCCAGAAAGGAATATGACATCTGGTTAGAATGGACCTCCATTAAGAGAAAAATAGTCAACTGCCATTAAATGCAACTCCTGCATCAGATATTATTATCAACATCTCTCTTTTCAGTGATGGAAATTGTTACACGAGAGATGCCTGCAGGATCTTGAAGAGCTCCAAGCCAAATCTCTCATTTTCCTAACACAGCTAGTGTTGTGCAATTCTTCTAAACCATGAAAGAACTCCTCTAATCACAGGACCTACCACATACACATAACATTGATAATCTGATATGATATACACAACTGTACAAGTCATTGTTCACTCTAGTATGGTACAATCACGTCTCTAATTAGGATGATTGAGCAATTGTTATATCAGAAACAGACAAAGTTCCTGATTGATCGACATCAAGATCATCGAACTCCTCTAAAATTAAGGATATATCTTCTTGACTGATCTTCCCCATTTCCTTGAGCTTATATATAATGAACTCAGCAGCCCTGAAAAGCAAGAGTCATATTCATGATAAGTGCAGATAAAAGACAAATATAAGCCATCAACAAGCAAGTTGCAACAGAAAACTGCATAATGAGGCAGTTTCAAAGATCAGCTCATGGAAAAGAGGAAGTGGTATTTTTCCTCAAGAAATAATTCCCTCTTTTTTCAAACATTAATGATCCTAGATTATCGCCAACACAAGGACCAGAGTAAGTTTCTAATCTTTAGGTGACGATTCCTGTGGTAATCTGTGGCTGATAGCTGAAGGATTCATCAAAATGCCACATATATTGGCTGTCAATAAAGCAAAATTCAACTTACCCAACAACCCCATCATCATCAAGATCAGCTGCCTCCAGATCGACATTAGTGAATCTCCTAGAGAGAACCCATTTGGCCAATGCCCTCCGTCTATTTTCTGTGTTTAGCTCAGCAATGTAGAGGAAAAACTGAGCCAGGCATACTGTACTTGTTAGTATCCAAAATACAGCAAAAGTACGACCTCCTTCAGTTGAGAAACTTTTATCTCCATATCCGAGTGTTGTGATCGTAGAACACACACAATAGAATGCGTCAACAAAGTCGAGGTTCTCAACTAAAGCTAGGAAAGTTGTTCCAGCAACTATGAGCAACAGAAGAATAATAAAAGTTGTGACACACTTATATCTCACTTGGTTGGCTTCGATTTCTTTCAGCATTTCAGTTGGGCCAACTTTCTTACGCAAATGCAGGGCTTTGACCAGCAGGATTTCCTGCTTCTCTACAAGATAATCTGCCGCTTTGCTCAGAATTAGGCCGACAACAGCCATCCCAGAGAAGACAAAAGCACAAGCAAGTAGTTTCGTCAGAACGCTGCCTGGCACAAGGTCTCCATACCCAACAGTGGTCATTGTCACGATACAGAAATAAACTGCATCAAGAAGGTCGTTTGTCTTTTCTCCATCAATGTCTTTCCTCACGAGGTAAAAGCACATTGTGCCAATTCCTATGTAGAATGCCAAGATTATTGCAACTCTTTTGAAACTGGGATGGAGGTTTCCTAGTATGGACTTGGAACACTGGATTGAGCCATTGAGATTCGCTTCTTGAGGATTGGCTTCTGCAAGAGGAGCACTTTTGCAGCGCCGAAACCTCCTTCTCTGGGAGTTCTTTTTTATATGTTTGAGGTGAATCGAGTGGCTTCGACAGCAAGGGCTGCTTCACACCATTAGCATCCATGGAGTGGCTTCAACAACAGAGGATCACCTGGAAGATGTCAAAACATGCCCAAACTTTTAAGACCTCAATCAAAGCCAGGTGCGGAGATCACTATGTATGGTTCGATGTAAAACAAAACCACCAACGAGTAAAGCCCTATTCAAGCTTCAACAATAATCATGTTTGAGGCAAGCCTATTTATGATGTGGACAATCCGAAGAGACCAGAACACGGGAATTTTTCTTGTCTAGAAGAAAGACATAGAGCGTTTTGATTTCTAAGACAGCCAACACATAAGATAGTGTATCAAGATAGCATAAGAGTGCTACTAAACGGACAGCACTGTGTACAGTGAGAAAAAAAATTAAAAATTTGAAGCCCTGGGATCTGCCTTCACCACATTCCAGAAAGATGGTCGGCCTCAGCTTCCCTGACCGAGCAATAAATAGTGTTTGGAGCGAACAGATCCAGAGAATCCCATTTCTTTACATGAACGACCCACAGAACTAGTCAGACCAATTCACCGCGCAGTTTCTAATTATAGTTTTCAACAATTGCACAATCCACTCCGATTCAAAAAAACAAAAGCAGAGAAAAAGAAAAGATCACCTTTCAGTGCCCAACCCGTGAACCCCGAGATCAGAATTGTTTCAGCAGGCAACCAAATCAGAGTTGCTTAACAATCAAGTTTCGCCAGAGGAAATAAGCGGATCTGAATCCAAACGTCACTCACGCTCAAACCCACCGATAAGCCCCAAGAAGAAAAAAATGAAAGAAAAAGGCAAGAATATTGAAGTAACCCAGATGCTTTTAACGCTTACTGGAGAAGCAGGGGAGCATACAGGAACGGTTCTTTCAGCTTCTTCACCCAAAATAATAAAAGACAAAAAGAAAACTGAAAAAGGAGCAGCTGAAGCAGATGGTTACCGGTTTCAGAACATGGTAGAGATTTCGACGCGTCGTCTCGTCACTGTGGTTTTGTCAGTTGTTGATGGGTTGGTTGATGCGCCGACGAAGCGTTTGTGCAGCAAGATCCGGAATTGATGTAAATAAGAATTATCTATGTGGGTGCCTGTTCATCAAAGACACGACGGAGAGCTGAGCAGATTCATGATCGTTAGAATGATGTCTCGGGGTATCCACGTTTCAGCTCATGGACACCAGCTGTTTGCATTAACAGGGGACTTGAAGTTACTTTCGTTTTTACAGAGATTGATCAGAGTCAACTCGCTTATACATTTAATATATATATATATATATATATATATATATACACACATGCGTATGCACACAAGTCGTAAAACCAACGGGTTTTAGGTACATGATATGTTTTCACGGTGACTCAAGCAAGCCTCTAGCTCTTAATCATATGTTTTTCATACATGTGTCAATTCTATTTTCCTTGGCAAAATCTCTAATTGGTATGCACACATTATTTGTGTATAATATATTACTCTAGCAAATCAATTTTCAAAATCACTCAGGGATATCTATATCGATAGTTTAAAATTAAGGATAATTTAGTGACGGAGGGATACCCATCACTACAAGGTTAATATAAAGTAAAATAGGTAAAATTTTTTGGAGAATTCGTTACACAACCATTGTGTATAGTGCAAAGAGAAGGCATAACTAGGTCTCTAATAAGTGATGATTTTTACAAGCGAAAAGTTGTTTGGATACCCCATATGGACAGATTATTTTATCGTGCTTATGAAGTAACTGATGGTAATAAATGGATTAAAAATACACGCATGATAGCTCATATTTAACAAATTAGCTCATATTTAACAAATTAACGGCATAAATATTAACGCCTGCACTTGAAAAGTCAAACTAGAAGATCATAGAAATGATCAATCCATCTCAAAAGCAGAATTATATCACCTCTTCTACAAATGAAAATCCATATTTAAAAAAACTAATAGCACATCAACGGAAATAAAAAGTCATCTATTGTTACAAAACTGACTGACTCTCCATCAGGAGCAGGGCGACAGCTGCTGCTTCATCTTCCAAAGCATCCACATCCCTCGGATCATGGCGACTTCTCATTTCGCGGACACGACTTCACGACACCTAACCTCAAAACTGTAAAGATTCTTCAACAAGTATTCTGTATTACATCACTCGAGCGACGATACAGTTTCCTGCGACAATATAAAGTTCTTGTCTTTCGGCAGTCTTAACACTGATCGGTCCACAAGAAAGCGCCGATGGCGAATGCCCTCTTCTCGTCGAGAGAGCCTCGGCAGTCCATCCCATATTGCCGGAGCAGCACGTCGAGTCTCCATTCCTCCATCTTCTCGTAGTCGGCTCTTGTGTACCTCGGGTAGTGAAGGGGCATTTGGAACATCGCCGCAGTTGCAGGCTCTTCTTTTCCGTCCTTGCCGTTGGCCTTCCCGCTCCGCTGGGCTTGATCATGGGTCGGTCTTCCCTTGGAGCATGCATCAGCCCTGCCTCTTTCCTTTCCAGTTTCTTCAGCATTCCCCGAAACTTGGATGAGCACTGAACTGAGCAACCACTTGAAGGCCATTGCTTTCGTACACCAGAGAACAAGAAGAAGGCTAAGAGAACGTCACCCGATTTTCAAAAAGAGAGGGATCTAAGAAAGAAAGAACGCTTGAAGCCAAAGCAAGCCGATGAGGGTCGTTGCCTGCATTAAAAAAATATATATAGAGAGAGAGGGAGACTTCTTCATGGCCCCATACTTGGATGGGAAATGGCCACGAGGTTCTCGAATATGCCAAGCTTTTCATTTGTCATGGGTTGTAAATGCAGTGACGAGAAAAAAATCTTCGGAGGTGGCATTTATGTGGAGGATGGATCTAGATCTCATGACTAATTTGCAACTTTGGTAGTTGCCAGTCGCTTTTCATCTTTAAAACCCTAGAGCTTCCAATGGGCAGTTTCCTCTTTCCTTTAGGAGAGGAGGAAACGTCTAGAAACGAGAGAAAAAGATCTTGGGCCCTAAGATCGGTATTCTTACCATTGAGCATGATAACTCAATAACGAAAGATTCACACGTCTCGATAAAACCATAGGTTCAAGCTATTTCATGAGTGAATCTTTAACTAAAGTGTCTTGAATATCAGCACTTCATGAGGAGAGATTCCCTAATTTCTAAATGTTCAAGTGAGTGACTGAGCTAAAACATTTGCTATCCTTGGATTTTTCAGTTCCCCGCTGTTTTGAGTAATCATGACTCGTAATCATGACTCGACTTAGACATCCTTGTAGTGATGCCCATAAGAAATAATGGCACGGCATGTTGGTTGCTCTTTTGCACTCTTTTTCCAGTTTCGAAACGGACACACATCTTCACAATGTGATTACAAATCTAATTCTAATTCAAACTCAATTTTCGAATCCACGAATGAAATGCCTCTTTTTAGGTTGGTGAGACAAAGATGGAAGAAACTTGTACAGTGTTCACATTAGATAAATCATATAATAAGGTTCATGAACTTAGATGAGACTCACAGGTGCCCCCAGCAAAGAGTAATTTGAAGCTCAAGCTCGGTTCTACTTAATGGTCGGTCGCTTCAGTCGGTCGCTGCTCGCGCAAAAGGATCCAAATGGGCTGCCAAGCCCGTACCCCGATTCTGGAAGTTAGGATTTTGGCCCAAATACGGACCGGCCCGGCCCACGATATTAAGGCTTTGCAAACTTGCAGGATCGACGGGGGTCCATTTGGGCCGAGTAAAGGCCCGTGGGCCCTTGGTCAGTTCGCGATATTTTTCCTCATTCGCCGTTTTCTTCTTCACCTTCATCATCATCTTCGGTCCTACCAAACCCATGAGCTCCCACTCCCTCTCTCTCCTCATTTACCATTAGCTCTTTCTTTCTCTCTCCTCTCTTTCTCTCTCTCTCTGCTCCCCCAATGTTCATGGTTTCTTACGCAAGCACTTCCTCATCGTCTGCAAAATCTCTCTCCCTCCCTCTCTAGAACCTCCGTACGGCCTCTCCCTCCCCCTTCTCTCTCTCTTCCTCTTTCTCTCTCAAACCGTCTCCGTTTCGCTCGCCTTTTCGCTGCTCTCGCATCGCGCCGCGGGAGTTGCGAACGCCGCCTTCCCGTTTTGACCTCCCGCTTTAGCCCTTCAGAAACCCTAATCACGCCACTCTTTCAGCTGTTTCGAGCTCCCGCAGTTCGCTCCTCGGTGGTCCCAACCTCCCCCCCCCCTTCCGGCGTCTTGGGCCCGGGCCGCCCGCCGCGCTTCTCCGGTGATTGCCAGTGTTGGGTCGCCGTAGGCCGCATCGGCGTGGCTCGAGGATTTTCGGGAGCCGAGTGGGACCTTTTCCGGACGGGGGAGTCTTCTGATCTGGTCGCCCATCGTTGGGGGGCGTAGCTTCGTGCGAGGTTGGGTTGATCTGTCGGTAATATACGGGTTTTGTGTTAGGTGGGGTTGTCTTGCGGTTGGAGTTGAGAATTGCTCTCTGTAGGCCTTCGTTTCCGCCTGGCGATGGTGATTTTGGTTTCCTGATAGCTTCTGAGAGCTTTTCTGGGCAGGAATTGTTCATCCATGAAAAGGCTGAAAGTCGGTTCTTTTGACCTCTTTCCACTTTGATCGCCCCGTCGTAAGCTGTGGAATTAGGACCTGATCTGTTTTTTGGTACCTCATCCGCAAAACTCCTCTAGATTCCGTACCCTTTGTAAGTTTGCGAGTTCTTGGGTCTGGGCATAGGGTATTGAGTTATGTCACGCGAAAAATTAGTTGCTGGTTTCTGGTTTTCTATATTTGTATGATCATAGTCCTCGCTGATGGCTAGTCATTTCGGAGAGTCTTCACTCTCTGGAGCCCAGATTTCCTTTTCAGTTATGTAGTGAGTATTTAAAGTAGGTTTTGGTGAAAATGTCTGGAGAAGGGTGTTGTTTTGTTGAGTGGAAAGAGCAATTTGTCTCCTCAGAGCGTGGCAACCGTGTGGTTCACTATTTTTTGAAGGATTCTGCTGGGGAAACAATCCTTGCCGTTGTTGGAACAGAAAGGAGTGTCAGGCATATGTTCTATGTTGTTGCTGACGAGTTTGTGCAAGCTTTTGGTAGTCAAACTTCAATACATGCGGGCTTCAAGTGGAGATCGAGAAGAGAGGTTGTTGATTGGCTGACATCTATGATATCAAAACACCGTGGTATGTATGAAACCTTATCTTCTCCCCTTGCAGCTTGTAGTATCATAATTATGACATGGACCCTGAAGATTGACGAATTGCCTCAGTAAGAATAATAAACAGTGTAACAACTAGAAGGTCACAGCTTTGCTTTTGTTTGGGTTTGAGAAGAGTGTACTGATATTGTGCATGGAACTGAAAAATTTGCAAAATTTCACAAGGACTTTCAGGTTGGTGTTGCTTTTGTAGTTTTGGAATTCAGAAATTCCATATCCTGGAGTTTATCTGAAGCGATCTTTGCCTGGTGGGCCATCAATATATTATGCGAACGGCTTGTTGAAGTGCCTCTGCTATTGTCTTTTTGAAGTGGATACGTAGAGTAGATTGAAGCACATGGACTATGAAGTGCTCTGGCAAGATCCTGGCCTTTAATTTTTGCAAATAAGCCAATCTGTTACTTACAAAATTTATAGCCACATGCTGAACTTGCATGGAAGTGCATAATCAGAAAGGATCTTGTGGGTACTACCCATCTACTGTTGAATCTGTTGGAGTAACCTCTTGTGGACACAGGATTGAGTTCACATAGTTAAGTTTATAAGGGCATACTATGATTTAGAAGTTCTGGTTGGTGCCTTTGATGCAAGTTATTGCTAGAAGTAGAATGAACTTTGGATATGTCAACCTTGTATGCTACTACTAAATGGGACAATGTCAGTGTTTGCATATCTCTCGGTACTTGCAAGATGAAGCATTTACCATGCCAAGTTCTCTGTACCGTCGTGAAGATTGTGATGATAAGCTAATTCAACTATCCTTTTGTGTTTGCAGGATCACCAAAACATGATAAGCCACATGCTCTTAGAAATTTTGAGTTTCCTCTGAAGAGGTCACTAGCTCAAGTATCAGATTGCCAGGTACAATTTTTTTCTTTTGCTGCCGTCTTCTGTGTTTTGTTCCTGTGATGTTTGCTTAATACCCACTTTTCAGGGTCGTCCGGCAAGCATACTTGGTGGGCATACCTCAGAAATTGTGTGGTCAGGTACTGCATGGACATGTGGTAAACAACTGAAGCATTACCCATCATTCTGCCGGAATGGGATTACAATAGCTGTAAGCACTAATTACTGAAACTTGAGCTCTCAAGCTCACATACATAAATTCATAGAGACGAGGACCTAGGCGAGTAACCAGGAGTTATTTTATTGTGTTACTTGGTGCATTCTTCAAACTTCCAGTTGTCAGACTTCAGTTTTTGCTATGTGAGAGACAAGAAAGTTCTGCAAGATTCTATGAACCCGGAAAACTTATTTAGTTGATCTCCGATATACACAAATGACCTTTCAAGTGAGCAATTTCGACTTTGAGGGAATTGGATGTTTCACATTGAGATGGAAATGTTATGAGTATTATTGTTTTCTGCGACTATGTTTATGTGAATGAATATTACTACTATTTTTCAATGTGTAATGATGTAGGTATCTCCGACCAACCCCCCAAAAAAAAAAAAAAAATCATAGAGGTATTGACCTCTATGTGATCGGTAAAGTTTTATCAGTTTTTATGTTATTGCTCCCCTCAGATTTGCTTTGAGATGTGCATCGCGGTTGAAATCACATCTTTGTTGAGTCATGGGCTTCCTGATGTTTCTCAAATACTTGTGTTGTTACAGCAATATTTTTGCCTGATATGCTTTTTATGTTGTCAGATTCATTCTTTTGTATTTGTCATGGGCAAGGGAGAGACTCGCTATCTTGCTTATTTGGAAGACATGTATGAAGACAGAAGGGGACAGAAAAAGGTCAAAATAAGGTGGCTTCACTACAGTGATGAAGTCAAGGGTGTAACACCTATACGAAATCCTCATCCCAAGGAAGTTTTCATAACGCCTTATGCACAAGTCGTCAGTGCAGAATGTGTTGATGGTCCTGCTACGGTTCTGACACGGGAACACTACCATAAGTGTTTGGCTGTTGTTCCTCATGGATTATCATCCAAAATATACCAATGTTTCAGACAGTTGAGAAATAGCAAAGTGAAGTCATTTGACCTTAGCAAATTGAGGGGCTATTTCGATCAGCCCATTCTCTCTTGTTTCCTCTCCAGTCCCTTGCGAAAGCCAGACACAGCATGGAATGGTTTGACTGGGGAGGAAGATGAAGATTTAACCTCAGGTCCTGATGTTAAGGTGGGTGGTAAGAGGACAAGAAGTTGCAGAGGTTACAAGAAGTGTGTGGCAGCTTATTCTGGAGTAAAAAGATCTGGAGAAGATTATGCAGATCTGACATATGAACCTGCAAATAAGAAATTAAATGATGGTATATTGGCTTGGAAGTTGCTATCTCTTAAGCATGTTAACTCTCAGCCTCATATTACTCGACGATTTAAAGTTGGTGAAAAGATTGAATTGCTATGCCAAGATAGTGGCATCCGAGGCTGCTGGTTCAGGTGTACTATTTTGCAGGTGACCAGAAAGCAGTTGAAAGTCTGTTATGATGACTTGAAGGATGATGATGGAAGTGTCAATCTTGAGGTACACTTTCTTTTTCAATGCTCTAAGCGGAATGTTCTCTTGGTTATTATTTAATTTTATTTAAAATTAAAAGCTCATTTTTACTCTGAGATGGAATTTTCTTACATGCTATAGAGATGGACATGTTCATATTTAAGCAGAATTAATTAAAAAAGCTCTTTTTTGATATGCTGTGAACCTTTTAAATGTTTCCTTTCCCCTTTTCAATTATTAGGCTTAGTTGTGGACGAATAAAACTAATATAATCCATGCTCATAGTCCGTCCTCTAGATGCATGTTTAACTAACTCACTCTATCCTCCATAAAATTGGCAATTAACGCTTGCACTGCTGGTGTAGGAGTGGATACCTGCCATCAAATTTGCTGCTCCTGATAAGCTTGGGATGAGGGTTTCAAGCCGCCTGACAATTCGGCCAATTCCATCTTCTGTTGATCAAACCAAACCACCTCTTGATGTTGGAGTGGCAGTGGATGCATGGTGGAGTGATGGCTGGTGGGAAGGGGTTGTAATGGGGGTCAGTAACTGTGAAGTTGATAATATAAAAATTTATTTTCCAGGTACGGGTGTTAAGGAAATATGATAAAGTTTGTGCTGTATCTTTGCATTAATCTGTTCTCTGCTTCTATTTCTGTTTCTTTTAGTTTTATTCTTGATGACTGAAACAAAAAATGTCATTCTTGGTGGTATTAGGTGAAAACTTATTCATGAGCATGCAAAAGAAGGATTTGCGAATTTCTAGAGATTGGGTGGGGGACAGATGGATTGATATCGAGGCTAAGCCGGATATTCTTTCAGCCTTAACTTCTTCTGTTGCCCTGGATTCTAAGATTTCAGCATCATCAACTATGATCAAAGAAGTCAAGATTGGTGATGTTACTGGGTCAGATGCTGACACGACTACTGCCATTGAAGTCATTTGTGATGAAGGGAAACTCAACTGTGCCATGTCCGGTTCTGATGGCCTTGCAGAAGACGTAGACCCTGCTGATGACAAGAATCCATCGCCATTAATACCTGAAAGCAATGAAGATGATGATTACTACAAAATCAATGACATTCGCAATCATGAAGGTGATGTTGGGGGTAGTGATGATAATGATGAGATTGACGATGATGATGTGGAAGATGAAGTGCGAAGTGATGATGACAATGTGCTAGATATGGATGCATCAGAAACTTCTGCACAAAATTGTAAGTTGATGGAGATTATGGAAGTGGTAGCATGACAGATGATGCTGTTTCTTAGGAGAATAATGGAGAACTCCATTTGGCGTAGGAAATATTTGGCAGTAGCTGTGTCATTTGCGTAAAGTCACGGAAGCATTATGTCCCAGTTTTGTAAATATTAACAGGTGTCTTGATCGCTGCTCTAGCGTATGTATTGTAGTGGGTTTAGGGTTACTAAGGTCTCAGTTTCAACTAATTGTTTTCGAAGTCTAGATATAGATCTTGGCATATGGTCCTCTTTTGTAGAGGGGCCTTAGAATGCGTCGTGCGGGGTGTATCCACGGTTAGAACCCCCGTCCTTCTGTTAGCGCTGGATGGCAATGTATGATCACTCATATCTTGTACCAGAAGTTGTTTCCTCTTGATCTTCAAGTCATAATTCCTTCGTACGGCTGAAAGCTTGTGTGATAGTTTACAGACTTTGTCATGCCCTAGATTGCTCCTTCGGTTCAATCAACGTTTTGCCAAAGGTTCAGCGTGGGGATCGAAAGAAGCCATTGGTTCAATCCTTTTTCTTGGGGCCCGACTTTCATTCCTCATTATCTGAGGTAAATTCCTTTACTCTCTGTGGTTCACTTTTTAATATGTTGTCTGCTTTTAATCCAAAATAAGAGTAGGTAACAATTGATCGGACCTTGCACCGCTGATATTCTCCTTTTTCCTTGAGCATAACTCCACTGAGCGTATCTTGTCTACTACACTGTATATATATGGCCAGTGGCCGCTTGGGCCACCGGAAAAACACACCCACTTACCTTTACATCAGCATTAACCTAATCATATAAACAAGAATGTGGGAGAGGGAAGGAAGGAACTCAAAATCGCCCGTGTTGCTGCTCAAGGCCACGCACTCGAAGGAAGGCCCTGAAGAATTTCAGAGTCTAAGCCATCGATCTCCTTGAATAAATTTCTTATCCAGGAACTGTTGCGCTTCCTCGTGACTGAAAGTTTTCGACCACGGCACTCGTCCCCTTTTGTCAGCTCCTCTGCCTCTGCATTGGTACTCCCCGAACACTGCGGTCCTATACAAAAGAACAGTCGGTTTCAGAATCATTAGTCCTCAAAACATTCAGTAAAAACGACTCAGGACCTTGTAACTGTTTTGACATGGATTAGAAGGATAAATTTACTTTTGCCTGTTAGGGTGGTTCCAGTCGCTCCATCCGGGAGGAGTTATGATGTTATCCATGTAACAGTAGGAGTAGACTGCTCTCGAATAGTCTCCCCATGCTCTCCCCAAGTAGATGTTGCCGGTTCCGTTAATGACACAATTGACAAAAGAAAACCCCGAACTGTCGCTCGGTGAATCCCTGTGATGAGCTGCGATCGCCCCGAAATTCGTTGCTGTCGAGTGAATGACGCACTCCTGGCACATTTCAATCGAGTTCAGAATCCTATCCGGCCAGAAAAGATCCAGTCGAAATCGATTTCTCTACATGCGGCAAAAAAAAAAACCAAGATTTCCCTGAAAATCTATAGTACCTCGTGGAGCGATGTTGATCTGCCAAAGATGAAGTCCACACTTCCCTGGATATAACACTGATAGAAGTAATGCGAGCCAGTGTCATCTAGGAGTGTGTCCTGCGTCCCCAGCACCCTGACCCTGTAGAACATGGCTTTATCTCCTGAGACTCTCAGAGCCACTGCTTGCATTCCAGAACCCCCCGGGACCGCAACCACTGTATTCTGTCACCACCCCAACCCCATCAAACCCATGACCACCCAATAAAGCTTATGTTTCAGTTTTCTCTTCTTTTTTTTGTTTTTTTGTTTTTTTTCCAGTTTTACACTTCCCTTTTTTGGTATTATTACCTCGAAGGTGAGTCCAGCTGCACAAAAGAAATCGGATTCTACAGTCACGGAGGCTGATCTGTAGGTTCCCAGTTCACAGCCATCCGCGTCTTTGTCAGAAGCTTTGTCGTGCCAAGAGATTATGGTTTTTGAGTTTTGATCTTCGTCTCCGATGAAGGAAATGTATGGCTTGGAACTTGGCACATGGACCTTCTCCCTGCACAAGACATAAATTCTCAGTTGCATCTTCATTCTTAAACTGAGACTGAGAGAGAGAGAGAGAGAGAGAGAGAGAGAGAGAGAGAGAGAGCATTCCTTTGTCCCACGTAACCTCCCATTACTCCCACGTAACAGCTATTTTCTTTTTCAGGGAAAAAAATGATTATGCTCACACAAACCGCCAACTTTTTAAGTAATTCGTCCGTTACTGATTGAAAAGCAGAACTAAGCAAGAGCTCAGGCATGACCTGGAAGAAGAAGAAACCGATGAATTCACCAGAAAAAGATGTGATTTTTTGCAGTGGACGTGCGTAGGCCTTTCGAGATTCTATCGGGGTGCTTCTTTTTTCTTCATTTGGGTTGACGCAATTTTGGTAAGAGTCACAGGTAATTACAGTGAACGTGTCCAAACCTGTAAGTTCCTGGAAGAACGAGAATTTTCACTCTCTGCGAGTTGTTCTCTGGAACCATGTCGACCGCACCTTGAACCGTGACGGAATCGCCACGGCCGTTCTTGTCGACGATGATCACTCCGCTTTGATTAGACCGACCTTTTCTCGAATACAGCTCCTCTCGGATCACGTCTTCGTACTCGCGCTCGTTCACTCTCACATCATCCCAACTGATGAAATCCTTCTGTGCCACGATGCACATCACCTCAACCTCGCTCAGAACACTCAGAATCATGACAACGCCCAAGAGAGCCGCCGATGTCAGATCCATCGTCACACACCCGGGTCTCGAAACTGCTTCCACTCGGCGGATCACAGTAAGTTCCTTTCAAGATTCAGTTTTGTCTCCAAACCCACCGAAAGCACAGGCTTTTAAAGCATCCTCATTCGACTGATGGGTTCCTGATTTTTCCTTTTCCAGTTAAAAAGAACTTCAAGGGTCTCCGTGGTTTTCCGTCAGTTGAAAAGGAGGAGGAATGCGAAACAGGTGAGGACAATAAATATGGGAGCGTGCAGGTGAAGTGTCTGTTCCGCCAACGTACGTTTATGGCAAGGCGTAGGCAAGAACATATCGCATGTCATGCAAGAGCGTCAGAACGTTAATCAATTATGCAGGAAAAAAAAAAAAAAAAAAGAAGGCGCGAGGAAAGTACAAAGATGGGGGGAGGGCAGTGTTCGAAAAACCCATGCACCGAATAAAGCGAAACAGACAGTTATGGTCCGATCATCACTCGTGGAAAAAAGGGGACAGTCATGAGAGTCGTGCTCGATGGAAGTTTGGGGAATTTCAAAATGATGGGGTTGCTTAAGAACTGGGAAGAAGTTGAGAATGCCAGTAATGAAAATGGAGGGAGTGGTTTGTTGATGAGTAGTTGGAGGACATGGGGGGAAAAGGCAATAGTTACATGTGCTTCTTCTTCTAGAGGCGAAACTGAAAGATGGCAGGAGCCGAATTTCAAATGTGATTGAAAATGGGAGGTTAAACTCGTGCTTGAGGTGAAATGAATCTGAGTCTTTAGGTTGGGATCGGATGGGGGAGCTCCGCACACACGAGTTTAGTGCGGCAGTATTGTCCAATGCCTGCATTTGCGGCGAGGGAGCAGAAGCTTCCATGGGAGATTTTGCTGTGCAGTGGTTATTGTCAAGCGACGGATCGAATGACAAGGATTGTTTTTGGTACTTTGCTACAAATGAAATATGAAAAACTGATTGGCTCTGTGAAGCTGTGATATCATGTCAGTATAACGGTGGAGAGGTTTTCAAAGCAAAATGTTGTGAGGAATTATTCAAGATAACTGCTGAAACTTGAATCTTCTAATAAACTTTTTGGAAGCACCTCAAAGCATTGTTGAGGACAGCATGGATAATGTACACAATGACAATCTAGAGTATTCTCGTAAAATGAGAAATATATTGTATTCTAAAGATTTCTCTTCAAACTATAAAGACTGGATTTGAGGTCAATAATTATAATCAGAGGGACTCTTGTAACAATAGTCCCCTTTGCTCATTTGCGTCGACTTAGATATACAATCACAAATTTAGAGCTTTTCTTTAGTTTATCTTTAGAGTTTTAGCTATTTTGTGTGTGATATGAGTGTGACTCACTTGTAAGAAATTTTGAACCGCATGATTAAGGGAACGCTATATCAACTAGCCAATTCCTAGGGCAGCATGGATAACGAAATTAGCCAATTTCTAGGGTTGCATGGGTAACGGAATGCTACGTTAACTAGTCGGGATATTAGCACATGACTTGATTTTATGACATTTATAAAAATGCTAGATCATTAACATAAGAAAAAAATGAGTGTTAAAATAAGGATTTTCTTTTGTTCTAGTGGGACATTAGCATATGACTTCATTTTATGACATTTATAAAAAGACATAAAAAAATGAGTATTAAAATAAAGATTTTATTTTGTTCGTGCAAGAACCTATAGCATTATTTCAAATATATATACAATTGCATAGTGATTAGTGATTATATAGAATGAGCAATATAGATACCAAATATACATATCAAGTAAATATGATAAAATTATGGATAATGACCTTGTTCTGTATCACATATGTGATCAAGATCCTAATCATAGAGTGATTCCAAAAATATATATAGAGAATTGTTAGGTGATTAGTGATTATATAGAATGAAAAATAAAAATATCAAAGATAACAATAAAAATCAATAATGATTTTTTCACTTTCATTTCAAATCCACTCTTAATTACTTATACCAGCTTGTAATCACGTATGTATGGGATGATGCAACTCTTTTTATTGTATAATATTTTAATTTTTTTTTTAAACTCGAAATTGGAGCAGCGATTTCCTCAATCTCGTGTCCAATTCGCTTCAAAAGAGAGTCTACGAGAGTGGTGCGCGTGACAAACAATGGAGCATGCTTTGGAAAAAATTCATTTTGGGCCGGCGAATAAGCCCAATTCACTCGGTATATTCAAATCCGAAACCCATGGGCCTATCTTGAGTTGGACCCACCGTCCAAGTCCAGAAACCATTTCTCTCTCATCACTCAGAAAGTGTGGATAACACCGGCAAGAGAGAAGCGAGAAGGTCTGAGAGCCTGAACAAGAACCAGAAGAAGATCATCCCATCTCCTTCGTCGCACGGATTCGGGAAAAATGGCTTCATCTTCAATCTCCGCGGCGTTATTCTCTTCCCTACCCGTCCCCAATTCGCACACGGTTTGCCAGAAACTCAAGCCCTCCTGTGCGTCCTTGCCCTCTGCAGCGACGGCGTTGAGGCTCAAGCTTCTGCAAAGCTCGCGGACGGCGACGAGGGTCCCGGCGGCTCCTGAAGCTCTGGACGCGCAAGAGACTCTCGATGGAGCCGATTCCGGCACGGTCGAGGTTCGTTCGCTCCCTCATCCTTTTTCGAGGTCGCGTTTGTGTTTTTCTGTTTGGTTGCGAGGTGGGAAGTGGAATGAAGACAGCGATTGCGTTGCTTTCTTGAACTGGAATCTCTGTGGTGTTCGAGGTTTTGTTGCGGTGTTTTGATTGGTCTTTCCTTATTGAAGGACAAGTGGATGAAGTGTTGCTGTTTTCTGGTGTATGAGAACTTCAAGCATTGTTTTCGTGTGAAATTCATGGAGAGAGAGTATGTAGAAGGTGGTAATTTGTCGGAGCAAATAGGTTTCGGAGACACCAAGGCAACTGGATAATACCTCCTTACATTCGTTAGTGGAGTTAAAAGATAGAGTTTGATGTCTCTGCTCTCTTTATTTTCCCTGAATCCGATACCAGGTTGTTTAGGCCTTTTTCTCGGCATTGATGGTTTAAGAGTCGATAACGATGCGGGGGCATCTTTTTCCATATTTCATTGCTGCTGTTTGTATTTCGTCGAGGAGAAGATTTTTAGGTGTGGAGCTTAGTAATTTCATGGTGAGAGCCAAATGACTAGACCTCCTTCTTCCCTCACTATCCATATGCTCAAGATTCAGTCATGCTTCCTGTCATATGACTGTCGAGTTGAATCATGAGACGACCATGTTAAGAAAGTCTGGCATCTTATGGAAACAAAATATTTGCCCACACATTGCAGAAAGAATAAACTCTTGTAGTGAAAATTGGATGGTGTGCTTGTCATTGGTGGAAGACTTATTGCGTAGTTTTGTTTGCCACTGTCCTTGTTTGCAAGAGTATAATTTTCTTTTGATGTTTCTCAGATGGCTCCAAAGCAGAAAATCAGGATAAAGCTTCGATCTTATTGGGTGCCCTTAATAGAGGACTCCTGCAAGCAGATAATGGATGCTGCTAGGTCTACGAATGCGAAAACTATGGGTCCCGTGCCATTGCCGACCAAGAAGAGAATCTACTGTGTGCTCAAGTCACCCATGTGCACAAGGACGCTAGGTTCCATTTTGAAATTAGAACCCACCAGCGCCTAATTGATATCCTATATCCAACTGCACAAACAATAGATTCTCTCATGCAACTTGACCTTCCTGCCGGAGTAGATGTTGAGGTCAAGCTCTGAAGAAGCACCGCTCTGGGTCAGTCATGGTATCTTCACAGACTTGAGGTTTCTTTTGTTTTTAGCATAGCTGTTTTGTTGGTTGATTGCTTCTCTTCGCGAGTCACTGAACAACGGGAGAAATGTAATCTGCCTTATCTTGGCTGTAAGTTAAAGATATGTACCTATTATTTTGTGACCAGCTCATGATTTTTCTTAGCACAAGATTGATAGAAGAAAGCATTGCAATGATCTCAATCATAATGTGATGGCGACATCGAAGTGCTAGAGCAATGTGCAGAGGTCAAATTTGGATTCTTAACCAGAGAGAATTTCCTAGATTCATCATAAGTCCTTGTCATTGGATAGACACGACTTGAAAAAGATTATCTGGAAAATGGGGCTCTGCGCTTATGAATTCTTTTAGTGGTAATTTGTTTGATTGATTAAACTTTTGCTGCTGGTTCCGAGAACTTGAAACCTGGCCACTTTCTTCTGGGTTTAGTGCAACCTGCTTGAAATCTAAGGTATCAAATGGAACTTTTAACCGTCTGATGATAGTTCACTGGACAATACCTTTGCCTGGCTTGTGGTGGGTTCCCCCAATTCTAGTTATGAGCAGTGCGATGGCACAAGCTCTCATATCGTGTAAGAACAATTGTCTCAGGTGGGCTTCAGATATCAGTAGTGCCGACCAATAGTTTCTCTATCCTTGTATCCTTTCCTATGATTGCTGCCTTCAGCAGTTACCAAGCAAAATTAGCAGAGTAGTCCAGAGAATTCACTGAACTAGATAGATGCTGGAGTTAAAATGGGAATGACCATCCTTTGGAAGACGGAGCGAAGAGCTGAGCAGGGTCATTTCTAGATTGTCATGTCTACCTCCCACTTTACTTAGCAGAGTCGTTTCTAAATTCTGATGTCTACCTTCCGCTCTACTTAATTCGACGATTTTTCAGGCTTGTGATTCACTAGCAACGTATAAAAAGTTACTGACAAGTAATACGAAATTACTGACCTCCTGTTATGCAATCTGAAGAGAGTGCATTTCACATCAAACTCATATCGAGTGATCGTCACCTAATGCGATATACTTAAACCCATTCTGATGTCGACGAGACTTCGAAATTCTAACGTCGCCTGATTGCAACGTCGCCTGATTGCAAGGATTACGGATAAACAGCATGTAGGAGAAATTCTAAGTTGGGTTGCTGGGCGAGGGAAAACTCGAGTCGGGTTTGGACTCAAGGATTCTTTTTTGACAGCTTTCATATTTTCCAAAGTGAAAGCCCAATTCTCCCAAGTTAAAAGTCTACGTTTGGTTTAGCTTTCGGAAGAGACTTTCGGCTTCCAAAGTCCCATGGGAAAATGCTGAACTGTTTGACAATAACTTGGAAGGAAGTTTCGGTTGAAAGCCAAGCATTAGAAATACTGAAAGTCCAATACTAATAGGGACTAGTTTTGTACTTTTAGCATTTGAATGCTAAAATTATTTTTTTCTTTCAAAACTATTTCCACCAATTCTTCATATTTCCAATTTTGTCCTTGATTAAATCTTTTATATATATATATATAATATATATATATATATATATAAAAGACAACCCTTCATTGATGGGTGAGGGTCACGCGACTTTCGGCAACCCTTGGCTAGGTCGCGGGATCCTCCTTGGAGGTCGCCCAAACGAGGTCGCTCGACCTCGAGCGATGTCAACTAACGGCCACCAACACTAGATCTAGCTCACTGGCGGCCATAACCCTTAAAGGGTTTGGTTCAATTTTTTTTAAATAATAAAATAAATAAATAAATACCCAAAACCTATTGCGAAAGTTTTTTTTACCAAATACATATTCAACTCAAAATAAATTTATAAAAAAGTTTTACCAAACATAATTTACATTTCTCCGAGTAGTTTTGGATTTTCAGCATTTATTACACTCAAAGCTCATTTGCAAAATTGAACCAAATGCACCCATAATAAATACATCCATCCGATTCATGTTCGATCTCTTTCCCAGGTCAGTTCACGAGAATGGCGTTCCCCCGCAAATTTCCCAACCCGAGCTCCTAGTTCTTCGATGGCCTAACTCTTGACTAAACTGAAATCGGGGAGAGACTCGGAGGAAAATTTCATCCCGACCCGTGTCCGGTCATTGTCGGGTTCCTCCAAATTGAGGGAGGATATCAAGGAAAACGCACTGAAAGGACCCAAACATTCACATGAGCTTCAGATGATGTTTCGAACGATGGATCAACTGAAGTTTACAACTGCATTTCCACTCCCTTTCTTCCCATCGAGGTTCCTTCTACTCCTCTTTCGCATTCACACGGCGCGAGAAGCGGTCAAAAGTCAAACGTTCGTGATTTTCCTCCCCATTAACAATGATAAAAGTACAAATCAATCTCACCTTCTCCATCGTCATTTTCTTCGATTCGCTACCTTCGTTTTCAAGTCTAAAAGGGATTGGGGAGCACGTCATCGTGCTCGACAAGCTTTCGATTCGTCGTCGGATAATGGAAGTAGAATATTCGAGGAGGAGGAGGAGAATATGATGCCGACACGTGATGGGCCGCCATAGGATCCGAGGATCTATTTAACATTAGTTTGAAAACAATATTATCCTTGTATAAAATAAAACGCAAACTGCAAAATAACTCGTCATATATTGAATTCGACGCGACCGATTTGACGATGGACGATGCTTTTTAGGATTTTTCGTTGCCTTAGGCAGCGCCCGTATCGGCATGCTCTTCAGCATCTCGAAGGGGCGACCCTTGGTTCATCTCAAGTGCGAAAGAGACGACTTGGCATCGGTCCTTCTCCATCGTACTTACTCACTAGTGCCATGAGCTTTTCATGAGCGACGGTCGAAAAAGCTCATTCGAATTTGTCAACTCGTTAGACTCTTTCTGTTCTTGAATTGACATGGTTTGATTAGTTGAGGTGATTGTGTGATATGTGATTATATGAACAAATTCTTCCTATTCGAATCCCCGCATTCATAAGCTTTATCCATCCAGATCTTTTCGATCGAGTGGATTATGGGTGGGGTCAATATCATCCAACGAGTCAAATGCATCGGTTGCTTTTGCACCGAAGACAATAACATCTCCAAAAACATGAAGCCTATAAAAAAAAGTTGATTTTGTATTTTTTTTTAGAGTGTTAATGCTTGAATTACACATCATAATCAAACTTTATTTATTTCGTGAAAAATGAAAGTTTGCAAAATATATATACTTTAAACCATTTTTGTATACTTAAAAATTTCACTATCGACGGCAATTTATATTTAAACATCTTAATGAATGATGAAGGTATTTTTCGTTTGTTTATCTTAATTAGAAATATAAATGATCATTTGTAAAAAAAAATTTTTTATATTATTTATTTTTCATAAAACAAACGGAGTTTAAATAAGTTGTCACACTGTGCATGATAACTTTCATTTTTCATGCAACATAAGAAATTAAAAGTAAAATATATAATTCTAACAGGACAAAAAATTAAATTAATCGACATTAATTTTTTTACCCCTACATGAATTCTTTTCTAGAAAAAGGAAACACCAAATGGGCATTTTTCTATTTTTTTCACTAACTAAAAAGCAATTGTTCATTCATTCTATATTGCTTCAAATAGAGTGCAAGGATGAATCGGTTATCACAATGTTGGATGGATAATATAAGGTATTTGATTAAGACAGGAAGCGTCGTCTTTTTTTTCTTTTTTTCTTTTTTTTTTAAGACAGGAAGCATCCTTAAGAGGCGCGCTTTTGACCAATCTCTGCGAGTCAATCCTCGTGAATACGGGAGGGGGACATTGACGTGTGCATATAGGTCAGCATCCCGCATCGCTCGGCAATACATAAAAAGGACAGCGATTGTCCAAGTCGAGTTGAATCGCGTGGAAGTTTAACGTTTCCTCGCTGTACAAGGTTTTTTTTGTTGTCTGAAAAATTATTTTTAAAAAATCGCTGGATCTATTTTACGACATAATTGTTGCACGCGTTTGCTTCCGTTGGCCGGGGGCATTACTTTAATCACTTTGATTATTTAATCTAATTATTGAGGCCAAAGTAAACTTGGATCGTCATTACCCAAATATTTATATATTTTTTATTCTATTGTATATATTTTGTTGCCTGTTAAATCTTTCCCTTTCATTAGAAGTCCAAGAAAACGAAAAAGTTCTAGAGTTCCTCCTTAGTTTTCTTCCACCCTTTTCCAATTCCATCTGAGTTACTTTCGAACATCAAGCTTGACTGAACAAGACCAAATTCACTAGAAACATCTCTTACCTCACATTTTTGATAGGCATGATGTCATAATAGATGGTTAGTAGGGACTTTTCCGGGACTGATACAATCTAATGATTTATATGAAATGGATTGACGTGAGCAAGAAACACTCAAAATAGTTATAGAATACATGAGAGCATCAGAAAAAGCATATACCCCCGGAATAAGGCTAGAACCACTAACTTACTAATGGGGAAAAAGGAAAATGAAAGTTAGAAATCTTGATATTTGATTAGGTTGGGTACATAAAATATGATATGTTGAATTTGTTTCTTAACATCAAAGATATTTACTCATTTAAGTAAGGCTGCATATTGTTAAGTAGACGATTGTAGAAGCTTTATATTTTTAAATTCACTAATGTTTTGAAAATTATGTGTAGGGGTGGTCGGTTCCCAGTCCGATCCGGTCCAGTTCTTAGTTGAAATTGAGAATTAAACCGGGAGGACAAGTTCCTATTTTTTGGGATCGGAATTGACAACTTAGTAAAAAAAAAAAATTTCAAAAACTAGAATTATTATTATTATTTTAGGGTTTATTGCATTTTTTAAGAAATTAAAAATATATTTTTAAATAAACAATAGTCAGTCCAGCTCCACCTTGGAACCGAGAACTGAGAACCTAATTGAAAATCACCGGTTCCATAAGAGAGTTGGACCGATGCCCCCGAGAATTGGACTAGACTAGCTAGTCTAGTTCGATTTAGGTGGTTCGATGTAATCCCCCTAATTATGTGCAATCGATACTTTCAAGATTGAATTATTTTCAAGGCACGAGTTGTGGTTGATGTGGACACCACTCGATATGATTAATGTTTGAAGTTTCCATATGATTCAAAATGAGAAAACTATAAAAAAAAAAAATCTATTGAACTTGTATCAATTCAGTGTTAAATCTTTCAATTTGACCAATTTAGTCATGAATTTTTTAATTGTGTTAATTTTGTCCTAAAACTCTTTTGATGACTTGTCCGTTTTCAGTCATTTCAGTCAATTTTGATTGAAAATCGCTTTAGTCAATGCGGACCATGTTATGTCCGCACGATCAATGCTGATATAAATATATATATTTTTAAAACTTTATGAAAAGAAAAGAAGGAAAAAAAAGATAATAAAAAAAGTTTCAGAAATTCAACAAAGATTTAAAAATTATAAAAATTATTTACGCAGGCATAGGTTGTGGCACATAGGAGATCGGTGTTGACTTGACTATTATGTTAAACGATGTTTAGTCAAAATTGGTTAGAAATGCGAAATTGATAAATACTGGATGAATTGTCAAAATATGTAAGAGTAAATTGCTCAAAATTAAAATATTTAAAACTTAATTGGTGAAAGTGTAATATCTTTAAGTTTTTATTTTATTTTATAATTTCGGGCGACTCAGGACTGTGCTCGAGTCAAGTTTGAGCCGACACGTGGGCCCTCCGTCTGATCAAAATGACCGGTCCACAGAGGAGCAACTACAGAGCTTCTCGATCGAAATTACGTAAGGCGTTACATAAACATAGGAGGCTCCCGCTGCAATAATTGAGCCCCAGATTCACGGTGGGTGGGAGGACGGTCAAACGCGCTTTCTCTTTTCGATTCCTCCTCTCTCGTTCGCACACGCGATCCCGCGAGTGGAGGAGCGACACGTCAGCGGGAGCTTCACCCACGGGACCAGCCGGTCGCCGTCGTTTGCTGCATGGTTCCACGTCGTTTGACCGGACGGGGACGAGCGGAGGTGCCGCTTTGGGGTCCGGCATAATCGGGTCGGCCCCCCCCACGTGTTGTCCTGCCCGGTTGATGGATGACGCGCCGCCTTTGGCTTTTACCTCCCCTGCTCTTTCCTCTTTGCTTCTTTTTATTTTAATTTTCTTTTTCGCTTTTAGAGAAAATTGAAGGGATATGTTAAATTCTCTTTCACAGCATCGATTGAATTGAATAAATTTAAATGGAGCTACAAAAATTGTAAATGACAAAAGCACGAATCAACTCACTTCAGCTCTGTTATTAATATAACAAGGGTTTGTTTAGTTTCGCAAATTAATAGTTTGTCGAAAATAATTATCGACGGAAAGTCATTTACAATTAAAATCAGTAAAATGAATTCCCTAACCTAAAAAAAGGAAGTATTTTAATTTATTATGAATTTTCTCTGAAATATACATCTCCTAAAATTACGGCTATTTTCCTATTGCAGTCTCATCCTCTATTTTACCTAGACGATGCAAAAGGTGAGTTTTGTGAATACAACGTGCTGAAAATTCTAAAGATTTCGAAATATAAGAGCTCGTTGAGTGCTTCCAAATTAGGGGATGGAGGAGAAACTTGAGAATAGTTTAGAAATTACTTGAAAAAGACAATATTTCATTTTCTTGATGGTATTTCAACATCCGATCCAACCAATTGCACAGTGAATTTAAACCTGGAATTAATGTTAATGTCTGGTCTTCAGATTAATAAAAGGGAAAAAAAGAGGAAATTTCTCAATCTAATGAAAAAGTCAAACGTGCAAGAAGGTTCTCCGAGGAGGGAGCGAGTGCATGATTATCGAATGAGTACATTAAAAGTCAAAAGCCAATCTAATGAAATACACACGGTTTGGTCATTGTACACTTTTTTTTCTATTTGGATTATCAAGGGCCTTTTTATTTTATTTTGAAAAATATGAGGCATAGAATTTATTCAGTGTCACGCTGATTTTTCGATTTTTTTTATTTCAAATTCCGTAAACTTTTATTTATTTTCGAAGCATAAAACTTGTGGTGGGAACAATGTTGCCTTCGAGAAAAAAGAAAGACGTGGAATTGTATGTTCAACTAGTTCGATAGAGACCACACCAAATAAAAAAAAATGGTTTGATAGAGAACCAAATCCAATTCCATTGTATGATCCATCCATTGAAAGAGCAAATGACATTTCTTATATATATATAAATTATTGGAAAGGAGATAAAATTTCCATGATCGATCTCTATGCATGCCAAAGAAAGATCTTGACATTTCCACTACTGCTAAGGAAATACCCTTAGTCAAAGTTATATTGCTGGCTTGGTGCTAATATGACTTTTTCTTAAAAAGAGAATGGATTATTTACATTTTGCATGAAAATAAACGTAGGAAATGATTTTCCATATCGCAATGCTTCTTTTGCATATTGGTTATGTGCATTTGAATTTTCAAAAAAAATCACTTAATTTTCAAAGAAATTGAAGTTGTCAAATCGAAATTCAAGTAACTATTTGGTCTTTATCGCTATCCTCAACTGACTTGTTGCCAATGATCGATCTTTATTACCTCCGACCATTGTAGGCCTGATAACATCGTTATGTTCTCAACTCAAATTCCATTATTGTTTAAAGATAAAAAGAGATGAGAAAAAAGGTAACTTCGTAACGGTCGTGACCCCATTTATTTTGCATCCATTTTAATAATGGAAATCCTTTACGCAGGCAAATATTAAATTCCTTTGGATGTAAATTACTGAATTTAATCTTGCCAAGAAATTCCAGAGCTTCCTTGGATATGACATCATGATATCTATTCCGACCGCTATAAAAACACGACGTTCTTTGATTTCCCACCACCACCACCACCAGCATCAGCGCCGAGCCCCACGGCCGTCCTCATAGTCATCATCGTCTCCTCAATCGTCTCTCTCGGACATCGCCAACCCTGAACGTAGAGCCCTTCACAACTTCATAGATTTCTCAAAATTCCGATGGCCGCTTGCATAGACACTTCCCGGAGAGAAAGTTGCCAGCTTTCCCGCGACCCAAACAGGTCCCAGGGCGACGATCTTTCGCGTAAGCTCGCGAAATGCTGCCGACCCAGTATCTGCGATCGCGTTTCCTCGATGATAGCCACGTGCCAGAACCGTGGGAAAGTCGCGTCCTCGTCCGCGTCCGTCGAAGTTCTCGATGCAAGGGAAGGTGAAGACGATTTGTGGCCTCAGATGCAAGAAGAGGCTCTTTCCGATGCCTGCCAAGAACCCATCTTGTGCAGTTACTATCAGAACTTGATTCTGTGTCATAACTCGTTGGAAAGTGCTCTGGCGAATCACCTCTCTGTTAAATTGAGCAATTCAAGCATCTGTACTGGAACCCTCTTCGATCTTTTCAAGGGTGTCTTTGACGATGACCCTAAAATCATGAGTGCTGTCAAGGCTGATTTGAGAGCAGTGAAGCAGAGGGACCCGGCCTGCAAGACTTACATCCATTGCTTTCTCAACTTTAAAGGGTTTTTGGCATGCCAATCCCATAGAGTGGCTCATAAACTGTGGTCACAAGGAAGGGAGAGTCTAGCATTCTTGTTGCAGAACAGGGTCTCCGAGGTGTTTGGAGTGGACATCCATCCCGGCGCGAGGATGGGGCAGGGGATACTGATCGATCATGCCACTGGAGTGGTGGTCGGCGAGACTGCAGTGATTGGGAACGATGTGTCCATTTTGCATAATGTGACTTTGGGAGGCACTGGTAAAGTCTCCGGTGATAGGCACCCCAAGATTGGGGATGGGGTCTTGATAGGCGCAGGGACTTGCATTGTCGGGAACATTAGGATTGGTGATGGAGCTAAGATTGGCGCGGGGTCAGTTGTGTTGAAGGATGTGCCGCCCAGAACAACTGCCGTCGGTAACCCAGTAAGGTTGGTTGGAGGGAAAGAGAATCCAATTGAGCTCAAGAAGTTGCCCAGCTTCACCATGGACCAAACTTCACATATTTCTGAATGGTCTGACTACGTCATATAAAAGACTACTTACTCCGTTAAATTTTGTTCCGTTCGTTTATTCTGGTCAGTTCAGTTCGGGTGGAGTGTTCTGTTAGTGGTATTAAGAGAGAACTGAAGTTCTCCTGCTCAACCATGGAAACCACCTTGCTGTTGTATCACAAACATAAATGTTTTGTCTTGCTCGCTGCTATTGCTTACATGTGTTGGAGCAGAAACCATCTACTTGGTTTTGTGTATATTAATTGAGACATTCTCTCAGGAGCTGATAAACTATTTTCTTTCCCCATTATAATGGCAAATCAATGTTTGATGGGTTTCTATGGTTTATTACTGATTATTATGAAAGAAAATGGCTATGGCCGAACCATTTTCTAGCTTCTTTGCCCAAGAAATTGCTTGTTTTGACTCCTAGATTGCTTCAACCGCTGTTGGCTGTTATCATTATGTGCATCGTGCATCATACTTTCCCGACAGGCATCTGTTCTAAAGATACATTTTTGTCTCACATGTCAATAGTTAAAATCTGGAATTGGTGTTTCAAAGTTGGAATCCTTGGCATTACTCCGATGCTCTGTTCAAAGGCTAGTGGTTAGGGGTGTGATTTGCGTAGGAGTAGTTTTGTTGGAAATTAAAAGGGCACTAGGGGATGAGTTTCTTGTTTTAAGCCAAGAAGGAAAAGATTCAGGAAAGTCAGAAACAGAAGATCACTAAGAGGATTAAACCGAGTTGTCATTGTCATCAATTTAGCATGTGGCTTGCAAGGATGGATTGGAGTATCCTTAAAAGAGGACTAAACTGAGTTGTCATTGTCATCAACTTGAGCAATGACTCGTTCTTTGGGAAATTCACAGATGAACTCTGGATGCTAAGTCAGAGATTTACCTTGTATCAATATTGGTATAGTGCTCTTGGATAGCTAGAGTTTGTAATGTAGCTGCTGGTTTTTGTGAATGGGATTGTAACTGAAAAATCAGGGTGGAGCTTTTGATTTTTCCACCTCTCTTTCTTTGTGCACTGTAATTGACAAACATCCGTTGGAATGGAACTTTCTTACCAGAAACATAGAAGGGAAAGAAAACCTTGTTGCTGAAATTCTCCCTGGTTAACCGTGAGCTCATGTTGGCTTTACGGATGGCAGCATAACCATGTATCGCATCAAAAAACATGTGAATCTTTACCCTTTGTATGTGTTGATGGGCTGATACATCAAACATGGACGCATGAGCTAGACCTGTTGAATGTGTCGACGAGCTGATTCCATGTTTGTCAAATTCAAAGTGCTTGCAGTTTGCTGTGTGCTAATTGGAAGACCGTAGTAGTCATGAGCATGCGTCAATACTGACTGGTTCTCCTATGTATCTGGCCTCGAGCATTCACTCAAGCTCTGAAATCATATATCTCTACTAAGAGGAGGATGGTCCCTATCAATCTTTTCAAAGTGAAATGAAAAAGAAAAACCAAAATATTTTCAGACTTTGTTCTTCATGATGGTCATATGTGCTTAGTGCCCGAAAAAGAAAAAGAAATAGTTATATGTGCTAGATCATACAAGCACAGTGTCTGAATGTATAGGAGAGACATTTGTCACTTCAGTAATAAACTGGTAGAAAAGACAGGTTATGCTGAGCCGTATCGGCTTTTCACGTTTTGAAGAATTTCCCGTATTGACTAAACAGCTTCTGCCTCCTGATGTTCATAAACTAATGTTGGACAATGCTGAATTATATTAATCTGGTGAAGCCATTGAAAGCAGACCATAGAGAGTGCCGAATACATAATTAATCAGTTAGCATAATGAAGAAGACAGGACCCTACTATATCACAGAAGGCTCTTTTGAAATTGGCAACCTAAAAAATTTGAAGGTTTTTAATTTACATGCCTCCGAATTTGCAGGTTCAATCCCTTCGTCGCTTGGGAAACTCTCACGAATGAGTGTTTTGGATTTCTCTCGCTAGTAAACCTCAAAGAGCTCAGTACTGGACCTTTCTGCTAGTGGCTTTAATGGCACTCTTACCCTTTCATTTTGTGGTGATCTTTTCCTGATCATGGACGGCTTGCGTCAATTATATGTTTCCGAATCTTACATCACTGAACTTGACATCTTGCAATCTTCAAGAGTTTCCAAATATCTTGTCAACTCTCAATTCGAGGTTGAAGGTCTTTGATGTTTTGCGCAACCTCACCCAGGGTGAGATTCCTGGGGGATTATGGGAGGCTGGGAAGGATACACTGGAACATGAAAGATCTTTTTGATAACTTTTTAACAGGAGAAGTTCAAGGATAGATTTTATGAAGGAAAGTGAAAAGTATCAACCTCGGGTAATTAGCTTGGAGAGGTTCCTTCTCAAATTTGCAACGTGAGTTCTTATGATTTTAGTTTTATTGCATAACAAATTGGCAGAATCCCCAACGTACAGGAAATTTGATCAAGCTTCAGTGGTTGGACTTGAGCAATAACAATCTCGAAGGGCCACAACCACTTCCGCCACCTTCTCTGTCTGTCTTACAGGTCTCGAAGCAACAGTCACACTGGAGAGATCCCTTCTACGATCTGCAATGTAAAATCCTTATGTGGTCTGAATTTGTCGAGTAACAACTTCATCAGGATAATTCCAGAGTATCTTTGGGATATAAGCTCCCTGTTCTGGTTGGACTTCAGTTATTGTCATTTGGAAGGGCCACTACCTCTATCTATGGCCAACTGCATTAACCTTCTTCACATAGATTTTATCAACAACATGCTTGATGATGCTGCCCCCATTGGCTGCATCTCTCCTTAAGTCAGCTTGATTCGAGCTCATATATATTCCATGGAACTCTACTAGACCAGCTAAGTAAGAAATCTTCATTTCCTTTATCACATCATCCTAGCTCATAACAATCTTAATGGTCATTTGGTGGGGGATTATTCTGAAAAAGCAGGCACACTTGACTTCTCCAACAACAACTTCAGGGGGAAAATTCTGACTCCACCAGCCTCTGCTAAATTTTTTTTTCTTTGGAGCAATAAGTATGAGGGCAAGATCCCATTTTCATAACAGGACGGCACTTTTAGCCCTCCTCTTGTCTAATACCAGCTTGACTGGAACAATTCCTCCTTGCCTGCTGAGTTTCAACACTAGCCTCTATGTTCTAACTCTTTGTCTCAATAACTTCCAATCAGAGGCCGACTGCCTCGATATTTTATAAATTATACGAAGCTAGAAGTCTTAGATCTTAGCTATAACCACATTGAGGATACCCAGTTGGCTGGAGACCCTCCTGGAACTGCAAGTCCTTGTCTTGAACTCCAATAACTTCCATGGTTGGATGCAGAGTTTCAATGCAAATCATTCCTTCCTGAAGCTGCAGACTCTGAACATCTCCAGGAACTCTTTCCGTGGTCCTCTTTTATTGGTTTTTCTTGGAAATTTGAGGGCTATGATGACAGCAGATGGTGAAGAAGATGGTCAGCTGTATATCGGTGACCAGTCATATCAGGATTCTGTGGAGGCTACTGTGAAGAGGATCGAAATTGTGCTGGTGAAAATTTTGAAGATTTTCACAGCCATTTACTCGTCCAACAACAAATTCCAGGGTGAGATAATTAGAAACCTTGTCTCACTCTGAGGACTAAACATCTCAGGAAATAACATCACCAGACAGATCCTGGCATCAATGGGGAATCTGGGCAATCTCGAGTGGCTAGATCTTTCTTCCAACAAGCTCACTGGAGTGATTCCAGGAGTACTGATGGACTCAACATCTCTTTCCATCTTGAACCTTCCAGAAAATTTACTCACCGGTCATTCCCCAAGGCCATCAGTTCCACACATTCAAAGGTAATTCATACACCGGTAATATAGGGCTATACAGATTTCCATTGACACATGCTTGTAAAGAGAATGAAGATTGACATCCTCCACCATCGACTTTCCTTGAGGAAGATAATTCTGACTTTGGAGATGAATTTGAATTGAAAATCATTTTGACTAGAAATGGATGTGGACTAGTATGTGGATTGTTGACGGGATATGTGGCCCTTCAAGGGAACATGAATGGTTTGTGAGAAAGATCGAAAAATCTCGCGAGGATAGAAAGCTGAAGAGAAATCTTCCTAGAATTTTATGGAAGATGAGCTAAGAAAGGAGTTCTCGTGGTGACTAATCTTCAGCTCCTTCTTTGTACATTATTTATGAGCCTTACTAATTTCCGCTTGATTATTGTTTCTTCTATCATTTTGAGGCTGGCATGTTTTCAATTTCTTATCCTTTACTAATTTTAAATGAAAAAGGACCGGCTGCTACATTTTTGCTTCCACAGATTGCAGATGTAGCAATAAGTTAGAAAAATTTGTTCCGGCCATGGGTCGCACTTAATTGTGTCCCCTCTAATGCCAGTCAAATGAATACTAAACAGAATTTCCGTTGCAAAGTTGACGGAGACTGACTTTGTGGCACATTTTATTCTGTCGACAGGCTCTACCGAAGGACTGAAAAAGGAAAAATTTGGATGGCTTGGTTAATGCTCCTGAAGGATGCAGTTGGCAAGTACATTTGCTCAATCATCCCTGGACGAGGAGGAGACATCTGTGGCTATATTGCTAAACCGAGACGCCTCTTCCCCAGGGTTGCATGTCAAGGGCTGAAGTATGTGACATCCCTGCACATATTTAAGGGACGCGAATTAAATTTTTCCCTCTGACGCTTGTTCAATAGTGTCCTGACTAAGAGGCGTTTCTTAGGAAATATCCACGACTGTTGGAGCTGAGTGACGGTAACAGGTCTCGTCTCAAAAGAATATCCCTGTTAACCCTTTCTTTCCAGTAGTGGTAGAAAAGGACGAGCTAAATGCAGTTAAAGGAAATGCTGTATTCGCTAGATGGGCACTCTGTACCTACTGAAGTTTTCGTGGTGTGTGTATTTGATATTATTGCCTTTCACAGAGAGTACTCAGTCAAAGAAAGAGAGCTGTTGAAATGGTTAAATAACCTTCCACTAAACCTGGTCAAGTGAAGCTATTGGGACCAATCCACTTACGGATTGAAGCATAATCACTTAGTGTGCCTCCTTGATGAACCCAATGCGTTGCTAAAATTTGGAAAGTCATTGTCCGGGTGCAATGCGATTGGCTTGCCCCTCATCTGACCAACGCTGTCCTCTTCCACCTATAATCTTCACGAGATTTCTTTATCGGTTTAGTGCTATACATTCTCATCTTTGCCAAGGCATAGTTGGAGATAGGTTATTGCGTTTTGAATAGTATCAACATCAATTTAGCAGGACTGTCTGAAGATAAAATCAATTGGGTCGTTGAAAAGCAAGTATCCCAATATCTGGGCAGCGAGCATTCACAATGTCACATCTTCAACAACTGTGTTGAATAAAGTAGAACATTCCCAATATGCTGAATCATTGATGCGAATTCAAAGAGTTGAAGGTCAAGAGACTTGGCAGGACATATTGGATCCTTTATTTTCTTGGCCACACCTATATGTTGCGTCTCACTAATGGGAGACTGATTAAATGCACACGAACTTGCTCATTGAATTTTATTTGATGCACTTTGCCTCAGGTTTCCTTGGAGGAACTGCTTATTCTAAATTATAGCGACAAGGCAAGTCCTTCATAAAATTTACATGATGTGCTTGTCCCTTTATGCTCTCATTTGTAGTCATTTGCTTGACTTAAATCTTTTAAATGCAGAGGAGGCGGCAACTCGACTTCCTTTTAAACCAGCATAGAAAAGATTAGTGATTTTGACATAATCTAACAATTTCTTGCTGTCCTCATCTTGTGGAAAGCTGTAAAGATACGAACAGGTATAATGTGACACTAACGTAATAGAAATGGTCGGCAAGTTCTTTTCACTCCATCTGATAATGTGAACCCATTTAAAAGATGTTGGTACCCAAAAGGTCCAATCAAAAGACCCTGCGCAGCTACAGAGGATCCTGGTCTTTCTTCCTACAATGACCTAAAAGTTTTTAATGCTAAATAACAGAAGTTCTAGAGCGAACTCTACTAAGCGGAATGTTATTGGATCATTTTTTCATATTTTATTACCTTGAGCTTTTCAAGGAAGATACTCCCAGTCAGAGACTCTAGACTCAATCTGCTATAAAGTTACTCATACATCCTTCATGTTCCTTGCAAACACAATTTTAACTAGAATTGATGGAATGCTATCAAGTCCTCCTCCTTTTCTTTTTGATATTGCATTTATCAGTTGCTTCTTCCTCGAGGCGTATATGCTCAACTGACCATAGCACTGCCCTGCTCCGCTTCAGCAGGTCAGTCTCAATAATCAACAATTCCGACTGTGGATTACTGGTGTCACTTCTTATCCAAGGACAAACTCGTGGAGGGAAAGCAGAGACTGCTGCACCTGGGATAGCGTTACCTGTGATAACGCAACAGGTAATGTCAATGAGCTTGATCTAAGTTGCATCCAACTTCAAGGACTCATCCTTCCAAACAGCAGCCTCTTCTCCCTTTCACACCTTACCTGGCTCAATCTTGCTGGCAACGATTTTAGCGGGTCTGCACTATCACCCGAGTTTGGTTGGTTTTCAAGCATGACGCATCTTGACCTTTCTTTTGCTGGGTTCATTGGGCCCGTTCCTCTTGAAATCTCCTTTCTTGCCAAACTTACTTCACTTGATTTATCTTTCACTGCTCCAACGTTTGACAATTCCAGTTTGGCAAGGCTCCTTCAGAATCTAACGGTGCTGAGGGAACTTTTTCTTGATGAGATAGGCTTGTCTATGATAGAGCAAAGTTCCTGGATGAATATGTCTTCCGCTTTGACTTCCCTTAGCCTTCAGTCATGCAGATTGACCTGAACGTTCCCAGAGTACATCTTTTTGTTACCAAATCTGCAAGCTATTAGTTTGCAACAAAATCAAGATCTTGCTGGCACTCTTCCAAAGTTTAACTGGACTAGTCCGCTCATTCTTATGGATCTCTCTTTCACAAGCTTTTCCAGGGACTTACCATATTCAATTGGCAATCTGAAGTACTTGGAGATTTTGAATCTAGAAAAGTGAAAGCTTACAAACTCGATTCCACCATCTCTCGGGAATCTTACATCTCTCACTTCTCTGAAACTTATTTCAAACCAATTTACTGGCCGTATGCCACTCTCACTTGGAAACCTTGAGCACCTCACGGGAATGTATCTTTCATTTATTAACTTCACTGGTAATGTGGACCTTGAAGATTTTTCACGGCTGTACCGCCTTGAGGAGTTAGTTCTTTCAGGTCTATCAGTCAATGTTGATAGCGACAAGAATTATACCTTTCCTAGTCTAGGGTCACTGAGTTTACAAAACTGCAGCCTCCGTGAATTCCCCAACATCTCATTGACACTTTACAGGGAATTGACGACAGTAGATCTGTCTCACAATATGATTCATGGTGAGATTCCAGGATGGTTATGGGAGGCGGGGAGGGAATCTTTGTTATCCATAGATCTTTCGAATAACTTTTTAACCGGAGGAATTCCAAGGCAAATTACCCTGAGGAAACTGGATGTGATTGCGATTGTGCATAATCTGTTGCAAGGACAAGTCCCTGCTCCACCACCTTCCACGACTATGTTCTACGCCGCAGGCAATGAGTTCAGCGGAGAGATCCTGTCATTAATTCGCAATGGCAGTTCTCTTCTTATGCTGACACTGTCTGATAACAACCTTACCGGCAGCATTCCACAATGTTTGGCAAATCTGACTGGTCTGGGGTGGTTGGCCTTGAATGATAATAAATTAGAGGGGTTACTACCACTTCCGCAATCCCTGGGTCGATTGTATGCCTGGGGAAACAGCTTCTCTGGGGAGATTCCTTCTTCAGTCTGTGATCTGAAATTCCTCGGAGATATGGTGTTGTCGGACAACTTCTTCAATGGCAGAATCCCGGAGTGTCTAGGAAACATAAGCTCGCTATTCAGATTGGGCTTGAGAAATAATCAGTTGGAAGGGCCTCTTCCACCTTCCTTGGTGAACTGTACTAGTCTGATTTCAGTTGATATCTGCCACAACATGATAAATGATACTTTTCCCTTCTGGATGGAGAGTCTGCCTATGTTACAGTCTCTCAAACTGTACTCAAACAAGCATCACGGACCTTTAGACAAGTTTGTGTCCAAATTCTCATTTCCCAGTCTTTCTGAGATCAACCTTGGTCATAATGATCTCAGTGGTCATTTGTCAACTATGCCTTTTATAAGTGCTCGTCAGGTTGATCTTTCGAACAACAAGTTTGATGGATCAGTTCCGATTCCTGGAGCCAGGACTCTGTTATCCTCACTCTCAAACAACATGTTTGCGGGAGGAGTACCTTCTATGATCTGCAACGTGAGCAATCTTGAAGTATTAAACTTGTCTAACAACAGCTTGTCCGGCATTATTCCTAATTGTTTGACGAGTTCCAATATGAGTCTCTCAGTTTTGAACCTCTGCATGAATTACTTCCAAGGTGAACTTCCTGAAATACTTGGAGGTAACAGCAGCTTAAGGACTCTTGATTTCAGTCAAAATAGACTTGAGGGTCCTGTTCCTTAATCTCTCTTAAACTGCCAAATGCTGGAAGTTCTGGATCTTAGCTATAACATGATAGAGGACACGATCCTGAGCTGGTTGGGAAGCCTCCCCAAACTGCAAGTCCTTGTCCTGAAGTTGAATAAGTTCTACGGCTTGGTCCAAAGTCCCAATGCAGATGATTCGTTCCCAAAGTTGCGAATTTTGGATCTTTCTAGCAACCATTTCATTGGGCATTTGTCATCTGAGTTCATTGAATGTTTAAGAGCAATGATGGCAGTGGACGCGAATCAATACAGTTGGCAATATATAGGTGATGATTTGTATCAAGATTCCGCGACAGTCACTATTAAGGGTTCAGAGATCGTGTTGGAGAAGATTATAACGACTTTCACAACCATTGATCTATCCAATAATAATTTCCAAATGGAGATTTCGGATGCCATTGGAAAGCTCATCTGCTTCGAGGCTTGAACCTCTTTGGAAATAACATCACAGGACACATTCCGAAGTTGGTCGGCAATCTTGCCAATCTGGAGTGTCTAGATCTTTCCACTAACAGCCTCAGTGGAACAATTCCTGGAGAATTGAAGGACGTCACGCTTCTGTCGTTCCTAAACTTCTCAGGAAATCAACTTTCTGGTCCCATTCCGCAAGGCAATCAGTTCAATACTTTCAATAATGACTTTTGCCGGTAACTCAGGATTATGCGGATTTCCCCTGTCAAAAGCTTGTGATAGCCATGAAAATCAACCACCACCACCGTCCATCCCTGAAGAAGATTCTGAGCATACAAATATTTTTAACTGGAAGATAATCTTGATGGGATATGGATGCGGACTGACAGGTTAATTGTCCATGGGATACATTGTCTTCCAAACCAGAAGACCTGAATGGTTTGTTGGAACGTTCGAGGAGAAGTTCTGCAAAAAGACGAAGAGGCCATGGAAGAAGAACCCTCCTAGATTTCATGGAAGATGAGACTCCTTGTCTGTTGTTCTTATGATAGCATGTGTTTCGGACAACTGGTCTGTTTTCGTTATGTTCATTCTGCCTCTTTTCTTCACTGTTTCATGTGTTTTACTGTCTATCCTCGTGTGTGCGCCTACGTCAAGATGCAATCTGATCTGAAGGAGCTAGCTCCCATCCTTTTAAAATTAGCTTTTAAGCAGAAAGGTGCATGCAATTTTGTGACTTAAATTTCCGAAAGTTACGTACTGAATTGCACTTTCTACAATAATTTAGGACCTTCTACGGACTCCAAAATTTTACTGTCCATGGCAGTTCTCCTACAAATCATGAACACTTTCGCCGTACGTCAATTGAACAAATATCCTAATTCCTAAAAAACATATAGGGTGCGTTTGGTAACATTTATACTCTTAGAAACAATTTCTTTTGAGAAATAGTTCTTCTCTATTTTTACTTTTTGGAATAATTTTTGAGTAAAACAAGGCATTTGGTAATTATAAAAATTTCCGATTATCAGAATAGAAAAAGAATAGGAATAGGTTTGGTATCGACAAATTTTTTTTCTCCTCGTTGGTGGCGGCAACCGGTAGCCGATGACCGATAGCAGGTGGTCGGCAATCTTTGGTGGTCGGCAATCGCCGGTGGTCGGCGGGCGGAGGTCGACAGGCGGTGGTCAGCGGACTGCGGTCGGTGGATTGCGGTCGGTCATGAGTAATGACCCTAGAAATAGTTTTTAAAAATTATTTCTAGAAATAAGAAGTTACTTTTTTCTACATCTCATTTCTACTCCAAATCTATTCCTAGGAACAATTTTTTACTCTGGGGAATAGAAAAGGTAATTAGCATTACTAAATGGATTTTTGTTTTTTCCTATTTCGAGGAATAAAAGAACAAAAAATAGAGAAATAGGCAAGTTACCAAACAGTGCCATGATCAAGACAGCAATGCATTTTTTGCTTAAGAAGGGTTGCATTAATGATAGGGCGCTAGACCAATAAAGCTATACGAGCGAACGTCGCACTTGCTTTATCAATTTTCAGTTCATGTCTCTTACCCTAAGCTTCATTAGGGACGTAAACAACATAGAATAATACGACCGGATCGATTCTTAGACGTTATGGACACGCTTTACCCTTTTTCTTCCCTCATCGAGTTGCTGTGCTCGACGAAGATGCGTTAAACCAGTTTTAAAAAGGCCTGGTTATATCAACTTAATGCTTTAAAAGTGTTGCTCTCTGTACAATCTGTACAGAAAGGTTAGTAGTTTTTTGGCAAATGTCAGAGTAAAGACCATAGACCGACGTAGAATTCGTGATCGTCCTTAGAACCAGCCAAAAAGAAATGATCGACAGACTAATACAATGTAGAGAAGACACGAGTCAACAGAATTAGCGCAGGCATAATCTGTAACATATTATTTTTAACCTGTCCCTTTTGAGGAATACACTTGTATTTTCCTGACCAAGACTATTGACTTGTGCAGCTATAAGAGCTCGAGCGCTCATCCATCTCCCTCAACTCACACCTAGTAACATCTGACATATTATCTCGCTCGCGACTCGCCCTCGCTTGTTTGAGCCTTTGCAACCTTCTTGCTTGTTCTTGAGTCGCTTTTGCTTGATCGTTCTCATTGATTTTTTTACTTTGAATCGTTTTGTTGTTTATATTATTAAAGAAAATTAGGTTCTTGGATAGATTGTGCAACCGGACTAAAAAAATATGGTTAGTTCTAAGGCAAATATGATAGATTTCAGGTTTCAAAAATTAAGAAAAGTTCTAATAGAAAAGTTTCTACATTTCAAGTACGAAACTACCAACCTAAAAATGATCACCCCAATCACCCCTAGCAAGTAAGGCTATCATGGATGAACTTTTGATGGTGGTTTTTTTCTGGTTGTATTTGACTGAGTTGAGTTTCATGTTATATTGATGAATTATAGAAATTCTAAATTGTAACAGATCTATTGGTATCTGTGTGTGTATATATTCTGATAACATGTTGGTGGTTTGTATTGTCATGTCATTTTTATTGGATTTGAATTGTAACTTAACTAGAGGTGATTGGTTCCCAGTTTAGTTTGGTCTTACCTAAGAATTGAGAATTGGAGCGAGAGGACCGATTCCAAATTTTTGGGACTAGGGACTAGATTGGATGGTCCTAGGACTGCAAATTGGACCAGTCCAATGGAATCGGTCATTTAGCCAAAAAATTAAAAAAATATTAGAATTATTATTATTTTAGAGTTTATTGCTATTTTTAAGATACACAAAATATTTTTTTTAAAAAAAAAGAGTCGATCCATTCATCCTAAAATCGGAAATCAGATAAAAAATCACTAGTTTCATTTTTATGGAACTGAGAATTGAATCGACACCTGCTGGAATTGGATTGAACTGGTCAATTTTTGGTTCGATCTGGGTGATTCTTGGTATTGGTGAGTTCAATATGCTCACCCCTAAACTTAACGCCAAGAAAACTAACAATTGTTGGGAAATATTGATATTAAATTGGAAAATAACATGCCAGTGAAAGACAAGGTACCCACGACAGGTTCTTAAGGCCCGATAAGACTCTCGGCTGTTAACCATCTTAGAAATAATTTCCATGATCAACAACAATTTGACGCATCTGCATCATTTATTATTACCTTATAGGGGGACAATCTTGAAACGACGAGGAGGAAAGCGAGACGAAATCTCTCCAATTCCGGGACACGAGGGGGGCTGCATTGTAATTTCAGTTACTTCCGCCAAGCCAAACCAACACCCGGTCGTGTTCCGCCACCAAACAACACACCAGCTAGTTGCAGAGCGCAAAATCTCTCTCTGGTTCTCTCCGCAGCTCCTTTCTTCATCCCCAAAATTTGAAATTTCATCTTCCCTCCGTCGGTATCGCGCGTCCGATGAAGCCCAGAAGCCCCCTCCACCTCAAATTTCGCCTCCGCCCGCCTACCGCCGGGAAAATCCGAGAGAACTGAGGGGAAGAATGGCGGACGGAGAAGGTCCGATGGACCCTTTGCCGCGTTCATCTTCAGCCGTTCCGCATTTGACGTGCTGCATCGATTTATCCTCTGCAGTATCGGTTTAATCGCCGAAGAGAATTATACGAAGATTGCTTTGTATTTTTCTGGGCTTTGCTTTTATTTGGTTTCCGTCGGCTTCAATCCCTAGACATGGCGCTTGAATCTTTGATTTATACGCGGCCCGCATTCATCTCTGGCGCGCAGTCGCCGTTTTTGGTGGTCAGTCTGCGACCGGCGGAGGAGATTGCCCGTGAGATTTTTCCCGAGAGATACCAGCATTCGTATCGATTCGCGGTGAATTGTGCTGGTCCGCGCACGTCCGTGGGCTGTTGCGATGCTGGGTTCCAAAATAATTTAGTTTTTCGCAAAAAGTTCCGTTGAGATCGGTACTTGTCAAAGTTGGAACCCTTGGCTTTATTCCGATGCTTCGTTCAAAGGCAAGTGGTTAGGGGTGTGATTTGCATAAGAGCAGTTTTGTTGGAAAATAAAAGGGCACTGGGGGATAACTTTCTTGTTTTAATCCAAGAAGGAAAAGATTCAGGAAAGTCAGAAACAGTAGATCACTAAGAGGATTAAGCCAAGTTGTCATTGTATCAATTTAGCATGTGGCTTGAAAGGATGGATCGGAGTATCCTTAAAAGAGGACTAAACTGAGTTGTCATTGTCATCAACTTGAGCAATGACTCATTCTTTGGGAAATTCACAGATGAACTCTGGATGCTAAGTCAGAGATTTACCTTGTGTCAATATTGGAATAGTGTTCTTGGATATCTAGAGTTTGTAATGGTGCTGCTGGTTTATGCGAATGGGATTGTAACTGAAAAATCAGGGTGGAGCTTTTGATTTTTCCGATGCCCTTTCTTTGTGCACTATAATTTACAAAGATCTGTTGGAATGAAACTTTCTTACCAGAAACATAGAAGGGAAAGAAAACCTGGTTGCTGAAATTCTCCCCGGTTAACCGTGTGCTCATGTTGGCTTTATGTCCCATCAAAAAACATGTGGATCTTTACCCTTTGTATGTGTTGATGGGCTGATACATCAAACATGGACGCATGAGTGAGACCTGTAGAATGTGTTGATGAGCTGATTCATTGTTGTCAAATTCAATGTGCTTGTGGTTTGATGAGTGCTAAATGGAAGACCGAAGTGATCATAAGCATGCGTCAATGCTGACCTGTTCTCCTACAATTTAAGTGATGCATATGGCCTCCAGCATCCACTCGAGCTTGGAAATCATGTATCTCTACTGAGAGGAGGATGGTCCTGATCACGCTTTTCAAAGTGAAATGAAAAAGGAAAACCAAAACATTTTCATACTTTGGTCTCTTTGATGGTCATATGTGGTTAGTGCCTGAAAATGAAAAAATAGTTATATGTGCTAGATCAAAGATGCACTGAACCTGAATGTATAGGAGAGACATTTGTTGCTTCAGTGTTAAACCAGTAGAAAGGACAGGTTACGCTGAGCTGTCTCCGGTGTAATGTTTTGAAGAATTACCTCTCTTGACTAGAGTAAACAGCTTGTGCCTCCTGATGTCGATAAACTATCGTTTGACAATACTGAGTTATATTATTCTGGTGAAGCCATTGGAAGCAGGCCATAGAGAATGCCAAATACATAAATTAATCAGTTCCTTTAATTAAGAAGACAGGACAATAAGATAGCAGAGAAGGCTCTTTTGCAGGCCATTGACTCAAGCAACTATAAGAGCTTACTTCTTGCCTATCTTGGTTTCCTGCAATGTCCAATGATTACACAATGCAAACACATTTTTTGGAAGAAGATATGGGTTTGCATCAAGTCCTCTTCCTTGTATTTTTCACCTTGCTTTTATCAATCGCTTCATGTTCTGGACAAGTATTATGCTGCAGTGACCAAAGCAATGCTTTGCTCCAGTTCAACAAATCCTTGTCTCTCAATGCAAATTCTTCTTTTATGAAGTGTGGCATTCTTGCACACGTCGACTGTTGCTCATGGGCTGGGTTGCCTACGATAATATGACAGGTGATGTTATTGACCTCAGTTGCAGCTGGCTTCACGGGCATATTCATCCAAACAGCGCACCATCTTCTTACTTACATCTGCAGGGGCACAACAGGGCCTTCAACGATTTTGATAGCTCGGCATTTTCACCTGAGTTTAGTTGGTTATCAAGCATGGCACTCCTTAACCTTTCTTTTGCCTGTTTTTTGGTTTCAGTCCCACCTGAAATATCTTGTCTTTCAAATTTTAGTCACTGGATCTCTCTTGCTATTATCATACTTTTTGGTTAGACAATCCTAGCTTGAGAATGCTTCTTCGGAATTTAACATAGTTACGAGGACTCGTCCTTGATGGCGAAAACCTTTTCTCAATCTTGCCTAGTTCCTGGATAAACATATCTTCCACTTTGACATTGGCAAGTCCTGGTAATTGTGCATTACAAGTAACTTTCCCAGAGCAGTCCCCTCGTTGGATCTCACTGGCACTCTTCCAAAAGTCAACTGGACCAGTCCCCTCGTTGGATCTCTCTTCCACTAGTTTCTCAAGGGAATTACCCGTTGAAATTGGCAGCCTAAAGAATTTGAAGGTTTTAAATGTACATGCCTCCAAATTTACAGGTTCAATCCCTCGTTGCTCGGGAACCTCACACGAATGAGTGTTTTGGATTTCTCTCACATCAATTTCATTTGTCCAATCCCATCCTCGCTAGTAAAACTTGAAGAACTCACAGAACTGGACCTTTTTGCTAACGGCTTTGATGGCACAGCGGAGCTGGTGTTCATGAAACTGGAATCTTCATACTTTAACTCTTTTGTTTTGTGGTAATCTATCTCCATTCATGGACAGCAGCATCAATTATATGTTTCTGAATCTTATCTCACTGACATCGACATCTTGCAATCTTCAAGAGTTCCCAAATATCTCATCAACTCTCAATTCAAGGTTAAGGTCTTTGATGTTTCTCACAACCTCATCCAGGGTGAGATTGCCGGGTGATTATGGGAGGTTGGGAATGATACGCTGGAATGTATAGATTTTAGTGATCACTTTTTAAGACAAGGACAAATTTTATGGAAGAAAGTGAAAGGTATCAACCTCAGGAGTAATTTGCTTGGATTTGTTCTCAAATTTTGCAACGTGAGTTCTCTTATGAATTTAGATTTTTTGCATAACAAACTATTTTGCAAACTCCCCCAATTCACAGGAAATTTGATCAATCTTCAGGGGGCTAGACTTGAGCAATAAAAATCTCAAAGGGCCACTACCACTTCCGCCACCTTCCCTGTCTGTATTACAAGTCTCGAGCAACAGTCTCACTGGAGAGATCCCTTCTACGATCTGCAATGTGAATTTCCTTTATGGTCTTATCGAGTAACAACTTCACCCGGATAACTCCAGATTGACTTGGGAACATGAGCTCCCTGTGCTGGTTGGACTTCAGTTCTAATCATTTGGAAGGGCCACTACCTCGATCTTTGGCCAACTGCATAAACCTTCTTCACATAGATTTCAGGAACAACATGCTGGATGATGCTTTCCACCATTGGCTGCATCTTTCCTTCTTAAGTCTACTTCATTTGAGCTCAAATAAATTCCGTGGAACTCTGCTAGATCAGCTAAGTACCAAATATTCATTTCCTTTACTCTTATCGCATCAGCCTAGCTCATAACAACTTTACTGGTCATTTGGTGGCGGACTATATAGAAAAAGCAAGTACACTTGACTTCTCCAACAACTTCAAGGGAAAAATTTCGACTCCACCAGCCTCAGCTAAATTTTTTCTCTTTCGAGCAATAAATATGAGGGCGAGATCCCATTTTCAATTAGCAACAGGATGGCACTTTTAGCTCTCCTCTTGTCTGATACCAGCTTGCCTGGACATTTCCCTCTTGCCTGCTGAGTTCCAACACGAGCCTCTCTGTTCTAAATCTTCATCTCAATAACTTCCAATTGGAGGTCGACTGCCTCGATCTTTAGTAAATTGTACAAAGCTAGAAGTCCTAGATCTTAGCTACATCTACATCGAGGATACTTTCCCCAGTTGGGTGGAGACCCTCCCACTCTCAGAACTGCAAGTCCTTGTCTCGAAATCCAATGACTTCCATGGGTGGGTGCAGTGTTTTTATGCAAATCATCCCTTCCCAAAGCTGCGGACTCTGGACCTCTCCAGGAACTCTTTCCGTGGTCCTCTTTCATCAGTCTATGATGACAGCAAATGGTGAAGAAGGCGGTCCGCTGTATATTGGCGACCAGTCATATCAAGATTCTGTGGAGGTTACTGTGAAGGGGATGAGAAAATTTTGAAGATTTTCACAGCAATCAACTTTTCCAACAACAAATTCCAGGATGAGATCGCTGAAGCCATTGGAAAGCTTATCTCAATCCGAGGACTAAACATCTCGGGAAATAACATCACCGGACAGATCCCAGCATCTATCGGGAATCTGGGCAATCTCGAGTGGCTTGATCTTTCTTCCAACAAGCTCAGTGGAGTGATTCCGGGAGAACTGATGGACTTGACATCTCTATCCATCTTGAACCTTTCAGAAAATTTACTTACTGGTCATTCCCCAAGGCAATCGGTTCCACACATTTAAAGGTAATTCATATACTGGTACTTTAGGGCCATGCGGATTTCCATTGACACATTCTTTTAAAGACAATGAAGATCGACATCCTCCATCATCAACTTTCCTTGAGGAAGATAATTCTGATTTTGAAGATGAATTTGATTGGAAAATCATTTTGATGGAATACAGATGTGGACTAGTATGCGGATTGTTGACGGGATGTGTCATCCTTCAAACTAGGAAACCTGAGTTTGTGAGAAGATTAGGAAGCCAAAGAGTATTCCTCCTAGAATTTATGAAAGATGAGATAAGCAAGGAGTTCTCATGGTGACTAATCTTCAGCTCCTTCTTAGCGTATTATTTATATGCCTAACTAATTTCACCTTAATTATTGTTTCTTCTATGATTTTGAGGCTGGTATGTTTTCAACTTCTTATCCTTCTCTAACTTTAAAAGAAAAAACTGCTGCTTCTTTGCTCTCACAGATTGCAGATGTAGCTATAGGCTAATTTGTCACAGTCATGGATCGCATTTTATTGTGTCCCCTCTAATGTCAGTCAAATGAAAACTAAACAGAATTTCTGTTGCAAAGTTGAGGGAGACTGACTTTGTGGCACATTTTATTCCATTGACTGGCTTCTACTGAAGGACTGAAAACGGAAAGATTTGGGTGGCTTGGTTAATGCTACTGAAGAATGCAATCGGCTAGTACATCTGCTTAATCATCCCTGGACAAAAAGGAGACATCTGTGGCTTTATTGCTCAACCAGGATGCCTCTTCCCCCCAAGTTGCAGGTCATGTTCCGAAGTCCGTGACATCCCTGCATGTATTTCAGAGAGGAGATATAAATGCCGCTGTTGTTTTTTTCCCTCTGACGCTTGCTCAGTATTGTCCTGACTAAGAGGTGTTTCTTAGGTGGAGCTGAGTGATGATAGCAGGTCTCGTCTCAAAATAACGTCCCTGTTAACCCTTTTTTTCCTGTCATGGAAGAAAGGGGTGCAGTTGCAAAATCGGCACAATTCCCCCTTCATGTATGGTTAAAGGAAATGCTGGCCTCGCTAGATGGGCACTTTGTTCCTACTGAATGTTTCACGGTGTATGTATTTGATATTATTGCATTTCACAGAAAGGACTTGTCAAAGAAAGAGCTATCGAAATGGTTAAGTAACCTTCCACTAAACCTGATCAAGGGAAGCCATTGGCACCAAGCCACTTACAGATTGAAGCATAATCACTAAGTGTGCCTCCGTGATTTGGCCAATGCATTGCTCCAATTTGGAAAATCATTTTCCTACTGCAGTGTGATCGGCTTTGGTCCTGATCTGACCCAACGCTGTCCTCTTCCACCTAAAATCATTTACAAGATTTCTTTATCAGTTTAATGCCATATGTTCTCATCTTTGCCAAGGCATAGTTGGATATAGGTTATTGTATTCTGAATAGTATAGACATCAATTTAGCAGGACTGTCTGAAAATAAAAGGCAATTGACTTGTTGAAAAGCAAGAATCCCGATATCTGGGCAGCCAGCATTCACAATGTCACATCTTCAACATCAATGGGATACTGATTAAATGCTGCAGTTCACTATGTACTCTCAATGGGATACTGATTAAATTCACACAACCTTGCTCATTTGAATTTTAGTTGATGCACCCTCCCTCAGGTTTCCTTAAAGGTTCTGCTTATTCGAATAAAAAATGACAAGGCAGGTCCGTCATTGAATTTACATGAGGTGCTCGTTCCCTTGTGGTCTCATTTGTAGTCATATGCTTGACTTAAATTCTTTAGATGCAGGAGAGAAGAAGACAACTTGACTTACCATTTTTTTTTTCAGTCGAACTTGACTTACTATTTAAACCAGCGTAGAAAAGACTAATGTTTCTGACATAATCCAGTAATTTTTGCCGTCCTTATTTTGTGGAAATCTGTCAACAATTGAACAGTTATTAGACAATGGTTAACGTAATAGAAAAGTTCAACAAGTTCTTTTCACTTAGTCTCCAGGGAATAATTTTAAAGTTGTTGGTATCGAAAAAATTTAAAAAAGACTACACGCAGCTATAGAGACTCCTGGTCTTTCTCCCTACTATTACTAAAAGTTTCTAATCCCAAATAACACGAAGTTCTTGAGAGGACTCTACTTGACTGAAAGGTTACTGGGACCATTTTTCCATATTTTATTACCTTGAGCTTTTCAGGGAAGATACTAGTCATGGACCCTCTAGACTCAACCTGCTATAAAGTTACTCATACATCCTTCATGTTCCTTGCAAACATGATTTTGACTAGAGATGATGAAATGCTATCAAGTCCTCATCCTTTCTGTTTTGATATTGCATTTATCAGTTGCTTCTTTCTCAAGGTGTGTGTGCATGACTGACCAGAGCACTGCCTTGCTCCACTTCAGCAGGTCATTTTCAATTGCAGACAATTCTGACTGCGAGGTTACTGGTGTCACTTCTTATCCGAAGACAAACTCATGGAGGGAAAGCATGGACTGCTGCTCCTGGGATGGCATCACCTGTGATAACGCAACAGGTAATGTCATTGAGCTTGATCTGAGTTGCAGCCAGCTTCAAGGACCTATCCTTCCAAACAGCAGCCTCTTCTTCCTTTTGCACCTTACTAGGCTCAATCTTGCTGGCAACTTTTTCAGTGGGTCAGCACTGTCACCCGAGTTTGGTTGGTTTTCAAGCATGACACATCTAGACCTTTCTTTTGCTGGGTTCTTTGGCCCTGTTCCTCTTGAAATCTCTTTTCTATCGAAACTTATTTCACTTGATTTCTCTTTTACTGCTCTTACATTCGATAATACCAGTTTGGCAATGCTCCTTCAGAATCTCACTGTGCTGGGGGAACTTGTTCTCAATGGTATAGACATGTCTATGATAGAGCAAAGTTCCTGGATGAATATGTCTTCTGCTTTGACTTCCCTTAGCCTTCAGTCATGTTGGTTGACTGGAACATTCCCTGAATACATCTTTTCGTTACCAAATCTCCAAGCTATTAGTTTGCGACAAAATCAAGATCTCACTGGCACTCTTCCGGAGTTTAAACGGACTAGTCTGCTTATTGCTATTGATCTCTCTTTCACAAGCTTTTCTGGGAACTTACCTGATTCAATTGGCAATCTAAATTACTTGGAGGTTTTAAATCTAGAAAGGTGCCAGTTTACAAACTCAATCCCTCAGTCTCTTTGGGATCTCACATCTCTTACTTTTCTGGATCTTTCATGGAATAACTTCACTGGTGATGTGGACCTTGAAGTGTTTACTCGGCTATCCCACCTTGAAGGCTTAGATCTTTCAGAAAATTACAATCTGTTGGTGAACATTGATAGTGACAAGAATTATACTTTTCCTAGTCTAGGGTCACTAATATTAAGAAACTGCAGCCTCTGGGAGTTCCCCAATATCTCTTCAACCCTTTATCGGGGACTGACAACACTAGATCTGTCTTACAATATGCTTCATGGGGAGATTCCAGGATGGCTATGGGAGGCAGGAAGGGAATCTTTGTTTTCCGTACGTCTTTCAAATAACTTTTTAACTGGAGATATTCCTAGACAAATTGCCCTGAGAAAACTGCAGGAGATTGATATTGTGAATAATCTGCTCCAAGGACAGCTCCCTGCTCCACCACCTTCCACGACTTTGTTTTATGCTGCAGGCAATAGGTTCGAAGGAGAGATCCCGTCCCTAATTTGCAATGCCAGTTCTCTTCTTATGCTGACATTGTCTGAGAACAACCTCACCGGTAGCATTCCACAATGCTTGGCAAATCTGACCGGTCTGTGGTGGTTGGCCTTGGACAATAACAAATTAGAGGGGTCGCTACCACTTCCGCAATCCCTGAGTCGATTGTATGTGTGGGGAAACAGCTTATCTGGGAAGATTCCATCTTCAGTCTGCAATCTGAAGAACCTTGAACATCTGTCTTTGTCGGACAACTTCTTCAATGGCAGAATCCCGGAGTGTCTAGGAAACATGAGCTCGCTATCACGATTGGGCTTGGGAAATAATCAGCTGAACGGGCATCTTCCACCTTCCTTGGTGAACTGTACTTCTCTGGATTCAGTCAGTATCAGCAACAACATGATCAATGATACTTTCCCCTTCTGGATGGAGAGTCTACCCATGTTGGAGACTCTCTATCTGGACTCAAACAAGCTTCACGGACCTTTAGACAAATTTGTGGTTGACTTCCCATTTCCCAGTTTATCTGAGATCAACCTTGCTCATAATGGTCTCAGTGGTCATTTGTCAACTAAGCCTTTTCAAAGTGCAAGTCAGATTGATCTTTCTAACAACAAGTTTAACGGATCAGTTCCGATTCCTGGAGCCATGACGCGGTTATACTCGCTCTCGAACAACATGTTTGGGGGAGAAATATCTTCTTCAATCTGTGATGCAAGTGATCTTGAAGTCCTAAACTTGTCTAACAACAACTTGTCTGGGACAATTCCTAATTGTCTGACAAGTTCCAATATGAGTATCTCAGTTCTGAACCTTCGCATGAATAACTTCCAAGGTAAACTTCCTGGAATACTTGGTGGTAACAGCAGCTTAAGGACTCTTGATTTCAGTCGAAATAGACTTGAGGGTCCTGTTCCTCAACCTCTCTCAAACTGCCAAATGCTTGAAGTTCTGGATCTTAGCTATAACATGATAGAGGACACGTTCCCAAGCTGGTTGGGAAGCCTCCCCAAACTGCAAGTCCTTGTCCTGAAGTCGAATAAGTTCTACGGCTCGGTCCAAAGTCCCAATGCAGATGATTCGTTCCCAAAGTTGCAAATTTTGGACCTTTCTAGCAACCACTTCAGTGGGCATTTGTCATCTGAGTTCATTGAATGTTTAAGAGCAATGATGGCAGTGGATGCAAATCAATACAGTCCGCAATATATAGGTGATGATTTGTATCAAGATTCTGTGACAGTCACTATTAAGGGTTCAGAGATCGTGTTGGAGAAGATTATAACGACTTTCACAACCATTGATCTATCCAATAACAATTTCCAAATGGAGACTCTGGATGCCATTGGAAAGCTCATCTTGCTTCGAGGCTTGAACCTCTCTGGAAATAACATCACAGGACACATTCCGAAGTTGATTGGCAATCTTGCCAATCTAGAATGGCTAGATCTTTCCACTAACAGGCTCACTGGAACGATCCCTGGAGAATTGAAGGACCTCACGGCTCTGTCGTTCCTGAACTTCTCAGGAAATCAACTTTCTGGTCCCATTCCCCAAGGCAATCAGTTCAATACTTTCAATAACGACTCTTTTGCTGGTAACTCAGGATTATGCGGATTTCCCCTGTCAAAAGCTTGTGATAGCCATGAAAATCAACCACCACCACTGTCCATCCCCGAAGAAGATTCTGAGCATACAAATATTTTTGACTGGAAGATAATCTTGATGGGATATGGATGTGGACTGATAGGTGGATTTTCATGGCATACATTGTCTTCCAAACCAGAAGACCTGAATGGTTTGTTGGAATGTTCGAGGAGAAGTTCTGCAAAAAGGCGAAGCGGCCATGGAAGAAGAACCCTCCTAGATTTCATGGAAGATGAGACTACTTGTTTGTTGTTCTTATGATAGCATGTGTTTCGGACAACTGGCCTGTTTTCGTTTTCTGTTCATTCTGCCTATTTTCTTCACTGTTTCATGTGTTTTACTGTCTATACTCGTGTGTGTCTACGTCAAGAAATGCAATCTGATCTGAAGGAGCTAGCTCCCATACTTAAAAGCTAATGCTTTTAAGCAGAAAGATGCGTGCAATTTTGTGACTTAAATTTCCGAAAGTTAAGGTACTGAATTGCACTCCCCACAATAATTTAGGACCTTCTATGGACTCCCAAATTTTACTGTCTATGGCAGTTCTCCTACAGATCATTTACACCTTCATCGTATATCACTTGACTATATATCCTGTTCCTGAAAGTCATAATTACCGGCTTTAGACGACAGTGCATTTATCGCTTAAAAAGGGGTTGCGTTAATGATAGAGCTTTGGGGCTTACTGCTAGACCAAATAAAAGCTATACCAGTTAACGTCGCACTTGCTCATTCAAGTTTCAGTTGATGCTCCTTACGCCAAGCTTCATTGGGGACGTAAAGAACTTAGAATGATACAACTGGATCGATCCTTCTTAGACGTTATGGACGCGCTTTACTTTTTTTTTGCCTTTTCCCTCGTGGAGTCAATGCGCTTGACAAAGATGCTGTAAACCAGTTTTAAAAAGACCTGGTGACATCGACTTAATGCTATAAAGGTGTCGCTCTCTGTACAGAAAGGTTAACAGTTCTTAGGCAAATTCCAGGGTAAAGAATAGAGACGGACATACACATCCGTGATCTTTCCTAGAACAAAGCCAAGAAGAAAAGATCAACAGGCTAATACAATGTAGAGGAGACCCGAGTCAACAGAAATGATGAAGGCATAGTCTGTAACATGCTATCTTTAACCTCTCCATTTTGACGAATAGACTGGGTATTTTCCTGACGAGGACTATTGACTTGGGCAGCTATCTCATCCATCTCCCTCAATTCACACCTTGTCCCATCATGACATTTTTTTTTGCTTGCGGCTCGCAGTTGCTAGTTTGAGCCTCACAACCCTCTTGCTCGTTCCCGAGTCACCTTTGCTTTGATCGCTCTCGTTTATGTTTTACTTCGAACCGCTTTATTACTCATATTAGTTTTTCATAAAAAATAAAATAAGAAAAGGAACACAAGATAAACAAGTTCTTGACGGTGTCTTGAAATTAGACCGGAAAGATAGGATAAGTTTCAAGACGAAAATTACTGATTTCAAGTAAAAAAAAAAAAATGGGAAACATGGGTAGGTTTCAGGTTATCCACCCACTCATTAGCGAAAAACTTTTTACGGTGGTTTTTCCTTTTATATGAGCTACATAAGACTGAATTGAGTTTGCTGGGCTTAAGTTTTAGTTTATTGATGTTCATATTATATTAATATATTATAAAAACGATGTTGTACATAGGACGTCAAGATGGGTTATGGATCCATTTTGTGAATCATGTTCTATTTTAATGGGTAGAAAGTGGGTCAGAGCTGACCTATTTTTTACCCTTTTTCAACTCAACTATAGAACGTATGAGTCATTTTCGATTAATTTTTAACTCAATTGTAAAACATGTTTTTCTTTTTTAAGTCATCCTTAAGTTCGGTAAGTGGTGGTGACTTATCAATGACCATGACACTTTGCTGCTCGCCTCTGCCCCATTTCAATTTATAGGTTTTTTACAAAGATATATTTAATTAATGAAATTCTTTAAAAAATTTCAATTTATAGGTTTTTTATATTCTTTATTTTATTTACTATTTTTTAATTTTTTTAAATTTAATTTGAAGTTTTATTAATTTAGCATAGAATTTAGAGTGAGTTTGGGTTTCTCTACAATAATAATAGCTTTTAACAATATGGGTTGGGTTGGGTATGGATTACTAGATCTATTTACATGAATATGAGTCAAAACGGATTAAATGGGTCAATATGAGTCAGATCGTTTTCGATCCGACCCAAACCCGACCCAACCCGATCCGACCCATTTGACGGGTCTAGTTGTACACAATTTGTTGGTATACACATATGTGTGTATATTTTGATAACATGCTATTGGTTTGTATTATCGTGTCATTCCCCAATAGTTGGATTTGGATTTTTTTGGATTGTGAAAAGTAATTTCATTAATTATGAAGAAACTGAGTCCAAATTCAGAGATAAGGCATCGGAACATAGTATGGTCCACAAGGCCGAAGATGGTGAAAAAACCTAATTAGGATGAAGGTTGGAGCAGTGTGACTAGCACCAAAAAAACCTAATAATCGCTGGAAAACATTGATATTAAGCTGGAAAAGAACATGTCGATGAAAGACGAGGTATCCACGACGAGACTTTTGGGTGTTACCAATCTTAGAAATTCCATGATCAACAACAATTCAACGTATCCTCATCCGTTATTTTTTACCATCTCCAAGGACAAATCTTGAAACGACACCGAGGAAAGCGAGTAAGGAAATCTCTCAAATTTCGGGACACGAGGGGGGCTGCATTGTAATTTCAGTTAATTCCCCACTTGCTCCCTCCGCAAAGCCAAACCAGCACGCGGTCGTGTTCCGCCACCAAACAAACGTCGAATAGTTGCAGAGAGCAAAATCCCGAGAGGCTTTGCTGTGAATCTCTCTCTCTCTCTCTCTCTCTCTCTCTCTCTCTCTCTCCGGTTCTTTCCGGAGCTCGCCTTCTCCATCTCCAAAATTTCGAATTCCATCTTCTCTCCCTCGGCATCGCGCGTCCGGCGAAGCCCAGAAGCCCCCTCCGCCTCCAATTTCGCCTCCGGCCCGCTTGCCGCCGGGAAAATCTGAGAGAACGAGGAGGAGAATGGCGGATGGGGAAGGTTTGATAGACCCTTTGCCGCGTTCGTCTTCAGCCGGTCCGCATTCGACGTGCTGCGTCGATTTATCCTCTGCAGTATCGGTTTAATCGCCGAAGAGAATTATATGAACATTGCTTTGTATTTTTCTGGGCTTTGCTTTTATTTGGTTTCCGTCGGCTTCAATCCCTAGACATGGCGCTTGAATCTTTGATTTTTACTCGGCCCGCATTCATCTCTGGCGCAAAGTCGCCGTTTTTGGTGGTCTGCGACCGGCGGAGGAGATTGCCCGTGAGATTTTATCCGAGAGATTACCAGCATTCGTATCGATTCGCGGTGAATTGTGCTGGTCCGAGCACGTCCACGGGCTGTTGCGATGCCGGGTTCCGTAATAACTTAGTTTGTTGCAATAAAGTTCCGTTGAGATCGGTACTAGTCAGGAGTAGCGAGAATTTGTCGAATTATTCTAAGAGTAATCCAGATGCTATTGAAGTTGTGATGAGGCGTGGTGTTGTTTTGGTGGCAATGCTTTGCGGAGTGTTGTTTTTGGGGTGTAAAAGAGTTTTTGCAGTGGAGAGTGCGGTGAATGCAGGTTATGGAGTTATTGGGCAGAGCATATTGTTGCTGAGAAATGCTTGGCCTAAGGTTTCTCAAGTTCTTAGAGTATTTAAAGAGCAAGGGTTGGTGTTAGCATTGCTTTTTGGGCTCTCAGCTTTCTTCTCCATGGCGGAGACCTCAATCACAACGCTTTGGCCTTGGAAGGTGGAACTCTTGGCTCTAAATTTGATTTCTTTGATCCTTTGTAACTTCTAGATGGATCTATTGATGGATTAAATAAGTTTGTGAACTGCTTTGAGAAGATTTTTCGCTCTTGATATTAGAGAGGGTGACGCTAATCACTAGTATCTGAGGGTTTCCCATAACTGCTCTGTTGAGAAATATTTGAACAATAATCTTCATGTAGGTTCTTTTTGGAAGCTCAGCATTAATGAACTGCGGGATTGTGATTTAGCTGAATCTTCTAAGGATAGTTTGACTGAGGAGAGCCTTCTTAAAGAATGCTTCAAAAAGTATCTATTAGTTCCTCCATATAGAGATAAAACTGCTCAAGGATCAGTTCCATCCTTCTTTGTTCTCCATTCCACAAAGTTCTTTTACCTTCACACTAATCTGCTGTTTCACTGATAATTCTGTTATTTTATTCTTGCACATGGAGAATGGGCTTATTCATACAAGTCCTTATAGTTGGCAGTTTGCATTAAATAATGTTACTTCTTGCTATCTTATCATCATGTTATATATTGTTTCAGGTCCGTGAACTGGCTGAAAAAGAGCCTGAAAATGGTGTCTTCAGAATGCTTCGAAGTGACGTGACAAGATTCTTGACCACGATACTCATTGGCACAACGTACCAAGCTTTTGCAATTATCAGTTTGGTGATTTTATATTCTAGGTTTTAGAAGAGAGCTTTTCTTACTTTGTTATATCTATGTGCTCAGAGTGGTCAACATTGGAGCTACTGCATTAGTAACAGATGCTGCCACCGCGATGTTTGGTGAAGCTGGTGTTAGTGCTGCAACTGGAGTAATGACTGTAAGTCTATTGTTTCAAGTCGAGAATGCTGTCCTCTAGTTTGCTTCATCCATTGAGAAATTATAAGTGGGAAGATTAGAAATTTCAGCCAGACTCAGTAGGTGCATGATAACCCATTTAGTGCTTTTTCATTGAAGCACATCTTGGAAAGAGTTAAATGTTTGCTTGAAAATTGGCGATGCATTTTTTTGTTTATTACTTACTTTGGATTATTGGGTGGGTGAATTTTTATTACATGTTTATGTGCCAATTGTAGCTTAAATTGCTTCCTTTAGAAAATTTTCCTCCATGCATATCTGACATATTCGGGATTAATTACTTTAGGTTGCCATCTTGCTTCTTACTGAAATTACTCCCAAGAGTATAGCAGTTCATAATGCTACAGAGGTTGCTAGATTTGTGGTAAGTCTAGAATTTTTGAAGTTCTTCCTTGTGTATTAGAGATCTGTCTAGTTTTTTGCCTCAAAAACTTCCCATCTTTACAATCTTTTTTCTCCGTGCATCGCATTGCATTGGTTAATGATTACTGTTCATGGTGCCTCTAGGTCAGACCAGTTGCATGGCTGTCCTTGGTATTATATCCCGTAGGAAGGATAGTCACCTATTTGTCAATGGGGATGCTAAAAATGCTTGGTTTGAAAGGAAGGAGGTATTTTCAAAACTACATACTGGTTATTTGCAGCTTCCTCTGTCATGCTATGATTGTATATTTGCTTCTGATTCACTTGTTTGTTCATTTAAATGAAATTCTTTTTTGTTTCTTTTTGTGCAATTTGGATATTGCCCTATAAAGTAGGCTGTAACTTTTTGAAGCTCAGAAAAGAGAAACTACTGCAATAAAGCACATAGAATTTTGGTCATAGCATGGAATGGCGCATAAAAATTTGTTGGTAGTCATGCCATTTCTTCCAGACTTTGGATTTAGTATTTGACTTGTTATTCATTTGAGAGATACAGTCCATCCTTACCATTGACTTCTTTGGATTACAGTCTCATAAAGTGGCAGTTATGAGCCATAACATAATCAGGCCCAAAAAAAGAAACAAAAAGAACTAGAACGTAAACAATGGTCTCTAGAATTAATTATTAAGTGTGCCCCATGACTATTTTAACACGATACCTTTTTGCTGAAAACTTTTGTCATTCCTCACTTTCTGCGTTGAAATTTGCCAGTGAGCCATATGTTACTGAAGAAGAGTTGAAATTGATGTTGCGGGGTGCCATACTGAGTGGTGCTATTGAGGAGGAAGAACAGGTAAGATCCAGTATGAACCTACCAATGTAAATCCTCTCAAAAGCAATTTTAAGAGCTGTGCTAGCTTGACAGTTCACTTTAGCAGAAAGTAAGATTCTAATTGATTGACTCTCCAATCTAGTTCATATTGGCTAAAATTTCATCAATTGGAACTTTTGCACACAGCTTTGCCTCATTACTTCTTTGCATAACATACATTTCTTATTCGGTTTTGTAAGAACTGAAAATGCCTGCCATATTTAGTCTGCTTGTTAGCTAAAGGAAAAACATAGAGATTTAAGCTTTACTTTCATCTTGGCTGTACGTACTTTGAGCTTTCTGTGTGTTAGTTACACCTTCTTGGGTCTCTTAATTGACCACATCTTTGACGTACAGATTTGAGCATCTGTTTTCAGGGGGTTTGTACATAACTCCCTCAAAATATTTTAGAGATAATTTAGATATCCTCTATTTGAATTGCACTCAGCTTTCTAAAGGCATATGCTGCTTCATGTGACATTCTTGTGATGAAAACCTCTTGCAGGATATGATTGAAAATGTTTTGGAGATTAAAGATACCCATGTGAGAGAGGTGATGACACCTCTTGTAGACGTAGTTGCGATTGATGCAAGTGCGATTCTTATTGATTTTCACCGCTTGTGGGTGACTCATCAATATTCAAGGCAAGTTGAACTTGTTTTCTCAACACACAAATCATGTACAGAAATTTGGTCATGAAGTAGCTGAAAGCTTTGGGTTACTCTTCAGGGTGCCTGTGTTTGAGCAGCGCGTTGACAATATAGTGGGAATTGCATATGCAATGGATCTGCTGGATTATGTCCAAAAGGTCAGGCAGTTCTTATTTTATTTTCTTCTTTTTGACCTATGGGTGATTTGATTATTAATTTTTTGCAACATTCTCATAGAATACAGATTTATAATCTGTTTAATTTTGAAGGGTGAACTGTTAGAAAGTTCTACTGTGGGAGAGATGGCTCACAAACCTGCCTATTTTGTGCCTGGTAATATTTCTTTTGTTTGAGCTTGCATAATAATCAGACTGGACTGCCATTGATATACTTTTACTACACTCAACTTTCTTTATGTGCATACGATGCATGTTAGAACCATATACTTTGAAATTTACTGATGCATGTAACAGTTACTTCTGGCCTGTGGTCTAACCCTCTGAGATTGCAAGCCTGCTTTGCCTAAAATGTGAAGATATCTAAACCTTTTTGAAATTGATAACTTGATCGGAACATATTATTTTGTAGTTCAAGTCAAAGAAAACATTGACTTCCAATCCACCCAAAATTCTTTAGTTTATGTAGATTAAAGTTTAATAGTTTTATTCCTTTGCATCAATATTTATCATGTTCTGCAACTGTTTTTGCAGACTCGATGTCAGTTTGGAATCTTCTCAGAGAGTTCCGCATAAGAAAGGTTCACATGGCCGTCGTCCTCAATGAATATGGTGGAACTGTGGGAGTATGTCATTATCATTGACTTGATTTTACTGATTGCTTCATGACTCATTTTTCGTCAGCTAGCTAATGGCTACTACGCACCCGTTAGTTTTTATGTTTTACCAGAGATCTTTGTGAACTGCTCAATTTTGAAACTGTTGTTGAGATGCTTTAGTCATGAATCAGAAAATACTGTCAAGTTTCACTATGCATCCGTGCATATCTAAATCTACATTCTCACTCATGCTCACAGAGGTGGTTGTTCAGAGCAGGATGGGGTTTTAGTTAGTAAAAGTTGAGATGAGAAGTCTGGACTGTGCATACTGTTGAATGAGGGGGCATCTGAGTCACCTGGGTTGAGTTATTAGGGACTTGCTAAAAGGAAATGCATATAGTTATTTGTCAGATGCTTACTTCACATAATTAAACTAATAGGCGTATGAGCAATGGCTTTTTTTGTAGTAATTGAAAGAATTTAGTGCTGAGTAATCATGTCAGGGGTCATTACTGTTCTGAATATTGGAGTGATTATTGGTATTCCTGCTTCCATTTGAATTCTGGTCTCTGTTGCACTGAGTAATCATGTCAGGGTTCATTACTGTTCTGAACATTGGAGGGATTATTGGTATTCAGATGCTTACCTTTGAATTATGGGCTTTGTTGTCCCTTTTTTTGTATGAAACAGATAGTTACCCTAGAAGATGTTGTTGAGGAAATTGTTGGCGAAATCTTTGATGAAAATGATTCAAAAGTAAGTTCATCCCTATTTTTTTTGTGCAAATGTTTGTATTGGGTCGTGTGCAAGGTCTTTATTAGTTATGGGATATCTCATGCTTGAGCTAATGACATTGTATAATGTTTTCTCTGGCAGTTCACATGATGCCTTTGTTTCTTGTTTATAGACCTGTCATAATGAGTCATAGACCCATTTCTTAATCCATATTTGATGGGCTGACTTGTTATATGAGTTAGTTATATTTAGTAAATGAGTTTAGAATGCTAAAGCTCAAAATAATATAGGTGTTAAATGCATTCGCAAATTTTTTACACCCAACCCACCTCTAAGGCTCTATTTTCACTCTCCCTTGCCCTCACTTGATCTCGGCTTGCTCACTCCATGCTGTTACCTTAGTTTGGGTATGAATATTCATGGATTGGTTTAAATATGAAAGGGTTTTAGCAATATGGGCTCGATATGAGTCAGTAGATTTGTATTGCTTGAAAATGGGTTAATTTGGGACAGATCATTTTTTGACCCAACCCACTGGTCTGATGGGTCTACTTGTTTCTCACATTTGTCTGATACTTTGTTCTGATTGAATTGGCTTTCATCACTCCATGAGCAAAATGTTTTGCTCTTGATATCTCCCTTATTGTGATGATAAGTAATCTTATGATTATGTGGGTTGCTGAATGTGTTATCTTATGCCCGTATAGTGTGATCATAAGTAATATTACCTGGCCAGAGGACCCCATTCATATGACAATGCACTGTCGGGCCAAAAAAGCATCAGATGGCACTGCTGTAGGCTTGCATAGAGTTGAAAGATCGTCTAAGAAATTATACATCTCCAATTTGCCTCATATCCATGAGGAGGGTACAATATATTTTACAGTCGATTGTAAAGCATGCTAACAGTAATGCCCACAGTGTGCACAATAGCTCATTGGGAGTTTGTCTAGATAAATGTGCTACCTTTGTGGCACCAGACAGAGGACAGTTTTCATGGACAACTTTTTGTTAGAGGGAGTTCTGAATCAAGTCCCTGCCATTTTGAAGCCACTTTGAATGACACCTAAGCGTTTAAAGAAATGCATAGGCCAAGCTGATTGTCAAATGGCTTTTTTTTTCATAATTATTCTGTATGTTAACTGAGTTTATCTCCTGATTCCCATCCATGTTCTTATCTGCTTTTGTTTGAAACAGGAAGAGATCCAGAAGAAAACTGGCTATATTGTAATGCGAGCAGAGGGAGTATATGATGTGGATGCCAACACATCAATTGATCAACTCTCTGAAGACCTAAATATCAAAATGCCTGAGGTATAAAATTGTTTGACTTCTAGGATTCTAGTTACATTTCCAGTGGGATCAGCGTGCGTCGTCTTCATCGTCTCCCTTGTGTAGACAATTGGACTTCATCCATCTATTCCATAGTAGGGGTGGTGTCTTAGCAATGGTTCTGTGATGACTACTAGTAGCCCAGTGATTTCACTTGAATTTTATTCTTCAATCCACTTCTCACTGGAAACAATTTAGAAAAACGCAATAAATTTGTCAGGATCTTGGCTAAATGTCTGTATGAGATAGTCATGAAAACCTGCTGTTTCTTGTTATAGTATGTGAAGTTTGTACCTATTCTTGCCCTAACTCTACATATGCCTTTTAGACAGTCACTGGGATTTATCTATGAGTCAAGATATGTGTTTTCATCCATAGGCAAAACCTTTTATTTATTTATTTATTTATTTTGGGGGGGGGGGGTGGGGGGTTGGGGTTTGGTTGTTTCTAATAGATTTATGTACATGATTAGAGCTCTAGGTCTCAAACGGAGATCCACAATTTTTTATTTATTTCTTCCTTTATCTTGATTAAAGTTGGATGTGCTTGGTCATTTTGTAAATTCATCATTATTGTTGTAGCACTGTTTTCCTAGGATGGTAGACATCCCTGTTTGGCTTATGTGTCTTATCTTGACAGGGTCATCAATACGAGACTGTGTCTGGCTTTATATGCGAAGCATTTGGATATATACCTCGGACAGGTGAGACAATCAAAGTGGTTCTTGAGAAGGAAAACCGAGAAGAGGAGGATGAGTATGTGGAAACTGAATCTGACCGAAAGGATCAGAAGGATCAAAAGGAGAAGGAAAAACATCAAATTTTCAAACTCGAGGTACTGATCTGATCTGGAAGCACCTATTCTTTTGAATACATGGTTTCAAAACACCTAATTTCTGGCTTATGCCTCAACTGGGACTAGGAACTAAAATGTACGTACCTTTTAGTGGCTGACCTTAATTGGAATGCTTGGCGAATGTCTTCCCTTGTGATTTGTGAGAAATAGGTAAAAGGCCTTGTTAACGATCTTCAAAACACTCGTTGACCATACTCATTAAAAAAATGTTATTTTCCGTTTAATGATTCCACATGACACGAGATAGACAGTTTATTGAAAATGACATAATTTCCTCTATTGTTTGTTTATTAGGACACATAATAACAAAATCCTAGGTAAAATGGCACACTAGAGAACAGGCCAAACTTCAAGAAAAAGTGTAATTGAATTGGGCTTTGCTTTGACATGGATCTCACACATTTCTGACCACGTTAGTGTGGAATGAGTGTACTGGGCACAGACATTCCCTCCAATTTACTTTCAAGAAGTCTGAGGGACATGTTCATCTTCAGTGGCATTTGCGAGTGATTTTTCTGTGGTCTGCTATTTGCTGCAGATACTAGAAGGAAATGCCAGAAAGGTTAGTGCGGTCAGATTCGAACGGATCAACAGTGATGATGCAGCCGCCCTAGAGACTAAAGTGACTCGCTTGGTTCCTAAAATAGTGAAGAGAAAGTGGAGTAGTGACGACGAATCTGACTCCGACAAAAGTGACGAGAACGCATTGCCACCTGAGCCTGGTGTCTCTGATGCTTTTTTGAAGGTTCACAATGAAAACGACGATAGCACTGTCAGGGAACAATAATACCTTGTATTGCTTTCCCCATTTGTTCTTGTTTTTGCAGTCCTTGAAATAGGGGCAGAGAAGAATGGACCGAGAGAAGGGAATGTACGATCGATTTGTTATCTGTGAAGTTCTTTTTCACGGACAAAGAAGAGTGTCAATATCTGAATTTGCTGGGGATCATCATCTGAAAATTGTAATCTTTGGGAGTTTAATGGGGAAAAAAAATGAATTTTGGCTAATAAATCCATGAGAGGATATGGATTCTAAGGGTGCGTTTGGTAATATTTTTACTTCCAGGAATAATTTCTTTTGAGAAATGGTTCTTTTCTATTTCTACTCCCTGGAACAATTTTTGAGTAAAATAAGGTGTTTGGTAACTACAATATTTTTTTATTCTCGGAATGGAAAAAGAATAGGAATGTGTTTGGTATCGATAAAAAAATTATTTCTTTTTCCTCGATGGCGATGGGCTGTTGAATGTTGGTTGGTGGCCGATGGTGGTCGGTCGCCACTGTCGTCGGACGTTGGGCCACTGGACGTTGGTCGTCGGTCGTCGGTCGCCACTGTCGTCGGACGTTGGGCCACTAGATGTCGGTCGCCGGGCCATCGGTCACCAACCATAGGTCACTAGTTTGCCAATCGTCGAGCAAAGGGCGGGTTGCTAATCAACGATCTCTAGTCGATGGCTAGTGGTCAGTAGCTGATGGTCGGAGGTCAACGAGTGATGGTCGGTGAACGGCGATTGGTCATAAGTAATAATCCAAGAAATAATTTTTAGAAAGAAATAATTTTTAGAATTGTTTTCAGGAACAATAAGTTATTTTTTTCTATTTTTTATTTCTACTTCAAATCTATTTCTAGGAACAATTTTTTATTCTGGAGAATAGAATCAGTTGGTATTACCAAACGGATTTTTGTTTTTTTTTTTTAATTAATTATGGGGAACAAAAAAATAAAAAAACAAAGAAATTGACAAAGATTACAAACAGACCCGTGCGTTGGTATACTCTGTAATCTATACGCCAGGCTCTAAAATGTATTTTAGATTGTTTTGTAAAATAATGTTGCAGCATTCAACATTCTGTTTACTAAACTTAATGTTTAAGTAGATATTGTGTCCTGCATGAATACATTGAACAAGGTAATATAATAATTGAAGCTTAAGCTTAAGTCATATCCAACTACAATTTATTTGATAGCATTCCAAAATAAAGCAATAAAAAATATAATTTTCATGCAAGTGTTGTGATTAACGGTGACCGGTGAGTATGGTTCCGAGATAAAATTTGGAACTGAAAAATTAGATTGGTGGCAACTTCTCCATATCTAGATTCTAAGGTATAGTAAGATAGGTTTTAGGTTCTAAAAATTAGGAAATTTGTTTCAATGAATAAGTTGCAGGTTTTACTTGCCTAAAACTTGGGTAGGTAGAACCTTAAACAAAGGTTTTTGTTTTGTTTTGTATAATTCCATTTTAGATTGAAGCTTTTACTTTGTTAATTTTTCATATTCTTCATGTGTTTAGATGTAAGTTAGTAAGTAATGATCATTAAATGTAATAATTCATTACAATCATTCCTAAAATGTCCAACAAGCTAGTTCTAGATTTCAAAAAATAAAGAACCTATTCTAATAGATGGGTTCTAAGTTTCAAGTGAAGTTTGTACGGAATCTAGAAGCGCTCATTTCTAATTGAGATATGCCGGCCTATTTTATCGATTTGTGTTAATTTACTAATAATCCTATGACCCGACTCATGTTCGAAGGGTTTCTTTTCCTAAATGAGTTTTCTTCTTGGATGATTCCCAAAATGAGTCATTTTTCTGAATTCTCGTAACAAATCAATTTAGAAGTTTTTGCCGTAATAGTTTCTCAATGAGAATATTCATATGGACTCCGACAGTTTTATCGGGTCAGCACGGGTCGGATCCTACTATAAAAAGCGGAGCCCCTTCGTTGAAGCTGTTCAGTTTACGAAAAATGGAGGGAAACGGGAACCGCTCGAGCTCTCGAGCCCCTCACCTGCTGAACAAGATCAGAGGTTCATCGTCGATCGCGCATTGCATGACTGATTTCGCTTGCGAGCTTCTTCATCTCCTGCCGCTGTTTGAATTTTTGGTCGATCATCTGCAGAGCTCACGAAATCGATACTCAACGATCTCGGCAACGGCCGATCTCCATCGGTCGCGATCGATAAATTCCGGAATTACTGCCGGAACCCCAACGGAAGCTGGTCAGCTCGCATCTGACGATTTCCGATTCCGTTCTTTTCTTCTTCTTTTCTTTTTTCAATTTCTCTTCTGGTGGAAAGCTCTTCATTCGGTTCGGACGGAAATGCGTTGTTTGAATGACTGCGATTTATTCATAGCTTAAAGTGGATGGTGCAGTTCGTAGTGCTGATTAGAGACGCAAAGATCTTGCACTTGCTCATTTTTCTGATTTTGCTTGGTAGCAGTTGAAAACTTTGGAAAATTCAAGACTTGCTATTTTATTTTATTTTTATTTTGGGGGGGCAATTATTTTTGGCTTAAGATGACGGTGATGCCCAACAAATTAGGGGAAAAAAGGGAGATCACATGCGTACTGATCCCCAGATATTTCATCCTGCTATGCCGAAAGATCTTTTTCATGTTTGATGTTGCTGTGTGCAGTAGTTGCAAGCCTGATTTTCCGGAGGGTAAGGAAATCGTGACTTTTCATAGGGAATCACACGTGCATAGGCTCGGTATGTGGTCATCTACCCGAGGATCATTAGCTAACAGGCATTGGATTATGGAATATCAGTGTAAATTATATTGTCCCCAACTTTGTCTTCGTCCATTGGTGCTTTCAGATGTCTTGCTGAGAGTGCTGCTGATCGTTCAGCAACTGCTGCAAGAAAACAGATACGGATCAAAGAGAGATATATATTATATGCATCCTTCTGTATTCAGAGGTGAAATTGATTATATACTGCTCCTTACTGATCGTGAATCTAATCTCTTGATGAAATTTTACATGGACTGAGCTACTTCAATGAATGCGATGATGAAGTGATCATAGCTTAGTGTGCCCATGCATTTTCAAATTTTACTCTACATGAAGAAGAAACTATCATCATTCATTCTTTATTCAGGAGGCATATGCATCTCATTATGTTTCTAGTTTCAACGTTGGACTTGTAAAGCGGAAAAAAAAAAAAAAAAGGAAGAGCATTGACATCAGTCTTATATGATCATTCAAATAAAGAAGAAAATGAACATCGGTTGTATCTGGCATTAGATGATCCATAAATCTACTATATACCGATTTTATAGTTGATGGTTTCTGTAATAATTTGCTTTTCTCTTGTAGCATGCTATAAATATTGCAGTAATTTCCTTTATATTTTAATCCAGATCAGTCAGTTGTAGACCAGGCGATAAATGACCTGTGCATCCTTCTTGGCTGCAGTCGCCACAACTTAAATGTGGTAAATATTTTTCAGATTTTTTTTTTTTTTGGTGGGGGGGGGGAGGATCTTGATGGGGAAGTTCTGTGGAAAGAAGATGGCGTGATGAACATTAGCACCCATCATATGGTGGAGCAGTTGACTGTGATCACTTCTCTGGAGAACATTTACAAAAGAAAAGAAAAGAGAACTTCTCTAGAGGAAAAAAAGGAAAATGGCCCTCCTCAAGAATCATGTTATGGATATTGGTTTCCTTTACTAAAATTAGAAGCAAATTTTTTTTTTGAGTTTTTTAAGGTTCAGTTGGTTTAGGGTGGCAAATGATATCTATGCATGATTCCCACAAGTTGCTAGACTAGAATCTCTTATTTGGAATACTAATTTCTTCTTTTTCCAGTTTGCACAGGATTTCTGCTATTCAGATAGAGTTTGGATTTGTAGTAGTAGTTTATAGTTGCATCTCTCAGTTGGCTCAGACATTTTCAGTTTCTTAATTTAAAATGTAGCAAAAATTTTGATTTTTCTGCGCTTGGAGAGTAGGTTGAAGTGAACCCAGGACTCATTTCATGGATAACATAGTGCTTTTGTATTTCAACCGACCTTATAGTTACATTAATGTCATATTAACTTCATCTTCTTTTGGCAGGTTTCTGTAGGAAAAGGGTATGTAACTTTCCTGGGACTTCTGGGGGTATGAGTAGAGAAGCATGCAAAATTTTTACTTCTATTTTGGAGACTAATCTGGAGCATGTCAAAATAGTTCACTCTTATCTATTGTATCATCCATCTGATTGTGCCCATGAAAGTAGTTGAATGTTGCTAGTCCTAGCACGCATTCAGATTCTAACTTTCCATTGAAGTAATTTTATTATTACTACCACCCAGCTGGCTGAAAGTAGTTTTCAATGTCTATTGATACCTCACAAGATTGCTTACAGCTATGAGCTAGGCTTTTAGTAACCTTACTGCTAAAGGGGCATTTGAGATGGTTCACCATTTCTAATGACAATTTTAGATTAATTCACTTTTTCTCAGGTTGGTGATGGGCTGGTTAAGATTCACTGAAGCTGGGGCGAAATTTGATTGCATGAACAACCTTAATTCGGTAAGTTGGAAACTGTTTGTTATCAGGTGCATAATCATTTTAAATAATTATTTTACAACTAAAGGAAAATTATATATATATCCAAGCATAGGCTTCTCATTTTGTGGCAGGCCCAACCTGTTCCGGTGCATGTTGAAGAAGTTGAAGGTATTATCTAATTACAGATATGTCACCGAAAAAACAAGACGATTACTGACATTGTTGATTCCTATTTTGGTAAAGAGCACTTTCCAGAACTCTTTGCTGAATCTTTATTCAACGAATACTTCCTAAGAGTGCCGAAAATCAAAACAGGGTTCGAGTCATTCTGTCCTTACCCCACTTTCAAAATCCAATATCATAATATGTCTCAATGTTTCTCATAATTACTGCGACAAATCACTTTTCTTTATGCGGAGATAGGTAAGTTTCTCCATTGTTCTTTCTCACAGATATTTTAACCGTTGCTGACTACATTCTAGTCGTGGAGAAAGAATCAGGTCAGCAAGTTTCAAAACTTTTCTTTGTATTTTCTTACTTACCAGATATTAACAGTTGGATGTTTGACATGCAGTGTTTCAGCGACTAGCGAATGACCAGTTCTGCAGGGCAAACCGTTGCATTGTTATTACTGTTAGTGGAGAGACATCTTTTGCAAACTAACTAATTTTTAGTATACCTTCTACTTTTTCCACCCTGATTGGTGATTATCTTCCAATATCCTGTTTCAACAGGGAAGAGGTTACCCGGATATTCCCACCAGAAGGTAAAGATACTTGTAGTCAGTGAACACGGAGCAATGTTTTGCATCATCAATCTGTTATCTGACCCGGGTTTATCCCGGGCATCACATGCGTCATTTCCCTTCCAGGTTCTTGAGGCTTCTCATTGAGACATTGCATCTGCCTGCTTATTGTCTGGTAGATTGTGATCCATATGGCTTCGACATTCTGTCCACATACCGATTTGGTTCCATGGTTCGAAAATTTCCACTTAAGAATCTCTGATATCATTTCTTGAGTCAGTTTATTCTCTCATCAACTAATTGCTCCTTGTAAATAATAAGTTAAATTGCAGAAAGCATCCTATGAGCAAATTCTTTGGCTTATCTAATGTTTATTACTTATATATCTCAATTTCCTTTTTCCCTCATTTTCTTGTGCAAGCAAATGGCCTATGAAGCAAAATCTATGCGCAATCCTGAAATGAGCTGGCTAGGAGCTTTTCCTTCAGATTTTGAGAAGTACAGTATTCCAAAGGAATGTCTCCTTCCTTTGACAGCAGAAGGCAAGGCTTTCCCATCTGATGCTTCTGTCTAAGTACATCATACTTTTCAACTACACCTTATGCTTGCCAGTGAATAATTGCTTATGCTCCTACACACTTGCCAGATAAAAGAAAGACTGAGGCAATGCTACTTAGATGCTACCTACAGCGCGAAGCGCCAGATTGGAGGTAGAATTTTCATTTTCTATTAAGAAAGATAGTTGCCATTACTAAATTAGTGGTGCCTCTTGCCTGAGGAAGGTTCGAGCTAGAGTTGATGCTGCAGAGAGGAGTGAAATTTGAGATTGAAGCCTTCTCAGTCCATTCACTTTCCTATTTGTCAAGGGAATACATACCATCTAAAATCCAAGAACTACACAACTGAAGACCAAATCTCGTTGAGCAATTTATTGCCTCATCGACAAACTTTAGGAATTTTGGCTCATTGAATGCGATAAGTAGAGATGGAAAGGTATTATTTGTTCAGTGTGGTAACAATGCTCCTTGTGCTTATAGCTTCAGCAAAACAAGAGGCATTTATCATGTCCAATGACTGTTTCACAGAATCATTCATATTGAATTGCTCTCTTTGCCAAAGCGGACTTATTTTTGGTGATATTTTTTTTTCCTCCGGCCCAACTTTGCAAACTAGATGCAGATATAGATAGAAGAAGTATTGGCCAAAGTAATCAAGATGAAACTGAGAGTCAGCTCCTAAAAAGCAGATAATCGTAATAAATTGAGAGTCGGTTTGTGAAACTGAAACAATTTGAAAGCCATTAATTCAGGCAAAAATTCTATACAGTGAGCATCCTCTTTTAGATGAATAGTTTCAGAATTGGTGGTGAATGTGAAGCTCCTAGCTTGAGGACTGAAGCATTAATGAACAAGAAAGCAAAAATGTAGTTGCAAGGAAAATATGAGGAATATCAGAGAAATATTTGGTACATACAGGATGTGGTCTCCGATGATACAGCAGCACCAGAATAAACAATTTCATGGGTCGTATTAACCACGCTTGCTCAGGCCATGGAAGAAGCGGTGTTTCTTTCTCTTAGAATGTCTTCCAGCGTTCTTTGACATGACGTAGGGGATAAAATGCACCTGCATGCACATACATGGCATGTACACTTCAAGCTTAGATCTCCAAAGCCACATACAGGATATAGACATGCAAATGCTATTGCAGGCAAGACATTTCACTGCATGGACCCCCGAAAAATATTCTCAATTTTTTCATGTCAAATGTAAGTGTATCGACAATCTGCCATGACCAATTTATGCACAGAAGTTATGTGGGCCCTGACGATGCCATGCCCCAGTTGGTACACCAATGTTGAGCGTGATAAACATGTTCATGTTATTGGCACATCAATGTGAAGTGTGCTAAAGTTAAAAGCATTTGAATTTTCCTGACATCACTCTTATCGACAATGCAATCCACTTTATCATGTTTCCAAGGAGCTTAACACTTGAGTTCGAGGAATGATGCTCTGGGATAGATGTACCCTCTTATATAGTAAGCATTTAAATTCCTAGTACAGTTTTGCAGCTTAAACTTTAAGGCATCTCACTGGAAGCCCTTGATCAGCACACGAATGTTCCTAAATCAAATACAAAAGAAGAGAACCAAAGCTATCATGCATAATTCACCGCTCATTAAACCTAACTTAAGAAAGAAACACGAGCACTAGACCATTACATAAGCCTATAGACAAATGGTGCTGGAGAATGAGGCAGAGTATCAGAACCTGAGAATTGTTTCGGATGCCAAAATCTTGAAGCTTGGAATCATCATCAAGCAGTTTCTGATTGTGGTATGATAGGCAAAAGTTCGCCCACACATGCTTCCTGAAAATCCAATAGAAATCTTTTGTTGAGCACAGCAACCGTTTTGAGTTTGCGCATTTCAGAAGCAGTTCAAGAAGTCATCGAGCTCGAACAAATGCAGGGAAAATTCGTCACATGGTAAAATTATCTAATTAGGATTAGTTAAAAAAAAAAAAAAAAAATGAACCTCAACATTGATGGTATTATTGCATTATTCAACTATACTTTTGCAGATTAACAAGAAAGGAGAAGAACTTGTGTCACTTTCATCTTCGCCGGGCATCACCATCCATGAGGATTGGAATGATTCTCGGCTCAAAAGCAGATTCCACACTTGCAGATACACAACCCAGCCGGACAAGTTCCGAGCGAACGATTTCACTAACCAAGAAATTTGACGATGACCCATCTTGGATTCCTCCGCATCGCTCACTTTTCTCTTCACAGCCAACTTCAGATCCTTCACCGTGGCCGAATTCATAACCGCAAAGTCTACGCTTCACCGGCCAAAGGAAAGAGGAAAAGGTAAACACCGAGCACGCAGCCCAGGCGTTCGATAAAACGCCAAGATGACATAAACACGGAAAACGAAGGAAGATCAGAATACCTAAGCTGGTGCCGTCTAATTTGAGGACGGAGACGCGCATGGCGCTGCCCAGCTCGAGGCTGATGAGGGTGTCGGCGTCGGACAGAGTTGGGTTCTTGGGGACGTCGGCGAGGATGGGGTCGTGGAGAAGAGCAGAGAGGGTGGAGCGCAGCCTCGCCCTCTTGATGTTGCTGCTGTTGTAGTCCCCTAATGATCCCTCTTCTCCCTTGGAGCTACCGCCCTCCATTTTCAACCTTTGCCGCCGGCAAGCTCCCCCGTGACTGAGCTCGAGATGTGCTCTTAACTCTTTTGGGTGATTCTGGGCTCGCCGGGTTTTGACTTTTGAGGATTTACGCTTTCTCGACGAGGCGGAACAGAATGCGGAGAAACGCAGAGAGAAGCGAACGAATCTTCGAGGATCATCTACTGGTTTTTCCTATGACCATGAAAGGGGTAATTAGAATTTAGAACTCCATTATTTAAAAAATATTTTTTAAAGAATGATTACTTGTATTAATAAATAGCTTATAATTTTAATGTTATTGATGATAATTTATATCTAAATATTTTCGTACATAGTAAAATCAAATTTTTATAAATAATTTATATGATTATTTTTATAAAAAATTTTTTAAATCATTTATTTTTCGTGAAATAAATGAAGCCATAAATATTATGCTTGGGTCTTCAACTTCAACTGTTTGACTTGAGTCCACAAAGGGTTGCGCATGGGTCCTCGGCACTCCGACTCAAGTCATTAGTTAATGAAATGTTTGTTATTACAAAAATATTTAATAAAAAATTCGAAAATTTCATTTTTTTTTATTTCATCCTCAATTAGTCATGGATCGGTGACTAGCCCCACTAGATGAGCTAGAGCCTAGAGCCTCATGCAAGATTAGTAATGCTGGAGCTCGCTAGCGTCAGGTCAAGCTCCACCTCACTAGAGTTCGATGAGTTGTAACAAGCTCAACCTCACTTAGGGCAAAATAAAGCTTGCTGTAATTTGTGAGGCCTTGAGTCACATCGGCCTCTTTTCGATTTGTGGCAAGATTTTGAGCCTCCTCAATCTATGGCAAGTTCAAAGCCCGCCAGCCTAAAGAAAAACAAAAGAAAAGAACATATACAAATTTAAAATTTTTAATAATTTTCCCCATCATATCCTTCTTACTAAACGGCATAAATTACTTTATGGGTCTTTTCAAGGTTTCAGTCAAATATCAAAATGAAGTCATGACTTTCTAAGATGATACATTTTCTGCAAAATAAACGGATTATAATCATACACTTTTCTCCAAAAGTGATAAGATAGCGTGATCCACCATATCCACCACTTAAATCTAAACAAAGGCAACTCAACCGTATTGATATATAAGATTTGCAATGGATGATTTAGATATACTATATATCCAAATATTAGTAGTGAATGAGGTTCTCTTCTTTTCCACTGCACAAAGTCTGCTGTTAATGCCATGTTCAGCTAGTTTTTTTCTTCCAGTATAGCAGGTGCACATCAACCATTAACGAAGAACATGCAAATTCTCATTCATCAAATCCAAATGAACATTGATCCAGTGGTAAACATGAAGAAATCTCGAACTGCAGAAACAGTATGATGGACAGCGACGAAAAACCCCAAAGCAAGAACTCGAATTCAATAGCAAGATCCCGTTTTTGCATAGAGCCAACCGAGCCCAGATGCTCATTTGCTCTTCTGCATCTCCACGACTTTCTTCCACGAGTCCCGGCTCGAGATCTCGTTCCACCACCGGCCCACATTCTTCCTCGAGCTGAAAGCCTCTCCTCGATTCCCCACGCTCACCAAGTAGTGCGTGTTCGGCAAGTGCGATAGATCAGCCAGAGTGAACTCATCGCCCGCCAGGAACCTGCTGCTCTCCAGTCTCTGGTCGTAAATGTCGAGCACCTTCAAGAGCTTCTGGTCATTCAGTTTGATCAGTTCTTCGTCTTGCTTGATATTCATCCGGGGCGCGAATGCGAGCTGAAAAACCAGAGCCGAGGACGGAGGGTTGTAGCTCTGGCTCTCGGCCTCTAGCCACTGCTCTATGGAGGCCTTGACCAGCGGATTGGTGCTGTACAAGTTCTTGTTGCCCTTGTCCGCGTGCTTATCGCATATGTAGCGACAGATCGCTCTGGACTCTACAAGCGAGTTCGTCGAATCAATCAAAAGCCAGCAAAATGATGCCGGGGAATTAAGCAGCTGTCATCGTACAAACTTAACACTAGTAATGCCATTCAAACAAGTGAACTGATGCAACAGAAGGCATTTGAGAGGACAATCACGGGAAATCTTCCAGATTAAAGATGCAAATTCGGCATTCAGATATCTAATTGCAGTACAAGTAAATGTATTCTCACACTCCGACCAGAAAAGATAACCCCGTCGCTGCTGTAATTTGGCTTTGATCAGTCAACAAATTTGCGGTAACCATCAGAAGACACGAGAACTGAATTTAATTTTGAGGAAATACAACGAATGAGGATGCGAGCGCTTGTACCGAAAATGGTGATGCTCTCATCTTGGAAAGCAGGGACTTGGCCAAAGGGCTGTTCACAGCATACAAGAGGGGATGTCAAAAAGAATTCCCCGGAAAAAGAAGAACCAAATTAATCGAACACGGAGAAGATGAAGTCAAACTCGGAGGGAGAAATAACCTGGATCTTGAGATAGTCAGGTTTCTTGTGCTCCCCTTGAGCCATGTTAACAGGGAGGAGCTGGAACTCCACATCTTTCTCGAGCAGACAAGCGAGTACCCTCGACACTGCCGTCGACAATGGCGGTCCGTACACCTTCACCGGGGCAGCCATTTGTGCGTGTGTTGGTGTGCGAGAGTGAGATTGTCCTTTTGGTTCTCGTTTCCTTGTTCCAGTTTCGGCCACACAAATAGACTTGACTCGCTTCCTTTACCCTTTACTTGATGAGGGCGGTTCAGTCGGGTCCACTAACTTTCAATAGGAGCCTAGGGCGGCACTAAAGGAGGAATTGGGCAAGAAGCTAACAAGCATCTACTTCTGTAAAAAGTATAGCGCATTAATCAGACACCAGAACAAAGTTGTCCCTTTAATCTTCGCTAACCGGTACAAGACTTTCCATGTTTCAGGCCACAGTCGACTAAGTAGGAAGCAGCGAAGTTGAGCAAATAAAACCAGAGTCAAATGACACTGCCAAGTCTAAGCAAGAGATCATCCAACTAATTTTTTATTGATTCAGGCTTTTATCATTTCTTGGAGAATCTACATTCATCGCGAAATTATACAAATGTCTTTTGCACGTAGGGGTCATGGTTATTTATTGTCCTGTCACTATCGGAGCATGACGTCCTTGAGCCTGGGACTTCGTGGGAAAATTAGCTTGTGCCTTTCCATACTGGAGTATGATTAGCTACCGCCTGCTGTCCAATTTGAAGGAAGCCTAGTTGAATTTGAACCGGGGAAGCTGTGGATGTTCACATCAAGAGGCCGCAACCGGTACTCGATGTCGAGCTCTTTGAAGATTTTGATCATCTCTTCAACCAAAAGAGACCTCCTGACAAATCTTTCGCCCATGTCCTGAAGATTTATTCGGTGCGTGAGCCAGACTGACATCAGCACTTTGTTCAAGTCTTCAATCTCCCTTGTCACCACCATTGGCGCCGGATGCCAGTGGTCACTCCTGCTCTCAATATAGCTGCAACAACAAGGACAGCAAATCATTTGGACTAGAACATCTATCTACATAGGCAATCACGATCACCATCCATGTAAGGCATTTTCTCCTCGGTCGAACGTTCCTTAATCAACCAACATAAAAGAAACATATGGAAGCAATGAACCTAGAAACAAAAGGATACGTCTCCTCCTTACCTGACTATTCGCTCCTTCATGATAGCAACTTTCTCAGCCGGAGTCGAGATATGGATAGAGAAATCGACTGCATCACCCATATCTGGGCTCCTGTAGTAATTACTTATGGGCTTGGTAGCTAAGACACTGTTTGGGTATACAATTTTTTGGTTGTCATACCTCAGGAAGACTGTGCTCAGTATATTTATCTCTTCCACCACCATCTGTGAGCAAATTAAAGAGATAAAGATCGCCCTCTGATGGAAAGAGAAGCTCAAGAGAGTTTACATAGAAAAGGGTCTTTTACCTGTACACCTTCCACCTCGCAGCGATCACCCACGTCAAAAGGATGTACTACAAATAGGTAGATGATATCTTCGAAAATGGTCTTGCAGGTGTTCCCAAAGATAAATGCTATGACAATAAGCTGCGAGCTTATTACAATAAGGAAGTGCGTGACGTCAACTTGTAGTATAGTGAGGCCAATAATCACGATGATGAAAGCTATGATGACATTCAACATCTTATGAAGTTTGTCCACTGCAGTTTTAGTGTCGTTTAGAGACAAAGCAAGGGCCCTCCTTTCCCTAAATGCATTCACCTGCAAAAGGCGTTAAACAAGTTTCAAATGACAAAAGACCCATGACATATGTCACACACTAACCGACAACTACTTCCATCAAGTTTTGCATATGCAGCATCCCATTTAGCGAAAAAGTAAAAAAAAACGTGCAAGCCTGGATCTAGTAAAATTTTACTGGTTTGATGATACTTTTGCTGAATAAGAAGGGGCTCAAGTCATTCTCACGACTAGAAATAGAAACGATATTTGTATTATTTGACAGAAAGAAGGGAAAGAGAAACCTCATTTAACTAGAGACAGTCAAAATATATAAATAGAGGCAAAAAGCTCTTACCACCCAATTTTTAAGAGACTGCCAGCTGATTCCCTCGCGTTCAGATGCTGCTCCAAAGAGCTGCATTGCCTTATCTGCTTCATCTTTACTCATGAAGCACATCACATCCTCCAAATAAATGCACCTATTAGAAGATGCATAAGAATTAACCACACCTCCAATTTAATAATCAGCAACTAAAGCAAACCTAATATTGGAACAAGAAAATTTGTCCCATGACAGAATTGTGGCATGGGTATGCTATTTCTCAGAGGCACCAACAGGATAACCTTACCTTACCGTCTGTTTGCAAATGTTAACTTGTTTACTCTCTTGTATGATGCTAAGATATGTCAGCAGATCAAGAAATTAATATGTAGAAAACCCTTTTTATCCCCTTGTAATATAACTCGAAGCATGACAACCAGTACAATCCCACATAGATAACTTTGATCTGGACTATTTCTTAAAGGTCCCCAGTGAACTAATTGAGCATCAGCTGATGCATTGACATCATCTGTTGGAATCAATAAGCAACAGCGACAGTTCATTCTTTCCCGTCATCTGCACAGGTCACCCAAGTTAATGGAAAATTTTGGAGCAGCCATGACAAGCTAACTTGGAAAATCCCAGTAACTAGTAAGTGTGCAAGTTCCCAAATATTTGTTTAGAATTTGGCAAAGTTAACAATTTAATGTACGAAAGAAGCAACTTACTTTGAACCCCGCTTAGCAACGTTCCGGAATATCCTTCTGGCTGCCTTCTCCCGCTCGTCTTCACTTCTTATCTCCAGTGCGGCCTCATCGTTCACATCAGAAAAAAGAATGGTCTCATCCAGTGTAGATAAGGTGCCACTGCTTATGATATTCATCAACCTCTTCATGTTCCAAGCCGATATATTCTTTTGATTCAGCCTGTGCAGTTGCTCGATCGGGATCTTCATGTCCTGCTCACGTGAAGCCACTCTTGAAAGCCGATGGCTCTTCCCCACGATGGGGCTCTTTCCGTTCCCTGTGGATTTGTCGCTCCTCGGAAGAAGAGATTCCCTGAGATTGCTAGGAATGTTGGCCCCTGCATCCTGAAGCTCTCGGAACTCAGCGATCGCACTCTCCTCCTCTTCGTTGTAGAACTTCTCAAACAGTGGCGGCCCTGAGAGCGTCTCGATCAAGTACTGAGCGAAGAGGGAATTCTGAATCCTCTCGAAGAATGTGTTCACGTGAAACGACGAGGCGAGGACCTTAACAAGTAGAGTCTTGAAGAGCCAGACTACTGCGCCTATCAAGATGCACACGAGTATTTTTGTCACTCTAGGCAATATCCTGCTCTTAGTCTCCTTCTCAACCTTACTATTAAACACACAATTCCACACAAGCAGGACGAAACCGAACCAGATACAATTTCGGACAGATTTCTTCAATCCGTAGACGAAGTACAAAACTCTCTTCCTTAGTATGAAATTCCGCTCAATCAAGAACACGGCCAATGTGATCAACCAATCAGACACTAAATTTCCACAGATAATCGCGAAAACCATGATCTCCCACTTCCACAGAGGAAGATCCCACAGTTTTTGCCTCTTTAGTGCATTTATCCAAAGACTACAAACTAGGGCTGCGATGATCAAAACGAGACTCGCGAATTGAAGCACCGTCCACAAGCTGAGCTTCGTGTCTTTGTACTCCTTCGGAATGTCCTCGAAATCGTCCTCTTCTTTTGCGCGATCACCGCCGCCTTTCGCCGAGAGCGGCCCCGAATCCGCCGCGATCCTCGACCGCTGCTGCCACTGGTCCTCGGGAGGATCCAGCAGCCTCGATTTCGGCCTGTTCACAAGCAGCCGCGAATTCCGACGGGACGAAGCGTCGGAGCCAGGAGGCAACGCCTCCTCCGCGCGCGAGCTCGACGAAATCCCCGTGCCCTCGTGGACGGGCAACTCTTTCCACTGCTCGCGGACTGTCCCGGCCAAGCTTTCCCGGGATGAGGCCGTGGACTCCTCCGGCGAGCGTCCGGCGCCGCTCGCCGCACGTTCCGCACCGGCGCCGGAGCCGATCGGCTCGAGCTCCACATTTCCGCGGGAGGCGACGTCTTCGACATTGACCACGACGACCTCAATCTCCCTGAGAGCTCGACGGGCGTCGCCGATGGGGGGCATCGCCGCCATGCTCGGCGGCGGAAGCTGCTCGAGGCTCGAGCGACGTCGACGGGGTGAAGGAGCGGGGAATGCAGTGCGAGGGAGAAGGCGGAGGGAAGCGGAGATGGAGAGAATAAAGTGCATGGGAGACAAAAAAAAAAAAAAAGGCATGCATTGGACAGTGTAAAAGAGAGAGAGAGAGAGAGAGAGAGAGAGAGAGGGAAGGGTGGCGCTTCTTCTTCAAGAGACTTCTCGTCTGCTCCTGCAAGCAAGGAACAAGACAACGTGTGCGCGTTGTCCTAAAGCTCGGCAGCTCTATTTCAATCTCGGTATAACTTGGCAGGTTTTTATGATAAAGATATTCGAAATATTTATATCGAAATAAATATAATTTTATTTTAAAATAAAGATCTAAAATAAATATTATTTCAAATAAATATTTGAGATGACTAAATTATCTCAAATAAGAATTTTTGACATGTCGATGACTATTCCAATCATTGAAGAATAGGTATTTTAGTAAAAAAAAAATTTAGCTATAATTTTTTTCTTATTTTTCTTTTTCTTTCCTATTCCCTATCTTGACCATCAACAATCACACTAAGCAAAGGTCGTTGATCTCAAGTGAGAGTTGCCTTCATTGGCATTAGGTGAGGGCAACGCTTGCCCTCTCGTGGCCTCGCCAACATTGGGTGAGGGTTGCCCTTGACTAGGTTGGCGAGGGCGAGGGTTGCTCATCAGCCCATGCGAGGGCAACCATTCTCTCTTGACACTAGTGAGGGCGGTTCTCGCCTGAGTCTAACATCCTCTACTATGATCAGAGAGGGGAAGAGAGAGGAAAAGGAAAAGGGAAAAATTTTAAAAGGTAAAATATGAAAATATCATTTGACCAACGAAGATGGGCTCTTTTTTAAGATTAATATAACCACTTTTAACTTTTTATTTAAAATAAATTCTATTTCAGACGTTTATTGAAAAAATAAAATATATTTATTTAAAATAATATCTACTTTAAATTTTTATTTAAAAAGTCGAGAGCACTTTGTATCCTAATTTAGAATTTGTTTTCTAAATATAATTTAAAATTTTCCGTTATATTAATCCTTTTTAATTTCCTTTTGTCTTTTTCACATGTCCTAGGATTTAATTAGTGGCTGTCCTCTCCCGGGACCTCCACCAACCTCCGACACCCTGAATATTCAGTATTTCGAATCGAATTAACCACGAAAGCAAAACTCTCGCTCTCTCTCCGACGAACAGGCCATCGCCATGGCAGCCCTCGCCACCTCCTCCTCCGCCTCCGCCGCTGCGACCGTCTTCTCCACTTCGCCTTCGCCTCCCCTCTCCATCTTCTCTCCGACCAGACCGAACGACTCCTCCTCCGCCAGATTCGTCCGCTTCCTCGCCCCCTCCAAGAGTAAAAGCTCTTCCCCTCGTCTCTCTCGTCATCTCCACCCCGTTTCCGTTTCGTTCGTCCTCCTCCTCGACGTCTCCCGTCTAACGAAGAGGGCTTTGTTTGTTTTCAACAGAGAGCGACCGCGATTCCGGCCTCCGTTCCGACTCCGGCGAGCCGAATCTGCTTCCCGTCCTCAGCAATCGCACCCTCTCCCAGGTAATTTGCCGGCGATCGCTTGATCGGCGATGGGGGTTTCCGTATTAGCTGAGTTTCGGGGTGGTCGTTGTAATTGAGTAGCTTACGGTTTTGGTTGTGACCGGAACTAGGATGCCGCCATGGGATTGGTGCTGAGTGCAGCTTCTGTGAGAGGCTGGACCACTGATTCTGGAATGGAAGGTCCCGTGGCTCCTACGGGCGCCGAGGGAGGATCGGGTACGGAGAGGGTGTCGACCTTCCCGTGGTCCCTCTTCACCAAATCGCCTCGCCGGCGGATGCGAGTCGCCTTCACTTGCAACGTCTGCGGTCAGCGAACCACTCGCGCCATCAATCCACATGCCTACACCGACGGCACCGTCTTTGTTCAGGTAATTTGCTGATACTGAAGAGGAAAAATAAAAGGACTCCATTTCTCCGTTGATGATGATGAGTTTGCATGATAGGAGGGGCAGTTTGCTATATTTTATCACATAGCTGATTTTTCAGTATGATGAATGGTTTAGCTTAAAGTAAGGAAATGGGCTTTGTCATATCTTTGCAGTGTTGTGGTTGCAATATCTTTCACAAGCTGGTGGACAATCTGAACCTGTTTCATGAGATGAAGTGCTACGTGAACCCAAGCTTCAATTACAAGGAACCCAAGTGGGACGTTGGCTTCAACTACTTGAATATTACTGATGATGGTGGTGATGAGACCAATGATGTATTTCCAATCTAGTGGGATTAGCAGTGCCAAATTGTACATTCTCCCCGTGATTTAGTGAATCTTTGTGTATATAGTTTGCATCATCACTTTTGATGGGCTCTTTGTATTTATAAAAACATTGTTTATCATCAATGAATTCTTATCGGTTGAAAATATATTTTGTAGAGATTAAGACTGCCTTGTCTTCAAGGGAATAGATGGTACAGCATTATTATTGGAATGGAGATGTTATATTGTCAATATAACATTGTGCTTGATCGATCATATAGTGTGTTTACTATAAATTAGCAAATTCTGCATTCACCATGTTCTTTGTTTAATATGATTTGTCTAGCTCAAAACTCTTTACGGATGAATTCAGATGACTTACAAAGATTTCTCTGCGGTTCACAAATGTTGTTTAGTCCTGCATATGTATTTCTTGATCAGGAATGAAGTCTCTGTGGATGCTGCTCTTTTTGTTCTCTCTGAAGCTCTAACTACCATCTACTGCAACAGTATCTCTGTTTGCTATCTTGTCCATCTTTGTATCTTGTTCTCTTCCATTCATGGATGCATTTACAACATAAAAACGATGTAATGATGCCTACAACCAATTTTAGCATATTAGCTCGCATGGACATCTTGATGCTCAACTCTGCATGGTCTGTGGTTCTTCCATCGCTTATTGACTGAGGAGTATCATCAATTTCAATTGGGGTGGGATTTTTTTTTTCTTTTTCCGCATTCCTAATTGCTGGAGCATTCATCCTAAATGTTTTCAGCTGGATCATCTCTTTGTTTCAGTTAAATTGGTACTACTGTCTAATCTTGCTCAGACCTCCTGGTCCTTCTCCGGATCATGCTCGCTTTGCTTAGAGGCTTTTCACATTTTTTTATCGACTGCCCATCTTTCTTTTTATGGTATACCTGATATTTTGGCAAGCTAATATCATTACAGATGCTCCGCCTTTTATCCCCTTCTCGTGATAAGTGGTGCCTCAGCTGATGAGATTGGCTCCGAGCAAAGGTTTTCCATCAACGAAGATTATCTGAAACTCTCGGGAACATTACTGTAAATGTATTGCCATTCGTCACTCTTGCCCTCGCTTGCTTGTTTATATATTCCTGTTAGATTGAGCTGGGAGTCAATCATTTTACACTACCTACCCTCTAAGATGGGACTAGGGTTTTGCCATCTCTGATGATTAGTTCTTGCATTGCAGCCTGGTTGAGTTCTTTTTGTATGCTTGGCTTCCTCACCAATCTCATGCCTTTGGCATGTGCTTGTGAGTTGCCATTGTCCATGTCTTCGAGGCTTCCCTGTCATCACGCGCACGCACTGTGAATGCGCTTGCAGGCTTTGAGTGTAGAAATGTCGATAAATTATCATCTCAGATGCGAAGAAGATCGTGTTTGAACTTAAGCACATGACCTGCATCGTAGACCTCTTATGGCCATGCTACGGTTTGCATATTATAAGAGCTTTCAGGTTACATTTGATAGTTCGGACGTATAGAGTAACAAAATATTATTTGTTGTTTGGTAACGTCTTCTAGATTAGATAAATTCAGATATACCCGAATAAAATACTGGATAAGAAATTCAGGCTAGGAGATGTGATAAACCCAAATTAGTTGATTTTTTTAAATAAATAACTTAACAATTTTCTTCCTAGAATGGAGTAATAGAATGATGCATCGGAATTCACTGGCCACCGCACAAAGACCGCCTCCTTGCCAGCTGATCATAGTTACTACTGACCATTGTGCAATTGTCTTCTCCTCCGACCACCATCGACAACTAAGTGTTTAAAGGAGACTTTATACATCATCACCATTGAACAACTCTGAATCCTTTCATGAGGGTGCCACATCCTTTTAAGGTCTTCATCCACAATAGTGGCCTAGATCATCGGCTTTGACATCAAGTGGCACCTGAGCTTCGTGCTCAGCATCCACCCTTATGTTGGCAATGGCTGCCTCGTCTACCAGATCGTACCTCCATAGGTTGATTCGCAATACCCTCGACGACTTGACGCTTGTCTTCGCCAGTGTCTGAGTCGCCTTTGTATGGTGAAACCGAGTGAGGACTACGGTCTGGAGAAGGATGGCGGTGGATCTGGTGACACTGCAATGAAGGATATGAAATGGAGGGAATTGAAGAGAGCGGGTTTGAGATGCTGGTAAGGGAGCTCAAGTGGTGAAATCTAGATATTGCGGGAAATTACATTGCACAAGTGAGATTTTTAAAGACTTTTAATCCTATCTTAGATTGCACTAAACATATGATGGAATACAATTGGGGGGATATTTGGAGGATTACCGATCCCCTTTTATTCTCTCCCATCCCAATCCAAATTCGTAAGGTGGGAAAAACTATTTGGTTCTTAGTGAGTTACATAAGGATTTTTATCATTTGCCATGTCCTCTTTGGTTCTTGCTCATCCTTTCCTACACAATTGTAAGCCGTGAGATGTTCCTGCTAATTCCTAGATTCTAAGGGCCTAATAATAACCATTCTGTTTTAGAAATCAAATTTTGTTTTAGAAATAAATTTTTTTATTTCTGTTCCCCGAACGAGTTTCTGAGCAAACTACGCATTTAATAATCACACAATATTTTTATTTTCATAATAGAAATTCATTTGATAACGAAAAAAAATTCCTCCATTTAGGGTGGCAACGGCAGACAGCCATCCGTGATGGCAAACGGCGGGTGGCGACAAGTAGGCGGTTAACTAGTAACGAGGGCGTATGATGAAAAAGTTTTTATTTATCATTTCTATTCTAGAAATAGAGAAGTAGAAAATTTTACTTCTTATTTTTGTTCTAAATCCATTTTTGGACTAAAAAATTATTTTAGAAATAGAAAAATAAAATTATGTTACCAAATGAATCCCTGTTCCATACTTATTCCCAAAAACATAAAAATATTTATGATAAAAAATAGAATGGTTATGATAAGCGTCCTAAATTGTTTGTCCATTTGTCCCCAGCCGGCTTTGGAGAAAGACACGAACCCGGAATTCAATTTGCGTTCCTCGTGAGATGCTGCGTTACCCTCCTCCTCGATAATATCCGGTAGCAATAAATGGACCGCGATTATCCTCGAGCCATGCAAATCCTCTGAGGTTCCTTCTAGGTTCAATTGAAAACAAAAGTGAAAAATTGCGATTCCTGTTTCCTGATCCATCATTTTCCTTTGAGAGAAACCCAATTTTCTCCCACCAATTTTCTAGTAACTTTAAAAATCACAAATAGGAGAATTATGAAATTTGAACCGTGTAATAATGACTATAAAGTTACCATGATATCTATGTGAAATATGTGATAAGTCTTGTTTGATTCTATTCACTCGAGATTGTCCCGAAAATTGTGCGCTCCAAATCATTGAAATTAGTATATCATTACTTGCGATTTTGACCCTCTAATAGCCCTATTAGTCGTGGTTTTCATGTATCAACTTGGTAGGATGATAATTTTAACTCCAACCCAAGATTTGTGTGCACTTTGCATGGCAGACCTCATATCTATCCCATGCCACGTGTCAGAAGGAATCGAGAAACTCAGCCAATGAGAGAGATCCTCTCAGATAACGGTCGTCTCCACCTTACAATCTCTGTCTCATCCAATTCCATCATCTTCACAAATTCATGGCCACCAACTCTTGACCACACAATCACAATCTCTTGCTCTCAACTCACACTATAACCCTCTTCACCTCCTCGCACACCCTTTGCTTTCATCATCCTCACCGCTCAAAGAACAACCTCACCAGCACCTACTCAATCACACTAAAGCTGAAGTAATGGCCGCCGTCACCTCCGCCGCCGTCGCCATCCCCTCCTTCACCGGCCTCAAGGCCGCCGTTTCCCGCCAAGCCCTCCGCCTCAGCCAGGGTCCCCGCCGCCACAGCCCCCCTGGCCCCCAGGATGGCCGTGAGGGCCTCCCTGAAGGACGCTGTCGGCGCCGCCGCCGTCGCCACCGCCGCGAGCGCCCTCCTGGCCGGCAACGCGATGGCGATGGAGGTCCTCCTGGGGGCTGACGGGGGAGAGCTCGTGTTCTCGCCGAAAGACTTCACGGTGAGCTCCGGTGAGAAGATCGTGTTCAAGAACTATGCAGGGTTCCCGCACAACGTGGTGTTCGACGAGGACGAGATCCCGAGCGGCGTGGACGCAACGAAGATCTCGATGCCGGAGGAGGAACTGTTGAATGGCCCCGGCGAGACCTACGCCGTGACCTTGACCGAGAAAGGCACGTACAGCTTCTACTGCTCGCCCCACCAAGGAGCCGGTATGGTAGGAAAGGTTACCGTTAACTGAGTTTGATGATATTGTAAAAGACATGATGATTCTCGTGATTTTCTCTCGTTTTTTTTCTCTCTCGTGGAGGTTAAGGAATCGATGTATGGTTAAAATTTGGAGAACGAGAGAATGTACGGTGATCATGGAAAACCAGGAAAACGTCTTACGTATTGGATTTTGCTCACCTTGAACAATGTTAGATGAATTGTGCATTTTGATAACTCTGAACCGTTTGGTCTGTTTTCTATCTTCAAGATAATGGAGTTGCTCCTTATTAGATAGAATCTCACCTCAAATCGCCATTTAATTTCAAGAAATTGTAACTCGACTCTTTAGGAAAATGAGTAACCAGTAATCACGATGTGGCTCGAACCCTGTAAGGCTGAAGCAATGTTTGGTTCGGGCTCAACCAATTAGTTCCTGCTTTGGTACATTTTCAGTGATATTGGCGTGAACTATAGTAATGAGTAATGGACGAAATCATCTTCCTTTACCTACATGGCACCTCCGTCCTTCAAACCTGTGAGCTTAGACTCTCATTGATCTCGACCTTCACTTATGACTAATTTTATCACTCACAAGGAAAACACATGGATATGTACATTTATGTTTGTATGTAATTACCATAGATATCGCATTGAGCATTAACCATGTCTCATCTTCATTTCCATGGTGTGAAAAATGACTGCCAGTTAACCCAGGGACATTTTCCGCGTAGAATGGTGCTGTATTCAGAGGGGAAGTCCAAGAGCCATGTCCTCCTTTAGCAGCTACACAGCCACAAATGAACACTGAAAATCCGTTTGAAAATAGGAATTATCATTGATAACTTATCTTCCCAGGTTCTTTTAGATACAAATGATTGTTTTGTAGAAACAATAGACAATACAACAGAGAAGTCTCCTCCCCCTCTTCCATTACGATAACAACAACAGCTATGATCAACTCTTCACACGGTAGAACTCCCTCCTCTTCACACTGATTAAGTTACAACACTGAAAAAGTTTCTTTTAAGATGCTCCAGTAAGTCTGAAAGAAGAACAACTTACAGGAAAAAAGAATGTATGAACAACCCCCGCCCCCCTCTTTCTACCAACGCACCCTTTATACATCCGCTCCAAAACGGAATCATCTCATGTTTATTTTCGGAAGTTGAGAAAGTGAGGCATGAAGATACAACAATAAAATATGTACATGCCAGGAGAAACTACGTTGTTAAAGCATCGGGAAGGTTAGTGCGAGCGCCAAGCACCCTACCTCCGACATCTGGGAAAAACTCTTGTCCAGGCAAGGCACTAACTGTACCTTTCGTATCCACCTCTATAGGGTATTTCAGAAGATGCCCTTGCAACGGCGTGAATTCTTCTACAGTGAATTTCTTCCAGTTTTCTTCGGCAATCTTGTTCACACTCCTCACGCACAACAAGTCTTCTGGCTCCTCAAAGCAATCGTCTACCATATCCAGGTGCTCAGCCCATAGTGACATGCGGTACCCATATATCTGTAAATATCATTTTGAAGGAATGAAACATATGAACAATTTCTCAACAAAATCACTTTCAAAGACCAGTGCACTTGATATCAACATTACAATTGAGAATTATCATACCTGAAAAGTGAAAGAAGGAGAAAAGGAAAAAAAGAAAAATAGACTGCTTGTATCAAAATGAAATGCTAGGAAGAGCAGATATTTAAATAAAAAAGCATTATTGGAGAATGGAGAAACTGAGATACATACCTGACCACGTGGATGTTTCTTCTCTTTTTTGCCCAAGATATGTTTCTTTTTCTCACCCCATGTGTAATGGGGCTGATATGCACCCATGGCAATCTCGGTGTCCCTTGAACCAGCCATTGATCGTTGATTGATATTTGCTGATCCAAGTATCACATACTCATCATCCACAATCATTCCTTTGGCATGTACATAGATCATGAACCTTTGAGACTTCTGAGATGCTGAAACCTGAGACAACAATATGGAAATAATGCTCACGGTCATCGACTTCTTTGTTTGTTTAAGTGAAAATTGGAAAGTGGTACATGGTAACTTAATCACAAAAAAACAAAAAGAAGCACAGGTGATCTGGTCCCTCCTGGGACCAAAGTTAGCCAGCCCAGTCCACGTTCCACAATTCACAATTAAATTGTCTTCCAGTCATAGTTGGGTTCGTATGTGGATACTATGTGTCTTCAAGAAAAAGGTCATAGAACTACATGTTGATTTCGTTGTTGCTGGCTGTGCTAGCCTCATGTACTCCTCAACCAAACAGAGGTAAACATTTCTGCAGCAACTACCTTAACACCTTCACTGGGCGGGGGATTAGCGGGCTCTGACAATTCTTTGGGAAGCTCCTCGCAGTTACCAAGACAGTAAAAATTCAGGTAGTCACAAGGATGCGCATTCTCCAGACCCATGGAGTTCAACTCCTTTGCTATAATTTCATACATCAATTGCATTGTTTGTCTCTGCAAATATAGTGAATAAGTTAACTGTAAAAGGTGGAATAAAATTCTGAACTTTTTGGTAGTTCTTTCCCATGGCCTTGATAGTTCCAAAGGTGAAATGACAAAACAGACTCTCTCTCTTGTGTGCGCGCACGCGGGCGCCCGCACACACATACACACACCCCTAAACCCACAACCACACACAAAAAAGAAAAAGAAACGTGGAAAGAAGGAAAAACATAAAGTATGCTCCCCCAAGTAAATTATATTGGTGCAGCAGCTGACTGGAGGAATCAATTTACCTGCCAGTAGAGAATTTCTTGCACCGAGGCAGAGGAAGGGACCCCTTCTGGCCACATTGGGATTACTACATAAACTGCAAATCTCTCATTTGCTCTAATTTTGCTGGCAATCTTTAGAGCCAGTTCCATGGGGATCAAATTATCAGCACCTAATCATATGAAAAAGAGGGGAAGGAGGCAGAGCTTGACGAGTAAGAAATGCTGCAGACTACATGAGAACAAATTTTCAGACAGATACATCCCTCAAGTACCAAAAGAAACATGCCACAAGCAATAAAAATTGCAACATAAGTGTTAACATATATGCCTCTAGCCAGCAGTACATACCTAAGAAATTGTTAGATAGCCAATAAAAAGAACATAATACATCAGGGAATATGTTGTGAGCAATAAATACTGATTCCCCAAAAAAATCCAATGATGTGCCAAATTGTATGCATTTATCACAGTGAAAAAAAAAAAAGCATACGGAAGGTGCCAAAACCTGCATTTCTGTAAGATGGCCATGCAAATGACGATCCAAGAAAATACTGGTTCTCAATATAAATGAAGTGTTGAGCAGATCTGATTGCCTGGATGTACGCAGTCTGAATGCTCTTGTCTATCACCAAATTTTTTGCACAGACAAGGTTCTGCAGAAGAAATAAGTACCATGATGGACCACTACAGCAATATGCAAAGTGAGGTATTGGATAAGATGTCAGTTGGTGTTGCTCATTTAGCTAAATCTTACCTGAGACTCAGCATCAAATACATCTTTGGGAAAACCTTTCAGCGAGCCAGAATCTATAGACCTAAATATCTGTCAAGGGAAAAAAATATAAAACAGTATTGACTAGATGCACCAGAAAATTTTTCATATTACAAATGGGTTCAATGATGCATGTTACCTGCACATGCCACCTGTCACAATCATTCTCCCTGGAAACCCAAAGAGATGGATCGTCATCTGGAATCAGTGATGAAGGGCTTAGTATCCATGAGATGCGTTCTATCTTTATCAATGCATCATCATGCCAATGAGATATCCTTTTAAACCGTTGACCAAACTCTGACCATTTTGTTGCCCTTCTCCAGCGCTGCTCAAAGTTCTTTAGCACATCATAAGCAGCAGGGCCTTCTATCTTGCAATGCAAATCATGCCATGGTTGTCTTGGACCCTTAGTACCAACCTACACGAAAGGAAAAAAAAATTGAAGTTTCTGCTTAGTTTAAAATCAGGTCATAACTTATAAAATGATTCAATCTGTCAAGCCTTGACAGTGTTTTCATTTAAAGACCCCAATCTATAAGAATCTGCACTTGATTTGTTTTATCTTTACAAACAGAAAACATATAGCAATAAAAAAAATTTCAGTTAAGCATACATTTATATTTTAAATATATCAAAGAACATTCTTCGTCTTCTTGACTAACAAAGAACCTCTCTAGAGAATAGTTTTGCAAAAGGAATTTATCATCCAAACAAAATGGGATTATTCAGCATAACAAAGAAGAGGAGTTCGAAATACCACCACTCACTGGAAAAGTTGGATTGTGGTAATCATTTTGAAAGACTGTGTCAAGGTCCTGAAATAGTCGATGTTCAGGTGTATCATAGCGCCCATCACAAAGGTCTAAGCCACCAAGAAAAGCAGTTATTTTTCTGTTGTTTCCATGAGCTTGTGTATCCACAATTACACATTTTTGGTGATGAGTGAATAAGGTTCCGACAACCTGATTGTAGAAGGAGCAAGAAAGGATTATAAATTGGCATCAATGGAGATACAAATCAATGTATTGCTTCTAACTAAAATACTCAGCAGGAAAAGGACAACCCATCAGCCCAATCAATCTGCAATGAAGTCAAGCATGACTAATTATACCGTCGAACTTAATGGTCAAGATCCTATTCAAAGGCAGAACCCAATAAATACAAAGAAATGCTAGAGATACCAAATGCAATATTTAAAGGTGGTTTAGAACTGATGTGGCACACTATGATAGATTGTTCAAGTGGGCCATATTTAAACACCCAATAAGAAACCGGAAACATCACATTTTAAACCAACTTTGTATTCTAATCTTATACCTTAGTATCATTACCGTTATTTAAATAGAAATTGTGGGCAGTCCCATAGTCATTCAACCATTCCAGCGTAGTGATGAGAATAGAAGTTATGTCGGTGTGTGCAAATAAATAACGATGATTGGGAGGTGAACGGCTGTCCCAGTAATTGTTAAATTCAATATAACACTCATTGCACCTATATCATTTCAGCATCACCATACAACCATTTACAGTGAAAGGTATGCCATGTTTCAAAAAACTGCCAAAAGGGACTTCTGACTTTTCAGAAACTTAATTCTCCCTATTTCATTGGAACACTAATCAGAATATGCAAATTTTTTTTTTTTTTGGTAATAAAAGGGCAAAGCCCAAAAGTTACAAAGGAACACGCCTAACAAAACTAGATCCAACCTGATCTCCTATCAATAAAGGAATCAAACCTCTTGGTGGCCTGTCCAAGATAAAGGCGTTTTTCGCATCACAAGAGCAAATGGCCTAATTTGCTAACCAGTCAACACATGAGTTTCCTTCCCTAAAATTATGCAGAGTTCTAACATGCTAGGAATACATTAAAAGTTTCTGAATCTGAGAAATGAGTGTCACCAAAGTGAATATGCAAATATCTAACCTTAGGGACTTCCCACCTATATCTAATACTTTAATAATGAAATAAGTGCTAGCCACTAGGAAAATATTAGCCTGCAAACACAGGCAGTTTGATGAGGATGCAGAAGATGTAGAAGAAAAACAGAATAAGCATTCTGATAATAGAATATGTGCCACTGCTAGTGTAGTTGTAATTGTCTTAGATGTGATATGGTTCGTGCAACCTTCAGGGACATTGACTTGGAAAAGAGCTTGGAAAAGAGTGGTGAAGTGCAAGTAGAAATTGATGCCACTGTGAGTGTTCCAGTCTACTTGAGAAACAGATCCTTATCATTATAGAGCAACTTTTAGTCACATTATGACCAAGGCTTTAGCACGCATTCTTTGTTGTTCTAGGTCAGAGATTGAGCAGATTATTAGGAAGTGAGAAAATTACTTGAAATTATCATGACAAAAATTGTTGGGCATGCATTAGGTGACTCTCTAGCTCCCAATTTGAGGTGACATCCTTCTGTAATTATGTGTATTCATTGGTGAACAGATATATAACATGAACAGTGAATTAGGAATTGGCAGAAAAAGAATAACAACACTGGATCATGGTGTAAAGCATGCCTGTTGCTTGAAAATGCTAAGCTTACTGCTGGCATAGCGAGGGGACAGCACACATGTAACAGAAGAGTGCTTGAAAAATTTACGGGTTTCTTCATCGTGAGTTTGCATTACCCCAGCCTGCAAGCACATAAAATTAATCTGTTGTAAGAGACTGTCGTGGGTATTTCGTAACAACTACAACAGATGCTGCATGGAATCTTTACTTACTAGCAGTAGCATCCTATAGATCATATGCAATACATAGTCATGGCAACAGCCTATGTGCAAAGCAAAAGTGAGGCTGCATACATCTAACCCTCCCCAAGCCCAAACCTCAAAATAGCAGGAGCCTCCGGCACGGTGATGCCCCTCTTTTAGATAACAAATCAAAGCTAATTCATTACCTTTTCTAGTCTATCACAGTCCAATGCTTCCTCGAGACACAAATTTGCTTACACTGTCACGCTGCTGTCATTGAATGTCATCAACCACTACTTCCCTCCAGTAAGAATTTAAATTGCTTGAGATCTATGCAAACAAAAGTTGACATGTTCTCCTTTCGTCAAATTTCGTATACCATCTTCGCATCACCTTGCAAGTTTCAACTACAGCTAAATCTGTCCCATCTAAAACATAATTCCATCCTTAGCAAAGTCTCTTTCTACCAGGAATTCAATCAATAGGATTTTAACGACACTAACAGAGTGATAACTCGACAGTTATTTCACTGGAATGTTCATACACCAGAATCCCCATCAATTTTCCTCACAACAAAAACATTTGTAAAAAGTTGCAGAGAAGATTCGTGATCCTACCGTCTCGATAAAGAACTTGCTATGGGATGTCTTATCATCCCAAACCAGTAGCAAAACTCGCACCCCTTCCTGAGACTTGTACTTCAATAACTCCCCCAAATTCAAATCCCCGCCGTTAGGCAAAGGTTTGGTCGGCTCTCTAACAAGCTTCACCTTATGAAAAATCGACCAACCAACAATGTACACTAAATGATGAGCTTCCAGAATCGCATGGCATATATCCTCCCAGCACTTCTCATGCGTACGCACGTTCCCCTCCTCCAATTTAATCTCCGGGAGCATCGAGTCCGGCACGTGCGCGTCCTGATACAGAGTCACGTTGCAGCCCCTCCGCATCGGAAAATAACAATTCTGGATGCCGAAATTATCGGGATCGGCACCAATGCCGACCTTATACAGAGCATTTTCGTCGCACGGAGTAAATTTAATCCTGACTCGAATAGCGCAATCGGGTTTGGGTTGTTTACCGTTGCCGCCGATTATAGGGAACCAATCCTCAACGAGCTCACCAGAAATGACCCTCCGAGCGGGGACCGAGGCGATCCCGATCATGTCCGCGCCAAAGATGTCGTTGTCCTTGACGTGGAAGTCGATGCTGGCCACGGGATGCGCGAGCGGCACCCGGAACCGCTCGTTCCAGGTCGGATCCTGGGAGTTGGAGATGACGCGCGTGCGGGCCACGGTGGCGCCGGCGAGGCAGACGGTGACGTAAGGGTCGCTGGTGATGACCTTCCCGCGGTGGCGGCGGTGGCTCCGGCGCTCGCCGGGGGGCTGGCAGGCGAAGGGCTCGCGGCAGGCGGCGACGATGCGGCGGAGGTGCTCCGAGAGCATGTCCATGTTGGGCAGGCACCGCGCCTCCAGAATCTGGAGGTCGAGGTCGCCGTGGAGGAGGAGGACGGCGTCGGATTTGATGTCCTCCGCCATCGGGAAGACGCGGAGAGAGAGAGGAAGAGAGCTCCGGTCTGAAAAGCCGATGCAGCCGAAGAGAGAGATTGGGAGGAAGAAAATATAGAAAGAGAGAGAGAGAGAGAGAGAACGAATTTTAACGGCTACACCAAAGGACGTGGTGGTGGGGGGCCTGGGGCGTGTTTGGGTCGTTGGATTGGTTTCTCAGGAGTTGGCACAACGGAAGCCAGGGTGACGGCGACGTGCACTATGCTATTTGGTCAACGCCGTTTTGACTGAAAGGTAAAAAGAGTAATTAACGCCGTAATTAAGAATAGTTAAAGGTGCGTTTCGTCCTCGTCTGGATTTTTTTTTTTTGTCTAGATTTCTGAATTTCTAACTAGAATAATATTTCATAAGATTTTATTTAATAATAAACTGTACTAATATACACAAAATATGAAATAAATATATATTTATATATTAAATTTATATTATAAGATAGACTTAAAATTCGAATATATAAATAAAATAAAAAAGATTAAATTTTTATATTTTTATATTAGAATTCCAGTATTATTTATATTGAAATATAATTTTAATTTGGTTAATTTAGAAAGTTTATTATTTTATATATATTAAAAATTCTATTCACATTTATTTTATCTCTCCTATAAAATAATTATATTTAGTTTATATATCTCTTATATCTGATTTTGCCCTCTCATGAGTAGATATAAACGTGGGAAAAGATAAATATGCGGTCTAAGGGTTTAAGGAAAAATACTTCTTCTTTTTTCGGTTGAAAAGCAAAATTACTTTTTTAAGCAAAAATACTTAGCAGCGCAAGTAATGGAGATCGTTTTAACTTTTTTAGGGGGAGACGGAATGTTCCGATCTCAGATTCAAAGCATCCCGGGGCTGTCCAAATGCTTGGGACCCGCGGAATACGAAACGTGGTTCGTGCCCTGGCCAACAGGAAATGTCAGCTGCCGATCTGGGGATTTGGCTGTCCGAGTTGGGTGGAAAATGTTGGCTTTTTTCTTTATTTATATTTTATTTTGTGTCCGAACCAGATATTACGACAGAAATCGGGAATTGGGCTATTTTTCGGTGGCCATGCGGCGGATCTTATCCCTCCGGAACATCAATTCCAAAAACTCTTTCCCTGAAAAGTGGCCTTTTCTCTCCCCCCACGCCCCCCTTTGTAGACGTACGTGTCTGAATCGGGCAAAAATTCAGACAAAAGCTAACTGTCAGCTTTGGGCATGATGCATATGGCAAATCGCTCTTTCCCGCTCGGGAACAAAAAGTCAAAAGGGGCAACCGGAGACGAATGCTGCGACTAGATCTTGAAGACGAAGTGAGATCTGGAAGTTAATGATTTGATTATTAATGGAGATCGTATTTTAAAAGCTCGGACCTTCTCTAATCGGGAGTGGGTGCTGATGTGATGATTGAAAATTTTTGACCTCGGGCGAACCACGTGGACCCCACCCGGCGGCGGTGGACCCATCTTTGATGCGCGACCATTTTGGACCCAGTCTAAGGGGAAAGTAGGTCTTGAAATCGTCTGCTAGCTCCGACGTCGGATCGAGGCCTTCTTTTACTCGGTCGACGGCTTGTTCGACGGGGTTTGAAAATGTGGACTTGACTTACTCCTGCAACTAGTCAGTCATTTCATCGTGTAATATTATGAGCTTGTGATGAAATTCGTAACTCTGGCTACACCAAAAAATAAATAAATAACTTAACATATATTACGAAAAATCTCAAAATCAATACTCTTATGATCGATATATTTTTAACTAATTTTTTAATCATTAAAAATTACAAATTGATATACTTGTAAAAAATTTACTCAAAACATTTTTTTACCATTAAAAATCTCAAATCAGTACAATTATGACAATTTTATCCTCCGTTAATTTCTATTAAATTAGATTAATACCACGAAAAATCACAAACTAATATACTTGAGATAAATAGAAGATAAAATCCTAAATCGGATATATCCATTAATTATCATTAGTCATCTAACTCGACAATTTGACTGGCAAAGTTTAATGAAAATTATCGAATACTAGATTTGTTATATGTGCATTAATTTGAAATTTTATATGATATTATCTTTTTTTTCTTTATTACTATTGTACAACTTCTGACATAGAAATAAGTTATTAAATGAATATGTTTGCTATTCTTTTTTCCTAGAAAATTAAAATTAGTTTCCAACCTTTCATGTCTTAATATAACCCTCAGAAACTGGCAGTAGGCAAGCTGTAGGAGTCAGGGGAACGTGGAATCAGGGGAGCGAAAGACGGGTCTAACAGTGGGAAAGCGACTTATAGCAAGCAATGTGGACTGGACTTGACGTGCACACAACCTCGTGAATTGCCCCCCCCCCCCAACATCGGTGTCCACGAAACACACATTTCAACGTCAATTTATGTTATGATCCGGATAATCAGACAATATAAAACTCTATTATGTTAATAGGGTTGTGTTCTGTTCGGAATGCCTCGTATATGTTCGAGGACGGCAGATGCGTGTGAGAGATGTAGTCTCTCTTTTTTTCAGAGTTTGCACACAAATGATTCTCTGACAAACAAACAGTGGGGAAAAACCGTCTTTTGGATCATCGGGCTCAATATTAGTTTGATCGAGTTTATGACTCGAAATCATCTTATCATATGATGTCGTGATGTAATTTTCGAATATTTCGAGTAAATTATTATGGACGTGTGAAAAATGATGAGGTTGGGTGGGATTTGCACCTACCGATGACATTTCTCAATCTGTTGACGAAGCACAAGTTTTCTGTCACGGTCTCCCGTGCGTGGGGGCAAAGGATAAAGAGAGAGAATATGCTCTATACTTTGGGTCATTGGACGAATGACTGACGAAGGATAGTGGACATTGGAACGCATGAATTCCAACCGAAACTAACTTCTATCAAACGATTTTGCTTCAATGTCTTTTTGCCAGACTATCTAACTGTAGAACTGTTACAACATTTACCTACGAGAGAATTGTCCAATAAATTGTAAATCTATTATAGAACGGCCAATTCAATCATAATTTTTTTAATTTGTCAATTCAATTTTAAATTTTTTGATAACTTACCAATTCAATCATAAATATTTTAATTATATCTATTTAACTTCAAACCTTAAAATTATTTGCCAAACTAGTCATAATCTTTTAATGAATTTCAATTTAGTCAATATAGCTAATTTTGGCTAGACATCACTGACATGATGGCACAATCAACATTGACTATCCTATTTGACATAGTCGGCATTAAAGTGGATAATTTTCTAATTTTAAAAAAATCTAAATTTTTTATTATTTTATTTTTTCTCTCTTTTATTTACAAGGCTGGCGAAGCCATTGACTATTGACCAATGGGCTGTTGACCTTCGCTGGCCACTAAGCAAGGGCCAACTAGGTTGCCAACCCCGAAGCAAGGCAAGGGTGTCGCAGCCCTCGTTGACCACAATGAGGGTTGCTATTCCTTCGCGATGAGGGCATCACCAACAAGGGCCACAATCCTCACTTACGGTTGGTGAGGCCATTGTGGGGTTGTTGCCCATGTGTTTAAAAGAGAAAATTAATAATAAAAAATTAATCAATAAAAAATCGGAAAATTTTTAAAAAATTTAAAAATTATCCACATTAGTGCTAACCGCACCTTGTTCAACGACTAATGCTGATTGGACTGTCACATAGCAATGTTTGGCTAGAATTAGCCAAAATGACTAAATTGGTAATTAATCAAAAAAAATTTAGGACTAGAAAGTGTTCAAAGCTTTGTGACTAAAATAACACAATCGAAAGGTTTATTATTAAATTGGCAAGTTGTTAAAAGGTTAAGCATTAAATTGATTGCCGTAAAATAGTTTTAGCTCTTTTTAGACAATTTTTCCTTTTATCTACTAAACTACATTTTCACGAGTCACAATGAAAGCGAGTCTAGATAAAAGAACATCGGGTGTCGTTCACATGACATTTGACCAGAACTTAGAATTTACTGTGAATTGATGATATGGTGTGGAAAGCTATTTCTATGATTGTATCGATGACCTAAATCTGCTTCCTATTTATCTAATGAAAATCAAGATGGAAAATAAATCCTTTTTAAGCGTTTAGGAAAATGAGCCAATGAAAATGCTTTTTATCATGAACATAAACCTATGCTTCAACATTTCTATTGACGGGTGAAAATAATGTATGCTGACTTATGTTCCTAAGAGATACAAACAAACGGTGGGAAACGAGGGAAGTATTTCTTGGATATCGGTTTTCCATGAATCGAATATACGAGGTATTTCTTCAAATGAAATCCACAGATGTTTTTGGGCTCGTACCAGTTCTTGAGCTTCCGGGCTCTATTTTGCGGCAATACAAGTACGAATGTTCTTAGTATGAGATTTTACCCTCAATCACATGCGACGTGAACATCATGCATGTTATAGATCCACGGCCCGGCCCATTTCCCATAACGCGATCTTCCTGGATTTATGGCACCTCAGTCTTGCTCGACGTCTTTCTGCTTGACGCTTCAGCCCTCTCCTCTAGGGAGAGCTTTCCTTCTCTTCTCTCGGATTTGTTAAGCCTAACTATGATGCGTATCATCTCATCGTCCATCCGTCCTTGCATCGCCTCCCCCCATCGGCTGTTGTTAGTTGCCAAGAAAATGGTGTGCGGAGGTTGATGCTGCTACTGCAAGAGAGAGGGCGAAAGGAAGACACTTAAGCAGAGCTGGGAGAGGCTCACTGAGGCAAAATCGAAGGGACTTGTGGGTTTTAGAGACCTGATAACTTTTCATACTGCCTTGTTTGCTAAATTAGCTTGGACAATGCTTTGCAAACCAAATGAGTTCCGAGTTCCAGTTCTGAAAGGCTTATACTTTCCCGATAGAAATTTCTTGGGGCTGAAAGAGGATGCAGAGGCTCTTGGGGTCGGCAAAGTATACTCAAAGGGAAGGAACTAGCGAAGAAGCATCGCAGGTGGCCAATAAACAATCTGTATTGTTATGGGCAGGTAAGTTGTGCCTCAAATCCTTGACCTTTGCTGCACCCCAAACCTGATACAGACGTTCAACATGTTCTGGTGGTGGAAGCCATCATTGATTAGGACTCCAAAAGTCAGAAACTTGGAACCAATAAGACAGCAAGCGGAAAAGGAGGGACTGGACAGAATTCAAAAATCAAAGCTAATCGGAGCAAAGCTGAGGACGGACTACGATGGCCCGAGGGGAAGACGGAAATCTTTCGGTCAAAACTGCTTTATCATTGTGCAAAACAACTTGAAAGAAGAGGTCTGGTTAGACAAAAAGCATCCAGTTCTCGCGTCGTTGAGGAGCAGGTATGGAAAGCAATTTGGAAACCCAGTGCCCATGCAGCATCGATGATGAGAAGTGTGTTCCAGAGCCATTCCTACCAACAAGAAAATATTCTTAAGGAGGATTAAGCAGGATTCTTGTCGTGCTATCTACGGAGAAAATGGAGACTGTAGAGCATTTGTTGTGAACATGCGCTAGTTGTAGAACTATTTGGTTTGGGAATGCTGGCATCAGAATAATTAGGGAGCCGGTTTGAGCCTAGAGATTGACTGAAGTAGCCTTTTGTTGTTGCCAGAATTGGAAGGGTAGGAATGAGTTGGTTTTTTGCCAGGTTGAACAACCTCCCCGACTTGTGTTCTCCCTAATTAGTAGTGCTGCTTTGAAGAGACGATCGAGATTAGGAATAGTGCTCCTAAAGCTACGGTAAGATCCTTTACAGAAATGGAAGAAGCCTACGGGAAATGTTAATTTTCGTAAATTGTGATGGGGCTAACTCGACCCAAAAAGAAAACCTAAGGGCAAGGTTTCCTTAAATAAGAAGACCTAGCTTGACACGGGTAAATATATCTACCAAAACTATTGTTAGAAACTAGTGCCGACACTGTACTTTGTGTCCTTCTCAACCATTACATTTAGTTGGTCCAACAGTAAATCCGATGGATTTGCTGCTACGATATGGATACACCTCGGTTCATGTGATTGCTCTTCCGTACATGAAAATCCTTGCACGATGAACTTCGTTGTTGAGATGAGGTTTGCATGGATTAGGAATTAAAATTATCTGGAACTCAAGATGATTTGTTTTTGTTAAGGAATTTTCAGTTCCACCGATATAATTTCTAATAGGAGCAGCATTGTGTCAAAACAATATCATTTGTGTTGTGTGGTTCAGGACTAGACCTCGGCAAGTTTTCTATGAAATTCGATTCAAGTCAAAAAGCCTATTAGGTTAAACCTATGATCCAAATTGATCGATTCTTTCGGTTCGAACACAGTTAAATTAATTTTTCTCGCTATCAATATTTAAGTGTGCAGGAAAATAACGATAGATAAAAAAATAAAAAAATCAAACACTAAACATGTGGATGACAGGATCTCCTCGAAAATGAGTGGATGTGATTCCTCTGCCCAGCACAGGATCTCCCTCTAAATTCCCTCGTTTACAACTGCGCGAGCTCTGCTTCACTCGCTCCAATGGCTACATTCACCAACTTCCTCCTCTCCAAACCACCGTCATCGCCGTCTCTCCCTACACAACCAAACCCTCTCTTCTTCCGCCCCACCACCTCCTCCTCCTCGCCACGCCTCGCGAAGCCCCAACCGCCGCTCGTCGCGAGGCCAAGCAGCCCTCGCGGCCTCACCTTGAGGGCCACGGCCGCCACCCAGAATTCGTCACCGACGGCGAGCGACGAGCGAGTCCAGAAGGTGCACAGCGTGGAGGAGTTCGACGCGGCGCTGAGGGCGGCGGGGGACAGGCTGGTGGTGGTGGAGTACGTGGCCAGCCGCAGCGCGAGCAGCAACAAGATGTACCCCTTCATGGTGCAGTTGAGCCGGCAGTGCAACGACGTGGTGTTCCTGCTGGTGACGGGGGACGAGTCGGAGGCGACGCGGGAGCTGTGCCGCCGCGAGAAGGTGAAGAAGGAGCCCCACTTCACCTTCTACAAGTCCATGGAGCGCGTCCACGACGAGGAGGGCATCGGCCCCGACCAGCTCGTCGGCGACGTCCTCTACTACGGCGACAACCACTCCGCCGTTGAGCAGCTCCATTCCAGGTAAGAGCACGCAGAAACTTACACCCAGAAATCACCCGATAAGATCTGACCGGCGGATTAACGGCGTTTTAGATGAAATTCCAAGAGCAATTCAACTTAGTTCGTTTCTGGTCGACGAGATAAGAATTGAGAAATTGGGGTCCACAACATTAGTGGCAAACGATAATTTTAATGACCCTTGTTTGTGAACAATGTGTGCCTGTGGAATTTTCAAACAGCGACACTCCTCACACAGATTTCGATTCCTAAATCTTGCAGGGAAGATGTGGAGAAGCTGATCGAAGGGCACAAGGCCGACCACAAACTGATCGTCCTCGACGTGGGCCTCAAGCACTGCGGGCCCTGCGTCAAGGTGTACCCGACGGTGATCAAGCTGTCGAGGCAGATGTCGGAATCGGTGGTCTTCGCCAGGATGATCGGGGACGAGAACGACAGCTGCATGCAGTTCCTCAAGGACATGGACGTCATCGAGGTGCCCACCTTCTTGTTCATCAGAGACGGCGAGATCCGCGGGAGGTACGTCGGCTCCGGCAAGGGCGAGCTCATCGGGGAGATCCTCAGATACCAAGGAGTCCGCGTCACCTACTGATTCCATTATTTATGAAGGCTAGATTTCTGATAGAATTTTGATCCGGACGTCGATGGGTATACTCGGGAGGATGCTTCTCCCCAAATTGCTGCTTGTCGACAAGAGAGACCACGACCTTATTATACTCAAAAGATTTCAACTCTTACATGGATTGCGTGGCCTCATCAGGAACTTTTGTTCTTCGCAAGATATTCTCGTGCTCTTTTGATGCCTACGAAAATAGACAAGCTTTGAAAATGATGTCGAGTCCTCTTCCCAAATGATTAATCCATCGGGGGGAAAATATCGTTGGGAGTACGAATGGCTTACGAAGGATACCACACAAAAAATCAAGGGAGATGAATTGATTTGTGGCAGCCTACGAACTCGAAAGCATCGGGTGCCCGCCCGCCCGCCCGCCCGCCTGCCCGCTTAAGCCAACAAAGCTTTGGCAATTTCCTTCCTGGACCCGATCCGTCCGCACAGGTCTTTTTGAATTCGTCGAGACCCGATCATTCTAAGAAGAAAATTAAATATATTTTAAATCGTGGGCGAGCTTGAAAGGGGGAGTTTAGGCTTAGTATCCAACAACTAATCACGTCTCGACGGCAGGCACAGACAATTCTGCGTTTTTCTAGGCCTTTGAGGCCACATGGTCTTGACCTAGAAATGTAGACTCGAGCCACTCCAATCCAATCTTTTTTATACCACATCCATGTTTAGGGGTAAGCATGTTTGAATTTAGATGTTTGAATTTAGTTGTTTAGATGTAAAATCGAGGTAAATTGAAATATTACAATTTAAAAAAATTCAAATCCGGATTGAATTAAATAAGGGTTTGAAACTGAATTGAACTTAATAGAAACTATGAGTCAGTTTAGAATTAAATTGAATTAGATTCATCGTTTTTTTTCCCAAGTGTTGTGCTTCCTCAACCTTGAATTGGTTAACGATAAAGCTGGATGGTAGAGTGAAGTTTCAATGCAACAATAATTGCCGCAACTCCAACTTACAAGTTGATTTCTAATTCGAAAAATATGACAAAATAACTGATAAGGAAAACAGTTCAGTGTGCGGTTATAGTTTAATCTTTAAAAAAATGAATGATATTGATGTCAACCACCAAATTTCAATGAATTTTTAAAGATCACGTCCCCAAATCGATTTGCAATGAGCTATGTTCAATCCCTGTCTAATGCCTCTTACTTTATGACTTGGTAAAAAAAGGATGCTAAGAATACATGTGCATATAAGACTCAAATACAGATATGCATCCTTATGTTTGAATCCGTATGTATGTCGTGGAAGATTCTACGTTGAACCGTGGCTTTCTCCAGTTTGACAGCTGAGATTTTCCGCCATCACATGCAGGAAAACCTAATTAAAATATTTTTCGTATTCTCCCGAGAAAATAGTCAGATTAGGTTGCTGGTCTATAAAAACAGCACTTTGGCATCCTGATTGGGTTTGATTTCCCACTCACAACAGAGGCAAAGCACCGGCTACGACTCGTTCCTCCTGCCTTGCCTTCTCTAATGTCCATTATTGCATCCCTCTTTTTTCCTTTCTGAGGATAAAAGTATTTGCTAGCACATTGAGGCGCGCAACTCATAAGCGTGTGCGATGCTGATGGCGGAGGGAGATTGACATTGCACCTACCAACGCATTAACATCGAGTTTCAAAACGCCACCTTATAATTACCTAGCCCATTATGCAATTCTCAATAAAGAAGAGATTTTTCTACTTTGGATTTACTTAATATGACGTGCTGACATGATAGAATTGATTCATCAAATATTCTTATTTGACTTGCATGACATGAGCAAGGAGGGCTGCTGGTGCTATTTTCTTGATCCCGAATGCCAAAGGGTCGAATTTTCCTCGGTCAAAAGTCAATGTCACCACACCAAAGTGGAGTGTTACATTGTAAATTTCTCGAGGAGGGGTGTGGACTGTAGAAGTGCAAATAAGGAGGCATCGAGTTCCCACAAAGATAGAACATCGGGATGACCCGTCGTGCGGGTGACGTGCTTGCTTGACCAAAAAACATACCATGACCAATAATGCGTAAAGTTGTCCTTTTGATTTGCTCACCGTGGTATGAGAAGATACCACTTCAATCAATTCTCCCGGCACAAACCAAGAGAGATGGTTCCCGTTGTTACCAAGAAATCAATAATAATAATTGCAAAGACGGAAAGGATGCGACCAAGCGAAACGAGAACCAGTCCCCATAAGGAGATCTAACAGCTTGAGTTTTGGAGTTTAGCTCCGGAGTCGTCGAGGTTTCACCGGCCACCGAGTCGAACATTGACATGGGACATCAAACATTCAAATACAGATGATACAGTAATATGAAATTCCTTGGTCTCAACATATGCAAACCAGGCCGCTCACAACTAACGAAGGGAAAAATGGCGCTGACTGTTCAATCTTTGCATACTTGCGCACTAGAATGAAATCGATGACATGGAGAAGGAATTAGGCAGAGAGAGAGAGAGAGAGAGAGAGAGAGATTGATAATTACATGGATATGATCTGCTCTGCACAAAGCAAGATGATGTTGCATGCAACTTATTCCGCCTCTCGACCTCCCAAAAATTCGTGACTTTATACGACAAATCAATGCCTTGCAGGGGATGAAGAGGCAAGGACGACACAGACTGAAAAACCCAAGAAAAACGAAGGAAAGAATACGAGGAATCGGCAAATCCATGGACGCGACCGGTCGAGAGAACACGAATGGCGTTTGCAGGGTCAATGGGGATGCTGCAGGCGAAGCGGTTGAGGGGGAGCCATCGTCCTCCTCCTCCACAGATTTACTTCCTGCTTCGCCTTCAACTCCACTCCTCCTCCTCCACCTACCAAGATGGGGGCCGAGAATGGAATCGTCGGTTCGTCGTCTCCGTCTCGCTCTTCCCTGTCCCTGTCCTCGTCGTCGGAGTAGCAGCTTCCTCTGCTCCGCCGCGTCCACCGGCGCCACCTGCGCCGCCCAGTCGAAGTTCGCTAGCGCGTTCCGGCTGCTCGCGAACCTCCTCATCTGACCCAGCGCTGGCGCTCTCTCGTCGGAAACGTCGTCGGTCTCTCCCGGCCTGCGGTCCTCTGTAGGAACACCGGAAGAACCAGATTTCCGCTCCGCTCTCGCCCCGCAGAACATCCTACCGAAAATTCTCGACTTTGGCTTCTTTTCTTCACTAGAAGACGACCCGGAGGAAGGCTTCTGGACTCGCGCTCTCTCCTCGCTCTTCTTCTTCTTGATCTTGTTCTTGAGCTTGATCTGGCCCATACACGAGACCTTGGGGGAGGTGGGTTCTTGCGGGGTGTCGAGATTGGCATCGTCGTCGTTCTTGGATCTCCTCCTGAGCCTCGCTTCCTGGGGGATCAGGGGCACGATTGGACCCGAAAAGGAGGCTCTTTTGGCGTGAGATTTGGCGGTGCTGATCTTGCTGAACAGGTCCGACGACGACGATCGGGCGTTGCTGTCTCTGGTGGGGCTAAAAGGTGGGTTTTGGAAAGTGACGAACTTGAAAAGGCTCTTCTTGTTGCTGCTCCTCGCTTTGGGCGGTCTCTCCATTGGAATTACGCACCAAGAAAGAATAAAAAACCTGGTCTTTCTGAAGATTTTCTGATCTTGTTTCCCTTTTAAAATGGAGGGGAAGGATGGTGAGAGTTTTGGGAGGAGGAGGAGGAGAAGAGGACGAGTTCCGCCACGGTGGAGTGTTCTGACTCTTTCAAGAGATGGAGATTGTTGATCTTGGTGGTTTCATTAACCCATTTTATTAAAAAAAAAATTTAATCTTTCTATGTCTACGATGTTTCTCTGGTCAAAAGGAGATGAGATGACGACGTGAAAACCTTCTAGATTTGCCCCAGGGGAATTTAAATAACGCTGGCCTGGAGCCGGATGGGAGAGAACGGGGAGGACGTCTGTCTCCTGCAAATTTAATGGGTTTTGCGTTCAAAAAAGGATTGACTGGATCCTATGCAAGCATTTACTAAAGGGTTAATTCCTCGGAGGCAGTTTCCTTTTTTTTTGTCGATTGTTGCCAAACTTCCGAGGAGGGAATTAGGTTCTCTCGAGCCATTGGTGCGGTGCGGACCTACTAATTATCCTTCTTTACTCCATTCACCTCAAAAGAAGGCCCTTTTTACACTCCATTTTTCATTGTTGGGAATTTCATCCATAGTTTTCTTTTTAAAATCAGAAAATAGCATCATTTCATTCGATTAGGTAATCCAAACGGGCCTTGTTTGGGCTCAAGTACACAAAAGGGTCCAAGAGTCTAAGGAGATGAAACAACCCACATTGAAGATAGTAAATTGCATATGTGGGTTTGAGCGGCTCAGTCCGCAATAAAATTGGCTTCCCTTCTATACGCTTGGATTCGGATTTGCGAAAATTGCACTAGTTGATCAACACTAAGGACTCTTAACTTCCCACGATACCTGATTTTGGATTGTGAAAGCATTACTATTTGACTCTAGTATTTGGTCTTCTCTTCCTTTATTGAAAATATATTTCAAATTTGAGCTCAAAAAGAAAAGTTCAATTCAAACAAGTTTCCTATTTTGAATATGTTTCCTAATTGGAGTAGATTTCCTAAAAAAATACTTCCTATTTTTTAATCCAATTATTGCCTAAATGTAAGAGGTGGATATTCTTTCTAAAGAATATCAAAGAGGAACTTTTGTTTGTGAATTACATCCGAGTGTTTGAAGCCAATTAAATATTATGGTAAGATTTGTATAATTCTTTGATAAGATAAAAAGATTGTTTCGTGAAGAATAGCAAGGCTTAAAATTATGTGAATTATTGAGTGTAATTGAGAATTGGAAACCCAAGTATAGTTGTAATCATCGCTTGATCTATAATGAAATTCTTTGTTAATCTCCTCATATATGAAGGTTACATCAATTAGACCACGTAAATATGGTATTAGATTTATTTTCTTATTTTATTTATATTATTGTTCGATCACTTGCTTCCGCAACAATTTGTATCAAAGCTAGGCTTGGCTAAGTTCAAGCAAACTAATGGCAATAGAAGAAGGAAATGTGAAAATTGACACATTTGATGAGAAGGATTTTGGTTTCTAAAAGATGCAAATTGAAGATTATTTATATCAAAAGAATTTGCACTTGCCACAATCTAAGGAGAAACTAGAGTTGATGAGGCAAGCTAAATGGGGATCACTTGATAGACGAGCATTGGGTGTCATTCAACTGACATTGGCTCATAATGTCACATTTAACATGAAAGAGAATATCACTATGATTTTGATGAAGGCCCAATTAGTCAACAAGGTCTACTTAATGCAATGTTTATTTAACTTGAAGATGAGGGAAGTTGCATCAATGTTCATCATATCAATGAATTTAATGTGGCTATCAATCAATTGAATCCAATTAAGATTGACTTTGAAGATGAGTTGCATGCTTTGATTCTATTATCCCCATTGCCTAATTGTTGGAATAATAATATTGTTGCTGCTACTAATTATTTTGGGTCAATAAGTTTGATGTTTGATGAGGTTTGAGATTTGATTTTGAGTGATGACATTTGAAGAAGAGAAAAAGGTAAAGCTACATAATGTATTAGTAGGTGAAAGTAAAGGAAGAACTAGTACATGTATTAGCAGAAGTAGTACAAACCCGAACAAATGTAATCCATCTAGGACCAATAGTGTTGCTTGTTGGAGTTATAGCAAAAGAAGCATCTTAGAAGGGATTGTCTTAAATTGAAGAACGAGAAAGATAAGGGAATTAAAGTTAAGTTTACAGATAATGTTGTTGTTGTAGTTGATAGTAATTCGAATGATGTTGATTATGTCTTGTTTATTACTATGATTCATCATTTGGAGGATGGATCATTTTGTGCTTTACCAAATAAAAACCAATTTATTACTTATCAATGTACGAATAATAGTTAAGTACAGTTTAGGAACAATGCTAAGTGGGATGTTGTGGGTGTTGGTGATGTAAGAATCAAAATGCATGATGGTATTGTAAGGACATTAACTAAACTGGTATTTGTTCTAGAATTGATGAAGAACCCGGTTTCCTTAAATGCCCTAAATTCAATTATGCGTCCATACACTTCAAAACAAACAAAGTTTTGAAGGTTGTCCAAAATGCCTTGATAATAATAAAAAGAATTAAACATAATGGCCTACACAAGTTTCAAGAGGAGATAGTGATGAATTTCACTGTAGAGCCATCGAATGTATATGTTCTAGAGTTCAAATTATGGCATATGCATTTGAGCCACATTATCGAGAAAAGTGTGGAAATTCTAATTAAAGGAATCTGCTATGCGGTTATGTTATTAACAAACTAAATGTACATAGGTGTTATGACTTAAATCAACGATGAAAAGTGCAACTGTAAAGAGAACCACGGAGATTACAAAGTTAATTCACTTGATGTTTGTAAATCATCATGGTTTTCTATAAGAAAGATTTGCCAAATTTATGCTAACATTTGTGGATGTTCTTTGTGAAGAATATCAAAGAGGACTTCATGTTTGTAAATTACATCCAATGTTTGAAGCCAACTGATCTTGTACTTAGATTTGTACACTTCCTCCGCAAGATTGAAAGATTATCTCATCAAATACTATGTGAGTTATTAAGTATAATTGGGGTTTGAAAAATACTGAAAATGTTAAGAGTGACTTAAATATAGTTGTGATCTCCATTGTATCGCCGGTATATAATTTATATTTTATTTTATTTATTTTATTATTTGATCACTTACTTCTGTAACACTCTTTCTTTATAATAGGAACTTCAGGACTTACATTAAACCTTGTACCTCCACTTGCAAGGGCGAGCCATCGACGGTCCTTCCTTTGGTGGCCTTGACAGACGCAGGCCACTGCTTCTTCATCCCTTCCGAAGTGTAATCGCAATGTGCTTTTGCTTTTATCTGCCAAAAAAAAAACCAAACCCTCACATAGATCGATTGAGGCGAAGTTTCCCCTTACTTGTGCATGTTTGAAGGGAGAGCAATTTCGCATTGCCCTCAAAAAGCAAATGGAGATTAATTCTCAAGCCTGCTGAATACTCTTTTTGAAACTTTTGTATTTTGTCGATGCCATCCCATTGACAACACATGCTATTTTTTTTTCCCTCATCATCAGAGCCCTACTATAAAGACACATGATAGTAGAAATTCGATTACTTAATGGAAAACGTTATAAGACTTATCAATACAAATGATGTTGTAAAACGAAATTGAAATGAATAACATCTTAAATCTTAATAAATAAGGGGCCTATAATTTGTTCTATGAGAAAAATTACTCTCTTCTTATTAATGAAATAAAATCCTTTTAATAAAAATTTGATTTTTTTTTTCATGCTACCTAGTATATATGGGAAAAAAAATGTAATTCACGCCAAAATAAAGTTCGACAAAGAAAAAAAAGGGCTACTGCCACTCCGCTTGCTTGGAATCACCGAAGAGAAGTCTCTACAAACTGAAATCACTACTAAGCTCGTTGCCCGCTCAACATATCGAAATCTCTTTCCGGCCTCGAGGTATTCTTCTGCTTCCTACCGATTCGAATCTTATTCTCTAAATTCGTGCATTTGCGAACTCGTGGGTCGATTTCTTGCATTGCCCATCGTTCAAATTTCCGAGCTTCCCCATCCTAGATTCGCCGGAATTTGGTAAAATTTGAATTCTTGAATTTATCCGGCTTTACTGGTTTAAATGTGGTATTGCTCGTGAAGACCCTCGTCCTATGTTCATTGCGAAATGGGGGCATCGATTTTGAGAATCGGGTCCGTCTTGGGGACCCGTTGCGATGAAGTCTGAGCAGGTTTTGTTGGGTTGAAGTGTCTCATGCTGTTCCAATTGCCAGAACAGGGAATCATCCATGTTTTCTTATTAGAAGAACAAAGAAATCTGTCTGGGCCAATGGCTTTCTTGTTGGTTTTGTTGATTTAGAATATATTTCTTTTCTCAACTCGATCCATATGTGGTATTCTTGAAATTTGTGATTGCTCGTGTTCGAAGCGAGCCGGAAGCTCGTTTTTTTGTCCCCTTCTTTGAAGGAGACTCATGTGGAATTTGTTGTGCTAGGAGGAATCTGTTATGGTTCATTCCTTAAGTCTGCAGGATTTTCTCCTCCGCGCTAGAGTTCTGAAGCTGTACAGGCAAGCTCTAAGGATTGCTCGAAGAGCACCTGATCATGCTCAAGGTGAAGTATCTGACCCCGAATGGTTTTTAACTTGTTTTGGACAGGATTGGTTCCCTAGGACTTCAGCACATGGCACGCTATGTTGACTGAATATTATTTCTGTTTAGTGGCTTATCTGCTTTGTTGGGCTTTCATTTAACTGCAGAATGACAAGCCAAAAGGGTTAGCTAGCAATAACCAAGTTTTGATGTACTCTAAAGAAAGTGGCCACCACTAGGATGTTTTGTAGTTCATTCTTCATCAAATATATTTCAAGTTGATCTTAGTGATCATAGTGGGAAAAGAAGAGAGTGGATCTTATAGTTTTTATAGCATTTGTCCTTCTGTCAGATTTCTGTGATTTGCACTTAGGCACGAACCATTGAATCTAAGGCAGAGGGTTTTCTTTTAATTTGGAATTTGCTTGTTAAATATATGAGGACATTTTAACAATTTTGGACCAACAAAACACAGCTGGTACAAGTATTTAGCAGTCTGGTTTTGAAAGTGTGCTTCTGCAACTCCAACTTTTCAAAAAATTGCTTGTGCATTTTCTTTATGAAGAGGTGAATTTGCTACACTGCTACTAGTCCCTTTAGTCTTGTCTCGTAAAAATGCCCATCTGCTTTGGCCGGTCTAAGTTCTAAGTGGATTCATGTGTGGCCATGATAGTGATATCAGCCAGCATCTCTCTCTAAGAAACGCTTGCTGCTTAATAGGTTATCAGGCCTATCAGTTTATGAAAAGCTCACGAACGCCATGAACTAGCAGTAGGTTTCCTTGTGCTGACATCATGAAGTGTTATGTGCCGTGGTATGATTATGATCTCTATGATGTGCCCTTCTTACAGCTGATCTGAGGCAGACAATTAGACAAGAAATTGAAAAGAACAGGTACTGCGATGACAAGCAAAGAATCCGATTCTTGCTCAGCGAGGGATTGGAGAGGGTGAAAGATCTGGATGAGATGCTTGATATGCAAGGTCACTGATGGCGGATTGAATAGTGGTCTAGCCTGAACCAGCAATTTAATTTTTCTGAGGGAGGAGAAGTATTGTCTGAAATGAGGAAAGTTTCTCATCTTCTGAAATGCTTTTACATTGCAGATTATGAATCATCGGATTATGCATGTTGTTAGCTCAGCGAAAGTCAAGGTAGATCCTAGCCAACAACACCCAACTCATCTGGGTATACTGTAGACTTTTCACTATTGAAATACCTCTCCCAATGAGTCAGCATCCATTTATAAGAAACTTGGCTTTCAAATCAGATCTCTATGCAACTTACTTGAACTAGCAACTGCAACAGATGCTAGGATAGCAATTGGTCGAGGAAGAAAGCATCCTTGAACTAGATTCTCTTTAGTCAACTAAAATTTGTTGTTATACAGCTTGTTATTGAACTGAGGCATGGACTATATATTATGCTGAAAATACCTCCTTATCAAAAAGGTGAAGCATTACGGTCAGACCTGACTCATTTGGGGATACTGTAGATTTTGCGTGGAAATTTCTTTTGCTTCATGGTTATTTAAGAAATCAACCCGATTATATTTATCTTTTATTCTGGCAAGTATGCATGGTCTGTTTAGCTTTGCATGATTTCTAAGCCTCAGCTCGAGAAAAAGTTTAGGTACTTCCGAAGTAAAGTCTTTTGCTATTTCACATGTTTTGAAGGGTTATGGTGAGTTTTGATTTATTCAGATATTTTCTTTTTCTCAGATTACGCAGCCTTGGGCTCCTTTACATGAGCTAATTTTTGAGAAAAAGGCACTGTGGTTCCGTGCTGCTGGGACTTCAAAATGAAAGAGGGTTCTTGCGTTGTGCGATCGTACATAAATGAAATTGTCTACATAGAATCAATAGCAAGCTGATTGTCATGAAATTTGCCATGCTGGTCATTGGCTTATTTTGACAAAATTGCTAACGTTAGGAAGTCGAAAACTGACAACGACAAAAATTAAGGTAAAAAGTGCTAATCACTGATAAGTAAATACTTGATTTTTTTCAAGCTCGATACTTACTCTGCATTGAAAAAGTTACTCATTATATAGTTCACCATCGGAGGACGTAATTTTTCAATCTATTAGCCTTTTAGTACATTTTTTCCATAAATGATTATAGGTTTCTCAAAGAAATTTATATGATTAATTTTTTATATTGAAAAGGTAAGCTTGTACATTTTAGTAACTGATGGTTTCGCTATCCGATCAATAACTTTGCATCTAGGAAAGGTCATTTTCTCTCTATCTATATTCAGTAACTGAGATACCTTTCCTCATAATAGAGTAAGCTCGAACATTTCAATCTAGTAGTTTCTCCACTTATTGGGTAACTTTTGATAGAAATGGGAGAATAGTTTCGATTTGCCCTTAAGTGGGAACCTGATTAATTCTCTCACAAAAAGTTCAAAATCGAGAGATCTACCGCAAGTGCTATTCATGCGCAAGTAGCAACTTTTTCATCTCAAGTCTCTTTAAATTTATGCTACTCCAGTAACTTTGCCCTAACTTTATCCATGTTTAAACGAACGCCAACACGCAATGGCACATGAGTCGGACAAGTCCAAAAGGTGGCCAGCCAATGAATTTTACTCGTTGGTGAACCGGGTAGCTTATCTTACTAATTTCCAGAACCTGCAATCCATACCAAACTCGCAATTTAGAATTCTTGGTTTGAGGACTTTCCAGCTTGAATGACGCCCTTTGAGCCATTCGCACAGTGCAAAGACCTCATCGCACATCATTGAATAAATTCATCTAATCACGCGTGGCACCAAGGCCATTCCATGGCTTTCAATCGATTGTTGATCTCAATCCCATTTTAACTTATAGAGCACCTTTACTTCACGCTTCAACAATGCCTTCATCAAGAACAAAAATTACAAGCTATTGGATTCAAAATAATAGGAATGCAGAAACATTGTGCCAAGTCAGGTCGTGCTAGTAAATTTATTGTGCTCAGCCATTATGATATGTGAGATCTGTTCATTTCGTTACAACAAAACCAAACACCAGCTATAATACATTACCAACAAAGTATGGTGCAAATAATGTATTATACAAGTAACTCGTCGTTTGCAGCTTCAATACATTAATCCTTTGGAGACCTGAATAATGGGCAAGATGCGATAGTCAAGAAAGCAATCAATCTCCCCCCCAATCCCAACTCAAACCTCTCCCATCCCCAAGAAATGGAAAAAAAAAATCAAAAAAAGAAAGAAGAAACACTAGAAGGACAACTTCATCTTCCTTCAAAAATTAATTTCAAGTAATAAGAAGGAAAATGCAACGAAATGACTCAAAAAACTTCAAAACTCAAAGCCCTATGACTCTACCCAAACCCAAGATAACAAAACCAATTTGGGATGTAATGCAGATTTCCCTACCCTAAACATATGAACCTGAACTCCAGGGGAGGACAAACACATCACTTCAACGCAATGACAAAGTGCCACAAAAATTGCACTTGTAGACTCATCTCCCCCTCAAAACTTCAATTGATCTGCCCTAATCTCAATAAAATGTCTAACCAAAGGCAGCAGACTTGACCAACACCTCAATGGAATGACATGGATCTGCTCCAACAACCTCAGACCAATTATCAGCTTCATACCCCAAGAACCATAAGTGCCAACATGACTACGCGGACAGCATGACAGATGTGGCCACAGGTAACCTGACAGATGCTATATCTGGTATTTGGCTAATTTTTCCTTCTCAGAGGGCTCCAGTGCAGATAAGAATTGCTCCCACGATCCATCTCTTAGCATCTGTAGGCACATATATGTCATATATACCTAGTAAATATTATGTTCAATGTCTAGTGATCATAGTGCAAAAAGAAAACGTAGATCCTATTGTCAAAAGTTTTTGCATATGATCGAGGGGAAGAATAAAAGAATCTTGACCAAAAAGACAGAAAACTCATATCTCAAACTCTTGCATGAGCTTCATATGAGACTCAGAGAAGGGGAAGAGCGAAGAGAACCTGTTTATAACCATGCAACACCTGGCAAACTTCTTCATGTAGATCCTGACTCCTTATGACCTGAAATCAGATGAGGACTAAGAGCTAAGAAAATTAGAAATCATCTAGACTCAAGAATTTGTTTTGGACTAGAAAATCTTACATTCCAGCTTGCAATAGATTTGCCCACATAGACAAGTGAACTCAAGGCCCCAGATGGATTGGCCCGAACCTGCAAAAACATTTATTTTGCATGAGACAGGCTTATTATAGCTATGGAGAAGTAAATGGAGAAATTTATGAGATTACAGAAGCATTACAAAGAAACATTAAGGGATTATACTTACAATAGCACAGAGACCACGGAAAGCATCTTCTTTCTCAATGTCATCACGAATCCTGATCAATATTGCCACATAGATTTTGCTTATTGGAAGGAGATAGAAGGATCAAACCATATTTCTTAAAATTAACTGGAAATTGGTTAGCATCTGCAATCTTAAGAGTGGAAGTTCACAAATGCTTTTTAATGACATGCAATCACAAGCCAGTAAAATAGTGGAAGCTTGTGCTAGCCTGAACTTATTGAGATCAAAAGGACTATCTCAGGGGCTCGAGAACATTGATATATAATTAGAAACCCTCATTCCCTTTTCCTGTTGCATTCTTTAACACAGCGACTTTCAAGACTAGGCATGATGGCAACAGCAATAGGTCAATCCACATGTATTGACCAACAATTTGAGCACACATTACCTTGTCAAAATTACTTATTGCATTGCTCCCAGAAATGCTGCCTTTAAAGTTTGTATTCACATGACTAAGCTTTGTGATATCCATACACTTCTGATTTAAAGGAGATGATGTTCACGAAATACTGCATACTGTATACTGTATACTGTATATCTACTTTCTCTAAAATCAGGAGGCTCTTGTGCCATAGCTAATTGTTGAGGCCACGTGCCTAGCAGACCACAATTTTTTTAAGTGGGTGATAAACTTACATGGAGAGAGCAATACACCACTGTTTAATGAAATGCTCCATGTGCGGCGATACTATCTCTGGACAGACCCAAGCAAGCCTCCCGAGAGTGATTGCACCATTCTCAATGAGTGACCTATTAAGGCTCTGCAAAACATCAATGCAAGTTAGGATGAATTGTGGCCAAAAAGAAGTTAAGATGACAAACAAGAAGATTCCAAATAGACTCATATAAATATAGAAAAATACCTCCGCACGTTGAAGGATTGGCACAATACATGAGATGACAGTCATCACAATTGGAGAAATTTCTTGACGAACCTGACAATAAGATGCGCAAAGCTTTTACCAAAACTCAAAATACATAATTAAATACAAAATGGTATTGTTTACTTCCAATATGCAGAATCAACCAAACCATGAGCAAAAAGAATAATCACACTAAGACCACAAGAATAACTGACATGTGCAATCTCAAATGCTATAGCCAAAAATAAAACAATCCTTAGTCAATGCAAGCAATTTTCACATTTGGAGACACAGGACAATGCATCAAATAGTGGAATACAATAAACATACTGAAACAAAGTCCCCAGTGCCCACTCTAATAAGGTTATAGCCACATTATTTCATTAAAGCATCTTTAAGAAGAGATTAGCAGCAGGAGCAAATCAGGAATCTCAAACAAAGACGGAAAAATAACCACCCAAAAGGAAAAACATGACAAAGGAATCAATATCAAGTCCAATCAGCCAAACCACTTGACATTTCGACCTTTTCTTCCATTCAACTAGACAATACTCATACTTATGAGAACTACATCTATCAGTAGATGAGTTACTGATGACCTACACGATCCAGCTAGATCAGAACAGGGCAGGAAAGCCAGATGGGGGTTTGGGATGTGGATGGGGCTAAGGCAGGTAATGCATGTGCATGTGTCTGGATGATGATAGTATACAAACAGTTAGCTCATCTATATTAGGAAGAGTAACATTGTTTTATTAACTGTATTGTTCCATCTTTTTTAAGCGAAAGTATCTATTTCACCATCCTAAAAAAACCAGAAATATTATTTTAGTTATAAAAGAAACTAGAAAGAAACTATACAGGAACAAAAATGACCTTAAATGCCTATATGTAGAGTTCTTTAAAGATTCCAGGCGTTCAATATTAAGCAAATTCATATCTCAAATGCTAAAATTAAAAAGTTTTAAGTAAAGATACTCAAACAAATGCTAAACGGATATATAGCACCAATAAAGTTTTCTCTTACTTAGTAGGATGATCTTTTAACCCTATTGTTGTTAATTTTGCATAAATTCTCCAATAGAGTCCAAGTAATCAAACTATTGCCTTAAATCTCCATCCATGTCTTTTAGGTCTTCCCTTTTCAAATTTCATCGCCACTGTAAAGCAACATTTTCTACACTCTTATGCAGACCCTTATGCAGGCCTTTGACTCAAATCTCCAAATCACCACATAAATACAAACTTCTTTCATCTTATCCTCACTAACGGAACCCCACTTTCATTGAGATCAAGAAAGCATCCATGTGTCATTGTACATGCTGAGAATGAATGATCTTATTTTTGCACCAGCAGAAAAGTGAGGAAAGAGAAACCCACCTTAACAGCTAATTCGCCAATGGCCCAACATGCATTGTTGGCCACAGAAATGGACTCTATCAGCTGGGTAGTCTCCTGCATAAAAAGTTCCTTCAGCTTGTTACACAACTAACATATACCAGAATGCGTCCTGGCATCACATTGCAAAGAAGATCCTCTAACCAATTGTTTGGCAGCTATCGTAACAAACTCAGACAACCGTGGATGCAGATATGCTGGACACACCTGCCCACAAACACCAGAATAGGTGATGAAAATGCCTTATATATAAAGATAGAAATCTCAATGCATAAAAATGAAATTCCGGAAAGTGAATTCAGACTAACTCTTGCAAGGTCTCCAAGGAGAGCAAAAGCACTTTGCCTGATATCAGGAGCATCATCCATGCAACATTGCAGAAGCAGGTCTCTCAAATTGCTTTGTGCAACCTAGGAAAGACAATTGGTCAACACCATATCTTAGAAGGCACAAACCACATAATACCCAATGGGGAGGTCCAGTAATCTGTCATGTAATTAGTTGTTTGACAATTTACAGCAAGAAAGAAAAGATTGACAGCCTACAAGGTTTACATCAACATTCCTTCATTGGCATCATCATCTTAAAAGAGGACAGTTAAATATCATACTTTACTTGACATAGTGAAGTGTCCCATAATAGCATTGCAAAAGGTTGCCAATGCTACCCAGTGGTTATTCACCTACTACATTCAGAATTCCAACCACACGACAGTTCTTCAACATGCACTTTAATCAGGTACATCTCTTTTTGATTGACTGGCAGTTTCCTATGAGAGATATTCAGATTACCATCTTAAAAATCACCTGGCAATTTGTTTGATTACTCAATCTTTACAACTTTTACCATAGTAAAATATAAAACATGGGATGAATCTTAAAAAGGTGCCAACACATTTGAATTCACCAATTTTAGACCAATGATGGTCTGTCCTCATCAAGACCCATAGGTCTTTTGCCTGAAATTCTGAAGTCTATATATCCTATCCACCCCCCATCCCCCTTCTTTTCCCTCCTTCAGTAGTTAACTCTATGGGCGTGGAAGAGCAAGAGTGAGATTGAGTCAAGAAAATCAAACTAAAAAATAGCCAGATTATCTAAATGATATCAAACTAAGAAATGTGCTGAAAAAAGAAGATTCTGTAGAAGGAAACAAAACCATCAAATGATACTAATGTATCGAAATGCAGATAATATACAGGTCTATACCAAGTTCTCAATCATGCTACCGAGACCCTCTGTAAGCCCTGATAGTAAGTCCAATGAACAGACGATGAACTCTTTATCATATTGAGCTCCTGCTGACACAGGATCAACCTACACATAAATCACAGATCTCAAGCTTAAAACATAGAAGGAAAAAGGAAAGGATTACGTGAAATGCAATTGCAGATGTAGAAATTAGTCCCACCTTCCCCACCTTAACAACTCTCTCCCCCCATCTTTCTGCCTTTGTGTTATTTCAATTATTGAGAAACTTAGAAGCTACACAAACTTTTAAGGTAAGGCTAATTAAGACCAAAGAAGATCAAGGCTGCCATCCTGATGCAGCATAGAATTTGGAGAAGGCTCAATAGCCCCTATTTGTTTATACAATTGCATTACCAGTATTTCCACATGATATATAGATGATAAGGGATTAAGCATTGTGCAGATGCATCTGACTGGATTAGCAAGTCCTTGGCATGATCAATCAGGCACCTCCTATGGTTATTCCTCATCACTGTCTTACTTGATTACCACTATAGGTCAAATGGAGAAACAAAACATAAGACCTTCTCTGAAGTCTATTTGTGTTCAGAAGGTGGAAGAAAATAGGTGACCATGTGCATGAAGTTCAGATGGGAAAAAACTCTTGAGTGCTGTCATAAACATTGAGCAGTTCACTGCACCTCTACTTTTGGATTTGCTAGAGCACTAATAGCAGCAAATGCTTTAGTAACATATTTAAACTATAAGGGAGAAAGAAGGCCTGCATGACACCTATATTCACATTTCTTTGTATTCAATGATATTGGCCTATTAGGTATTTAACCAACTGGAGAAAGTGAATTTAAATTATCCTTACTGCTACAAAACACTTTCCCAATACGGAAGTCAAAGACATATACCATTGAAAGATCATGGTCCATTTAATGGGCACAATTCTGTAACATCAAAATAGACAAGGCCTTCCTTGAAGCTGCCATCATAGTCTCCCACCCAATAACCATAAAACAATAGTCATAGCACTTATTCTCAGAGACACGCGTTGATTCTGACAATGTAAATGCAAAGAACTCAAGCACTTCATATGAAAACCCGAGTAACTGATAACCTTTGCCAATTGTTGTGATTGGATTATGATCATGCACCTCTGGAAAACTGGCTCGGCAAATTGTGAAAATCCAGTGCCAAGCGCCTGAAAAAGATTTTAACCATAGAAATTAATAGATGTGGCCCTACAGGTCATTTAATCATTGTTAACATCATATGGGTAGCCAAACCCAGCAAAGACATTTAAGTGATTGATAGAGAGCTTTAGTTTCATAGCCGAGAGGCATTGGGCTTTTTCTGGGAAGCTAGTATCATTCAATCATACAAAAGGGCAGATTCACATGGTAGCTACTCATCAGACAAGTTAAACAAACTAGAAACACAAAATTTTGTTTTCAACAACACTGGATCTCACAAACTTTCAATTTTCTAGGCCTTAATTACAGCAGCATTTTATCACAACATCAGGACAACAACAAGATTAGATAGCTCATCAACAATTCATATGCAACCAGTGAAAGATCATGTGCAATACCAAACAAGGCTAACGAACCTGTGCAATAGATGTAAAGCATTCAAGCAATGGAAAAAGATCTTTGTCTGAGTTAGAGAGCTGCTGCCACTTGGATATTAGCGGAGGCATCAAAACATCCAGATATCTAGGCTGCAGACAACCGGGAAGAAAGATTATGAAAAAACTTTCTGTTGACTATGGCAAATAAGAATGAGAATAGATGGAAACTACCAAGAGTTGCAACAGGTACATAGAAAGAGAACGAACAAAAACCATGCAAAATGAGCCTATACCCGATTCAGTTCTTCTCCAACTGCATCTGCTAAAGTACCAATTGCATCGTAAACGATTCGCAGATTTCGTCTCTATGATAACAAAAGTGAAAATAGAACATGTATACTCAGTAAAATGAGACCACAAGCTTACATGTCCCTAGAAAAAACTAGAACAGAAATCAAGTAGCTTCAATCAAACAGAGACGTGTACACCAAACCTGGTATCTTCCGAAAGCACACATGAGGTGCTGGAGAATAGTTTCCAAATGTGGAACCAACACATCTGCAGCTTCCTAATAGCAGATAGCAAATAGTAAGTCGTAAAGATGTGCACTTATAACCAGAAAGACTAAGAAACATCAGTTCAAGTACCTCCTCAAGTGTGGCAAAAGCTGAACAAGCAGCTTCCTGGACACGCTTGTTAGTATCTAATATCCTTTGCAGAAGGCCCATAAGTACTTTAGTGAACTGTTCAAGGCCCTTCTGATTCCCAATACCCTAAAGACACATATTAAGATTACAGCAAAACTTATGGCCTTCAGCAGATTGTAAAACAATTAATGGACTATTTATAACATGAAGCAGATCTTATCCCTCCCAATTCTTAACTAGACACATCGAACAAATGTTTCCAAGAGAAGAGAACCATGTTCCTCGTTAAGAAAAAGTTCAAGAAGGTCATGCGATCTATCTGTCTTTTTCTTTATCACAGATTAAATATTTCTTAAAAAATTTGAAACAATAATACGCTGTCTTTTAAAAAGAAAGATATTTTGTTTCCACTACAATCTATTTTTTATATTTTTCCTTTCAAACTGTTTTTAAGCATTAAAAAAGAGGGAAAAGAAGTCCAATCAAAAAAAGAAAAGGGGGGAAATCTGTTTCTTCATATAATACCATAATTGCCCAAGCAAATCAAAAGGAATCTATCATATACCTGAACAATAAATTTGCTGAAACGAGAAAGTGTCCAACAAGTTATACTCCGAATCAGAGGAAACTTATCATCCAACAAAGGAACAAGGAAATCCACAATCTGCAATAAAGAAAAAGAAAACCATAATCTCCCTGCTCGGGGGGGTGAGGGGGAGGGGAAACAATTTTAACAGACAAGACGGGACCAGTTTGCTGTCCTAACATATGCTGAATGAATTACATGCATGGGTTTCATAAAAAGGAGGAGCAGATGCGTTTGTGTTAGAATGCAAAAATGTGAAATATGTACCTGACTGGATCAAACCAATAAACATGTTTGTGTTCAAATGCAAAGAAACATCACTCTGGTCAATTCCTTCAGTAAGATAAAGAACATTCCAACAATCTGCTGTATAGAAGGAATGGTACCTCAGAAAGATGTGGGTAAAGACCTCTGATGCAACCTTCTGCTATGGCACCAAGAGCCAACACTGCAGCTTCCCGCTCTTTCCAGTTTTCATCACCAGATTTGGACAGCTTAGCCTGGATCAAGAAAGGAATCATAAAATTAGCAAGTAAAGAATGCATAATCACAAAATAATGTCTGCATGATATAGTCACTGCTAAGTTCTGGGATTACTTTTCAATCAATGAGTAGATTTTCACAGCCTTTTGTTGTCAAAAAGGGTTTAATTGGAATAAGGTAGTATGCAATAAACATGCCCTCTTCTCAAGGAGAAACATATAAGACATGTTTTCCGCTTTTACATTGCCATTGGAACGGCATATAAATAAGCTCAACCTAATATTGATGGCAGAGAAAACATAAAGGAATTTGAAACAAAACACGTGCTTTGGACCAAGTCAAAGCACAGTACAATTAGTCTACATTCGTTGAAAAAACTTCTGGATAGTTCTAGGAAACACAAAAGGAAAAGTTGAATGGTAAAGTGCATTAAGCCAAATTATCCAGCATCATAACCTTTAAGTTAGTCAGATCAGATGAAGACTAGTGGAATAGTAGAGTAGCTCGAAAGAGTAGGTAGATGAGTGCATTTTTATATTTAAAATAAAGCTCCATTCTGAAGCCAATAGAGAAAGCCACCCCTGCGCAAGAAGATTAAGATAAAAATACGGGCCCTAGCATCTTCAAAAGATTGTACATAAGTAACTATACTCTCCCACTATACAGAGTGAAGGGTCAGAGACCAACTATCAAATCCTAGCAAAGCAATTCTCTTCCTTGCCTTGCCAATTAGCCAAAAGAACAAAAGAGAAGTGGTATCTAAGTGATTTCTTTTACTGAGCAACAATAGCTTCCTTTACAAGCCCAAAGTATTCAAAGAAAAAGTACCTATAACAATGATGCATATGCACCCCATTCAAATCAAAACAATGTTATTTTAAACTGGTACTTGTATTGTTATATGAACAGCAAATACAAAATCACAATAATTACATTTACCTGAACCAATGGCATCAATGCTGGAAGGATATCATCCCCATAGACATTGGAGATTACATCAAGGCTAGCAGCACTACATTTCCTCAAATTCCACACATTGAAACTATCATCATCCTATGTGGAATGCAAAAAGAAAAAAAAAATCATCAGCAGCTAATGATGAATATCAACATTTTTTCCCAGGGTCAGCATGCAATTAAGCATCAAACAAACAAAAATATCAGCTGTGAATAAAGCAGGAAACGTATGAATTAGAGAATAAAGCAATTACATCATCTGTCACTTCATCTGATCCATGAAACCGTGATGTGTGAAAACGGGGCTTCAAATCCTGCATGAAATTGACAAAAGAGGGAAGTAGACCTAATAGTTATAATAAGCAAGAAACAAAGCCTCAAAGGACAATGGTCAGATGACACTAAAGCGTATGAGACAAAACAAAACCTGTTCCCTATCTGGAAGAGAGTCATCCTCCTGCAAACAAAGAACTGAAAGGTAACGTTATGCAAATTTATGAAAAACAAAAATTTGGCATAAATTGGCAAGCATGAACACACAGAAACAATAGAATGATGAAGATGAATTCACCTCCGCCTCAATAAGTGACTCATCATCATCTGCATAGGCCATATTCGTCAACAAGATCTGAAGAACATCAAAAGAATGGCAATTCACAGTATCAAATTTAGTACAGTTGCATAAATCACTCAAAGAATGCCAAAACTCAAGAATGAACTATACCGGTAATAGACGTTCCAAAAACTCTCTCAGTAGTTCAAGGTTCACCTGAGCTTCACAGTAGGTGGACCTAACACCAGAAAGAGTTGCCTAAGCTTGTAATTTCTTTAGCTCTGGAAAAGCTAAAATTCTGAAGTGTAGCAAAAATACTACAGCATTGCATTCCCCCCAAACTAAAAGGCATGATGTGAGGCAAATAGCTGTTTATGGAGATTACAAACACAAAATAGGGAAACCATGCATTATCTAATGGAAAGGATACTTAAAAAGTTTAAAGGAAGACACAAGGTACTTTGCTAAACAAGGTGCAGCAAAATGGAGTCACGTTATTGTACAATTTGACTCAAACTCTTCCATCTAAATCATTGGGTAAGCTTAGTAGCCACCAGCTAGTTCATTAAATGGATGAGAAATGCATGGCATGGCATTAGAAGATTAACTGCAACATCAAGTTAGCAAAATGTTCAATTTCTGATCACTTTCTTCCCGTTTTAGAGCAAAGCCTCAGAAAATCTTATCATTCCAACTTACTGTCGCCCATAAAACTGATAGGGTAGAACTACATTGAATACTATAAGTTCACCCCAATGCATGGGAAAGCATGTGAACTTATCCTAAACAATCGCTAATAGTGGATTTGTGTTTCCAGAAGAAGACTTCCAGCAAAAGGACACATTCAGCAAAGGATCAGATAAATAGAAACTAAAAACTAAAGCTATCGAAAAAATTTAAACATAGTCAAAGGAAATACCAAAATTCGCAAGCTTCAAGAGCCACCTCATCATCACTGTCCTTGTTAGCTTGCAACATGAATTCAGTTATGTTCCTCAGATGCGGCTGTCATGTAATGACAGAAATTGCATCAAGAAGGCCTCAAAATAATAAAAAATATGAGAAATGAAGATAATGATGGAAATTGCAGCAGTTAAAAATTTGATCAAACAGAAATTTGAGATTTTCCATTTAAAAATAGATATGCTGGTAGCTTATCTAAACAATAGTGTCGTCACATAACTTTCATGTTCTAAAGACTCTTAGAGAGATCCCAAGTTGTAAAACAAATAAAATCACAAAGAAGAAGATAAAAGAGCATGATTATTTACCTCCAACACAGATGGTTGCACTTCAATGAGCTGGACAAAAGCTGCACAAACCTGTTGGTAGAACAAACTAAAGTAAATACCAGATGAACAACTTATCTAACTTATGCAGCCCACAAATTCAAACTAGGATATAGGGACTAACACATTGATGCACAAGTCAAATAAAAGTCCTAATAGGCATATCATTCTTCTCCTTGTTATCTCGTCAGTCCACTAATAATTAAGGTCCACCAGGAATCTTTCTACATAGGCTTGAAGTTCATTTGGAAATGGTTTCTCCTTTGTCCAATCAAATTAACAAATTTACTATGTACTACTTCCATGAGACTAGGATATGATGTTTTCCCAATGGATGATTCACTAAAATAATGACGTATGGACTCTAGCAATTGCTTCATATTAGATTGTGTGATGCAATTCTTTATTTAAAGCTAATGCCACAGGACACAACATATGATGATTGAAGCTTAGGAAGTTTTGAGTTTAATGCCTAAGATATTCAAACCTCTTTTTGGCTATAATTGCCTTAACAGATAATGTTTACAGCCCTGGAAGAGTACCTCCTGACCAGACTCCTATAGTATCAGATTCTGATTATCCTACATCGCCAACTGATATAGAGAACAAAAGCTCTCAACTGCATATACTCCAGATTAAGAGGCAGATTATAATAAGGCTGATCCAACAAAGACAATTTTTTATTTATTACTTTTTTAACAAAATATGAACAAACTTAACCATCCATATGCATCATTTTCATCCATCAAAATGAGTGAGCACCTTTTGAAACCCTTCTTGATTTATCCAACGACAAAAGGGAAAAAGAAGCAAAGCACTGCCAAATAGCAATTCTACCAACAGCAAAATGCATTACGAACGGTAACACAATCAGTCTTATCTCGGGACAGAGACTACAATTGACTGATATAGGAATATGGGGATCAAGAATGTAGAAACTACTTACCAACTTTCTGACTTCTGCAACAGGATCATGAGAAAGGACAAACAGGCCTTGCAAAAATTTATCCATGGACCTATATAATGCCTGACCACAGGCAAAATGAGTGAGGAAATGCCACCATAGAGAGAGAGAGAGAGAGAGAGAGAGAGTAAGACCAATACTCACTGCGGGCATCAGCATAATGAACTGATTTATTGATCCTAAAGAAAGCTTCCTCAGGGAGGCATGTGGTGATTGGAAAAACTGGTGGAGGAAAAAAGTAAATGTGGAAAGCATGATAAAAGATCAATATAATGACCACACAGATGATAAAGCAGGAGAGGATATCTCCTGCCAAAACGACTAAAGAGGAGTATGACACAAACCTGGAAAAATCTTGGTAGAAATACATCAATAGGGCGTTCTCCTAATCCAGGAATATCAGTATCAAGCTCCTGAGGAATGTCTTCACATATCTAGCAAAGACAAGAATTTAGAGATTTCATATTCAGTTGATGCTTATATCCACAATTTTGCTTACTACAACAAGTAAACATTATTGCCTGACACTCTGAATCTAAAAGGCCTTTGCAGGTAAAAGTCTCCCTAATGGATAAGGTGAATGCGCAAGAGGGGCAATGCACGTGAAAGGCTCAAAGTCACCGACTAATATGTGCTCTATGGGCTCACGAGAATGGCATTAAAACTCAACCCTTAAATGTACTTGGTTTGTAACATGTGATTTAGATACATAGGTAACAAAAGCCACAGGAATCCGGATTGAGAACATAATCTGCTCAAAAAATTAATCATATACTCTTCACAGCCCCACTGCCTTACATATGCAAATCACCTTGAGGGATGTTTGCTTATGTTAAGAGGAAGCAAGAAGAATCTTCAGAAATACCTTTGACAAAGCATCCATGGCACCTTCCATGTGGTTTGGATCATTACTGTCCAAGCATTGTACAAGGCCCTGCAATAATTCCGGCCACCCAGAAATCCTCCCTTGCTGAACTACTACACTAATGACTGTTCCAACTGTCGATCTTATGTGTCTATCAGCTGCTCCCAAACAAGGCAGTAGCTCTGTCTTTATATATTGCTGATAGGTAGGATCCAATGATTTGAAAGCAGATCTCAAGTTATTCTTCAGAAGTAGACCAGCTGCTTGCCGAATTTCAACTGATTTACCCTGTTTAGGAGATTGGTGTCAATCAACAAGCTACTGAACCATCTGATGAAAAAAAGTACATTCAAGCTTTCAAACTCCTCTTGGTGCCAAGAAGATAATTTCCCTTGTGAGGCAATAAAAGCACCTCACGTACAACTAGCCACTAAAATCCTACTTTGCAACTAGCCACCGAGTAAGATTTTGGTGGCTAGTTGTGCACAAATGCTTTTGGAAATATACTGATGAGCAACATCAAAGGTAGCAGTCAGAACCAAGAAGCTGAATTCAAATTACTATAAACACAATAAAAAGAAGGCAGCAGCAAATACACCGTGATGGAATTTGACACCGTGCACTGACACACACACAAATATTAAACACCCTTAACAATCGACAGCTCCAAATTTTACATAGAAATCTTGCACCGCAGCCATTTCAGACATGATCAGCTTATCGTAGGCAAGCCTGTTGCATTGAAGGGGACGAATAGGTATTTCCCAATAAGACAGTGGACTATCAACATCCAGCAAAAGATGAACCGTATTAAGGAGCCTGTGAGAGGCCATTAATTACTACAACCATCCTCCCCTAAAGATGAAACAAAAAATCTACGTAGGCAACATTTTGCACATATCTGGTGGGAAAAAAAGAAGCGATCCATAATCGAGGGAAACCTCAACCAAAAGCAAGCAAGCGTTACATAAGCAGAATGAGCCGTACTAGGGGTTCACACCCATATTAATTAGCTTGTTTCATGTCAAAAGACGACAAGATAGATTCCAAAAACCACCCCAATCAACGAAAGAGCTCGCCTTAGTCGGAGAAACAATCAAAATAAATAAATCGCAATCAACGATCAAGCAAAAAGAATACTAAAAACCATCTATGGCCCCCACTAAACCCTACCAGAACCCAACCAATACAATCGGAAAACCCATCGACTCTCATCCCCCGACCAACGCACTCGAAAGCCACGGGATTCTCGGACGGAAAGGCTACCTCGGCGCGGGCGAAGATGAAGGCGAGGTAGTTATTGAAATCGGGGAACTGGCTGTAGTGCTGGAGCTGCTGCAGGATGCGGGACTTGTCGGAGGTGGGCGAGATGTGCTGCTCGAGCAGGGTGCAAATCTCCCGGAGCCCTTGCTCCTTGGGTTGCCACACGGGTTGCGCCGCCATGTCAGCCGGTGTCCTCGCCGCCGCCGCCAAAGGCCGGAATGAGGCGCCCGATTACGGGATTGACGTCGACGGTGGGGATGCGATGGAGCAGGCGGGTAGGCGGGAATCGACGGCCGAGGGGGATGGCTCGCTGCCGACTGGGGTGGAGGCTCTTCGGCGGAGAGAAGGGAGATGGGAGAGAGACGATCGTGGACTCGCAGTCTGAGCCAGTAGAGAGAGAGAGAGAGAGAGAGAGAGAGAGAGAGGGACGGTCCAGGTGAGCTGGTTTTTTGGGGAATAATTGCCCTGATGAGGTCAGAATTTCCTCGTATTTGCATAATTAGCCCGGGCTTTTCGTGCGCGAGCGAGGCCGTGCGCGACTCATAAACCAGCCGGTCTTTTTTTATTCTTTTGCTGTCGTGACCGAATTTTGTATGGATAAGGACCTTTCCTAGCAAAAGCTTATTGTTGTACTCACCATCAAAAAACCCCCCACGCCATATTCATCAGGTCACGTTTATCACTAAAGCTCACGAATTTATACATATATGACATATTTAACCCAATCAAAAATCTATATACATTAACAACGAAAAGGCAAACAATGTTGATATAGTGTCCAAGTAGCTTGGCTCTAATTAAAACGACACATTTTTTGCTAGGATATATCTAATGGAGTTTTAACGAATGATTAATGTGTCGTACGAGCATAAATTTTGAATTTTTGATGTCATGAGATAAATTTTAGAATAAAGATATCATGGTGGGGATAATTTAAGATTTTTTATGTCAAAAAAAAACCCAATGTAAATGTGATATAGTTTGGGATTTTAACTACTTTTTCGTATTGAATATAATTTATTAAAATGTATTGATTGGTATTGAAATCAATTGTCGATATTTAAACTTAGTGTCAATAAATCCAGGCCTCACTCAATTCATTCATGCTAATATAGGCATTTTGTTCATAGTTCCAAATCATCCAACTCTCACATGCTAATAGTAATTAAATTAGCATTATCTCCTTAAGTTTTGGATTGCAAGTTGAAAAAAAAGACAATTCATATTACATCAATGAAGCCAGAGATTCTTATTTTATTAGCATGTCGATGAGATTACAATGATCCATCCGTTACAAAAAAAGAATATCCCAGTGAACTGTTTCATCAATAATACTCAAATGCAAAGCTCATTAAATCAATTAAGAAAAGTTAATTTTCTTAGGCTAGTTGTATCTTTTAGACCTGCGTACGCATTTAGCATGTCCGAGAATAACATTTGGACAAAATTCAAAAGTTAGGTCACATTTTCGAAATACGGCATCCATTTTTTGTTCCAACTTAAAATGGACCATTCCCACCTCATGATGGGTGACGCGTCTCATCTCCCAAAGAATACAAAAAAAGGAGGGGGTGAAGAAAGTACAAAATAGTGGATTTCCAGCTGTACTTGGGCAAATTTCCCTCCTTTGGCCTCGAGTGCCGAATCTACACACAGTGTCCTGCTGCTCCTATCACTGCTCAATGCTCACGTTTTCTCAATCTGTACAAAGATTTCGTTGATTTATCGAATATAAATGATTATGTAGTGTCATTTTATTACCGAACATGTCACTGTGGCAATGAAGCGGTAAAGGTAAAACTAATCCCAGTTTTCACAGAATAGCCGCACGTCTCGGTGCACGGGCTTGGGCCTCTTCCGGCCCTGCCCGGCCCGCGTTTACTTGGGAGAAAACCAGCGTGAAGAAGACGACTTTTTGAATTAAGAAGCAGCCTGTAAAAGGAAAAGATCAGACAGCCTACTGAAATCGGTACAAACCTTGGAGCTGCCCACAAACTAACCGGCAAAACCATGAGCCACACCGCTTTGACGAATTTACCCTTGGTTTGACTCGCGCCACGCGCTTTTAGCAAAATCAACGCGACCGCCTAAGACGCTCCAAGGCCATTATCGACAATTCATCATTAACCGAGGCCCCTATATAGTCTCAATTAGAACGGGACCTGAAAGAGCATCGATTCGTTTCATTTCGTGTTTTTGGCTTCGTTATCGCGTATCTCTGTACCTCCATGAGGCCTCACATGATCGGTTTGTACGTTCAGTTCCTAAGGGATTCCGTCAGGAAGGCCTTGTTTTGGCCGGACAGCGGTCCGAAGATGGCGAAAGGCAAGGTGGGACGGGTGCAAGCACGAAGGGCGTCGAGGCGCTCACTCGCTCTGGCTCTGCTGCTGTCGTTCACAGTGCTCCTTCTGTTCTTGCTTTCTCTCGGGATCGTGTCCATTCCCGTGAGAAGAGAGATTTCGCCACGCATTAATGCCAACGCCATCGAGAGGTAAATGCCATTGTGTGCGCACACGCACGTGTGCTGTATGTTTCGCACCGGTCGTTTTGATGAATTGTGCGACGAGGGAATGTATGTTTACAAAAGTTTGGTGACGTTTGATGATTTGCAGGGTTGCATTTGGAGGGTTGGGAGAGAGAGGGAAGCAGTGGACCCAGGTGCTCTCGTGGGAGCCCCGAGCTTTTCTTTACCACAATTTCCTGGTCAGTAAAACTGTTCGATTTCACATCTGAGCATTCCGATCTTACCAAGTATCGGCCGGGATTACAATTTCATGTTTCCCGGCATATGACAGATCTCTGTCAAATGCTATAAGCTGAGTCGAGATCCTTTGATTTACAGTCCAGGGAAGAGTGCGAATACCTGGTAAGCCTTGCTAAACCTCGCATCAGCAGGTCGACTGTGGTTGATGGCGCAACCGGGAAGAGCAAGGGCAGCGGGTAGATGTCTCCCAGCTCTAAAGCCTTGCCTCTGTTTAGTTTTCGCTTGAGAACGAGCAAGCTCCAAGCTTCTTCGCTAATACTCAAATGGATATTGCAGGGTGCGCACAAGCATGGGAATGTTTCTCAGCCGAGGGCAAGACAAAATCGTGAGGGCAATAGAAAAAAGGATAGCAGATTTCACTCACATTCCCGTAGGTAAGCCGAGCCATGACAAGTCCGTTTTGAGCGTCATTTGCTAGTCTCACATGGCCCTTGCAATCCATCTCCGAAGTTGAAATTACTGGTCCATCGACCATCTGATTTTCTAGATTTTCTCGGCCATTCTATGCCAATTTCCATGATCTGTGTATCAGTCGGCTTTTTGTCGGAATAGTTCGACTGATGAAGAGAGACCTTATGCATTTGCAGAGCATGGAGAAGGAATTCAAATTCTGCAATATGGGCACGGGCAAAAATACGATGCACATCATGACTACTTTTCCGACCCTTTCAACACTAGGAATGGAGGCCAAAGAATGGCAACAATGCTTATGTATCTGTAAGGATCGTTTTCTTTTCCCAAATGCATATGATAACAAACCCAAGTTGCAACACCTTTCACATAAATAGTACGTCTTCTTTTTTCATGTTCTTCGCTGAATTCCTTTTGATGACAATCCAGGAGTGACGTCGAGGAAGGGGGAGAGACGGTGTTTCCAGCTGCTAAGGCAAACTTCAGCGCCGTGCCTTGGTGGAACGAGTTATCAGAATGTGGCAAACAGGGATTGTCTGTAAAACCCAAAATGGGGAATGCAGTACTTTTCTGGAGCATGAAGCCTGATGGGACGCTAGACCCGGCAAGTTTGCATGGTTAGTAGTTGCTTGTTCTGGTGATTAAGTTCCCAATTTAGCTCCTGCCGTGTCACATGGGAGAACGAACAACCTGTACTGAAATCAGCATTCGATTAATAATTTCCTTTGAGAAAAATGCCAAATATGCATTTCCTCATTCGATGTTCTCTACTATGCCAGGTGCCTGCCCTGTGATCAAAGGGACAAAGTGGTCAGCTCCCAAGTGGATGCACGTCAAGGAGTACAAGGTCTAAGCCATCGTTTAGTACAGGTACTCTTCAATAATCGAACTAATCTAATTTTACCACGATCATAAGCAATTCTCATGTTCTTTGTCACAAGCATATGAGATCGTTTAGCATTGTGGATAACTGTCTAGACACCCCATAATATATTTAAAGGTGTTTTATTCGATCTTCCCTATGTCAACTTTGATTAGGATTTCTGATGAAACCATCCCACAAAACAGCCTCGGAGATTTTCACACTATCTCACCCCAGAGGAAACCGTAGTAAAAGTTAGATGGATGGCTATTTTCCCAAATATGCAACTAAGGAAAAAAATCATCAATTTAAAGGACATGCATTTCCTCTATAAAATCAAAGTAGAGGTGGTATATGGTCATTTTACCATAATTTTTTGTCCTAAACACTGGTGGAAGTAAAATTATTTCTTTTTCTGTAAAATATGCAGCTGATCTAGAAGTTCATATCTGATGCTCCCACTCTCTAGAGGTCAGTACATCTCACAAAAAAGCTGACCAGACTTGATCACTTCAAAAGTTGACATCAGCAATCTGGTCACCTTTTCTACTAATAAAAAAGCAAACGAGCATCGACTCACTCTCTGATGGTGAATGCTTGCAAATAATTCTTGTCAAAATATAAGTACTTGGTATCTTCAGAATCCTCAGTTGCATGGGACTTATGATTACAGAGTACAGCCTAAAGATCCATAACCCGTAGAATTCTATCCTTATCCTTTCCCTTATCCAGAATTCAGACATCATATTCATTCTTCCACATTTTCATGAACCATTGTCAGGCAATGCTCGAATCTCACATGCCTATGCTGAATAACCTATTTTTTCCTTGCATCTACATTGAATTTGGATGTAGCCTGACACGCATTTTTTTTCCCTTTGCAGATATAATTCAAGGCATCTCCTAGACATTTATTATCACGATTACTGTACATCTCAATCTGGCAGATTGTTTCGACAATCAGAGTGTAAATTCCCATATCAGTTACATGACAGGATGACTTGAATCCCCAATGTACGCTAGGAAAAAAAAATACATGCACTGATGTTTCTTTCCATGATATAGGTAGAAGCTTGTTCTTACAGTTCATTCAGAGCCACTGTACCCAGATCACAGAGTGCAATCAATAATCTTAATCTCATAGCACAAGAGACGGAATTATAATGGTCAGTATTTCAAAAAATCCTATTCATATAGTGCAGCAGACATCTCCAAAAAGACAGGTACTTTGCACGACAAGACAGACATAATTTAAGCAGGCATGGTATACCCATAAAAATATTTCGCAGAGATTACCAACTTCAAGAAAAGTCTCACTAACCTCATGCCCGCTCACTCCAAATAATATGAGCACTCACTGAGCTGAAACTTTTGCTAGGACTAATCATGTCTTC